>CM053581.1:446724533-446749086 GCA_028627135.1 Pseudochirops cupreus
GGTAGTGCAATAATTTTTAAATTATCTCTCCTGGATCTATTTTCTAGGTCAGTGGTTTTTCCAATGAGATATTTCACATTGCCTTCTATTTTTTCATTTGTTTGGATATGTTGTACAGTATCTTGATTTCTCATAAAGTCATTAGCTTCCATTTGCTCCAATCTAATTTTGAAGGAATTATTCTCTTCAGTGAGTTTTTGAAATCCCTTTTCCATCTGGCAAATTAAGCTTTCTAAGACATTCTTGTTCTCATTGGCTTTTTGAGCCTCTTTTACCATTTGAGTTAGTCTATTTATTAAGGTGTTCTTTTCTTCAGTATTTTTGAATGTCCCCTTTAGCAGGCTATTGACTTGCTTTTCATGATTTTCTTTCATCATTCTCATTTCTCTTCCCAATTTTTCCTCCAGTTCTCTTAAGTTGATTTTCAAAATCCTTCTTGAGCTCCTCCGTGACCTGTAACTAATTTATGTTTTTCTTGGAAGCTTTTGATGCAGGAGTTCTGACTTGGTTGTCTTCCTCCTGTTCCATGCTTTGATCCTTTTTGTCCCCCCAAAAGGATTCCATGGTCTGTTTGTGCTTCCTCTGCTTGCTCATATTGCCAGCCAATTATTTGACCTTTGAGCTCTTTGCCACTGTAGAACACTGCTTCCAGATTACAGAGAGCTATGTGCTGAATTGCTGGGGTTTTCACAGCTGCTGGAGATATTAGGAGGGTGCCCTCTCAGGAGCCTCACCATCTCTGGCACACTGGCCATACACTCCAGGACCACCACCTAAGACTGGGATCCAGATCCAAGCAGGTTAAAGCAAGAGTGATTACCTCTGAATGGTCACTTGGTCCCCCAAGATCTGCAGGCCAGGAGCTGTAGAGGCAGCCATGCAGCAGCAGCTGCAGCCACTGAGCCTCCACCACTTTTCCTCTGCAGGGGCTAGACTGAGCTCTTCTCCACCCAGTTCCAACAGAATTTCTGACTGACTTTTTACTTTCTTTTTGGTGTTTATGAGTTGAGAAGTCTGGAAACTGCCAAAGCTGCTGGTGATTTACTCTCCTGAAGTCTGCTCTGGCAGCTGCTGGTTGGGGCCAGAACCTCATGGCTCACGTGGGACTGTGCTTGGCTCCCAGCTCAGTGCAATAGACCCTTCCTATCAGCCTGCCGGGCTGCCATCAGTGGGAGATTTGTTTCTCTCTGTCACTTTGTGGGGTCTGTAGTTCTAAAATTTGTTTAGAGTAATTTTTTTTACATGTATTGGAGGTGGTGGGAGCTAGAGATGTGCAGAGGTCCAGTTTTTACTCTGCCATCTTGGCTCCTTCCCCCTTTCATGATTTTCTTGCATCACTCTTATTTCTCTTCACAATTTTGCCTCTACTTCTCTTACTTGATTTTAAAAATCCTTTTTGAGCTCTTCCATGGCCTGAGACCAATTCATATTTTTTTTCAGAGTTTTTTTCTGTTGTTTGCTCATTTTCTCAGCCTATTTCTTGACTTTTTAAACTCTTTGTTAAGGTAGGGCTCTGCTTTCAGGGTGGAGGATCCACTGTCCCAGGCTTCAAGGGTTTTATGCAGCAGTTTTCAGAGAGACTTCTAGGGACCTGTATCTTTTCAGTTCTTCCAAGGTGGTATGTTCTAAAGAGAGGTATGTTCACTCCTTTCCTGGCTTGTGCTCTGGTCTATGAGCGACCACAAGCACTCTTTTCTGCCCTGGAACTGTGAGGAGGGTTCCCCACCCCATACCTCCCCCCCCCCCCACTGCTGCTGCAAGCTCTGCTGTGCTAATGTTCCTTCTCACCCCAGGACTGCCACCCAGGACTGTGACCCAGATCCAAGAATGGCAAAGCAACAGAGTCCTGCCCCAGCGCCAGCAAAGAGACCTCTGTAATCTCCTTCTAACCAGTTGTTCAATCCCTTTACTATCTGTGGGCTGCTGCTACTGCCTTACTGCTGCTGATTCAGTCACTTCCAAAGCCTACTTCTGGTTTGCCAGGGCCTGAGCTGTGCTGGTCAGGCTCACACTGAACTGTGCTCTTCTCTCACCCAGGTCTGACAGACCTTTCTTGCTGACCTTCTGAGTTGTCTTTGGCATATGTTGGCTAAGAAATTTAGAAACTACCATTGCTGTGAGTGATTCCATCCCCTGAGAACTGCTTCAGGTTTGCTGGGGCTAGGTCTGTGCTGGCATGGCCTGTGCTGGACTGTGCTCTTCTCTCAGCCTGGTGCAACAGACCTTTCCTGTTGATCTTCTAGGTTGTCTTGGATTGGAAATATGTTTCATGCTGTCTTTTTGTGGCTTGTGCTTCTCTAAAATTTAGAGTCATTTTTACAGGCATTCGGAGGGGTTTAGGGGAGAGCTCGTTAGTCCCTATTCTTACTCTATCATCTCCTCATAGGAGGAGAAGTTGCTGAGTAATGGGAATAGAGGAAGATTCTAAAAGTGGCAATGGAGAATGATTTGGAATAATTTTGAAAACTTTACCTGTGTCATCACTGTCAGCCTTAGACACTATTTATTGAATCATATTCCTTTGATACTTCAATAGATAAATGATCTCATTTATATGGACACTTTCCTTTAATGCAAATAGCAACTTATCCATATTTTTCTAATTTTGGAAGTCTTAATTCTGTGTTTCTATGGTTTCTCAATCAAGCATTTCTCTCACAGGCTGGAGGTCCTCTGTTAGTGTTTTAACATGTTGTAGATAAAAATGCAGTATTCTAGCTGTCTACTCATTCTCTCTCCACTTGCTGTACTCTCAGCCCATCTCCTTTTCTAATCATTTATGTCACTGATGATTTCTTTCATATAATTTCTTATAAACAAGTCATTGTTGATAATATACTGCAGTCTATTTCCAACTATCATGTGTCTCTCCATTGCCCTTTGGGTCACCCATAATTCTGATTCTTCCAATATTATGGTGTTCAGTGATTTTATTATGTTATTCAGTGATTTACATTGATATAGCATCACCAGATTAACACTGATGTTTGAAAAGTGGAATTTTTTTTCAACAGGGTATTGCTTGAGATCATAGAAAGTACTACACATTTCCTAAATTTGATCCATCCTTCTCTCTTCTTTCTATTCATTTCTGACTCCAGGTCATTGTCTATATCTGGTACCTATCATATACACATATATGTATGTATGTACATGTATATATATATATACACACACATCTGTATTATATAGAGATAGACTAACTCAATGGGCTGCCCTTGACAATTTACCTAATCCACTTGTTTTTCCCTGTGTGTATGGCAAGGCTGATCCCATGTAGATAGCTGTAGATATCATTTCAAGATTCCATGTAATAAGCACAATATTAACTTTATTTTACGTGTCATGGTTCCTTTTGACAATGTGGTAAAATCTGTGGCTCCATTCTCAGAATAATATTTTAAAATACATAGGAGACCATAAGGACTTATTTCTTCTTTATGAGTTCAAGTCACCTGACCCAGATAAACTATATCCCAAAGTATGAAAATACCTGGCAAAAGTGATTGCTAAACCACTAGAGATGGTCTTTGAAAGAGCTTGGAGAATGGAAGGGGTGTCACAAAGCTAGAGGAAAGCAAAAGCTGTTCTATTTTTCCAAGAAGAGAGATGAGAATAGTTTGAAAACTGAAGGTCAGTGAGTTTAACTTAGATTTCTTGCAAAACTCTACAATATATTATTAACGGGATAGTTAGTAAATGTCTAGGAAAATAAGCAATGACCGCAAAGAGCCAGTGTGATTTCCTTAAGACCAGAAAATGCCAGCTTAGCAAAGAAGAACTGCTGGGTGGAATATAAAAGCTGGGGGAGCCAGCCTTTGTCTGTCCACGATAGAGTCAACCTCTTTCCATCTTGTACCCAGACATATGGTCCTGGACTGGGTTTAGTTGTTAGGAAGATTGCTTCCTGTTCCTCATTCTCTTTAGCTTATTAAAGGTTCTACTGTATTTATAGCAGCTCTCAATGTGGTGGCAAAGAATTGGAAATTGAGGGAATGCCCAACAATTGGGAATGGCTGAATGAGTTGTGGCATATGAATGTAATGGAATACTATTGTTCTACAAGAAATGATGAGCAGGGGTGGCTAGGTGGTGCAGTGAATAGAGCACAGGCCCTGGAGTCAGGAGGACCTGAGTTCAAATCTGGCCTCAGACACTTAACACAAAAACTAGCTGTGTGACCTCAGTCAAGTCACTTAGCCCCAATTGCCTTACCTTCCTCCCCTCCAAAAAGCAGAAAGAAAGAAAGAAAGAAAGAAAGAAAGAAAGAAAGAAAGAAAGAAAGAAAGAAAGGAAGGAAGGAAGGAAGGAAGAAAGAAAGAAAAGAAAGAAAGAGAAAGAAAGAAAGAAAGAAAGAAAGAAAGAAAGAAAGAAAGAAAAAGAAAGAAAGAAGTAATGAGCAGGTGGATTTCAGAAAAACCTGGAAAGACTTACATAAATTGATGCTGAGTGAAGTGAGGAGAACCAGGAGAACATCATACACAGTATGAGAAACATTGTGTGATAATTAACTGTGAATGACTTAGCTCTTCTCCACAATATGAGGATCTAAGGCAATTCCAAAAGACTCATGATGGAAAATGCCATCCGCATCCAGAGAAATGACTGTGGAGTCAGAATGCAGATTAAAGCATAAATATTTCAACTTTTTTGCTTTTTGTTTTTCATGGCTTTTCCGTTTTGTTTTCTTTCTTTTTCACAACAGGACTAATGTAAAAATATGTTTATATGATTGCGTGTGTATAATCTATATCGGATTGCTTAGTATTTTGGGGAGGGGGGATGTAAGAGAGAAAGGGAGGGAAAAAATTTGGAACTAAAAATTTTATAAAAAATGAATGTTGAAAGCTATCTTTATATACAATTGGAAAAAAATACTATTTAAAAAAACCCTACTGTGGCATTCCATGAGCAATTTTATTTGTGGTGTAGGTTATAACTTATATCTGGATCTCCCCCAAGTAGATAATAAAAGGGAGCACAATATAAATTGGACATAGAACAGGTAGCTTATTACTACAGGGAGAGATGCTGAACAGAATCACAGCACATATTAACACAACTATTTAAACAAGAGTCAGTAACTTAACTTATAACTGCTATTTCTGTTGGGAGGCTGGTAGTTAAGCCTCATTAGGACATAAATTGGTTTTAAAGACTGCTAATTAGCAGTTTACATTTCACCTAGGCTCAGGCTGATCAGCTCTACTGGTTAACCAGGCCAGGCTTTGCCTCCCTTCTGGCAGTGGCCCTTCTCTCTAAGTACACTGAAGTGGTTTCCAGGGACTCTTCCTGTGCCACCATTCATCTCCTGCTACTTCCAGGGACATCACAGCTGCCACACTCACAGGACTTTCTGACATTTTGGAATTCACATGGTCACTGTTAGTCCAGGGCATACTTACCCTGGATTACTCCTTTATCTACAGTCAGGAAAGAACAAACACAAAAGAGACAGAGATAGCCATGTGGTACAGGGCATAGGGTGCTGGGCCTGGAGTCAGGAAGACCTAAGTTCAAATTCCACTTCAGACAATTACTAGCTGTGTGACACTGGGCAAGTCATTTAACCCTGTTGGCCTCAGTTCCTTATCTGTAAAATGAATTGGAGAAGGAAGTGATAAACCACTCCAGTATCTTTGCCCAGAAAACCCCAAATGGGGTCACAAAGAGTTAGGCATAACTGAAATGACTGAACAACAGTAACAAAATCGTAGTTCACATCATAAATGTAAAATCATTATATGATATTAGAACTCAAGGGACCTTGGAGATCATCTAGCCCAATAGTTTTATATTATAGATGACTAAAGTAATACACGAAGATTAATGTGACTTGTTTTGGGTCACCCTGTGGTTTAGTGGCAGAGTGAGGATTTGATGCAGTCTTGCTTTAGGTTTGTTGTCTTAGAATGGCGTATTTATTAAAAAGTATCAGCTTCTTTTGTCCTAAAGAGTATAAAATAGCACTGTTGCTGTTCAGCCTTCGTTTTTGAAGAGGACCAATGACATCGTGGGGGTGATGTCTTGACTTGCATGTGAATTGGATTTAAGTGAGGTAGAGTTGCACAAAGTCAACAGACTCTTCCAGAGTTATAAAAATCTGGTGACAAGACAAAAGTCAAGATGACTGGCAGTGGCCTGAGAGGTAGTGGGGTGACCTTGGTGTCTTTAGTGTCTGACCAAGCTCTAACCCTTCCACAGTGCCTGCTTTAGCTGCCTTCAGTTTAGAACAATGGGCTGAGCAAATGAAATTGAATAGGAACAAATGTAAAGTTTTACATTTGAAATTAAATAATCAATTGCTCAGTACTAGATGGGGAATAATTGAAAGAGTTCTGGGTGTTTCACTATACTGCAAGATAAGAGCACAGTAAGTGAAAGGCAACCAAAACAAAGGCCTAATTCAATCAATCAATCAGTAAACATACATTGTTGTTGTTCTGTTTTATCCAACTCTTTGTGACCCCATTTGAGGTTTTCTTGGCAAAGATACTGGAGTGGTTTGTCACATCTTTTTCCAGCTCATGAAGAACTAAGGCCAACAGGGTTAAGTGACTTGACCAGGGTCAGATAGCTAGGGGATGTCTGAGGCTGGATTTCAACTCAGGAAGATGAATCTTCCTGATGTAAGGCCAGGTACTCTATCCATTGCACCTCCTAGCTGCTGAACTTCCTTTACTCAGGTTCAAATTAGGGACAAATGTTTGTCTTGAGTGCCTATCCAGGGCATTCTTTCCCAATAGATCAGTCAACAAATCAAGTGGAAAATAATTTAACTAAGACAAAATAACAAAGCAAATGTAGAAAAATCAAGCAATAATATTATGCCCCCTCATACACAAATGTGGTCCACCACCGACACTGGTGCCTGTGGGAGAGGTAACAACTCTCTAGGAAGTTCAGATTCTGAACTAAGGAACAATTACATGGCTAGAATACCTCTCAGACAAGAGTTTCCTGGCTGTATCACATGGCTACCAGCTGGACCTTTTTGCTTCTCTCCCCCTCTTCTCTAAACCAGCTCCCTTAAAGAGCTGAGAGGTTCCCAAAAGGCTGGAAAGATGGGGGGGGGGGGGCAGTAATGGCCTTGGATGCTATTGTGGGGGTATTGAATAAAAATAAGGGGGCAGTGAAAACCTAAGGAAAGAAAAAAGAGAAAATTTTGAAAAACCATTCATACATGTTTCATCTATTGTGTAACAGAGTTAAAGTCATAGTGATTACATTATTTTCCAAATAAACACACAAAATGCAAGTTGTAAAGGATCAGCAGTCAAGTTTGCCAATAGGTCTTAACAAGCAAGTGTTAGCAGGTGAGCATGTAGCGCGTTGTCAGGAAGTCCAGCATACCCGGGGAAGGAATGACTTGTTTACAGTGTGTTACTATATGATTACATGATGCAATATTGTATCATCAAAATTTCAATGCAAGAAAACCCATACAAATTTGCAATAAGTTACTAAGTTTAAGATGTATCATTTTAACAAATACATTTTATATTTTTTTTTAAATGATGCAAATTTCCAAAAACCATTGAAGAGTTAAAGAAAGATTTCCAGGAAACCCCTACTAAATTTTTTTTAAGGGAGTGGTGGGCCAAATAAGTTTGGGAACTGCTGTACCTAAACTGTCTTTCTGCTGTTACTACTTTCTACATCTGCCACTCGGAAGCTTTGCCTTTTATTTCTGCTCTTTGACTCAAAACTGCCATTTGTTGCTTCAGTACTGAAGAGCTGCTGCCATCTGCTGAAGCACCTGTCATCTGCCATTGGAACCTCTCCTTTTTTAGGGGAGTATTATCCCTCTTTCAGTATGAGCCTGCCTTAGGGCTTATCAGTGCATGTTCTGCTCTTGTAAGCCAGGCTTACCCCACACTTACCTGACATGCTAAAAGGTCACCAAGGTATCTTGCTTACTCATCCTCCTCACAGAACTGTCTCTGTCCTCACTTGTAGCAGCTGGCTTAGGTTGAATAGATTCCTTTTATCTCTAAACTGCCTCAATATCCAGACTACATATCTCTGACCAGGTCTGGATCTCCTCCTAAGTCTTTGTAAGGCTGTGGATAAACCCATTCATTTACCTTTCCAGCTCCCATCATGCTTCAGGCTATGCAAATTGACTTGAAGCTTTGATAATTCTCAAGTAGGCACTTAGCCACCCTGGGGGTCAAGCTAAGGACTTCTGCCCTGCCTTCCTGCCACCAAGGCAAAGCTCCCCGTGGCACTGTTGATATATTGTGTATATTGATATTCCCTATGTATAGTCTGAAGTGTTCCCAGGATAGAGAGTGAGACTGGGCTATTAGCATTTTCAAGTTTAAGAGCACAGGATGCATTTCAGCTGGATCCTCTTCAGAACAAGTTCCTTGAGCACAGAATCCGTTTCATTTTTGACTTTGTATCCCTAGTACCTAGCACAGTGACTGTACATAGTTGACTGATAATAGAGACCTTTTCACTGAATCAGAAACAAGTTGAAAAACAATTCCTTTTTCAGCCAATCTAGAAAAGTACGTTAGGTTTGTCAAAGACAAGATTTCTCCCAAACTCTTACTTCACGAATACCTATGTAGTGACTGGGCTAAGTGGCAACCGACTTATCTTGGAAGGTTTTGACTTTTTGGAGAAGTATTTTCTTGATGTAAGTGTAACTTGGACATACCTAGGTATACCCTGCTCACCTAGCATGGAAACACCCTGCGGGGCCTTTGGAGCATGTCCAGATTGCCTAATATAGAGACGTCTTCATCCCCTACCATATGATGTTGGTAACCTCCTTTGATCAACTCCAAGGTTGCTATGGCTTGAACTCTTGGGTCCCATGGGGATCGCTTCGACTACCTGAAACAGAGAACCAACAGTACAGAAAAGAGACAACCTTCCCACCCCTACTCCCAGACCCATTTTTCAGAACTGGGGTAAAGGAGGGAGAACCAGGGAAGGAAAGTCATGCGCCATTCACCAGTTGAATTCTTGGCACCCATGCTGTAGGTGAGCTGTGACTTGGCCAAGGGCACAAAGTCATAAGTAGCAGGTTTTCTGACTTCTGACTTTGTTTTTTTTAAACTTTTGTGAAATGACCTCTAAAATATTGCATGTCCTAACTTTCAGTCTAACTCAATGGTGTTCCTATTTGATCTTCATAATCTATTTTGGATTGTAGCTGCATTTTGCTCTATTAAGCTTTTCAACAGCCTTTGAGCCCAAAGCAAGAAAATTCTATCTTTTCCTGATGCAATGGAGATAAATGTTTAGGAAGAGGGCACAGTAATGTGGGAAGAGCAAGAGATAACCATTTGCCATCTTGTGTGCTCCACTGGTATCCTCATGATTTCAGGAAAAAGTGAGGAAAGCCCCCTGAACATTGGGCCAACCCCATGTGATGAACTTACAGGAGTCTGTGAAGAAGGGCTACACAAGATGTATGTGCATGGATCAGTTACAGCCTGCCTCACCAGAGGGAACATTCACCCAACTGATAAAGAATTGTCTCTATTTCAGGGTATATGCATGGTACAGTGGAAAGAGATAGGGAGCCAAAGGAGCTGTTCTGGAATCCTAGCTCTTCTGCTTGCTGGCTGTCTGGCTTTGGGTAAACCACTTAGCCTTAGTTTCTTCAGGTGTAAAATGAAGGGGGTGGACAAGATGACAACTGAGGTTCCTTCTGGTTCCAAATCTATGGCTCTCATTTTAGAGGTGTGTGGTCATGGCGTTGGGAGATCAGGCAGAGCCCTCAGACTTTCTGTAGCTGATGTTATGAAGACTGGCTTTAGACAAATCTAGGTGTTGTCCTTGTTTCAAATTGGTTTTCGTTGGCTAGATTTTTTTTTTACAATTGGTTGTACAGTGGTCACTTCTAATATTCTAATAGGCAGTGACAAATCATTCTATTTATGTTGTAACTTACTATTTCTGGAAGTTGACATTCTCACTTCTGCAGGGTGGGACTCCCATATGAGCTTGGGCACTGTTTAAAATGGCATGAATTTCCTGGAGGATCAGAGACACTCCCCAGCTCTGGCTAATCTTTTAAAAGGTTGACTTTTGCAACATGAAAAATTCACAGACAAGCAGAAGGGATTTTAGATATCATTTAGTTCAACCCCCTTATTTTAAAGATAAAGCAAATAAAGTCCTGAGGAGAGGAGAGACTGGCACAAGCTCATGACTACAAGTCCTACCTTCCTCATGGGCTTTTCTTCTCAAAGAGCCTAGAATTAAGGTATTTGTTTTAGCAGTCATTTTAGCAGTCAAAATTTAGCAGTTGTTAATAAACGCTTATTAACTTGTTGTTTTAGTTATGTCCAACTCTCCGTGGCCCCTTTTTGGGTTTTCTTAGCAAAGATGCCAAAGTAGTTTGCCATTTCCTTCTTCAGCCCATTTTACAGATGAGGAAACTGAGGCAAACAGGGTTAAGTGACTTGCCCAGGGTCACACAGCTAGTAAATGGCTAAGGTCAAATTTGAACTCATGTCCTCCTGACTCTAGACCCAGTGCTCTGATACTACATAGCCACCCTATAAAAAACTTACTCTCAATTAATAAATCAAATGCTCAATAGCATTTATTAAATGGATATTATTTGTTATCCTGGGGACGCAAAGATAAAAAAAAAATTGCACCTGACCTGAAGAAGCTTACATTCTTTCAGGGAGGACAATATATACATAATAAGAATATGCAAAATATATACATAATAAATACAAGGTAGGGGGAGAAGGCATTAGGAACTAGAGAGTGGGGTGAGGAATAAAGAATAATTTCAGGTAAAAAGTAGGGTTTGAGCTGAGTTTTAAAGGAAGCCAAGGATTCTAACAGCAAAGATATGGAGATGGGAGATAGAATGCTATGCTGCAGGGACAGAAAGTGGCCAGTTTGGTCTCTTAATTAATTAAAAAATTAAATGCTCAACAGCATTTATTAAGTGCTTACTATTTGCTACACTGAGAATGTGAAGCGAAAATAAAATAATAGCTGCCCCGAGGGAACTCACATTCCCCTGACTCTATACAAAATTTATTAAATATATATTAGTAATATAAATATATGCATAAAGAGTATTTACAACTCAGTTCATTTATTAAGAGTAGATTGGGCAAAGCACATTTTTCTGTGACCTCTCTCTAGTTCACACGGCTACAAGAAGGTGCCAATCTAGTCAGTATCATGGATCTGTCTCTCATGTAGACAACTTGAGCATTCAGTCTCATGATCAGTCATCTTAGGATTGTGTGCACAAAGAATCATAAGAAGGACCAGGTCACTGTGTGGATACCTCTGCCCAAATCCATCCCAATGAATAGAAAAATGCTTATTGCTTTCGCTAAACTGCCTTCTGTTATTTGTCTTTGTTACAAAGATTCTTTCTCTAGTATGGGGAAGAGAGAAAAATTATTTGGGGAGGGGGTTTGGAGGGGGAGGGAAGCGCAATTGGGGTTAAGTAACTTGCCCAAGGTCACATGGCTAGTAAGTGTTAAGTGTCTGAGGGCAGATTTGAACTCAGGTCCTTCTGATTCCAGAGCCAGTGCTCTATTCACTGCAGCACCTAGCCATCCCAAGGGGAAAAATTCTATTCAGAAATGATTTAGATTGTAAGCTCCTTGAGGGCAGGGGCTGTCTTCTGCCTTTTTTTTATATCCCCAGTACCTGACAAATTCTAAACAATAAATGTTTATTGATTGATTGGCATAAAAACAAATTTTTTAAATATTTTATTAAAATATCTTATATTTTTAATAGGATGGGGTTTCTAAAGCAAGTCAGCCCTTCCTCTTGCAACTTATGGTCTTGACAAAAGCATTGAGAGGTTAAGTGGCTTACTCAAAGTGGCAGAATCAGAGAATCAGCAGGATCAGAAGTTTGACTTGGATCCTACTCTTTTAGGTTTTGAGGGAAGTTTTCTTTATACTCTACCACCCAGTTGCTTCCATAGGGATGTCTAACAGTGAGCTGTCTTCATAAAAGAGGTATAAGGTGTCATCCTCAGTACTGATTTCCCAAAAATGCTGTTATCCACAAAACACAATATTAAAAATAATAAAGCGCATCCAGATTATGATCTGGACAGAATATTGGAGTCCACTGAGTCTAAATCCCTCATTTTTTTTATAGCTGAGGAAACTGAAAATCAAAGAGATGTCCCCAGGGTCACACACTGGGGCAGGATTCAAACTCCAGTCTCCCTGGTTAAGTCCAAAAATAATGATGATAACAAATTATGAAGCACTCACTGTGCACCAGGCATCATGATCCACACTTTATAAATATTACCTTGTGTGATCCTCACAACAATCCTGGGAAGTAGGTGCTATTATTATCCCCATTTTACAGCTGATGAAACTGAGGCAGGCAGCAGTTAAGCAATTTGCCTAGGGTCACACAGCTTGTAAGTATCTGAGGTCAGATCTGAACAAAGATCTTCCTTACTCCAGGCCCAGCACTCTATCCACTGTACCACGTTGCTGCCTCTTTACTGATCTTTCCAATAGTGGGTTATTTTCATAAGGGGAGTATAATGTTTCACATCCTTAGTACTGACTCCTCCACTATGGCAAATCAATGGGGACTGGGATGTATTGACATAGCAGCTTCTTTCATTTTAAGCACATGCTCTAAATCCACAGAAGCTTGGGTGTGCTCCCTTTCCATCTCAGGTACTCCAGTAAAAAGCAATTTTCCCTCCTCTGTAGTCTTACAGAGCTTATGTTGTCTTGTAATTTAGCTACCTGGGCACATTTTACCTCTGCCTCTAGGTCCTAAGCTCCCAGAGGGTTACAGGTTATGTCTTTTCTTTCATTACTTCAAGACTCAAATATTTGATGGATTTAATTTTAAAAGATTTGGTACAGGAATAGTCATGGAACTTCCTCTTAAAAGAAAAAAAAACCTCCCAACCATTTATTCCATCCTATTCCCCACCCCAAAACCAGGTGTCTGCCTTGGTTCCTTCTATTTGTGTGTTTGCCCTGAAACTGTGTACCAAGGGATTTCAATTTCCAGAGCTGTGAAAGCCATTTATTGCAGTCCGGCTTTTGGCAGTCTCACTCTCCTTTCAGAGGCAGCCGATGGTGTTATTTGTTTTTTTCTACGAGTAACTTACTTTCTCGGGTATTCCTCAGAAGACTTTACAGTTTCCTGTTGGGTGGGAGTTTGACCTTCCGGATTTCAGTTAGCAATGTTTTTCCACTCTATTTTAAATACACAGAAACATGGTTCTCCCTCTGACTGGAGGGCTCATTCTAGGATCTCTATTTAAGGACTTCCTAGGGCAGTCATTTCTGTTTTCTGCCATTTTAATCTGCACTCCTCCATCATTATTTCTCCCCTCATCCATTATGTGCTGTCTTCTCCCGTTAGAATGCAAGCTCCTTGCGGGCAGGGACTGCCTTTCTTTTTTCTTCTGTTTGTATTCCAGCACTTAGTACAGTGCCCAACTCAGTAGTAAGTGTTGAATAATTACTTGTGGACTGACTGACACGGTTGTTCAGCTTTCCCACTCCTCTGATTATCCTAGTATTTAGAGACAGCTCGGTGACCCAATGGGTAGAGCGCTGGACCTGGAGTTAAGAAGACCTGGGTTCAAATCTGGTTGTCTGACTCTGAGCAAGTCACTTATTATTCGTCTCCTTCAGTATGCTCATTTGTAAAATGTGGATAATAATAGCACCTATATCTGAGGGTTGTGGTAAGAATTAAGTGAAATAAGAGTTGTCAAGTGCTCTGCAAACCTTCAAGTGCTGTAGGAATGTCAGCAACTATATTATGATTGTTGCAGTATTTTTTCAAAGACTGTAAGTGAGTCTGGAAGTACCAGAGGTCTCAGGGCACTCTTAAACTGAGGACTGTGGCCTGGAAAAACCTGGCATTCAGCAACACTGTGTTCTGAGAAACTTGTTACACCTAGGACTTTTCCTCCTCTTTATTTTTAGTGATAACTTTTGTCTTAAAACATCTGACAAATCTCTATCATACTGACATACTTTTAATTGCACATTGTCCCCTAACAATTGCATATGCAGCAGTGACTACGCTGGCTCCCGCTGCCTGGAAACCAGGTGTGGTATGTTTCACCTCTCTCCCAGGGTTCTCTGGCAGACTTAAGGAGTTTGGGAGTGTCTAAGGCCAGGGGTGGGGAAACTGTAGCTTTTTGAATGAGTCCAAGTTTTTACAGAACAAATTTTTTATTAACGGAATTTTTTTTTTCTGTGAAGTTTGGATTCAATTAAAGGGTCACACTTGAGGACGTAGAGGGTTCATGTGGCCTCAAGGCCAAAGGTTCCCCGCTTAGGGTCTCTGCCACCACTGATGATATTCCCTCAAGTGTAGTGGGTGTAGGGGTATCCCTTGTACCCCAGTTCCACTTAACCACTTACAGTCAAATTAGTTTTTACAAAAATATATTTCCTTCAAAGGTATAGTAACAAATATACAAATTTATTCCCCAACTCATGGTGCATCATTCTGCCTTGCACCACCGCATCATCTGGGGAGGGGATGGAGTTTAGTTCCTTTATATCATAATCCTAAATTCCAAGTTCACACCCCACTTCCCCACTCCAGGCTCCCTGTGGGTTTGGCTGGCTGTAATGTCCTGTCTAGAATCCCAGCTCCAGGTCACCATAGCTCAGGTCTAGGTTCAGAGGAGATTTCATAGCCTACACCTAGAATGAATGAAATGGAACCTCCAGAAGCCTCAGACCCATATCTCAGGGACACGGGGTCTTAAAAGGGAAGGAAGGAAAGGTAATCCTTCACCTCAATGTGCTGTGGCTGAACTTTACCATTCCTGGCTGTTGTACAGGAAAGAGAGGGCCCCAGGCCAGTAATTTTAAAAGACACAGCCTGTTGTGGCCAAGCAGCCAGTCCACAAAGGCTGCTCCTCCCCATGTGGTAGGTGCCATGCTAGGCGGGCTGGCCACGCTCCAAAGCCTGCACTGTCATGAAAGCAGCCTAAAACAAGGGAAGTGGGAGGAAAGAGAATAAGGATTTATACAGTGTCTACCACGTGCCAAGCCTCGTGCTGAGCACTTCACAAACATTATCTTACCTGATCCTCACAACAATTCTGGAAGGTAGGTGCTGTTATTATCTTCATTGTATAGTTGAGAAAACTGAGGCAAACAGAGGTTAAGTGACTAGCCTAAGGTAACACAGCTAGTAATGATTTAGGTCAGATTCGAACTCAAGTCTTCCTAATTCCAGACCCAGTGTTTTATCTACTGTGTCGCCTAGCTGCTGCCTCAACAGTTTTAGCTAATGGTGTTAGCAGTTGAGAATACAGAGACAAAGATGAAGCATCGAAAATGTCAGGTTAGGGGTGCTAAAGCACAGAGGCAAATTTGATAACCTTGGCATCACCGAGACTGGGTAGCATAAGAGCAGGGATTAGTAAGTATGTAGCTCTGATTGGGAATACAATGTTCAAAAGGAAAAAAATAAGTAAAGAAGAATGCATTAGCTCAGTGTATATCTATGTAGCTATCTATTTCTTTATGTAGTACATAAAACAGTTTTTATTTGAATTTTTTTAAGTGTTCAAATCACACTTGACACACTTACTAGGTGTGTGACCTTGGGCAAGTCACTTAACCCTAATTGCCTTTCTTTCCCCACTCCAAAAAAAAAAGTGTTCAAATTCCCTTTTTTTGTTTTTTTAGTATATATGGTTTTATGATAAATTTATGCAATTATTTCTCAGGATATACCTAAACTTTTTTTCCTTTCAAAGAAATCTTTTATGATAAGTTATGGTCTATAATTGGACTTCAAGACACAAAACAGAAGAGAACCAATAAGCTATATTGAATTAGAATGATTGTTTTCATCCCAGAGCCCCTCTACCCCCTTTAAGAATTAGCAGCTTCATGTTATTGTGACCCAGCAGCTGAGCCCAGCTACTCTGGGAGGTAGGTAACCTGCTGGCAGGAAGAAGGGAAGAAGGTCACTCAGTAGTGTGTATGTGTATGTGTATGTGTACACTTACAATACATATGCTCATTTCTTTTTCTTTATTAATCATCAAAACACAGATTAACTCACAGATAATTCTAAACAATTAAAAGGCAAAAAAAGCCATACAAACCCCAAACCCACAATTCGTTTTCTCTTAAGTGGTCTCTTGATATTTCTTTCATTATCCAGATGTGATTTGGGACTTCCATAAGTTATAGAAGTTTTATAGTAGTTTATAGTAAGTTATATAGTTTTCAAGGGAATTGTTCTGCTTTAGTTTTTTAATAACCTTTTTTTTTATAAAGAGCTTAAAATGCCTGGCACATAATGGGCACTGTTTAAATGAATAGTTCCTTCTCCTTCTTGATTCCTTTTGTTTTTGGTATCACCTTGATTTCTGAATATGTCTTTCCCCCTTCCCCTACCTAGTCAGCAACTCTTGGTAACACAGATTTAAGGAGAAAGAGGAAAATAAGTAGTAGATCAAAGCTAATTTGCACATTACCCATATATTCACTCTTCCAAAATTCCCTTCACTTCTGCAATGAAAGGAGAGAGATTAATTTCCTCAGTTCTTGGAGGTGGGGCAGGCTTGGCCATTATATAAAGGCGTGTGTACCTCAAAGCCCCTCTAAGCTTGGAGACTGGCTGAAACTACCCACTAAGGGGCTAGAAAGATTGACTAAACAAACAGAAGGGACAAAGAGCTTGCCCTTGTCTTTGGAACTGTTTCTAGTGCTGTTTGATCAGCCAGTCATTTACACTGGAAAATGAAAGAGATAGTAGGATTTGAATATTGAGCATACCAAACTCTGAGCTGTTTGGCAGTTACCAGTCAAATTACCATGAATAGGTCAATAGATTAAATCAGAGATTAAAATTACTGGGGGAAAAATCATCATCAGAAGTTATGGTGAGGTCTCTGAAGAAAGGACCAAAGATCCTTGACTAGGAAGAGGAATCCAAAGAAAATACTAAGCTAGAAGGTATTAGCTAGCTGAAGAACTTGAAACTTGGAGCTGAGTATGTCTCCCAATGGAGAAGACAGGCCTCAGTATCCAACTGCCAGGTTGGGTGCAATTTCCTGGTGTCTAGCCAATTGAATGAGACTATTTCTACTCATGTGGTGGAAGAACACGAGATGTCTCCTCTCAGAAATGGTGTGGCTCAATGTTAGGAGATCTGGGTATGTTCCAGTAAAGCCTCCATTATACTCCATAGAAATAAGATAAAACATAGGTTTTTTGGCTGCTATCCAGGGAAGGGTATCTACCTGTCTTTTCTAAGTGAGCTAGAAAAAGCTATTGGGCACTTAAACAGCAAGCAAGTACCTGCTCTTCCCTTGAAGAGAGAGCCCAAGAACTTGTGGACTATGTCCAGCGAAATAGCATTTAAGCATGGGGAGAAGAGTGCAGTGTAGGCCCAGTTAGACCTGTGTGATATCATTAGGAGACATCCTGATCCTATAGCATCAGAGGTATGAGTTATCCTATGCCCTGACCACATGTCTTCCCTACAAGTCTAACTGCCCACCCACCCACCCACACACATCCTGACCACTCATGTTCCCCATTTGAGATCTTTTCCATAAACATGCCTTGGCTATAGATATTCCTCGAATGCATGCTTCTTCACATGTTAACTATGTGCAGCTGCCCTGTGTATTAATATTGTATATATATGTGGAAGTATGTGCCCTGGATTTATGGGGGGAAATGGCTACTTTTCTTACTGTGCTATTTCATGAAATGTCTTTGCTTTGAACTAATTTGATCTTCACAACAACCCTGGGAGGTAGGTGCTATTATTATACCCATTTTACAGTTGAGGAAATTGAAGAAGACAGAAGTTAAATGACTTCCCCAAGGTCGTATCACTTGTGAGTATCTGAGGTCAGGGCTTTCTAACTCTGAGTCCAGAATTCTATCCACTGTGCCACCTTGCTACCTCGGGAAAAATAACTGTCTGGTCAAAACTTGCAAAGCAATTGGCATATATAATCTCATTGAATCAGGGAAGGGTTTACTGCTCTTTGCTACTTGTGCCTTAAGATCTTCATCATTTGGAAAATGCTATCTACATCCAGAGAAAGAATGACAGTCTGAATACAGACTGAAGCATACTATTTGCTCTCTCTCTTTCTTGTTTTGTTTTGTTTTGTTTCTTCTTTCTCATGGTTCATTCCATTGGTTATAATTCTTCTTTACAACATGACTAATGCGAAAATGTTTAAAATGTATATGTAGAGCCTATATCAGATTGCATGCCATCTTGGGGAAAGGGAAAGGGAGGGAGGGAGAGAAAATTTAAAACTCAAAAGCTTGTGGAACTGAATGTTGTAAACTAAAAATAAATAAGTAAATTTTTAAAAAAATAAAAGAAAACCATAGAAACGATGATACTGAAGAAAAAGAAAAAATGATCTTCATCATTTAGAAAAACATAGATAGACTTGCACAAAATAATGACAAATGAAATGAGCAAAACCAAGAGAACACTGTATACAGTAACAGCAATATTGTTTTAATAACAACATTGAATGACTAAGTACTTTTGACTGTTATAAATACATAAATAACTTCAAAGGACATAGGAAGGAAAACGCTATTTATACCCAGAGAGAGAACTGATAAATAGAAGTATGTACAGAAGGATTTTACATATATCTATGTCCATATCTATCTATCTATCTATCCTTGTACACATACATATTTGTGTCTAATGGTAGCCATCTTTACATGATAACATTTAAAAGGAACAGCAAGTTGTACATAACAGATTTGCAGTTTCATGTGCAACCATCTTTTTTATTCTACTGTTATGGAAATGCTTGTTTTATTCCATAAATTAAAAATAGAATATAATTTTATTAAGAAGACTTTCATCCACTTATGGTATTATCTTTAGATTCTACTTTCTGCCTCACAGCTCAGTTGCCTAGTTTTCCGGTAGCGTTTACATTATCCTCCCTCATTTGCTTGTTCTCTTCAGTTCTCAATACCAACAGGTCTCCCAAATCTTGGGAAAAATCTTCACTCGATTTTGTCCTCTCCCCAATCTTGATACCACCAAACTTCTCCAGTGATTGATGTAGACCCATTGCCTTCATTTCTTTGTGATCCATTCTCTCATCTGATTTCCATTTTCTTCATTCTTCTGAAACAGGGTACTCAACAATGACCTCCGAATGCCCAGATCCAATAGCCTATTCTTAGCCACATTTTCTTTGAACTTTTAAGTAGATGATATTTTTGAACATCTCCACCTCTTCCTAAAGCTCTCACCTATCTTGGTTCCATGCTGAAATGGAATCATAAGATCTTGGAACTAGAAAAAGACCTCAAAGGCCATCTAGTTCAACCCATATATAAATATGAATGTCTCCTTTAACACCCTGACAACTGGTCATTCAATCTTCAGTTGAAGATTTCCAGTGATTAAGTTCTCACCATCACTTGAAGCAAGTTTTTGAACCAAATTATTGGGCAATTTTTTATTCACATTGAGCCTAATTCTGTCCCATAGTATCTCACTGTTTGTACCTCCTTCTTTTGAGGAAAATGGAGCAAATGTCATCCCTCTTCTGCTGCCAGCACTACAGATGTTTGAAGACAACTATATGTACCCTTTCCCTTCCTCAAGTCTTCCTTTCTCCTGGCTAGACATTCCCAGAACTAAGCACAGTATTCCAGAATACAATGGGGACTCTCACCTCCCTTGTTCAAGATAACTCTGATATTCTAAAATTCACTGATAACTGTGGCTCTCTGAATTCAGTCCAAGATCATATTGGCTTTTGGGGGGCTGTCATGTTGCACTGTTGATGATTATTGACTTCACAGCCTTCTAAAACCCCAAAACTCTTCCCCCTCAATTGTTATCTAGTCATGTACCTCCCTTATATTGTTCTTCTGAGATAGACTTTTTAAACTCAGATATACATTATTCTGTTTCCTCCTCTTTGGCTGCTCCTTTTCTGTCACCATCAAAGACGTCCTCCTTCCCTGCCTTTCTTCACCTCCTTTTCTACCCTGGGGAGTTCCCACCCCATCCTAGTCGCTTGACTGCTCAGATCACTGATGAGATGGAAATCACCTACTCTTCTTTCAGGGAAATGGAGAACATGAGGCCTTACCATCTGTTCTGCAACTGTGTCCTAATGTGCTCCAGGCCTTACCATCTGCACTGCCTTTCAACATTCTCAAGTCTGACCCTAGCACTGTCATATGACCTACTGGTGCACCCTGAGGACCCTAGGTCATTGCCATCAGGCCAGCCGATGCGTCCTTACACTCCTTCAGAATGGCTGTTACTTCCCCATAAACAAGGCACAATGTTTTGTCTCTTGTGTAAGTAAACAAGTATCTATTTGTCCACTCCAGATTAAACACTCTATGTTCTGATTCAATCTTCTGTTTCTTTTTATCGCACCAAAAACTTTAATATTAGAACCAAAAAATCTCCACAGCAACTGCTCACACACAGAGAAATACTGACCTGAGTGTCTGACAAACAGTCATATAACTAGGAGGGCAGCCGCACAGAGAGGGAGGGGAAGAGTTGTTGCTGCTCATTGCATAGTGTGTCAGCTGCGTTGGCTCATGGCTGCACTCACTTTGTCTCTGTTCAACACCAGTAATGACCAAAAACACAGGGAAAAGATACAACACTTGCTACTCCCAGACAAGAGACAGACTGACAATGTTTAGTTGCCACAGGACACGTGACAGAGAGTATGCATAATGGGTATAATAGTGACTAGTGGAAGATGGGTTCCAAGTGAGGCCCAGACAAAGCACTCATTACATTTTTGCTTATTTTTACATTCAGTACATTTTTCAAGGGCTAGCTGAAATCCTTTGGCAGACTGCAAGTGGCCTGCAGGTTGTATGTTGTACAGGCCTGCCTTAATAAATGCTTTTTTATTCAATCATCTCTCCATCCACTGGTGTTTCTTTCTATGCTCTAAAATGAATTTTCCCTAAGTTTCAGGCCTTGGCCCTTTCTTCTCTTTCACTATAATTTTGGTGGTCTCAAATATTACTGTGACTTTCACCAGAGCACTGGACTTGGAGACAGAAGATTCAAAGTTTTCACTCTACTCAGGTTTGTCACATACTAGCTCTGAGCCTTTGGGTAAGCTTCACTTGAACTTTTTGTATTTCAGATTGTTCATCTGTACAGTAGAGACTACTTGACTATACCTTTAAACCCAAATCACCCTGGCTCTTATTGAATGGCTAATAATAGCCCCCAACTGATTTTGATGGCTTAGAGTAAGTGTAAACAGCAACTGTTTCCTGTTCTGGCCTGAAACTCTAAGAGTCTTCCCCTCCCAAACTGACAGTTTCATGATGATAAATTGGGCCATCTTTTGTCTCAATTCTTACCTTGCTTTTAGTCATTGGATGGGCTTCCTTCAGCCAAACAGAGGCCCAGGAAAGACCTAATTTAGAAAGGTCAAGGTCACCCACTGCACCCTGGGCCACTGCCCGTCACCTTGACTTTGGTTTTGCCACTAGACAAGGATGATAATGGAGGAGACAGTGATAATGTTGACTTTGCTGCACTTAGATCCAATTCGTGTGCAAGTCCAAACATCAGTCTTATGACATCATTGATTCTCTTTCAGAAGGAAGAAACAACAACATACTTGTAAATTTTGTATGGTTGTTATTGTGATGGTGATGATGAGGACAATGATGGTGGTGGTGGTGGAGGTGGTGGTGATAGTGATAATAACCTCCTCAAAGCCCATGTCCTGAAGTGAGGGTAATGGCCAAGTAGAGGAAGGCAAGCCAAGGTGATGCATGGTGGGGATTTGGTTCCTTAAGGGTACCACACCAATTGTGGAGGGCTGAGGTGAAAGACCGGGCATGATTATAATACCTGTAATAGTGCAAGAAGTCCAATCAAGCTTCTACTACAGCCTGACAGGAACCTGGAACAAGGGAGAACTGGGCTCTGGCAATACCATACATGAGTTAATGCCCCAATCAGTGTGATCAAACTGCTTCTATGAGGCAGCATTGGGTGGCAGGCTGGCCCTACTCAAAACTACCATAAGGATCAACTGAAAATGAAGGATGGATGACAGAGAGAGAAAACATTATTTCTTTGTTTTCTGGTTACCAGAAGAAGGCAATACATATATTGGAACAAATCAATAATACCAGTTTTATACCTGCTAGAAATGTTTCAGTGAAGATGATGTTGACCACCAAAGTGGACAAATTATGAGTGTGTATGAAATGGACTGAAGGCATGGATATTTTTATTATGTGCCAACACTACTGTATATCATAAAGAACTGGAAATAGATTTCACCAGTGATAGGCAAGGCCTTTGTACTATTTTTTGCTAATGGTATTTTTAGTTCCAAGTCACACACAACAACATACTGCCAAACAGTATAAGGTAAGCCTACATTTTCATCCCTAATCCTAGCTTAAAAGAAATCAGAGGTGAAACAGTAAAGCTGCTAATATCTGAAGAGGGAAGAATTGAAGACTCTGTGGTCATTGAAAATCTTTATTTAATGGTAACTCCAGAAATTATACCTAATATAATAAATGACAAAAAGAAGACTAACATCTTAAAGGATATTATCCAGTCAGTAAACAATTAGTACTTCTATGTGCCAGGTACTATGTGAAATGCTAAGGATAAAAAGAAAGACAAAAGACAGTGCCTACCCTCAAGAATCTAGGATTTAAAGAAAGCCAGGAAAGCCAACAGGCAGAGGCGACAGCTTCCTCTCCAAAAGGAAAAAGAGGATTTATGGTCATTCTTAGAGCACCTAAAACCAAACAAAACCAAAAACCTAACAAATTATTTTTTGGAACAAGCAGACATTACTTCACCATGCAATGGTCAAGGCATAGATATACATATTTGAATTTATCAGTATGACTAAAAGTGATTTCCCTCCAGATGGAGTCCATGAAATTGCCAAGATTCAAGAATGGAAACAAAAGGCCCTCTGTAGGCCAGACCAACATGAATTCAGCCAGTGATATGTTAACAAAGAAGCTTGAAGCAAATGTCTGAGTCATGTGAATTTGTTTTTAAAAATGGAGGGGTTCATGACAGTTATTCAGGACCTAGTCATAAATTGTCAGATATTATATGAGGATTAGTGTTAAGAAGACCAAACTTAGTGGTTAATTCAGATTATGCAAGAAAATGGTAGAAATTGTGAAACATAACATTATAGGCTGTATTTAGCATCTGCCTAATACCTACCAAGAAATAGCCTGATGGCTAGAATTACAGATCAAAAGTCTTCTTTCTTTCATGGAACCACAGACAACAAAGCCCTGTATAAACATAGACTTTAAAATATTCCAGAGAACTCAAAAAAGCAAATTGTATTTGAGCCTCTTTGTTATTATGTACTAGACTGTCCATGTCATGGGAGAAATGAAGAGGAGATGGCCAGTGTTTCAGAGTTCTTGTCAGGCCTTTGCAACTGTTATGATTTCATCCATGCTGTACTTCACCCTAGCTCTCATTCTCTTCCTTTACTGTCTCATTCCCCTTAGGACGTGGACCTGTAAAAGTGTCTGCAGAACAGTAAATAAATATTTAAATATTTGTATTTGTATCTTTTGATGATAAACATGTGATTCCTTCTTTTAAGAAATATGACCCTTTGATCCAACAATATCACTTCTAGATCTGTATCCCAAAGAGATCATAAAAATGGAAAAAGGATCCACATGTGCAAAAATATTTATAGAAGCTCTGTTTTTGTGGTGGCAAAAACCTGGAAATTGAGAGGATGCCCATCAATTGGGGAATGGGTGAATAAGTTGTGGTATTTGAATGTAATGGAATACTATTGTGCTATAAGAAATGATGAGCAGGTGAACTTCAGAAAAACCTGGAAAGATTTATATGAACTGATGCTGAGTGAAGTGAGCAGAACCAGGAGAACTTTGTACACAGTAACAGCTACATTGTGTGATGACTGACTTTGATAGACTTAGCTTTTCTTAGCAATGCAAGGATCTAAGACAACGCCAAAAGACCCATGATGGACAATGCTATCCACCTCCAGAGAAAGAACTATGGAGTCTGAATGCGGATCAAAGCATACTATTTGTTCTCTTTTTATTTTGTTTTGTTTCTTGTTTCTCATGGCTCCTCCCATTGGTTCTGATTCTTCTTTGCAACATGACTAATGTGAAAATATGTTTAATATGAATATATATGTAAAGCCTCTATCAGATTGCATGCCATCTTGGGGAGGGGGAGAAAAAATTTTTTAATAAATTAATTTATTTATTTTGTTGTTTACATCATTCATTTCCATGAGATTTTGAGTTACAAATTTTCTCCCCATCTTTCCCCTACTCGACACCTCAAAACAACCATCCCACTGTATAACCCCTCCCCCAACCTGCTCTCTCCTCTGTCCTCCCCCTCGCCCCTCTGACTTTCTGGTGGGGCAGGATGGATCTCCCTACCACAGTGCCTGTGTATCTTAATTCCCAGTTGGATGTAGTTAATAATAATAATTACACACACACATATATATATACATGTATATACAAATATATATATATATATATATATATATATACATATATGT
>CM053581.1:446749586-446790837 GCA_028627135.1 Pseudochirops cupreus
TGACAGAAATAGAGAAGGAAACAGAGAAAAAGACAGAGATTCAGAAACAGAGAGAGAATGAGATAGAGACAAAGAGAGAAAGCAAGAATGGATCTGGGGTGCAAATGTTCAGTTTTTTTAACCTGTCTGTTCCCAGTTTAACAATCCCTAATGATGTATCCAAAGGAACATCACTAAGAAATACAGCATATGTCTAAATGATATTGAAACCCAATTTCTTTCACATTATAATTTGCATCAAACCCCTCAAGATAGTTCGTGTGTGATTCCTTAATTACCTATGTATAAGATTATTCTGATTAGTGAATTAAGGCCTTTTTCAGTACAAACAAATCTTAGGAATAAGTGAAAGAATCTTTTTCCCCATTTTTTCTTTTCCCAATTTCATTTTCTATTTGGGTAAACTAAGAGGGAAAAGTAGATGGAACAAAACAAAATTAATTCTTTTCAAATTAGATTCTAATCTCAATAAAATAATCTGAAAACTCCTTACTAAAAAATCCCATTTATTTTTTTCCTGATTTCAGTTATTAAGGTGTTATTTCCCCTCTCACTGACATGTACCAACAAATACATGTTTAGTTGTCACATTCACACAAAGGAAGAAAAAAACTTTATAATGGTCATGAACCAATTCATTTTCTTGGATTCATGCAGCTTTTAAAACTTTCCTCTGCTCCTTTCCCCATTCTTTTCCAGTAATAATAATAAAAACAACTGGCCCAAGGGAGAGGGAAAGGATAGCTTGCTACCCCTGAAGAGTTCTTGAATGTAAGCTTCTTGAAATTGGGAACTATCTCTGTCTTGGATTTGTATCCCTAGTACAGTGCCTTGATGACAAATACTTGTTTGATTGATTGATTTTGCATTCCTTATTGCCCTTTCAACTTCTTATCACTAAGCTTAGGGTTGTTTATACTACATATTGCCAAAAACAGTTAGCAACTCTTTTTTTAAAAATAGATTTTATTTAGAAGCTTGAGAATTTTTCCCTGGCGTGTAAGCTTTTTTAGAAGCCACTTGGATTTTTTCTTTTATTTTCAGGGTTTGCCTGAGCTTCTGTTTTCTCAGGAAAAGGGACATGACTAAAATCCTATATCATGTTGAGAGATAAGATGGACCAGTATTAGACTAATTGCTCATAGAGAATGGATCACATTTAGGCACTTTTTTGTCCCCCTGCCTTACTGTGTCTTGCTTGGGGGGAAAACGGTAGTGTTCTGGCAATAAGCATCTTCTACAGCCAGTCTAGTGCCTCCCTGTCCTAGATTCCCCAGAGAGGCCCTTCCTATCTTCACTTTGTAATCAGTATTTACACTATAATACAGAGTTATTACTGTAGTAGGATAAGCTTACTTGTGAACACACATGACTATAATATGTATAACACAGATGAGGATTCTAAGGGGTGTAGCTCCTCACGTGTGATGCTTAGTACACTAGTGTAGCAATGAATGGGGGAGGAAGAGCCCATGCCATGGGCCTCTCTCTACCCTCCTTTTGACTTGGACTTCTGACTTGCTAGCATAATGGCTGGTAGATGTACAGAGTACTTCTGACAGCCTTCTCACAAGAAAAAGGCTCTCAATCCTGCTTCCAGAAAAGACGAGATGACACACAATGGAGATGCCTTGGAGAGATTTGAGCTTGCTTTGACATGTTGTCATTTGTTCCATCCTGCTAATCATATGGTTTAAAGAAACCTTTTCAATTGGTTAAGTCGGCAGAACTGAGGGTACCTTCAAAGGGTACTGTAGGTCAGAGTTTCAGTCTTTTTCTCTTTAGCCGCTCTCTCCTGGTGACTTCACTGATGGTGGATGGTGTCCACTAAAAAATAATGCTCTAAACTGAGGGTGCCACATACCCCCATGAAACAGGTTTCAGTGCTTTGACTCTGAATTTGCTTGTTTCCATTTAGGTAAAGGGATTTGGAGCTTCTAATCTTGCAACTTTCAAAAGATCAGGAAAACAAGTCTTCTGGTATTCCAGAATTCAGGTACCGATGCTGAGGATATAAACGAGAACACCATAGGTTGGGAGGGTATGGATGGGTTGACATTTGCCTTGCTAGATGAGGTCACAAATAATCAAAGTACTTAAGTATGTACTACTTCCTTTCTTTTCATTTAGGAAACTAGTAGGGACGGGTTTAATTTGAGCTGGATTTAGTGATTATTTTTCTTCATTTCAGTTGACTTCCCTCCTAACTTCCTTTATAATGAAATGAGATCATGTACTTAAAAGTGATTTGACAAAAATAAGTGCTAGTATCAATGTAAAATCCTGGGAATATGATGATGATGGTCAGTATACTAACATTATGATGTTGTTGTTCAGTCATTTTCAGTTGTGTCCACTTCTCCATGATTCCATTTGGGATTTTCTAGGCAGACATACTAGAGTGGTTTGCCGTTTCTTTCTCCAGCTCTTTTTACAGATGAGGAAACTGAGGCAAACAGGGTTAAGTGACTTGCCCAAGTCATACAGCATAAGTGTCTGAGGCCAGATTTGAACTCAGAAAGATGAGTTTTCCTGACTCCGGGCCTAGCACTCAATCCATTGTGCTACTTAGGTGCCCTGTTATTGTAGTTGTTGGTCAACCTATATATGTTGCTTTTATGAAGCCAATTTCCATCAATCATCCCTCATGATAACTCTGAACATTTTGATATTTTTTTCTCATCATTATGGCCTTAACTACCTGTGAGGCTTGAAGTGCCTTAGATTCTGAAGACCTTATGTTTCTCAGCAACATGAATTAAAGACTGAAAACAAAGGAGGCCAGAGGTTCTGTCTAGATTAATGTTCTATGCTGTCTTGTACATCTCTGGTGTTCAAAAAATGCTAATAAGGAAAACTAGATTTGAAACAGAAGAGCTAAAGTAAAGTCCCCTAAGTAATACAATGAACTCTTGTTACCAAGCAAAATGATCATCAGAACTAATAATTTCTACTTCTGATCTGTTACTTAACTTATAAAGTTCTTATCGCCTAATCAGTGGCATATGTAACAGGAATTGCACCTGATGGAAATGTGGCTATGGGGCCATCCCATATGCTTACCTCCTCTGTCTACTCAAAGTGTCAGTATAACTTGACATTGAATGGATTAGTACTTGAGATGATACAGCAAATAATGAGTAGTCCCTTGGCCCTTTCCCTCCCTCCCTCCAGAGTCTGGCATTGGTAGAAGAGTGGGGCTCTAGCAGTGAAAAACAAG
Organism: Pseudochirops cupreus; assembly: GCA_028627135.1. Classification (NCBI taxonomy): domain Eukaryota; kingdom Metazoa; phylum Chordata; class Mammalia; order Diprotodontia; family Pseudocheiridae; genus Pseudochirops; species Pseudochirops cupreus. Next base: position 446,752,807 of record CM053581.1, read on the forward strand.
AATCAATTTCCACATCCTCTCTTACTTCAACTCTCTGGGATATGTGGCAAGTAACTCTCTTATGCAGGTTTTGGGGAGGGAAATCATATATCCCCTACTTTTACAGCACGGCAACTGCTCCCAAGTACCAGACAAAGCAGAGACAAAGATGAAACTCTGGCTGCCTCTTCTGCTTTGTTTTTCTTTCCAGGTGACCGAACAATGATCTTGAGATGGAGCCTTTGGGGCGGCTACCATGATACCTCAAGAGTTTCTGGATTCCTTTGTAGGTATTAGTTGAACTTCAGGAGTTATCCTCTCTAGACAGCACTTCTAAGAGAAGAAAATGATAGACAATGGGAAGGTGAGCCCACTCCCTGGTCTGACTTGCTAGAAGATACTGACCTAAAGGAAAATGTTTGGAGCAAGGTGAATTTTAATTCTTTAACTCTATTCTATTTTACTTTCAGTTCTGAATTCTCTCCTTCCTTCTACTCTCTCCCTCACCAATTGAGAAAGCAAGAAATATAACACCCATTATACCTGTGAAGTCATGCAAAACATACTTCCATATCAACTGTGTCCTGTGGGGGGAAAAACAAGAAAAAGAAAGAGAAAAAGTACACTTCAAGTTTATTAGTTCTCTATATGGAACTGGATAGCATTTTTCCTCAAGAGTTCTTTGAAATTGTGGTAGATCATCATATTGATCAGAATTTCTAAGTCTTTCACAGTTGATTATCTTTACAATATTGCTGTTACTATGTAAATTTTTCTCCTGGTTCTGTTTATTTCACTTTGTATCAGTTCATATAAGTCTTCCCAAGTTTTTCTGAAACTGTCCTCTTCATCATTTCCTATAGCACAATAGTATTCTATCACATTCATATACCCTACCTTGTTTAAGCCATTTTCCAATTGATAGGCATTCCCTCCATTTCCAATTCTTTGGCACCACAAAGAGTTGCTATAAATACTTCAGTACATATGGATCCTTTTCCTTTTTCATTGATCTCCTTGGAGTATAGACTTATTAGTGGAATTTCTAGGTAAAAGTATAGGCACACAAGATGAAATTTTAAGTCTATCAGTTCTTCAAATTGTTGCACATTCTGATGTTTAAGTCTTTCCCTTACTGGGAAAGTGTAACAGTAGTTTTAAGTCATATAACTGCTTCGTGTTTTGAGTTTTTGTCAATGCCAGTTGTGAGTCTTTTGTGACTTTTACCATTTCTTTTGTATGGAAGAAATACATAGCTGTCCTATGTCTGATTTATATTATATACTGAGTAGCTTTTTTTGGTGGGGAGACCCCAGATATGAGCCAAATTCTAAGATTTAAGTAATATTCCTTGAAGCTCTAAATGGGGGAGAGGGAAGAAATACAAGGAAAAAGAGTAGGATCCTTCTTTTAAGTGGTCAGACTTCCTCAGGACTGAATCCAATCAATACATGCCTCAGTCTAGAGCTGAGAGCAGTCCCTTAGTAGAGTGGGAACAGGCACAGTCTCCGAGCTCCTTGGGTTGCTTAATGTTTTTTACTGATAAATATTTAAAACAAAAAGATTTGATTATGCAGTCTACTGTGTTCTTAGAAATGAGAGGGAAGGATGGCCAAGAACTAGAGTGATAATAACAAAGAGAAAGAAAGTAAACCTATGTGGTTAATTGCTAAGTAGAATTCTTAAATTGGTTTCTAATTAATTTTACATCTCATATAATAACTTGTATTCGTATTACTTATTAACATTACTACTTTAGTTGAGTCATCTTTAAAATGAGGGTAATAATGCATGCAGTAGCTCATAAGGAAATTGGGATGCTTAATGTTTGTAAATTGCTCTGGGATCCTGTGATAAAAGCACCATATGACTGTTAAGGATTATAGGATTATAGTAACTATTCTTGTAGTAGTATAGTAACTATTCTACAAGGACCTTGTATTTAGAAGGATCCTGTAGGATCCCATTGACACTGACAATCTAGAATTATTACATCACTACTTTTAAAAAAATTTATTTATTTATTTTTAGTTTTCAACATTCATTTTCATAAGTTTAAAATTTTTTCTCCTTCCTCCTTCCCCAGGATGCCATGCAATCCGATATAGGCTCTACACATGCATTCCCATTAAACATACTTTCACATTAGTCATGTTGTATAGAAGAACTAGAATGAATAGGAGGGACCACAAGAAAGAAAACAAAACAAAACAAAATAGTCTGCTTCACTCTGAATTCAAACTCCATAGTTCTTTCTCTGGATGTGGATGGCATTTTCCATCATGAGTCTTTTGGAATTGTTTTTAGTCCTTGCATTGCTAACAAGGGCTAAGTCTATCAAAGTCAGTCATTGCACACTGTGGCTGCTGTTACTATGTACAGTGTTCTCCTGGTTCTGCTCCTCTCACTAAGCATCAGTTCATATAAGTCTTTCCAGATTTTTCTGAAGTCTGCCTGCTCATCATTTCATATAGCACAATAGTATTCCATGACATTCATATACCACAACTTGTTCAGCCATTCCCCAATTTGTGGGTATCCCCTTGATTTACAATTCTTTGCTACCACAAAAAGAGTTGCTATAAATATTTTTGGATTGTGGGTCCTTTTCCCATTTTTATGATATCTTCAGGATACAGCTGTAGAAATGGCATTGCTGAATCAAAGGGTATGCACATTTTTATAGCCCTTTGGGCATAGTTCCAAATTGCTCTCCAGAATGGTTGGATCAGCTCACAACTCCACCAACAATGAATTAGTGTTCCAACTTTCAAACATCTCCAACATTTATCATTTTCCTGTTTTGTCATGTTAACCAATCTGATAGGTACATCACTACTTTTTAAAAATCTTCCACTTCTTGGGAAAGTTTACTATTAATAATTATAGAATTTTGGACTAGTAGAAAACAACGTGGCCTCTTCAAACTGTGTGTATTTGTGTATGTATGTGTATTTCCATCATAAGGAGTAAAAAGTGACTATGTAACAACAACAATAACAACAAAAAAACCCAAAACTAAATAGAATGGTGGTGATTACACAAAATTGAAGTATCCTGGGGTCGTGTTCTTTGCAGTCAGGAGTCATGCAGTTTGTTTTGTTGAAACAGTCCAAGCTTCTATTGCTTTGATAAGACAGATCTGAATTATGTATAGTACAGTATAGATTGGATACATGTAGGTCAATATGTTTATCTATACTATTATTGAAAATAGTATACCTATTGTCAGAATGATGATTTTAGCCAAAAGCATGTTCTATGTTTGCAATAAAATGACCAGTCATTAAAAAAAAAAACAAAATCATACGTAATAAATGTGTGTGTACATACTCTACAGAGTGGAGGATGCTTCAGTGTGACATGATGGTGACAGTGACTTGAAGACTATGAATGTGGAGAAGTGAGTTTGGAGAGGTTCTACCACGGGAGGAAATGATACTACTTCTACTCCCATTACTAAGTAATAAACTAAAGGATAATGTTTGTCAGAGATGTCATAGTATGAAATTAAAAGCTTTCGAAACCTTGGAACCCAGAAGAAGAAACCAAAACCACGTTATATTTCATCTCCATTGCCCTTTCTGCTAATGGGATTGTTCTGTCCATGAACCTACAGCCCAATACATTCATTAATTTTTTTAAAGTCATTTTATCCACCCACACAATGGTCCACAGATTAAATATAAAGGAAAAATAATGAGGTAGTGACTTACCCAAGAATAGCTTTCATCTGAATGCCATCAAACAAGATGAAAAGGATGAGATGATGACAGACAATGGTGGCAGTAATGACAATAATGATAAATGTGTATCATACTTTAAGGATTAAAAAGCATTTTGTGTCCATCGTCACGCCTGAATTTTGAGAACTATACTTAGAACGAAGTCTTCTGTCCTAGGACCAGCCTGGCTAAGTACCAAGATATTCATTATATAGGCTGACTGACAGATGAGGAGTTCTTTTATGTATGAAGTAAAATGTCCCTAAGTCCTTTCTGGCTTTGCAGTAATGATGGCAGCATAGCAGAAAAGGAAGTAGGGGAAGATTAAGAATCATAGTTTTCAGATTATCTGTGTTCACCTACTTTATAAATACTCTAAAGATGAGATATTTTCCCATTGACCAACAAGTTGATAGGCTGTTGGAAGGATTGAATCACATCAATATCCCTATCTTTGTGATAAATGAAAATTGTTAGGAAATTGCATCTAAATGGTAGGTCATTCCCTGCTCAGCTTATCTTCTGGATGTGCCTTGTCCTTTGCCAGCTCTTACCCACAAGGAGGACAAAAGCAAGGCTGGCCCCAGCTGTGGCTAGCCCCAAATATTGCCACATGCAGCACACAGATGAGGCCTTTGCATAGATGGCTTAACGGGATTGCTTAGCTCAAACACATAGATCTCTAAATCACTAGCCCCTTGAGGCCTTTGACAAAACCAAAGAATATAACAAGCAAACAAGAGTGGTGATAGATGTGATTTTAGCTGTGTGTTATGCAGTTTTTGGGATCAGACTTGTGATTTCATGGGTATAAAGAAATTCTGGTGAGGAAACTCCCTCTATTCATGTAGGTCAGTACCTGCTCATCCTCATCTCAGCTCCAGTTTCCTGGGGGGCTAGGGAATTAAGTGCCTTGTCAAGGTCACACGGTCAGTATGTGAGTGAAAGCCTTGTGAAAAGGATAAAGAACCAGGCTCTTGGGCAGGAACCCTTGGGTTGAAGTCCTGCCTCTGACACATACTAGCTGGGTGACAATGTCTGATCTTTCCCACTTATCAACTTTTTTTTTTAATCTAGTACCACAGTATCATTTGAGATCCAGTAATGCCAAACCCCTTTAATTAATTATTTTTCTCATTATTTCCCAAAGTGTTTTTGACATTTTTTCCTTCATATGAACTTTAAGAAAAAAAAAATTTGGAGGCAATTGGGGTTAAGTAACTTGCCCAAGGTCACACAGTTGCTAAGTGTCTGAAGCTGGATTTGAACTCTGGTCCTCCTGACTCCAGGGCTGGTGCTCTATTCACTGTGCTGCCTAGCTGCCTCTACACATGAGTTTTAAATTTTTATTTTTTTATTTTTATAAAATCTCATTTTTATTTATGAAATAAAACAAGCATTTTTATAACATAGTATAATTTTAAAAAGATGACTGCATATGAAACTGCAAATCTATTATGTACAACTTGCTATTCCTTTTAAAAATACAAAGTTATCATGTAAATTTCTTTTTTTTCTCTCCCCCCAGATAAAAATGTGTATATCTATCTATCTATCTATATGTAAAATCATTCTACTGAATTTTTAAAAAAGATTTGTTTTGTGGTTAATTCTGAAGGAGGAGTATTGGTTCATAGTCCCACAAATAATTTTTATCTTCTGAGAGGAGTCTAACAATCCTTACGGACAATTTTAGTGTTTTGTTTCTCTGTTTGTTCAGTCTTCCAGTGGGTCCTTTGTATCTTTTGCATTTTCTGTGGTGGGCAAAATAAAGGCTGTCTCATAATCTGATATTGATATTGTAAATATGTAGGATTTGGAAATCCTGTGACCAGCTTTTGGAGAAACCTAGACATGAGCCATACCTAAACCTGGTTTTTGAGATTTTCCTGGTGTTTTAATCCAGAGTGGTAGCAAAAAGTCCAAAAGAAACTGACTCTGTTCAGGGTCACCCCCAGGATGGGACCCAAGTTTATTTGAGTCCAGAGTCCTTAGGGACTGAGGAGTGGTTAGGGTCCTGAGTGAAATGCAAAAATTGTTTTGTAGATGTATTTGTGAGTCTTATATGTGCTTTTGTAGATTAACTCCTAGACATTAAAAACATTTGGTTGCTATCTTAAATGCTATTTATTTGTCCCAAACCATCTATACCCTTTGATATAGCTATATCACTACTAGGCTTTTATCCCTAAAGAAATCAAAGAAAGATGAAAAGGATCTATAGAAACAAAAATATTTATAGTAGTTCTTTTCATGGAAGCCCCCAAATGGAAACTAAACAGATATCCTCCTATTGGGAAATAGCCAAAACAGACTATGGTATGTGAGTTGAATGCCATAATTAGGCCATAAAAAAAAATGAAACAGACAATTTCAGTGAAATTTGGGTAGACCTTTATAAACTGATGCAGAGTAAAGTGAGCAGAGTTAGAATAATTTAAACAATGGTAACAATATTGTGGAGAAAAACAGCTTTGAAAGACTTTAGAACCCTTGATCAATGCAGTGACGAACTCCAGATCCAAATGAAGGAAGATGAAACACGTCACTCATGTCACTGATAGAGAGGCGATGAACTGAAATGCAGAAAGAAATGCACATTTTCAGACATGGCTAATGTAGGAATTTGTTTTACGGTACAAAGTGTGAAAGGATTTGTTGTGCAGGTTTGTTTTTTCTTTTAATTTGCTCAGCTGAGGGACAGTAGGAGGTACAGATGAGTTAAAAATAGTTTTTGCTTGAAAAATAAAAATGATAAATTGTAAGAAATAAGTGCTATTTCTCTATCTCACCCTCCTGGATTTTAGTAGCAATACACAGAAATGCCGATGATTTTGTGGATGTTGCTGAAGCAATTGTCTCTATTAATTTTTTTTATTTCTAGTTTTCAAGGGAACCATATCTCCTCTTTGCCAATGTTTAAGCACTGGATTTCTTTTTCTTGTATTATTTCTAGTACTATGTCAAATAACGATGACACTGGACGCACTTGTTTCTCTCCTGATCTCACTGGGAAAGCTTCCAGTATTTCTCCATTACACATAATGCTAGCTCTAATTTTATAAAATGTTTTTGATCACATTAAAGAAATGTGTTCTCATTCCTATGCTTTTTAGCATGGTTAAGATCAATGAATACTGAATTTTATTGAAGGCCTTTTCTGCATCTATTGATAAAATTTTATCACAGCTCCTCCATGGTGTCAGGTCCAGAGTCAGGAAGACCTGAACTCCAATCTGGCCTTACACACTTACTAATTTCACTTTCAGCAAATCACTTAACCGCTTTCTGACTTAGTTTCCCCATCTGTAAGATGGGGGATGATATTAGCACCTCCCTCCCAGGGCTGTTGTGAGGATCAAATGATATAGTTTTTATAAAGTATTTAGTACAGCACTTAGAACACAGTAGGTGCTTAATAAATGCTTGTTCTCTTCTTCAAATTTTTTTGAAGTTTGAAATTTTTTTTGATCTTTGAAATTTTTATGATATACCCTGTGAATTTTCCTAATGTAGAGCTATTATCCAACATGGTCATAATGAATAACTTTAAAATTTGTATTACTGTGATCTCTTAGCAAGTATTTTATTTAAAATGTTTGTATTAATTTTCATTAATGATATTGGTACACATAGTCCTCTTTCTCTGCTTTATCTCTCTGAGCTCTGGGAGTCAAAACCATGTTCATTTCATAGAAAGAGTTTAGCAGAATGAATATTTTCTCTGTTTTTGAAAGAGTTATGTGGAATCATTTAGTTTTTGACATATATGATAAAATTTCCTTGAAAATCCTTCAGGATCTGGAGTTTTTTCTTTTGGTAATTCATCTATGACTGGATCAGTTTCTCTTTCTGTGATATTTATGTTATTTATGGCCTGATTTGGGAAATTTAGTATTTCATGTTTTTATGGACATCTATACTTCTGTTTAGGTTGCCCATTTTGTCATCATAATAATCCAGTATGGTAGTAGTTTCTTAGATTTTTATTTATTCCTTCTTTATTTGTCGTGAATTCCCTCTTTTCATTTTTGGTTTTTGCTTTCACTTTTCCTTTTATAAAATCAGCTAATGGTGACCTTTTAAAAACCAACTCTTTATGAGTTCAATTATTTTATCTTGCCTTTAATTTTATAAATCTCCTTGTAATAGGAGCAATATTTCCTAAGACCCTGCCATGAGGGCTAAGCTAGCTTTTCTTAAGAGCCTATACCATATAGTCTAGCTAGTTTTTCCTTAAAAGGTACTGAACCCACACTCAACATTTAATTGGTCCAGAGGATTAAAATTTATGACATAGTCTTCTGGTGGCCTAAATCCAAAACATGCTTACAAGGAATCAGATGTTCCTCCCTCAGGGTTCTGCCCAGTGGACCAGCATGGCCAACACAGAGGCAGGAAATTCGCACCCAAAAGAATCCAAGTTCTATCCTTGCTGAATATTCTTTTCATGCTGCGGCTAAGTCAACTTCCTTTTCTTAACTGTTAGATGACTTTCAGTGGCTCATTTTACTCCATTCTTAAGCCTGAACCACCAGACCAATCTGAGTAGTAAGGCATAGCCTATGCTATTTGGTAGTATTTGGACTGGAATTGGATTGGAATGACTTTGTTACAGTGAGAGAAGGAGGGGTGCTGAGGAAAGTGAGCCCCAGAAGGCCTATGACTGCTGGTGGTGCTTCTGGGGATGCTGTATGCATGCACATTGTGAATTATTCTCCCACTGACCTGAGGGAATTAAGAGAGTAAATTAGAGAGAGATATGAATGTGTTCTGCCTCTTTGGGAACTGTGCCATGAAAGTAAGAAATGATATAAATTACTGAAAGACAGCTAGGTGTCGCAGTGGATAAAGTGCCAGATGTAGAGTCAGGAAGACTCATATTCCTGAGTTCAAATCCAGCCTCAGACACTTATTAGGTGAGTGACTCTGGAAAAATCACTTAACCCTGTTTGCCTCTGTTTCCCTATCTGTACAATGAGCTGGAAAAGGAAATGGAAAGCTAGTCCCATCTTTATGCCCCCCAAAACCCCAAATGGTGTCACATAGAGTTGAACATGACTGAACAACAAGTTGAACTTGCATAATTTTTGCTTTTGGTGATGATAGTGATCTGCAGATCAGCCATCTGTGCTGGGCCTGAGTCCTTCCTAAAGACTGTAATTTGGGGATTATCTAAGAACTGTAATACATGAAATGCTTGGGGCTTTTTATGACATTTAGGAGGCCTTTGGGAACTGTGCCACATGGACTTTGTTGAAACTCTTTGATGAAAAGCACTAGGGGACATGCTTGAAAATATAATGCTCGATCCTCATTAGGACCCCAGAGACACTCCTGGAATTGGGAACATGTCCAAATGTGCCAAATCCACCTTAGAGGACAGGAGGGTATCTGTAATAGTTAACAAGTAGCTCTTGCTACTTAGAACTCTATCTCACTTTTTCCTTGTGATTTCCTGTGAAGGTCCCCTAAGGAATGGGTCTAAGCATAGGCCCCAGGATACAGGGGCAATGCTCAAGCCCTGGTATTGGGGGAGCAGTGCTCTGGTTCCAGAATAGAGGGGCAGCACTAGGCATCAGCACAGTAGAGCTGTGACAGTACCCAGGCATCAGATATCCACTGGCTTGAGGGGAAAGCGCTCAGGCTCTGACAAAGGGGAGTTTTACTAGGTCCCAGAACAGAGAGATGGCATTAGTGCCTGTATGCCAGGCATTGGTAGTCAGTAGCTATGCCCATAGTAGCATTCAGTCCCAGTGGGGGAGGGGGGCAGTACTCATGCCCCAGAACAGTAACATATCTCTGGACCCAGGGGTGAGGAGGTGGGGATTTTTCAGACTCTGGCACAGTATGGGCATCAGCAGCAGTGATGAGAATTGGCATGGTCTTTAGTGGTAGCAAGCAACAGTGTTGCCTCAAAGGCAATAGGCAGTGATAAGCTCCAGTGGCAGTGGAGTAGGCAGGGACATTAATTCAGCAGAATGAGCACTGACACGAGCAATGGTAAAAACAAGCCCAGGATAACCCTTTGCTTACTATATATAATCTAGAAGTAACAGGACCTCTCCACATGGCTACCAGTGCAGTCACCAGACCATACCTTCCCAAGAGGGCTTTATCAACCCCAAGATGGAATTGGGAAGTGGCTTGTTTTTTCATACCTATCCCTTATCATTTACTCTAATCTGGAGCCCACTTTTTCCAAGGATATTGTGTGCAATTGTGGGAGAAATTTCCCCAGGTTTATGGGGAAAATGTTTTATACCTACTGTTCTCATTTTGTCATCTTAGTGCCTTCACTAAATGCTAACTGTATCTACTGGCTGATTGTTATTTAGAAGCCCATTAGTAGGGGCTTACAAGCCATGATGCTAGAAATGGAAGTCCTGTAAGGACTCCTTTCACAGGTAGAAATAAATTAGAATAGCATTTAGTTAACAAAAAATGATGTTAAAATAAGAAGATACCAAGTAATATACTTCTTCCTCCTACCTTGTTCCAAGTGAGTTACTGCTCAATCCAGCCCATTTTTTTCCTTTCAGTAATAACCTCTTCAATACTGACCTAGAAATATCCCAGGGTTTAAATCTCCTTTCCACAGAATAATGTCCTGAGGTCTAAAGTTTTTGACTGAGGGTCACTCCCTCCCACTGAATTTGTTTTTGAAAATTAACTTCCATATTGTATGCTCCAAGGCACATTTTGTGGGGCTTACCCCAAGGGAACAGAACTGCTAGTTATAACTCTTCCCATCATTATTTATACTTCTTAAAGTTGTAATTTTATTCACATGGATGCTCCTCTATAAATGGAAATTCTGACCTCTCTATTGCTTAGTAGGTGGGCCTTGAAAGTTGCTGGAAATTCATCAACCTGAGGCCAACCAAATAATGAGACCACCCAAACTTAGATTTCTTTTCCTCAAAAAAAAAAAAAGAAATCATGAATCATCCATCAGTAATCATCACCACCACCACAATCATCATCATCATAATTAGAATTTATAGAACGTCTACTATGTATCAGGCACTCTGCTAAGTGCTTTATAAATGGTATCATGTTCAGATGAAGTATACCTGAGACTCATTGTAACTATAACGACTAACTTTGATAGACTGGGCTCCTCTCAGCAATGTGAGGTTAGAAGACAACTCCAAAAGACTCACGATAGAAAGAGATATTCACATCCAGAGAAAGAACTACAGAATCTCCGACCTTGTGAGTTAGAAAGATCTGGAGGGGACATCAGCAAGCTGGCATTCCAGAGTCTGGGCTTGCAGCCATTGAAGCACTGATGCCTCAAGGACCAAGAAATGACTTTACAGAATGACTTTCTGCACCCAAGTCAGAAGCTGAGATGAAGACTCATTCAACAGCTATACTTCATCTGGACATGAACTTCATGGTAGCAATGCTATAAAGGAACTGAGTTAATTTTGAGTGTTCTCTTCAAGACACTAAGGTTATACTTACTTAGAGGAAGAGTCTTCCCTTGAGGTGTTGGGGGAAAATGTTTATACATTTGTTCTTAATATTTTTTGAAGTAAATAGCTTTTGATGGAATTCCTACAGTTTTAGGACCTAATTAATCCAGGTGTTAAATGACTCTATTATATATATTTATATATAATTCCTTGGCTTCACCTATAACTCCTGTACTTCTGTCTCCAGGTTACTTCAACAAGGCACAAGAGCAGCGTTACACCTTAAAAGCCCCTTTCTCTCCCTTCCATCACAATCTCACTGATTTTGCCTCCAGTACTGGAATTCCTACAGCTTTAGCACCTAATTAATCCAGGTGTTAAATGACTGTCATGTACCTGTGGGAATAATTTTCAACTTTTGTTCTCTAAGTTTAGAAAGTGATAATTATTTCAAATGGTCCCATTAGTAATCATCTGTCTAAGCACACATAATAAAGGCTCTTTGTTACCTACTGGTCAAGCACCCTCAAAAACCTGTTGGGAGAGTTTGTGTACAAAGGCCTCACTTTATAAACTGCAGGGTCCATCCAATGTACTAGTCCTTTCCACCTCTTCTCATTTGTATGTACACTTGAAGGTTTGCTAATTTGCGCACTGTTATTGGTTGGTGAGTGAGAGAAAGAGAGAGAGAGAGAGAGAAAAAGAGAGAGAGAGAGTGTGTGTGTAGGGGAGGAGAGAGTTTAGTAATGGGGTTTTGAAGAAGAGAGTGAGAGTATATCTTTGGACAAATGGTTTTACTAGGGGTATAGATCAGAAGAACTCAGATCAATTAATACATTCAAATCCACTTCGTGAATTTACAAGAGGTAAGTGGCAGAAACAATGAGGGCTCTATTTCTATATAAAGGGTTCAGGAAACTAGTTTGAGGTTTGAAAGAAACAATGGATTTGCCCCTACTTATGTCTTTTCTGTCACTGCCCGGTGATGTTGGCAGATAGGAGAAATTGAGATCTTAAAAGCAGAAAAACTAATTATGCCAGCACTTGGGTTGTGCTAGTCAAAAGGGAAGTTTATTATGGAGGAAGAACCCAACTCTCAAGTAAGACTCAAGACTTTGCCCTTCACCTTTACACTTGCATCTCTTGGAGAGTACAGAAAAGGAAAAGAGATTTCTTTCTCCTCCCAGTCTGCTAGGAGCAGTGGGGTCTCCAACAGAAGTGGACTGGAGTACTGTTGTGGAATCAAACTGGCGAGAAGAATTGAGAACCTAAGATCCTGCCAGGGAGATGGAAGGTAGACCCCAAAGTGCTTCCCATTACACTTTAACATCAAGAAGAGGGAAAAGGAACAAAAGTGAGAGAGGAGAAAAACCTATTGAAAAGAAGGTCTCTTCTCTATTTTTTTGTATGTTTCTTGAAGTAACAGGTCTTGTATTAACTAACCTTCATTCAGTGCTGAAGCTGAACTCTCTGAATGAGATTCTCTGGGGGAAATGACCCTTCATACATTGAGATACTCTGGACAAAGTGAAAATCCTGTTTGTTTGGATATTTTTTTGGGGGGGGGAGGGAATATATTTTGATTCAGGCCTGATTCAGGCTCAGTACTAGAACTGAATGAGACACTGGTAGAAAATATAACATCTTACCAAAAAATTACTAAACAATAGCATGGAAAGGACATTCAGCAAAGATACAGCACTGAGGCAGCTAAGTGGTTCAGTGGATAGAGCACCAGGCCTGGAGAAAGGAAGATCTGAGTTCAAATGTGACCTTAGACATACACTAGTGACTCTAGGCAAGTTACTTAACCTCCATTTCCTCATTTGTAAAATGAGCTGGAGAAGAAAACAGCAAACCACTCCAGTGTCTTTGCCAAGAAAACCTCAAATGAGTTGGACACGAAAAACGCCTGAACAACAGTACGGCTTTATTTCTGTGCAGTTCTCCTCACCAGGTCAGAAGTGTGTGATGAACCTTAGCACCCTCGTCCTTAAATATTAAGGATGGTTTCATTGCCTTTTTTAAGGTAAGAATTTGCCTGCTCTTTCTGGAATAAATGTTCTTCGACCACATTGTGTATTTTATAAGGACTTTAATACTTGGTCATGGTTAGAAGGGTCAGCAGCCCTTAGGAGTTATTCCTTTTTGGCTTGCCCAAAGGCTAGCTTTCTTTCCAAAACAAACTACCACTCTACAGTCCAGTCAACCTAACCTTGTTTGGGTTCTAACATGATATTCCACATTTCATCTCTGTGCAGGATGTTTCCCCATGCCTCCTCATTTCAGCCTTTTAGGATTTCCTACAAAGCTCAGATCAAGAGGTTCATTATACATAGGACTTTCCCCATCTCTTGAGCTGCTAGTGTGTCTTACCACCCCTCCCACACCTCTTACCCCATTTATTACCTTGTATTTATTTTGTTTATATGTTTGATTTGACATATATTTTTATCTTCTTATGTTTGTTGTTTCCTCCTTTGGAATGGCAAACTCTTTAAGCTCAGAGACTGCTTCATTTTTGTCTCTGTATCAGCACCTGGCACTATAAAATGAAGGTGCTTAATAAATGCTTTTTGATAGATTAAGTCCTCCTATGTAGGCAAGGAAAAGATTTTCATTTTATAGTCAAGGAAACTGAGACTTGTAGGGGTTAGACCTACTTTCCTGATCCTGTGAAGATCAAATGAGATAATTATTTGTAGAAAGAGCCTCGAACACTGTGTGGCAAATAGTGGGTATTACATAAATGTTCATTCTCTTCTCTTACCTGGCACATCTGAGGTCACAGAACTAATAGATGGCAGAACAAAAACATGGTCTTCTACTTAAGAACTCTGAGCACTGCAATGATCAATAGTGATTCCAAAGGGCAGATGATAAAGAATGCTGCCCACTTCCTGCTAGGGTTGACAGACTAAATATCTAGAACCAGAAACCCATTTTTGGACCTGGTCAAGATGGGAGTTTTGCTTGACTATGCTTGGGGGTTTTTTTTTGCCATTCCAAAAAAATTTTTTTTGACTTTCAAATTCCCTCTATTCCTTCCCCTACCCATTGTGAATGCAAGAAAAAATACTTATTACATATGAAGTCATGCAAAATTTATTTCCACATGGGGGGGGGGGGCGGCGTGCAAGAAAAATACAGTGAAGGAAACTGCTTTAATCTGCACTCAGTTAATCAATTCTCTCTCTAGAGGTGGATGAGCATTTTTATCCTAAGTTCTTTGGAATTGACCTGGATGATTGGATTGATCACAGTAGCTAAACTCATGACTATGCTTGTAGGAAAATTGTTTGTTTGGGGGTTTTTCCAGGGTGTGTGTGGGGGAAGGATAAAAAAAAAGTGCTTGAGAACTGGGAGAAAAATAAAACGTAATTTAAAAACCCTAGGTCTTCTGACTCTTAGGCTCCCCTAAACCTTGGTGCCTCATCAATAAATGTTTCTTCAGAAATCAAATGAGGGATTTCAATCGCTACCTTCCAGAGATCCCTCTGGCTCGGAAATTCTACGTTACAAAAAACCAAAAACCAAAACAACCGTACCACCCCACCACGGACAGACAAACAAACCAAAAAAACCCCCCACATAAAAAAACAAAACTAAAAACGGTGTACCAGCACGTCCCGGTGCTGTCATGTCACCTCCAGTGTCTACCTCTCTTGAACTTTACACCCAGGAAAGTAGTTGGACTTGCTCTGAGAAAGAAAGAGAAGGCATCGGTAGGCTGGGCTGCAGGGTGAGCAAGTCCAGCGCGCCGCCCCAGGGCACCCTGCTCAGGTTTGGACTTAGCCAGGTGGCCACGGCTAAAAGGGGAGGCCCAAGAGCAAGGTGACTGACGGGCGGCTCTTGCTGGAGAGTGTCGCCACCCGAGGAAGTGGATTCAGATGCTATCAGCCCCAGAGTGGAAGGGAAAGAGGAGAAAGACGTGGGGGCGAGGGGAGGAGATGGAGGAGGGGTTGGTGGGGAGTGACTTTAGGGGGGAGGGGGCTACTCCAGCTCGCGAGAGTTGGTTCCGAGGAGGCAGCTCTGAGATTCGGGCTCCTGCTCTCGAGTCCCCACCTCCCGGGGAGGCGGAGCGAGGGAGGGGGAGAGGGAGGAGGGGGGAGCCAGGGAGGAAGTGAGCCGACTGGCAGGCGAGCAGGCACACGCACACACGCTCACACACAAGCACACCAGCACCCGCGCACACACACACACACGCACACACAGGCGGCTGCAGTCTGAGGCGAGGCAGGAGCCGGCAGCAGCCGAGCAACCTCCGAGGGAGCAGCAGCAGAAGGAGGAGGAAGAAGAAGGAGGAAGGAGGAGGAGGAGGAAGAGGAGGAGGAGGAGGAGGTGAGTCCTGCAGAGATGCCCACCTCGCCCAGTCCTCTAGCCCCTCTGTTCCCCACCCCCCCCTCTCCCGGCACAGCTGCCCCTCTCGTTCCCCCTTACTAGTCCCAACTCTGCTCAGAGCAAGAAGCAGCAGCAGATTTTCTTTGTGTTTTTTTTTTGGGGGGGGGGGAGCGCCCAGAGAGAGCCTAGCTCATCCCTACCAAGCTGTAGCTGCAGCTAGGGCCACGGTCTTTCTAGATCCCTGGGACTGATATTGTTCCTGCCTGTCTGGAGAGGTAACCTGAAGGGTAAGGAAGGTATCTTTGTCCTTCTCTAATGCTTCTCTTGCCTCCCTTCCTCCCCCCTCCATCATCCCTATTCCCCGCAAGTCCCTAACATAAACAATTTTCTGTCCCCCACTAGAGTATCTCCTTCCTTCTAACCTCCCCGGTTCCCTGCCCCCCCCCCCCAGCTGTTTGTTTGTTTATTTTAATGGAGAGAACGGATGCTAGGGATAGCTCCCAGTTGTGGGGGCTGCTTGATATGATTTCTAAAAACTGATGCGTCAGATTGCTAAACATTTCACTGATAGAGACCCACGGTAAAAAATCCTCGGGCTCCCCAAAGCAGCAGATATGTCAAAGCTTGGCTTAAAAATTCACCCCTTGATCCTGGAACCCTTTATCTTTTCTTTTTTAACAGCACTTTCCAGGCCCTTTCTCCCCTTTTCTTACCCTTAGTAACGGGGAGATATGGAAGTATTTGGTTGGGTCAGGAGAGAGGAAAAGCTTGGACCTGAGTGTAAGGAGCATGTCATCTTTTAAAAGTTGCCAGATTGATGTCTATAGGACAAACTGTATTCTAAAAGCCAGGTGCTCTTCAGGTTAGCCATGTTAAGCTCTGATTTATAATGTTGTTCTAAATTATGTGTTTTAGAGCATTTAAAACAAAATAAAAGATTTGGGTGGGGAGAGTGGATTGTACAAAAGCATGATGCTGTTGTTTACTGTATTACAAACACGCATAAAACAAATCTTTACCTGTTTCTTATAGTTTATGATAAGTTGTTGACGGGAACAAATGATTTGGAACCGGCTTGGGTATATCACTTTTCCATGTCTGGTTCATGGTTTTTTTTTTTTTCTTTCTAAACTTGAAAGTGGGAGATGTATTGAGAGATTTCTAGTGCTGTCTTTTTCTGTGCTCTAACATGTCAGGTCACTCTACTTGAAACTTGTCTTTTTGAAATTCCTAGTTTTATTAGCCAGCTACAGTTTTTTGAATGTTCTTTGTTTAAAAACTGTACATGACACTGGAAACCCCTTTGTGTTTGGCTAGCCATTCTCTTGGAGTACCTCAGGAAATCTACAACAATTAAGCCTATTATACCTCCTTAAAACCAGCTTTCCACCTTTCTTCTCAGTAGTTCAGTTACCGTAGGTGAAATAGCTTCTCATGTGAGTTCAGAGTATGTTTGCCTAAAACAAATCTGCCCTTGGGTTGGCATCTAATTGGATCTAAATGAATCTAATTCCATTTAAAAAGTGGATAAAATAACTTTACTATTATTCATTTAGCATAGCAATAACTGATAAAACTTTTAATTTAATTAAGCACATATTTCTGCTCTCCTGGTCATGGGTTAAGATGGCTGATGGTAGTTTTCAAATTGGTTAAGATGGGTCTAAGATTTAAAAAAAAAAAGGACACTTTTGTAGTCCTTTAAAGTTTGTCAAAGCACTTCACAAACATTATCTCATCTGATTCTCTCAACAATCCTCTGAAGTTAGTAGTAGAAGTATTAGTATCCTATTTTGCAGTTGAAGAATCTAAGGCTTAGAGATCGTAGTTGACTTTCCCGTGGTCAAAAAAAGTGTCTGAGGTAGATCTAGAACACAGGTCTTCCTGACTCCAAGTTCAGCACTATATTCACTACATTAGATTGTCCCTCAAAAAAACAAATGGATATAGTTTTATGCATTGATTTAATTGAATTTTTGAAAGCTGCCCTGTTATTGGAGAATAAAAACCATGGACTTCATAAAATTATACTAAACAAAGGATAGTTAAGTCTTTTCTTGCACTTTGTACCTGATGGAAGAGCTAGAGTTTAGTCTTAACCTTAGCACTGACTTATTTGATTACTCCCCCTCCCCCCCAGTAGAATGTCTCTTTGTTTTTGTCTGTGGATCCCCCTGCCTAGCATGGTGTCTGGTACATAGCACATACATAAAAAATGTTTGTTGAATTGACTTGACCCAGGCCTAATTACTAAAATGCTAAGCCTCAGTTTTCATATCTGTAAAATGAAGATGCACCTCCAACCTCACAGGAGCATTGCCAAGGTCAAATGAGATACTGTATAGCAAAGTGATAGACAAATATAAATAGACGCTGTTAATTGCATAGGTAATTTTTGTTGTTAAAACAAATAAAAACTCAGGTGATTGGGAGTATTTGTGCAAGCATAGGGTTTCTGTCCTTGCCAGTTTTTTTATGCTGAAAGGTTACTTTTGGGAAAGGAGGTAGGTTTCAAGTTCTTAGCACAAAAGAGAAATTGTGCTTTTCAGAAAACTATGTTTTCTTAAAACTGTTAAGTAGGTTCTGATATTTGTCTTAAAGTGTTTCAGCATAAAGAATAATGCAAAACCAAACCCTGACATTACTCCCTATTTTAGAAGAGTCTTTGGTTTACTGGGATGACAAGGTATAAATCAGGCAAACAATATTGCAATTGTGATTGTGATTGCATTAAAATGATCGGGGAAGGACCAGTTATGTTTTGGTTAGAGTTAACATCTTCAGAAACTGTTACTGTTCTGCTGTTTTAAATAGGCTGAATTTTGTGAATGGATAACAAAGCTAGCTTTTAAGGCCTTAGATACAATATACTGTTGCTGCAATGAAAGTGTTGCCACTACTTCAAGAATGTAATACCAAATCACTACTTTGTCTTATTTTCTCTTTTTTCCTAGGTAAAAAATATTTGAACATGGGACTCGATGATACTTGCTTTAATCTTTGTAGAACCTAAAATCAGTCTCCATAGGAAGAGAGTTTTTAATTGACCAGATGAAATTGTTTCAGGCTAGTCAGATGATAACAGATGAAATGGATGGTCAAATTCACAATGATTAATCTTAAGTCTGTAGTTTCAGGGAGTTAGTTTGTGCCGTTGTACTGTTCTAACTAAATTTAGTAACAAAAGGATTAATTTTCCAGGAAGAAGCTTGAGGCAATGAAAGGCCAGATAAGTAAGGAATCTTTCAGGTACCTTTAGATGCTAATTCGTTTTGGACATTGCTCTTTGTGGTACAGATAAATAGAGTCATTCCTACTTGTGAGAACCCCTACTGACAGTTGCCTATTTGGATCTAAAACAAGAAATTAGACTTGTTTGGGTATTAACTCTCCTACATCTAATGAAAGTCTTAATACATTCATTATTTTGGCTTGCAATTTGTCGAACTATTGAATCTTCAGAATTTTTTAGTTGAACTGTGAAGTTAAAATATTCTTAATAGGTATATATCAGTGCTCCTAGTTCTTATTTAAACAAATAGCTAAATTTAAAAAAAAGAACTCAAATAGGGTTTTGAATAGTTTCAGAATTGAGCTAGTGTAAAGGGAAAGGAGTGGGTTTGTATTTCATACCTGGTAACTTTTCTAAATCCTTTCATACTAAAATAAAAAGTATTCTTTCATATTTTCCTATTACTTCTAAAGCTTTTAGGATAGAAGATTTTTGGTGTTATTTGTAGTGTTGGAACAATACATTTCACCATTGTGATTGGGAGTGGGTGGGTAGGGAACTAATTGTGATTTTTTTCTTCTGAACTAGGAATCAAGAAAACTTCTGTTCAGATCCCATTTTTGATGTGACTGCTAGTCAAGTAACTTAAGCCCTCTGAGACTAAGTTTACATGAAATGGGGATAATACCTTTAGTACCTATCTCACTGAGTTGCTGTGAGAAATGAGATAATGTTTGCATATCATTATGTAAATATCAGTTATTTTTACAACAGTAGTTAACTATGTTCTTTCAGTGATGAATTGAGGTAATCCAAAGTCATAGGTAGATGAATCTGTGCCTAGGAGCTTAGGGAGTCACAGATCTGCACTGAAAGGTCTTTTAAAAAGTGTCTCCTCCAGGAAACTTCCAAATGTTAATACTATTTATAAGTAAGTAGATTCTGGAAAACTTTGCCATTATCTATCATCCCTAGGAATGGGACAAGATATTCTGTCATCAATCAGATATTGTGTTTTCATCATTGTTTTTGGCTAATACAAAGAAATACAGTGATATCTTAATAAGTCTTCTGGAAACAGGCTCATAAAATCAGTTTGGGAGTGAAGGTTTTGAAGGAAGTCCTGGTCTTCTCTGCCTTGGATATGTTATGGCATAGGTCGAGAAGATAAAGAATAACTCTTAGATAGAGGCTTATACCCATTGACACAGTATCAAGTCTCTGCCCTAGTGCATGGATCAAGGATTCCAGTGACCTGGTCACCAGGGAGTGGGGAAGACTTGTTTGGCTTTCTTACTACAGGGAAAGAGCTGAGTTGCTACCTTGCCTGGAGGGGAGATGTGGGAATGCTGCATGTGGGAAGAGAAGGGAAGAAATCCATGTACTTGGATATAGATCCCTATACCTCTATCATCATTTCTACTACTAGCAATGAAATATCTCTCAAAGTGTGCTATTAGATTGAATCCCATTGTTAGTGGAAGTGTTAAGACACAGTGTGGGTCTTTAGAGAGTTTGTAGCCTACTTGGGAAATCATGGAGATGAAAAGGATTTCAACAGAGAGATTGTTAACCTCCTACTTCTTTCTGTAACATCTCAGTAGATGCAGGGGGGGTATCTTCTAATTTGGAGATAATTACTGGTAGGTGTCACAGTGGATAGAGCCCTAGACCTGGAGTCAGAAAGGCTGGAGTTCAGATGGCACCTCTCAGATGCTTGCTGTCTGTGTGATTTTTGGCAAGTCATGTAACCTTCATAAGCCTCAGTTTGCTCATTTCTGAAATGGGGATAACAATAGCATTTTCCTCTCAGGATTGTTGTGAGGATAAAATGAGGTAATATTTGTAAAGTACTTACCACAATGACTTGTACATAGTGGGTGTTTAAGAGATACCCATTAACAAAAAATCTTATATCTGGAAGCAACTTTAGGGTTTAGATCTGACCCTATTTGTGTAAAAAGTGTTTTGTGGGGCAGCTAGTGGCACAGTGAATAGAGCACTGGCCCTGGAGTCATGAAGACCTTAGTTCAAATTTGACCTCAGACACTTAACACTTATTAGCTGTGTGAGCTTGGACAAGTCACTTAACCCCAATTGCCCCGCCTTTCCCCCTCCAAAAATCGGGGAAAAAAAAAAAAGAAAAGTGTTTTGTAATTGTGTTCCTATAGTTCCTGGGTTTGTTTTGGCAGGTAGACTCCCAAATATTTTATAATGTCTACAGAAACTTTAAATGGAATTTCTCTTTCTATTTCTTGCTGTTGGGCTTTGTTAGAAATATTTAGGAATGCTGAGGATTTGTGTGGGTTTATTTTATATCCTGCAACTTTGCTAAATTTATTTATTATCTCGAGTAGTTTTTTACTTGATTCTCTAGGATTCTTATCCTATCATATGCAAAAGAATAATAACTTAGTCTCTTCTTTGCCTAATCTGATTCCTTTGATTTCTTTTTTCTTCTCTTATTGCTACAGCTAACATTTCTAGTACCAAATTGAATAACAGGGGTGATGGTGGACATCCTTGTTTCACCTCCCTCTTATTGAGAATGCTTCTAGCTTATCCCTTTTACATATAATACTTGCTGATTGGAGATGGATGCTACTTATTATTTTAAGTAAGACTCCATTTATTCCTGTGCTTTCTAGCAACTTCAGGTTGATCTAACCTAGGTGCTTTTAACCTGAACTTTGGCAGTCTGGTCCATGACAAAAATGTTAGGAACCCTTGGCCTAGATTTTGAAGCAACTTCATCTTATTTTATAGATGAAACTGAGGCCATAAAAGTTGTGGCTTGTCCACTTGTCACACAGCTCATTTGTGTCAGGTTCTTGCTTCCCAAACCAGGACTCTTTCCACTCTTCTTTCATTAATATAATTATCCTGCAGGCTCAAATATGTCATGATTGGCATGCTACTATATTCTTTCACTCCTTTTCTCCAATCTTCTCCCTCCCCATGTAGAGATAGCCCATTTTAAACTTTTAAAATAGCTTCATGTCTCTCTGTTTAACTATAAGCTTCTGGAAAGGTGAGGGGTCTTATTTATCTCCTATTTTCATTGCTTCCTAGAATGGTGCTTTGCACACAATAGAACCCCAGTAAATCTCTGTAAAATGAAATCAACTCTCTATCCTAAATTAATCTTCACAGCTACACTGTGGGGCAGGTGGCAGTACGCATTTTACAAATGAAATGGAGATATAGACTTGCTCATGATCATATAAAGTAGTCCCAAGTCTGCGACTTAAAAATTCCACTTTAATGACTTCTATTCAAGTATATTTTCCGTCAGAGAGGAGTATGATACATTAGAAAGAGCACTGGATTAGGAGTCAAAGGACCTGGGTTCAAACCCTACCTTGGTTACTTATTACCAATGTAACCTTAGGTAAGTCGTTTCATTTCTCTGAACTTTGGTTTCCTTAATTGTAAAGTGAGGGAGATTGAATAAGACAGACTTTAAAGTCCAAACTTTAAGGCTATGATGATCCATTTCTCTTCTTCAACATGTATTTTGAACTCTTTTCTTTACTGCTTGGTTAGGATTCTTGTGATCCATTCAGGTAGCTTCTTGTGACCATTAGCAAGCATTTGGGAGATAATTAGACAGTCAAGAAGCCTTTCCCAATCCTCCTTAATGCTAGTACTTTCCTGTGAAGATTAGCTCATATTTATCCTGTATATAATTTGTATGTGCATAGTGGTTTGCCTGTTGTCTTCTCTATTAGACTGTGATCTCATTTTTTCCTGTCTTTGTATCCCCAGCACTTAGAATAGTGCCTGGCACCCAGTAAGTGTTTAATAAATGTTTGTTGACTTGAACAAGCATTTATTATGTTTCTTATGCTGAAGGTCTAGATACAGCTCTTTATTTTTCATCTTTCTTAATTAAATTCAGTAAGCATTTATTTTTTATTTATTTTTAGTTTCAACATTCACTTTTATAAAATTTTGAGTTCTAAATTTTCCCCCCCTCCCCAAGACAGCATGCAATCTCATATAGACTATACATATATGATCATATTAAACATTTCCGCATGAGTCATATTGTGAAAGAAAAATCAGAACAAAAGAAAAAAAATGAAACAAAAAAAAAACCAAAAGAAGTAAAAAAAGTGAAAATAGCTTCAATCTTCATTCAGACCCTATACTTCTTTCTCTGAATGTGCATAAGCATTTTCCTTCATGAGTCTTGGAATTGTCTTAGATCATTTGCATTTGCACTGCTCAAAAGACCTAAGTCTTTTGGAATTGGCTTAGATCATTGCATTGCTCAGAGGAGCTGTCTTAACAAAGTTGGTCCTCACACAATGTTGCTGTTACTCTTTACAGTGTTCTCCTGGTTCTGCTTACTTCTCAGTAAGCATTTATTAAATACCTACAGTATGCAATGAACTATGCTTGTTTCTGTCTATAAAAAGCCGAAAGAATCAAAGTCTCTGTTTGCAAGGACCTTACAAAGCAATATACGGTAATTTCAAGAATTTCAAGAGGGAGATAGGTAACACCTAGGATGGAGATGGGATGGGGAGGAAATCAGGAAAACGTTTTGGAGGAGGCACCAGCAATCATACCTTGAAGGAAGCCAGAGAGTCTGAGGTAGAGATGAGGAGGAAGTGCATTCCAGACTTGGGGGATTATCTGTGCAAAGACAGGAATGTAGGATTTGGAATATCATGGACAGGCAAATGTGACTGAAATAAAGAGTAAATGGAGGGAAGTAATATAAAATAAGACTAGAATGGTGTGTGGTATCAAGATTATTAAAGGCTACAGGTGGAGCAATGGATAGAGCACTGGGCTTGGAATCAGGAAGACTTAATCTTTATGAGTTCAAATATGGCCTTACTTACTAGCTGTGTGACCCTGGGCAAGTCACTTAACCTTGTTTGCTTCAGCTCTTTATCTGTAAAATGAGTTGAAAGAAAAGGCAAACCATTCCAATATCTTTGCCAAGAAAACTCCCCAAAATGGGGTCATGAAGAGTTGGACACAACTGAACAGTATCCAGGTTATGAAGGCTCAAATTCTAAAAACATCTTTGTAAGGTGCAAATTTTATCCTCCTAATAGAGATAAACTGAAGAGGTGTGAAGTAGCTCAGGTTTCAAGAGACAAGTTAGTGGGAGAGCATGAATTATGATATAGTCTTTTCTTTTAAAAAGCTAATATTCTAGTATAGAGGATGACAAATAACTATAATATAAACTAGAGGGTAGGTGTCTAAAAGAGGCACGATGATATGAAAGATTTGAGATATTAGAGATCATGTCTAGCTAGGGAGAATTAAAGGAAGTTTCATATAGTCGTAGGAAAGTAGAACGAAGGTCTCTTGACTATTTCAACATGTTGATTCAGTCCTTTAAAAGGCTCTGTGGGGGTAGTTAGGTAGCTCAGTGGATAGATCAACCTTCCTGGAGTCAGGAGGACCTGAGTTCAAATTTGACCTCAAACACCAGCTGTGTAACTCTGAGTAAGTCACTTAACTCCAATTGCCTCCAAAAAAAAAAAGGCTCTGTGGCCTTGGGCAAGTTACTTAACTTGCTTCAGTTTCCTCATCTATAAAATGAGGTCTCTTCCAGCTTTATATTATATATTATAGAATTCTACTGAAAAGTCTTCCCTGATTTTTCACCTTCCTTCCTGCACATAACACTTTGTATTATGATTCTCAAAGGCTTCTTCAAGATGATAATGTATATCTTGGCTATCTGGATTGGTCTTTTATTCTGCTACTCGACTCTCAGTTTCTGGAGGAATTCTGTATCTCTTCCAGCATTGAGAACAGTATGCTCTTAAAATGTCTGATGTTATGATCCTATGTTTCTTAATTGATCAGTTTGGTGACTGATTTTTCAATCCTTTTATCTAGTAGAGCAGGGTTCAGAAACATCTCCAGTTTTGTGCCATAAGATAGTAAAAGGCAGAAAATAAAGGTGTATTAGCAAAAGGTACTACCATAAAAATTTGCCTTTGGTTCCTCACCTTGGCACCAATCACATTGGCCATCTTATACTTCCCAGACAGTATTAAGATCAAGATTCCTGGGTTAACTTTTTAATTCCATGATCACAGTGACTTAGCTTAACTCAAACATCAGAGGAAGAGATTCCTATAATCTTGATCCCTGTAAGGATGAAAAAGTCAGTAGAAGTACTACACTTATGAAGTACTATACAGAATTAATTGGCTATACACAGTCCTTGCTTTCTAGCAACCTACATGCAAAAGTGGATATTATTACTCATATGTTCTATCTCTAATGAGATCTAGTAGAGGAGAATCAGATAAATATCATTAATAGTACAAATTTATTAATAAGTATAGGTTCTCTGAATTTGTGAGGCTGAGGATTGGGGGTTGGGATTTGATAATAGAAAAGGTATTTGACCCCGAAGTGGTTATATCACATGTGAAAAAATCTCTCTTAATACCTATGATTTAGAGGAATGGCAGATAGGTTTGTACATCTGTTTGTTGTCTGTCTCTTTTAACTTGTTAAGCTCCAAAAGACTATTATTCTCAATTTGTATTTTAAAAAAAGATGAGGAAAAAAAAGAGAAAGGTATTAAAAATGGAAAGTCAATGAAGATTTGTTGAGATCCCTTATAGTAATATATTTTTTAAGGAAACAGAATTTTATGCTTCTTGTTCATCCTTTATTCTTGAAGAGGACCAGTGATGTCAGGAAAGTGATGTCTTGACTTGCAAATGAATTGAATTTAAGTGAGGCAGAGCTGTGCAAAGTCATCAGCCTCGCTGTCTCCTCAGAGACATATGAGTCCAGTTGCAAGATGTGAGAGAACTGGCGATGGCCCAGCTTTATGCTTCTTAGAGCTGATAAGAAGTGGTAAAGTAGTAGTATTACTTCCTGCAAGGTTGTGATCTCTGAAAGCTTCACGAGGAGGTTGTGTTATGGTGAGTCATTTTTGTGAGCCACTTGTGAAATGTTTGTCTCTTGTAACAACATTTTGTTTTAGCTGACTAAATTTGTGCTGTAAGATAAGTCGTAGAACAATTATCCTATTTATCTTTGTGTTTGTTTATAGACCTGGTCCCATTGTTGGGGCTCCCTACTACCACTTAGAAACTTCAGAAACCCCCTCTTCCCACTACCACTTACTAACTTGCTGACAATAATATTCCCCTACAATTTTTTCTTCTGTTTTAGTCATAACCCATGATTGCATGGATGTATATTCCTTAGACAGAGATGGGACAGATTTTTTTTTTCCTCTTGTGGTGAGTTTGGAAAGAATTCCAAGTACATCATTGATCCTATTGGTGTTCTCCATAATTGGTACAGCCAGAAAGAGTCGGTGAATCTCAGAATAGGATGAGGCCTTAAAGAGTACCTAGTTCAACCCCCTTTTTCTGGGAACTCTCTTACCCAAACTTTGTTGTCTCCAAGATGCTCTGCTTAGTAAATATCTGTTGAATCAAATCAAATTGAATTTTTATAGACCAGGAAACTGAGGCCCAGAAGGGTTGTGAATTTTTCTTAAGGAAATTATTTTGTATCTGGTTTCCTCATTTTTTAATATGTTTGTCCCTTCCACTGCTAAAATTCTGTGGCTTTATGAGGTAGCATTTTAATAGTTCTTGAAAGCTTTGGTGGAAGCTGATATTTGGTGCTTTTCCTATGGGATAGAAATCCCTTAGCTTGAAGGTGGATGCTAACATGATAAATTGCCTCTTACTTTCATCTTTGTGGAGGAAATACAGATTCCAGGAATAAAAGAACACACAAATCTTCCTTTAACTTTTTTCTGCCTGTAATGTCTTTCAACTTTTTTTGCCCAGTTTTATCAATACCTCTCTTCAATCTTTCTCCCATATCTTCCTTCTGTTCCACTCCCACTGTTGCCGTCATGGTTCAGGACCCTCATTACCACTACCCTAGACTATTATTGTCTTATTACTCTTTTGTCTGCATCACCTTTCCAGACCAGCCTTCACACAACTGCCAGACTTCTCTTGATGCATTGGTTTGATCATATTGTCCACTTGATCAAAAATTCCAGTGGCTTCATGTTGACTACTAGATGAAATATAGCCTGACATTCAAGGTTCTGACCTATTTTTCTAGACTTAACTTACACTTCATCCCTTCATGCACCCCCCCCATTCCAATGATTTGTTTTCTTCATACTTTCTTCTCCTGCCTTTGTATTTCACAAGCTGTGTGTCATACAGACTATTCACCATGCTTGGAATGAACTTCCCCCACAGATCTAACCTGTTGAGATCCTTTCCTTCCTTCACTAGTCAGCTCTGGTGTCATCTCTACAATTAAAATTCTGGAGAGCAAACCAGATTAGCTGGTTCCTTCTGGAATAATGAAAAGCTTTCAGGTGGGGATCTGATCATTTGGTGAGGAAGGGAAGGATTGTCAGGTGGGTGGGAGCATAGTAAGTGTGGGTTTAGGTGGGGCTGGAGCCAATTCTGAAAGGAAGAAGGTGGTAAGTAGATGGGGTTAATTTAGCAGAACTTGAAGATTTATATGTTCGATTCCTAAACTGGTTGCTGCTGGCACATTTTTTCTCATTATAAATATTAGCATGTATTAATATAATATTATTGAACATTAATAAATGTTTTGATTCTCCACAAGGTATTTTTATGGAGAAGGTGGCATAGCCAACAGCAGCCCCTTCTACCTCCTGTTAGTAACATATCCTGAAACACTACCCTTTTTTCCCCTACTGACCTATTCAATACTAATAATAAGACTTTGAGGAAATTAAAAAGTAACTCCTCATCAAAAGGTGGAAAACCCTGGAGCTAAACCCTACTAGGCATGTTGTAGTGTTGTTGCCCTCAAGAAACTTTCTTGCTTCTCCCAATTTTATAGTTATACTTAAAATAGCTTCGTCAAGCTGTTTCATGAGGGAGAGAGTGGCAACAAGGTGGAAAAGAGTGGTGAGGGGGCTTCACCTGTGATTTTATAATGCAGGGAATTTTTAGCGTAGCTAGTCTTTCCACTGATGCAACCTGGAAACACCTCCACTACTTCTAGTGTTAGGGCATCTCTTGTACAGCTTATGTTGCTGAGGAACTCCCTGGGGATACTGAGCAGGTTGAATTACTTCACTTCCCTGTTAGTATGGCTGTATGTCTAGTAACATTGTAGAGTCAGGTCTTGAACTCAGCTTTTATTGTCAAGACCTGTCCTCTATCTACCTATCCTTTATCTCAGGGAGTGTTTCTTTTTTCTTTTTTTTGGAGGAGCGAAGGTAGGGCAATTGGGGTTAAGTGACTTGCCCAAGGTCACACAGCTAGTTTTTGTGTTAAGTGTCTGAGGTCAAATTTGAACTCAGGTCCTCCTGACTCCAGGACTGGGGCTGTATTCACTACACCATCTAGCTGCCCCTCAGGGAGCATTTCATGCTGGAGAGAAGTAGGCTAATTTTGCCATTCATTCGAGGGCTTGGTACCTGGCTTCAGACCAGACCTTGTACTGTTCCAAGCATACCTTTTAGTCTGAATAGGCTGCTAGGTGACCATACAGAACTCACTTTGTTTCTCAGTGCCTCTGGCTCTTCATGTAAAAATGAAGGAAAGTATATTATATATATTCTGTATATTACAAAAAAAAAAAAACCAGCAGAAAAAGAAAGAAATTCCATTTAAAATAATTATTGAATATATCAAATACTTCAGAGTCTACCTATCAAGATACATGCAGGAACTATACAATTACAAAACACTCTTTGCAGAAATTAAGACAAGCCTAAATAATTGGAGAAATATTAATTGCTTATGGACAGGCCGAACCAATATGGTAAAAATGGCAATGCTACCTAAATTAATTTGCTTGTTAATTATTATATCAATCAAACTACCAAAGGCTTACTGTATAAAGCACTAAATAATAGCAGAATTCATCTGGAAAAACAAGATGGAAAATCTCAAAGGAAATCATGAAAGAAGTGAAAAAGAAAAACTCTTTCAAATCGATAAGATTTAGAGAAATACAAATTAAGACCACTCTGAAGTTCTACTTCACGTCCATCAGATTGGCAAAACTGACCAAAAAAAGGTCGAAAATGATGTCTCTTAGAGAAGTTGTGGGAAAACAGGAACATCAATGCAATTTTAGTGGGACTCTAAATTGGTCCAACAATTCCTGAAAGCCATTTGGAATTATGCCCTCAAATATTAATAATAACAATAATAAAAGTTCACATTTATATAGTCAAGGTTTGCAAAATACTACACAAATGTTGTCTCATTTGATCTTCACATCAGCCATGGGAGGCAGATATTATTATGCTCATTTTACAGATAAAGAACTTTCGGAACAGAAAGATTTAGTAACTCGCTCCAGGTCCCAGAGCTAGTAGATGTCTTAAACAGGGTTCCAGCTCAGTTTTCTCTCTGACTCCATCCAAGACTCTATGCTTTGCACCATCAAGCTGCCTCTATTTGACTCTCAATAAGTCACTGAAATTTGCATACTCTTTGACCCACCAATATATCTTTTAGACCTGCCCCAAAGACTTGGAGAAAGAGGGAGAGAATTGTATGCACAAAAATATTTATAGCAACTCTTTGTAGGGCAAAGAACTAGAACTTAAGGGGGTACCCATCAAACGGGGAATTGCAGAGCAAATTATGACATGTGAATGTAATAGTAACATAAGTAATGAGAGGGGACAAGTTCAGAGAAACTTGGAGCAAATGCAGAGGGAAGTGAGCAGAACCAAGAAAACTGCATGTATATTAATATTTTAAAGACTACCATGAAAGGCTTACAAACTCTGATCGATGCGATGATCAACCTTGATTTCAGAGGACTGATGATGAAGCATGTTGTCCGCCTCCTGATAAAAGAGGTGATAGACTCAAGATACATACATTTGTGGACCTGGCCAAATGTGCATATTTGCTATGAGGGGTTTTCTTCCCTCCTAAGTTCCCCTTCCCCAATGAAGGAGAATATAGGAGGGAGGGAAAAAAAAGGCCTGTTAATTGAAAAAAAAAGTTAAAAAATAAAATGAAGTGATTTGAATTAGATATTCTAAGTTTCCTTACAACTACACATCCTATGATCGTAGGAAACCTCCATTGTTCTCCCCCAACCCCAGTGAGAGGTGATTTCTCCTGCTACTTTGACCTCTTCTTCAGCTTTATCCACCTTATGTCATAATTATTTTTATGTGTATCTTACTCTTTATACTAAAATATGAATTTTTTTGAGAGCAAGAATTATGCGGTATTTTATTTTTTATCTCCAGTATCTGGCTCAGTACCTTGCACATAGTAGTCAAGTCAATTTAACAATTATTTATTAGTACCTACTATGTATCAGACACTGTTAAAAAGGAAAACCTAGCCCGTGTTCTTGAGGGACTCAGTCTTATGAGAGAGACATGATGCAAACAACCATGTACAAATAAGATATATGCAAGATAAATTAGAAGTAATACAAAATTAGAGATCATGAATGGCTTTATGCAGAAGATGGAATTTTAGCTGCTATCTGGAGGAAGCCAGGAGATGAAGAGGTCAATGTTATTGGATTTCAAAATATGTAGAAGGGAGTAAGGTATAAGAAGACTGTAAAGGTAGGAAAGGTTTAGAGTACAGAAGGTTTTAAAAGCCAAACAGGATTTTATATTTGACTCTGGAGGTGATAGGGAGTCACTGGAGTTTATTGAATATGGTGGTAATGCAGTCAGGCTTGTGGAACTTGAAGTTCAGTTTGACAGCTGAGTGGATGGACTAGAGTGGTGAGAGAGTCGAGGAAAGGAAACAGGTTGCAGTATTTTAGTTGTGAGGTGACAGTGGACTGCACCAGAGCAGTGACAGTGTCAAAGGGGAGAAAGAGGAGTATATGAGAGATGCTGCAATGGTGGAATCAACAGGACTTGGCAACTGATTGGATATGGGGGTGGGGTTAGCTGAAAGAGAGCAAAGAGTCAGAAAGGTTGTGAGCTTGGGTGACCAGAAGGATGGTGGGAGCCTAGATACCAGAGTAATAGGAAAGCTAAGAGAGGGAGAGTGTTGGAGGGAAATGATAAAGAGTTTAGTTTTGTTCATTTTGAGTTCAAGATGTCTACAGGGTATCCATTTTGAGATGTCTGATGGGAAGTTGGAGATGTGAGACTGATGCTCAGGAGAGAAGTTAGGGTTCAACGTAGTAGGCTTTTAATAATTGTCTTTTGAATGGAATAGAATGGAATTGAGCTGCTGGGATTTCCAAAAGGCATAAATCAAAATGGAGCCTAGTAGCAGCAAGTGCCCAGAATTCACAATTACCTGCTCTGAGAGGAGAAGAGTGTAGTTAGAAGGAAATTTAATATTAACTTCTGCTTGAGGTTTTGCCATACTCTTACAAGTTTTCTGAAAGATAACGTACCTGTGCTCAGTCATCGTCTCTGATTGTTCATTCCTTTTTATCCTCTTCTCCTCTGTTTCTCACATTGTCACTTATTTTTTTAATAACATAGAATAACACTTTATAGTATTTAAAAAGTAGGGCTCTACCTTTTAATTTAAGTGATATCATACATTGTATCTAGATTTTTTTTTTTTGAGCAGAATAAGTTTGGGGTTAAATGAAAAAAATTCAAAAAGCCAAGATAGTTTCCATTTTATTTTTAGACCTAAGACTTTAATATTGGAAATACTTTGTATTTGTTTAGTACTTTCGACTCCCATAGCTAGAAGGGATGCAAGGTCACCAAATAGTTTCTCCCGTTTCATAGGTCTACTTTTTATAGGTCTAATTCTTTTCTCTGCCTTGTTGACTGGAAAGCTGAAGCAGGACATAGTTATATGACACAAATTAATGAGCTGTTTGAATTAGAATCACATCTTTTGAATTTCTAGACTAAGTGTTGGCAGTAATGTTATTCTTTAGTGTGATTAGGGAGGCTAAGAAGTGTTACTGGTGTCCTGAAGAGAATGGAAGTGAAAGAAATAAAGGAAAAACAGGCTGGAAGAATAGTCACAAGGTATCCAGTGGATTGAGTGCTGGGCCCAAAGTCAGGAAGATCTGAGTTCAGATTTGCTTCAGCTAATAACTGAGCAAGTCACTTTACCTCTTTCTGCCTCAGTTTCCTCATCTGTAAGATGAGGACACATTAAATGTGATAATATTTACATGGCGCCTGTCATGTGGTAGGTACTTGATGCTTGGTTTTTAATGATTTGTTTGGTTTGGTTTGGTTAAAGAATATTGTATGATAGGCAGTAAATGTGCTGGTGCCACCATCACCCATTTTAGGAGCCATTTAGTGATACCATGTTTGTGTTTAGTTTGGTCTGCTGACTATCCGCTTCTGTATCAGAGGTATACTTTTGCAAAAAGCATATGAGGCAAATCTTACTTGCAACTTTCAGAGTTGAAAAAAAATTAACCTTGTTAGTTAAAAGTCCTAGACATGTCTTAGTATCACACTCTTTTTTGGAATTAAGCAGAAATTGAGGAATATTAACTTTAATTTTTAAATATTAGCAGACATTTGCAGGGCCACAAAGAAGAATTTGTAACAGAAGATTTATCTTGTAGAGATGGGCTTGGAGGACTTTGTGGGAGTCTTCAGTAGTTATAAAACTGGAACTGGAAGCTAACCAGGTATGCATTTCCCATACTTCACCAAGAGGAACAAAAGGGAATTTAGTGGATCGAGAACACGTGAGACCCAGCTCAAATGAAGTCAGATAGTTAGTTCCTCTTATTCTCCCTCAAAGCTTCTCTTTTTCTGTAAGATTGTCTTTCACTTGACTGAATAAACCTAAGAAAGAAAAGAAGTGTGACTTCATTTTTTTTATGGCGCTAGAGTAAAAAGTCCTTAACCACATAGAAAGATTTGATATCACATGATCTGAAGAATACTTAATGATGGATTCCTAAAATGAAAAGCATTGCTTTGGGGCTATTTTGATGCTCTAAATCTATAAAATACTTGTATTTGTTTTTAAAAAAACAAAAGCAAAGATTTTTTTAATAAATGGGAATATTAAAAGTTTGAAAAGTAAGATTTATTCATAAAGAAAGCTTAGAGTTACATACAGTCCTTGTTTCCCCTTCCCATTGTTTTGTGATTTTAATGAGAACTTCTCCTACCATTTTCCTTTTACCAGTGAATGACTTGACCATATAATTAAAATAAATCTTAAGGGAAAAAAGTCCGAAATTCTTCTAGGTGACAGTAAGCTAAACAATTTAACTACTCATTTTATTAAGTATCCGTTGCTGAAGAGAAGATCAGAAATGACAAATAGGGATGACCTTGGGGGCCATTCAATCCCTAGTAATCTTCTTACTGAGCTGGAACAAACAGGATAGTAAGAAGCCAGGTAAAATGGGGGTGTGGATTTGGGGGATGAGAACAGGATAATGATGCTTCCCCAGTCCCTACAAGAAAGTGGTAACTCTGAGATTTCATTTTTTACTTCATCTAGACATCAATTTAAAGTCAAATAAATACAACATCGTCATTCTTGGTGGCATATTGTTGTTCAGTCTTTCAGTCATGACCGACCCTTTGTGACCCCATTTGGGGTTTTCTTGGCAAAGATACTGGAGTGGTTTGCTGTTTCCTTCTCCAGCTCATTTTACAGATGAGGAAACTAAGAGAAACAAGGTCAAGTGACTTTCCCAAGGTCACACAGCTAGTAAGTCTCTGAGGCTGGATTTGAATTTAAGTCTTCCTGACTCCAGGGTCTGTACTCTATCTACCATGCCACCTGAGCTGTCCCTTGGTGGCATATCACTGCTTTTCTATGCCAATATGCTATCTTTAGACACTACTGACTCACTATTGGAATGTGTGCCTTAAGTTTTTCCAGTACAGGATTGTGCTGATTCAGCCTCCTACTCATACCTCATCTCCTTTATGACCACTTGAGCATAGAGAGAGCCCAGAGGAATGGAGGTCATGTCAGTCCTGGAGGCAAGGTGAAAGGATCCCTGGGGAAGGAGGAGTAGCTGTGCCACATGATCGGAAGTCTAGAACGAAGGGATCTCAGAGGACATCTGGGCCATTCCCCCCATTTCACAGACAAGGAAACTGAGGCAGGAGAAGTTAAGGGACTTGCCCAAAGCCACACAGTGCCTGATGTGGGACTTGAACTCGGTCTTCCTGAATCCAAGTCCAGCATCCTGTCCCCCAAACCAGTGGTGTCAAGCTCACATAGAAACGGGGACCACTAAACTGGACAGAAGGATTCCTGAGATACATATATGTGTGTATATACACATACACACACACATACATACATGTATATTCCTGATATATATATAATACAACAAAATATATATATATGTATATGTGTGTGTGTGTGTGTTCTGTTGTATTTTTACTCTGTTAAATATCTCTCAAATGCATTTTACTCTGGTTCAGGCCTCAGTCCCTGGAGTGTCATGGACTCCTGTCCTATACTATACTGCCTCATAAAACTTAACCTGTTACCTTGCGTTGTTTTAACCTGGTATCCAACTCAGGACTTTTCTTGTCTTAGGTAAACATCATAACCACTCAGCTAAAAACTTAGAGCTTCCCAAGTAGTCACCCATCTAAGTATTAACCAATCCTAACCCTCTGTGTCTTCCAAGATGAGGAATACTCAGGGTGGCATGGTGTCTTTTGAGCACCTGTATTTCTCCATCTGCCACTTGATGAGGAGGAAATGCCAGAGTTGGGCTTTCTAAAGATCTCTCTCTCTCCATTAGCACCAAAATCATGGAGGAGGAAAGATGGTAAATACATCATCCACTGTTTGTCCCCTAGTACCATTTTTTCCCCAATATATGTATGTATAAATACACACACACACACACACACACACACACACACACACACAGAGTTTTGGGCTGTGACTTCAAGGTCCAAACATAGAAGACATTCTAGCACATATAGTTGACTTGTGGCAAGTTTCCTGGCATTCATCGATTTATTGCCAGTAATGAAAAAAATCATTTTGAACTTTACAAATGCAGAAAATGAGTATTTCAATATACAGAATAGAACAGAAAAAAGATTGTATATTAAACCTTTTGTATGAAACCACATGTAAGAAACCTTTTCCATTCTGCTTGCTTTTAAAAAGTATTTTACTTTTTAAAATGTTACAATGCCTTTCTTCTTTTAAATTTTCTTCCTTTTTATTTTGGATATTACCATAGCTATTCCCCTTCACTCTCGCAAACAGAAGAAAATCAAAATTCTTGTAATAAGCATAGTACAGCAAAACATACCCACATCATGGCCAAAAAAATATTTCTTTCCAAATACTGAGTCTGAGATCTCTTGTCAGGAGGTAACACGTTTCACATAGGTCCCTTGGAGATGGGGGCGGGGAGGTGTGTCATTACTATGATAGGAATTTTTAAATCTCTCAAAATTGTTTTTGTTTACATTACAGTCATTATATTACTAATTCTGCTTTTTCTGTTTACTTCCTTCTATATCAGTTCATACTTCTCAGGATTCTCTGAAATCATTTCTATTGCCTTTTCTTTTTACTTTTTTCTTGATATAGAGAACTAAGCCTTTCAAAATTTCTGTTCAGCTCTGGTTTTTGTTTTGTTTTTTTTAAATCAGAAATGCTTGAAAGTTCTCTTGAAAATCCAATTTCTCCTTGTAGAGTTTTAATCACCTTCTCAAGTAAGCTAATCTTGGTTGCTTATGTCTTTTGTTTTTTTAAAATATTGAATGCCAAGATCTCTTCTCCTTACGAAGTAGAAGCTGGTAAGTCTTGTGTGATCCTGATTGGTTCCTTTGAACTTGAACTTTTTCCTTCTGGCTGACTGAAATATATTTTCTTTGATCTGGAAACTCTGGAATTTGGCTATGACATTCCTGGCACTTTTCCTTTGTGGGTTTCTTTCAGGAGGTGATTGATGGATTCTGTTTTCACTTTGTGCTCTGGTTCTAATAGAACGGGGCAGTTTTCATTTATCATTTCTTGAGCTAGTGTTCAAGCTTTTTTAAAAAAAGATACTGGTTTTTCAAGGGGAATCAGTGATTCTTAAATTATCTCTCTTTGACCCATTTTCAGGTCATATAGCAGATTCCATACATTTTCTTCCATTTTTTGAATATTTAATTTTTGTGCTAATATTTCTTGCTATCTTTTGGAGTCATTGATTTTGGTTTGGTCTATTCTGATTTTTGTGGAGTTCATCACTTGGGTAAGTGACTTTTTTTCTAAACTATTTTCCTTCTAGTTCTTTCTGTCAAATAGTTTTTTTTATCCCTTCCTTTCTTTTAGGTAATCATGTAGTTCTTGTGTAAGATCTATATTTTTTTCTTTGTCTTTCTGCTTACAGTTGTTAGTTGTTACTTTTTCCTTCTAAGCTGAATTTTTGGGTATTTGGGTCTGTTACACATCTTTATAGTGATCTGTATCTTTGTGTTTTTCCGTCTTTTCAGGCTTTGTTCCAGGTCTGGCTCTGCCTCCTACTTTACTTTTGGGTAGGGTTCTCTGCTGATCTCCACCTTCTCAGAATTACATTGTACACTCCCCCTCTCACATCTTTGAGTTTCAGAGTGTTGGGATATTGAGGGACCTTGAGAGTGTCCCTCTCTGAGAGCTGCGCACACCACTTAACCATAAGGACACCACACTGATTGTTGCGATTCTTTGCCCTCTTTTAAGCCCTTTCCTTTTCCAGAATTCTCCCAGGTCAGTCTCTGGTCTTGCTGGGTTGATGGTGATTTGTTTGACAGTGGATTGTGTCTTTGCTGGCAGTCACCTTTTCTATTGCTCATGGAATTGCTTCTCTCTCTCTGTCTTTCTGTCTTTCTCTCTGTCTCTCTCTCTCTCTCTCTCTCTCTCTCTGTCTCTCTCTCTCTCTGTCTCTCTCTCTGTCTCTGTCTCTCTCTCTGTCTCTGTCTCTCTCTTTCTGTGTGTGTGTGTGTGTGTGTGTGTGTGTGTGTGTGTGTGTGTTTGTGTGCACTAAAGTGGAAGTACTGTAGATCATCATTCGATTTCTTGATCAATATTTAAACTTTTTCCAGGAGTGGGTATGGGAGCTGGGCTACCTGAGTCTATTGAGGTAATCATCTTGGCTGAAAGTCAGTAAGAGCCTCTTATAAGTTGGAAAAAAGGCTTGTTTTTCATTTATCTTTCCTTAAGCATCCATGATTTGAAAACCTGTTATAGAACATGAAGATTCAAGAAGATTGGTGATTATAAAAATTCGTATATACCAAGTTTTAAAGAGCCAGATAAGAATAATGTAATCAAATTGTTTTTCCATAAATTCTCCACTTTTGTTTACTGTGGCCCTATGAGACTAAGCTCCTTGAGGGCAGAGAATTTATCTTCTATGTTTTTATATTTCCTTTAAACCTGGCATCTGTAATTTGGTTGTTATTTTATAAAAAATAAAACATTTTGATAGCTGCATTTCAGTATAATTGGTTTCTTTTGTAATCCTATATATTTTAGGCTTTTCTATACATTATTCTGAGAAGGGATCCATAAGGAGTCTGTGACACACACAAAAAACTTAAGAACCCATGGCTTAAGCTCTTAGTCCAGTACATTGTCTCAAGTAAGAACCCAGTAAATTGAATTGAATTTACAGAGTGAAGGAGACAGGATTAGTGGAACCATTTTGTAGTCACGAAACAAAGAAAAGCACATTGGCTCATATGGAGAATGGACACCAGGACTATATTAGTCATTTATACCAGTAAGAACAACATATATGATCCCTAACTTTTAAACACATGTAAATCTCTCTGCCTCAGTTTCCTCATCTGTAAAATGAGAAGTTGGACTCAATGACCTTTAAGGTCATGTCCACCTTGAAATCTGTGATCCTGTGATCTCTGATCCTATGATGTGGGTTCAGATCCTTTCTCTGACATTTGCTAGATGCGTGATCCTAGGCAATCACAAAACCTTTCTCAACCTCAGGCAATTCTATATGACATCTCTTAAGTTATTGTTTGGACTACTCTGCCATTACAGGGAAATTCCCACACTTATGAAATCTTGTTGTATTGACAGTCTTGCTTATAGTGAGAGGAAGTCACTTTCTCATATGTCTTAAAGTTAAATCTTTGCTGATAATCTTTCAAAGAATAATTTTCTAGATGACATATATGTGTGTCAAGTAATCTTGGGATTTTGATGTGAGAGGGAGGCATTGGTTATTTTATCACTGATTCCTGAAAGGTAGCTCATAGAATTTCAGGAGAAGAAAATGACTCAAAGCTGTATTTCCAGCTCCAAAGAGGGTTAACTATAAATTCATTGTTTTCTAAGGAGCCATTTGTCTACTACCACCCAATTATATTTTCTGTGGAACTTCAGTCTCATCTATATCTATATCTATATCTGTATCTGTATCTATATCTGTA
>CM053581.1:446791337-446806707 GCA_028627135.1 Pseudochirops cupreus
AGCAAGTACATGTTTAGTTCCAAACAAACTTATGTATAATTCCTAACAGTTTCTAAAATATTTTTCCCTTGGGATTTTGAACTGAAATGTATGAATGAACTGAATGTAAAGAACTTAGTGGCTCATTATCTAGTTTGACCTTAAATTGACATAGCTAGAGTGAGATAGAGGATTTCTTGCCTTTGTTTGACCAATATTTCACCTATGCCACGTGTCTGTTATATGCCCAGAATAGTACAATCTCAAGAGGGAGTAGAACTAGAAGATCATTTAATCCAACTCCAATTTATATACACACAAAATGATTTCATTTTAGGCAACTCCAGCATGGTAAAGTAGAAAGATAACTGACATTAGTCAGGACTTCTGTTCAAATTAAGGGTGCCACGTACAGACTGTGCGTATTGATTGAACAAATCACCTGATTTATCTGAACCTCAGCTTACTTAGCTATAAAATGAGGGTGTTGGTCTTTAAGGCCGAACTCTAAATCTTTGATCCCAGTGTAGTTATTATGAAATTGTTTTCTTCCAGAATTTTAACTCTAGGATGTTTCTTTGGAGTATAAACTCTTTGGAAGCAATATTGTATCAATTATTAAATTTATATCCCCCAGTACTTAGCATAGTACCTGACGTACAGTAAGCGTTTCAAAATGCTTGTTGATTGATTGACATCTAAAAAGTAATCATCCAACCCTCATTTGAAGGACTTCATCGGTGGAGATTTCTGAAGTCATTCAGTTTCTTTTTTGGATACATCTCATTGTTAAAGAAATTACTGTTTATATTGAACTAAAATTGGCTCCTATCATTGCTCCTAGTTTTGATATCTGAAACCAATCAAAATAAATTTAATCAGAACTCCACCAGACAGTTCTTCAAATATTTGGAGACATTTATTCTGTCTCTGCTCATCTGCTTTACCTTGCCCCCCTCCAAGTTGTCTTTTGCTCTAGGACAGTGGTTCTCAACCTTCCTAATGCTGCGACCCTTTAATACTCGTATGTGGACGTATCTGCATGTGGGCGGACACTGCTGGAGATGGATAGAGAAGTGGTATCTCGGTTCCTAAGACCATCGGAAATTTGTGTTTTCTGATGGTCTTAGGCGACCCCTGTGAAAGGGTCCTTTCACCCCCAAAGGGGTCACGACCCACAGGTTGAGAACCACTGCTCTAGGATAAACATCATTGGTTCCTTCAACTCATTTCTTTACAACACGTTTTGAGTTAGCTTCTTGTTCTGGTTGCCCTCCTCAGGATATACTCTAGTTTGCCAATATCCTTCCTAAAATATGGCACCTAGGCCTAAAAACAATATTCAGACTTTCCCCAGAAACAATAGGTAGTCTCTGTTACTTAAGATATGCAAGACTGACATTAATATAAAATATGAAAACATTTCATTATTTAAGGGACTGATCATACATTTTATGGTTTTTCCAAATCTCTGCCATCTTGCTGCTTTTCCCTCTTCAGACATTTCATTGCAAATTAAGGGTTGTTTTTGTTTTTCCCTAGAAGTTTACAGTAGCAAGGAGAATTGAAATCCAAATAGAGCAATCTAATTGCTCTGGTAAAAGATAATGGTAGAGAAGAAGAAAGTTGATGGAAAGAATCTTTGATCTTGGGCTTTGGTCTTTTTTCTTTTTCTATGCATAGTGTGAACAGTGAATAACTTACCTGCCCTCTCTTATGAGAACAGTGCAATATTTGCTAGTTTTATTGCCAGGTATACTGCAGTCGATCCCATATAATAAATATTTATGACATGGATAACATTTTGGAGGGAGGCAAAATAAAATTTATGGTTTGTGCCGTGGGAAGATGGATCTTTACATGTTTTCATATACTATCTATAACTGAAAATCTCTTCTGGAATGTAAAGGTATCTGTTAATTTTGGGGAGGTAATGAAATAAATTATGATAAAAATAAGTTACTTTTGGATAAATGAGTTAACAATATTCATTTGTTAAGAGGGAAGCAAAAATTCACTAATTTCTAGTATTTATTCCTGAACTAGACAAACTGTGTGTGTGCTTGTGCATAATAAGCCATCCAATGAATGGATTGAATAATCTATTTTGAAGGCTGTTCTTTTGACTCATAGCCATCAAATTTATGAAATTCTACTTTGTAGCTAACCTAAACCTCATCTCTTTTACCTTAAGCACATTTCATCTTAGTTAGACTACAGTTGAGTGGAAGAACAGCTGGTAGTCATGCTCTCTACTAATATATAGAACTGTATTTTGTTCACTTTCCTAAATGCTTTCAAATGTTCATGGATATTGATCCTGACTAGCTATTATATAATCCATAGAAATGGCATATTTGTGTTGTGCAAGTTGGCCTGCCATGGGCTTATCTGTCTTGGTTCCTTTCTATGGAGTGCTAGCAGTTTGGATGAACTAAATCTGAATCGATTGCGGGTGTTTGTTTTTTTAAGGTCTGTCTGATACTTATTTATTCAAATGATTTTTGTAACTTTTTGGCTTTTTCCCATTTGTGGATTAGTTTCTTTTTAATATTAAAAAAAGGTTCAGGGTTTTGCATCTGTGTATATGTATATGTATGACTCAGTACGATCTCCCCTAAGTTACCTGGATATGTATTATCTTGCATGTAGCAGTTGCTCTTAGAATCTGAGTAGCTAACAAGTGATCAGCCTATCTTTTTGCGGAAGCTTTCCCACCTGAGG
The DNA here is from genome assembly GCA_028627135.1 of Pseudochirops cupreus. Lineage (NCBI taxonomy): Eukaryota > Metazoa > Chordata > Mammalia > Diprotodontia > Pseudocheiridae > Pseudochirops > Pseudochirops cupreus. The sequence goes on from CM053581.1 coordinate 446,794,041, forward strand.
GGAGAACCCATAACTTTCTGAGACAACTCATTCCACTTTCAGTTAGTTCTATTTGTTAGAAAGTTTGTCCTTATGTCGAGCCCAGATATGGAGAGAGACAGTTTCCATCCATTGTTCTCTGTTTTGCTCCCTGGCCCAAGCCAAACTAGCCTAATGCTTCTTCCATGTGACAGACTAGCAATATTGGAAAACACTTCTCCTCTCCTGCTAGTGCCTCTTCAAGCTTGTGTAGTCTTGCTGCATAAGTAATAAGTGCCTGGCCCAACTCTAGGTTTTTCTAGCTCCACGCAAGGTTATCTTTATTTTCAGATTTTTTTTTAAAATGGATTTCATTCTCTGTGGCAGTCTTTTGTCTCTACAGCTGGAAGTCTTATCCAGTCTTTTATAATTAATCTTTGGTTGACTTAGAGATCTCCCTGATCTCTCAAAAAAAAAAAGCCATTTAGTAGGTATTATTTTAAAATTAAAGTTATTTAAACTAGTTTTGGTTTAACTTTTTTTTTTAAGAATTTCTTGATAGGTTGTCTGTCATTTCTGTCATTTTTCTGGACAGCACTGATGGATTAAAAGCTAGAGAGATAAGTTTTTCTTTTTAAAAAAAGCCTTGGAGTATTAAAAAAAACTTTTATATTCATAGGCATTGAACTCCAAGTGTAGATAGTAATGCTATAGAAAATGAAGACAAATAAGGTTACATAGAAAACTGGGGTGGTGGTGGGGGAAGTAAGAGATTAGTGTCTGGGAGGAAATCTATGCAAAGAGAGTACTCTCTACAGATTTAGGGAGAAAAATAGAGGTGGGGGGAGTTAGGAAAAAAAATAAGATTTTTGTTTGTTTTATTTTGTTGAACACTTCCAGCACATTTTTCTTATGGTTTTCCAGCAAGGGTTCCCTTTGGAGCTTGATATATATAACTGCTAGGCAGTGGTGCTTCCCTGGATTTTACCTTTGGTTCCTCTTTCAGGAGCCAAGGTGACCTGGAAATTTAGATTAGAACATTAACAATCCTCAGAAATGAACATTCATAAAGTATATTGAACAACCACCTTATTTTGGGGGAATTCAGACCAATTATGTCTAGGAGCCTTACTTTGTTTTTGGTTAATGGAAACCTATCCACCCTTTGCTTACCTGTCATACAGGAAAATAATGGTAAGTGAAGATTTTCTGATGCATATTGGATTGGCTTTAAATCTGAAATTATGATTATAGGACATTGCAATGGGGAAATGGAACCCTATATAAGATAACAGTAACTTATGTGTTTAGCATCTTAGAGTTTACCAAGTCCTTCACCAAACCTTAAGGGTAGGTCGTACGGTGTTAGTAAATGAAGAAGCTAAGTATCAGAGCTGTTGCAAATTAATTGGCACTCCAACTGAGGTTTTGTGCTACAAGTCACTGCTCTTTTCAATAGGATGAGAATGTTAATTCTATAAAGCAGGACTGTAGCAAAGCAGGAGTTTAGCATTATTCAAGGATTTTTGTTGTTGTTTTTGTTTTTCAAAGTTCATGTTTATTAGTCTGAGAAGATCCAGTGTATACGAGGGAATAAAATAATACTAGCTTAGTCTATGGAAAGAGTTCTTCTGTAGAGTAATCCATAAGAAAACCGAAGAAATTTTTTGCTAGTAGTTGCCGTAACCCTTGATTGAAGTTCTTTGGGATCCACAAATGGGTAACTAACCTGCCACCACATTACTACATCAGTCATGATTAGATTTAACTTCTTGTTTCTCTGGTGATACTGATTTTTGAGTATTGAAAAGAATGAACAAATAAAAACTGAGGGGAAAAGGAAAAATAGTAATGGGAGGTAGGTAAATAAGATGTGTAGAACCCTGTGTTCATGTCTATATTAACTACATATTCAGGGATTTTTAAATAACTTTTATCCTTTAAATATCTACATAAAGAGAGCATAAAGTGTTCATGACTTTGATATTAGAACTGACCAAACAAATCAGTAAAAAAAAATTCTTTTAAAATTTGTATTCCACAAGTAGTAGTTTTCTAATTCTAATGATTTAAAATCTAAAATAATTTTTTTTCATTGAATTGAGTATGTAGACTCTTCTTGTAGGCTAAATGGCTATTCACATTTGGTTCAGTTCTACGTCAATTGACACCATTTTTCAGGCACAGGTTATAATTTATTTGGGGCAACTATCACTTACATTTTCGTATAGTCTTCCAACAAGGGTTCCCTTTATAGCCTCATATATATGACTGCTGGACTGTGGGACTTCCCTGGATTTTACCTTTGGTCCCTATTTTCTTTTCCTCTTTGTGTTCTTATAACTTTAAAGATGCTAAGTAGATTACCCATTATTTTATACGAAAACAAATTCACCTATGGGTAGAAAATACCTATGAATAGTTTCTTGTCCATATTTTTTTTAAAGATGTGGTTACTACATATATCTTTAAAGGAAATACCATTGCATTTTTAGTAACTATCACATTCCCTTCAGTGATTGTTCATTGTATTATTGTGATTAGAAAGATTTTAGCCCATCTGGAATGTGTTTCGCTCAGCATTCCAACCCCTGAATGTCTCTTGTATGGCTTGGACTTATCGTACATTTTGGGGCTACAAAGTAAATCATAGGATCCTATGATCCTCTGTGACCTTAGAGGTTATCAAGCATAGCACCCACATATTATAGATTAGGAAAATGAAGCCCAGAGACATTAAATGACTTGGCCAAAGCCACATGTATGGTAAATGGCAGTCAGGATTTAGGCTGAGTCTCTATGACTCCAAATCCAGTATTTTTTCCATGATACTGTGACTTATAATTAGAGTGGGTATAATGGAAAAGTTTTCTAGCTTTATTATAGCTTTGGCATATTACCTTTTCTCCTTTACTCACAAAGAAAGGCTACTTGGTTGCTTCTTCCTCCCTTCCCCTTGGATAACATTTTTTAAAGAGGGTTGCATTAAAAGGCTGTGTTTAGATCATCTTGCAGACTGAATTCCATATTTGTCTTGGACGGAAGTCGAGATTTCTGTCTGGGGTGATTGAATCTGTACTTTGTGAGACTGGGTGCAACTTCCTTCTATTCAGGGGTGGGATCATCTTGTCAACAGGCATTTGCCCTAAAAGATGAGGTCACTTAAAAGAAACGAAACCCCTTCCCCCTCATATGTGGTTTTGTTTTTTTAATGCTTCTCTCCACTTTTACTCCACGAGATGGTGGGGGCTAGTGCCTTGCACCTGCCTGCTGGTAAGTCCTGAGGACTCTTTGTAAATGCCCTGGTCTCTGTGGGTTGGTCTCCTCTTTAACCCTTTGAATGCATGTCACTGTTGCAAGTTACTGACAGGCATGCAAAGGAAGGTTGAAGGCAGGGGCAAAAAGGATAACGAATTGAGGTGGGGGAGACCTGTGAAATACCCATAGACTACAAAACTCCCAATTTTTGTATCCCAGTAGTTAAACTCCATCCTATATTTTTGTATTTAAGGTATAATCTGGTAATCAGAGGAAAAGAATTTTGATGTGGTAGAATTTAAATGATTTGAGACAATGTAGCTTTTGAACTTCCTGCTTTGCACTTACACTGACAAAAGCATTTTGTGTTTAATTTCCTTATTCATTGTTTACATGTTTTTTATTTTTAAAGCAAAAAAAAAAAAGTTGGGGTTTTTATGCTTTCCCAAAAGGCAGCTAGGTGGCATAATGGATAGAGTGCCAAGCTTGGAGTGAGGAAGATTTATCTTCCTGAGTTCTAATCTGGCCTCAGACACTTGCTAGCTGTGTGACCCTGGATGAGTGAGTCACTTAACCTTGTTTGCCTCAGTTTCCTCCTCTGTAAAATGAGCTGGATAGAGAAATGGCAAACCTCCGCAGTATCTTTGCCAAGAAAACCCCAAATGGGGTCACAAAGAGCCAGACAAGACTGAAAAATGGCTTAACAACAAGAGTCTTAGGATACAATTTACTTTATGGAGTCTGCACAGCAGTATTTTGTAAATGAAGTGAAGGGTGATGAAGGGGCTTGGAAGGCAGTGATCTGGGCTTTGGTTCTAGTGCTGCCACTCATTTCTGTGAGTCACTTTGTGACATAGTGGAAAGAGGACTAGACTTAGTGCCAGGAGGGTTCTGACTCTAACTGTGAGATATGGACAAGTCACTTAGTATCTCTGAATTTCAGTAAAAGGAATTAATAAAACCTCATAGAGTGTTTTGTGATGATCAAATTGGGTAATGGACATGAAGTGATGTGTGTGAGCTCTTTTTTGTTAACCTTACTGAGCCTCAGTTTTCAAATCTATAAAAAGCTTATAATACTTGTCCTACCTGTTTTATAAGATTGTTCTAAGGGTTAAATAAAAGAATATATATGAAAACTTTTTGTAAAGGTTATGAAATTACTGAGGAATGAATGCAGTTTTTTAAAGTTTTTTTGATGCCTTATCTTTTTCATACTCCAGAGTGGTTTCCTACATTGAATGACCAGCATAGAAATCTCCTTTATAACCACAAAAATTGTTGAACAAAACTGACCCTAAAAATGACCTCATCTGACAATATTTAGAACATTTCCACATCCACAGTCTCTCACCTCTCCAGAGAAGAGGGAAATGTTTCTTTTATTATCCGTTCTCCAGAACCAAAATTAGTCCTTAAAGTTTATCTGAGTTTAGCTGCTTTTTTAGTGTTGTTTTTATTTAAATTACTGTAATCATTATGTACATTGTTCTCTTGGTTCTGCTTAATTGGTTTTGTGTCAACTTATACATTTTCTTGTGTTTCCCAGAATTCCTTATGGAGTGAATACAAAAGTGTAAGGAAAATACGCTTGGGACTCTCTGCTATGTGTTCAAGTGCACTTTTGTTTCATTATGGGAATTTCCAAGCATTTTTGGATAAGCATTTTTAATTTCAGATTAGCACTAATTTGTAGTATACCTTTAAGTTAGTTATTAACCTCTCTACTTAGATCCTCATCTGAAAATGAACATGATGAGTATGAAGAATAATTCACTGAAATTTTGCTCTTGTTACACAGTAGCTTAGTACAGCAATTTCTTCCAGTGTCTCTATTGGCAAAATGGAAGTATCACTAATAGTAATTTTAAGGAGTAATACTAAGTTAGATAGGGATTCCCTAAGCTTGGTAAGGTCCTCCTGTTTGCAAATGACATCTCGCGGGATGCATTAAGCTCTGAAACAGTATAGAGTCCATCATCACTCAAAAGTGTTCAATCAAACCTTCCACAGAGAAAAAAAGAATGAAGTGGGTAAAGGGTATCTGCTGTAAACATTATGACAAGTCATTAAAGGGAAGACCTATAATTTTCCATTGCTATCTATATCATCAGTAGTTAGTAGGTCAAAGTTCAAGATATAGTAATCCCCAGTGAATGACCTTGATTTAAATAGGAAAGTGAAAGTGAGTTAGATTACCTTCACAAAACTCCTTTCATGACCTCAGACTTTTGTTGGACACAAATGTCATGAGTCTTAGAACTCTACAAATTTATATATAATTCCAAAGAATTAAAAATTAGTGTCACATAGAGAGTAATGAAGAGGTGAATGGTGAGGGTGTGCATAGAACAGATAAGGAACTTCAAGGAAGAACCTGAGTAAAAAGATATTTTCAGGGATATATGTGATCAAAATAGAACATAGAGTAGCACCTGTACCTGTACCAAGAGCAAGGTATAGCCAGCTCACAGATAGACAGCCCACATCTTTCACTTAATATCCTTGAAATATCAGGAGAAAATGAAGCCTACCAACATGATGGGTGGGTCTCCATTGGGTGAACCCCTTAGTGAACCTGGACAAGACTCACGTAGGATAGGCCAACATAGGATGTGTTTCATTCTCTGCCATCGGATGGAACATCCACGTTGATAAAATTGCAGCTCCATTTGAATAAGAAACAATAAATATTCAAAGAAACAGGAGAGAATGAAATCAAATAATGCTCGCTATGTGGTGAGGTACAGCAGATTGCTTCCATTTATAGGTGGGACAGAAATGATTCTACAACTTGATTTCCTCTTTATTTTTTGCAGTTTTTTTAATCTCTTAAATGCTTTTGATATATTTATTATTCTTGTATGATCAGGTGTTAAGAGAGTGTTGTACTAGATGGGGGCTCAGGCTAAGATGATTGTGATTTATTACTTTTTTTTAAAAGCCACATTGAACCTGGGACAAGTAATAAGGGACTTCAAAGGCAAAAATCCTCGGATTTCAAGGGCCTCAGTTACTACACCAGTGCTTAGCAAATGCAATCATAGACATATAATAAATTCAAATATTATTGAATTGATTTGACTTTAAACCTGAATTTGAGTCTCAGTTCTGATGCTGTCTTGAGAACCACTTAACATGCCCTACCCTGTTTGAGATACAGGGAGAACTTGTTAGAATTATTTACTTATTCCACAAGGTGGTTGTTTATACTTCTTAAAATCTCTATATGTGTGAGCTATATTAGCATCAACCCTTCAGGCTTGTCGTGAGGACCAAACTTGGGACAACTTGTGTAGAGTACTTTGTAAACCTTAAAGTGCTATGTAGGCTCCAGCCAGCTGTTATTATTAGAAAGATAATTTGAGGTCCTTTGGATGGGAGATACCATGAAAGATTACTAATTTCTACTTTGGTATATATGGGTGGGAGGCACAATAAAAGGTCCAAATAACCAAAATGTAGCTATCTGACATTTTTGTACTTTGTTGGGGATTACCAACAAGAATCCATGCGAATAAGTGCTCTCGAGGTGGACTTTGGGTTAGAGAATATCAAAGGGTATTTGTCTGTCACACCGAGATGTGCTTCTCTGGTCTCCCTTCCTTTGTGCTTGTCATCAGGTCATCAACAAGGAATAATCACAGAGCAGGGACCACAGGTTGGCCAAGTGGAGGAAGTATAATAGTTGCCGTGCTGAACTGATCAGAAGTTAACCAGTACCTGTCATTGACATGCCTGTGCTGCTCTTGTTTTATGTTATCATTTTAAAATAATCTATATTAACCACAAAAGATGAGAGAGGTGCTATGTAGCTGAATATTTCAAAAGCATTGGGCTAGGAATCAGAAGTCCTTGAGTTTGGGTCCCTGCTCTGCCCTTTACTGCCTGACTGACCTTGGATAAATGAACAATCAGTCAGCAGGAAGCATTCGTTGTGAGTGCTAAGTAGGTGCCAGGTGCTGGGCTAAGCATGAGGAAAGGAAAAAACATGGTACCTACCTGAGCCCTCTGAATATAGAAGATATGCATTGTAAACTGGAGGTAGTCTAAGATGAGGAGGCACTAGGGAGAAGACTAGGAAGTGCCTCCTGCATAAGGTAGGAGATGAGCAGAGTCTAGAGATGGAGTACTCTGTGGGAGGAGTATTAAGAAGGCGGGTGGTGTTGATCTTAAAGTATATGGGGGAGAGAAGGTAAGAAGGCTGAAAAGGTAGGAAGGGGCCAGTTGGTAATAGGGCTTTACAAGCCAAACAAAGCATTTTATATGGAGTCCTTGAGGTAATAGGGAGCCAATGGAGTACTGTGAGTATGAAGTGTGGGGTGCTGACATGGTCATACCTTCACATTATAGGGCAAAAGAAAAGACTGATTGTCTTTTACAGGCTCAATTTCCTCATCTGCATAATTAGAATATTGGACTAAATGGTCTGTAAGATTCCTTTGTTTAGTGGTTTTTCAGTTGTGTCTGACTCTGTGACCCCATGTGGGGCTTTCTTGGCAAAGGTACTGGAGTGGTTTGCTATTTCCTTCTCCAGTTCATTTTACAGATGAGGAAACTGAGAAGACAGGATTAAGTGACTTGCCCAGGGTCACATGAGGAAACTGAGGAAGACAGGATTAAGTGACTGGCCCAGGGTCACACAGCTAGTAAGTGTTTGAGGCTGGATTTGAACTCAGGAACATGAGTCCTCTTGATCCCAGGCCTGGCCTTCCTATCCACTGAGCCACATAGCAGCCCCCTAAGGTCCCTTACAGCTCTAAATCCTACAATATAAAAATTGTAGATTCTTTCGACCTTTGTACTCCCAAAACTTACACTTTGGGGTTAGGAGTCTATCCCATATTAGTGAATTTTTTCATTTCCTGGATATTTTCTTTCTCTCTCCCAGTTTCCACAATCCTTTCTCTCTTTCTTCTCTCCTTGTTCCCTGATAGGTTATTAGAGCAGAGAAGAAAGTGGTACTATTGTAGTACAATGTTCCCTTTTTCTAAGTTATCACAAAACAGAACTTGCATAATTGTATATGGTGCTCCGGGAGGATCATTTAGATTGTCACCTGTGGTTTTTATATCTTAAAAATCCACAGAAATCCTCCATTTATGAACTATCTACAACTTGGTGCCAAGAAGAGTGGGTATTACATACTTTTCTCCATCTGAATATGGAAAAATGGTGTTGCCTCTCATCAGGGCTGGCCTCCAGTATTGGGCTGGGTTGTTTGGGGACACAGGAAGTCTGAGCAGAGAATTGCCGAGGCTGGAGCTCTGTGATCCTGTTCAGGATACCATTTTGGTCTTTAAAGAAAAGCAGGGTCCATGGGAACATTTGTACTGAGGAAATGAAGCTAGAATCACAGCATTGTTCCAGATCTGCTCACTAGCTTCTTTCACCTCATGTAAACTCTCTGAGCATTATTGTCCTCATCCATAAAATGGTATAATAGTACCTACCATATCCATCTTGTAAGACTAATGTGAAGATCAAATGAAATAATGATATGTTGTTAGCCTCTGCTACCTACTTGAGAGAAAAGTGGCAAAGTACCTGTACTCAAGGGAGCTTACATTCTTCCAGGAGAAACAAGTTATAAGTAAATGTAAAGTCACTGGGGCTGGGGGCAAGGGGAAAGGGAATGTTGAAGAACTACAAAGTAAGGACATCCAAAAGGGCCTCTTATAGGAAGTGGTGCTTTCTTGAAGGTGTTCTGGGAGGCAGAGGGAAGGAGGGAGAGCATTGTTTGGCATTGTAAACAGCCAAAGCAAAGGCATGGAGGCAGGAGCTAGAATGTCATGAGTATGACATGCCATTTTATTGGCAACATACACTTTAGGATGGGGAGTCATGAAAAATCATTTTAGAAAAGAAGATTAGAGCCAGACTCTGAAGGACTTTGAAAGTCAAATGAAAGAAGTTGTATTTGGAAGCAGTTGGAGCATCTTGAGCACAGGGGAGTATCATGTTCAGACATGTGATTTAGGAATATCAGTTTGGCCACCATATCAAAGAAGAGAGAGAGAGAGAAAATGTCACTCTCTTGGTGTTTTGATCTCTTTTGGCATTTCTGTAGAAGCCTATGGACTTCTCAGAATAATGTTTTTAAATACATACAACAAAATACATAGGATTACAAAGGAAAACCAATTATATTGATATACAGTTATCAAAATGTTAAAAACAAACAAAGCACATATCCAGTTTACAGATCCTAGTTTAAGAACCTCTGGTTTTAGAGCAAGATCTGTTACATAGAAATTGACTCCCTTGGTGGGGATCTTCTTTGTAAAGATACCATAAGATTTCTTAAAACATTTCTTTTAAAAAACATTTGTTTTAAGCACATATATGCTCTCATAGTCACACTGGCAGGTTAGGTTCCCAGAATATAGTTGGCTGTATTTTTAGGAACCTGGGGGTACTTCCAATGGATTTGGAGTTCTTCATGTGTACTGTTTTTCAAACATTAAAGCACTATGTAAATACTATCTATAATAATAATTATTATTCTAATATTACTGCTTCTAAGCCCCCTTTTAGTATGTTCCTCCTACTATTATTGGATCAGTTAATATCTTCCCAGTGTCACCTAATCAATGACTTTTGCCCCAATATCAGTTTTGACCATTTGCTTTCTCCTCAATACCAATTAACCAAATAACATAAATTAGCTTTTAGAAAAGAATATTTACTGAGAAGATGTAGCAAGAACTGAAACAACAAGCACTGCCTTGGTCGTTGGTCCTTAGAGAGAGCTGGCTCAAACTTAAGGTGGTTGCTGTAGAACATCCCCCCACACCAGCCTGGTGAGTGGGTACTTCCGGGCTCTGGGAGCCCTTCTCTCTCTTCCAGGACTTCTCTCCACCGCATCCACTTCTGGTTAAGGCAGAGGCGAATGCATGAGCTGCTCCCTTCGTTGCAGGGCTTGAGGCTGCCAGGTTGATTGGTCCATTCTAGCCTAGATCGAGAAGTCACTCCTTGATGCTGGCTTCTCACTGGGTTGGTGGCCATATCTACCTGCAGACTCAGCTCTGGACTCTGGTGGTTGTACTTCTAACGATTCTTGAGATCTTTTAAAGGTCTCCAGCTTGTGACCTGATCCTTTCTGTCTTTAATTCACCTAAGATCAAGAAAAAAAAGACCAGTAGAGACAAAAGCAATAGCACAACATATTCAAGTCCATGTGGACAAAGAAGGGACCAAGACCCCCCTTCTCTACTCATTAGTGTAGAGCCATTCTTCTTCTTCCTCCTCACTCAAAAGCAACCAGGGAGAAAACCAGTTTTCATCTGTTTATACTTTTTATATGTACTCTCAGTTCTGGGGTGAGGCTGTGAGAAACAGTCACAGGATACATGCACATGCTCTGAATTCCTAAAGAACGGGGATGTTCCATTAAAAACGAAGCCCCCTTTGGCCAGTTCCCTTGTTATACAATGATATTTCTTTAACTTTTCATTTTGATGTAAAGGATCATAGAATATAGGACTGGAAGAGACCAAGATCAAGTCTAGCCCCCTTGTTTTATATTTGAAACTGAGTCCCACTGGGATGTGAATTTACATTCACAAGATAATAAGAAATGTCATTAGGTTTTCCTTTTTTTTTTTTGGAGGCAATTGGGGTTAAGTGACTTGCCCAAGGTCACATGGCTAGTAAGTGTTACGTTCCTGAGTTCAGATTTGAACTCAGGTCCTCCTGACTCCAGGGCCAGTGCTCTATTTACTGTGCCACCCAGCCGCCCAGTATCGTTAGGTTTTTAGCCTCTACTCTCTGATTCTGCATTTATTTCTTTTCCTATCATACCAGATTGCCTCTCCATGACTGCTCTTTGGTCAAAGATTATCTTCAAATATGGCACCTTCCTGTGAACAAATATTAAGTAAATCTTGATTAAAAAATTAAATTAAAAAATATAATAGAATGTATAGTTTTTTAAAACAAATGAAATGAGTATTGTTTCAAAACTTATATTCTTTCCATAGAGCATTTTTCTAAGCATTTTACCTGTCTTTTTATTTTCCAAGATCTTCTCACATCCAGCCATGCTTCTCTACACAATTAAAAATATTGATAATTACCTTTAAAAAGTATTCCAAATATACAGCCTTAAGACTGAAAAGGGTTAGATGATCATTTTGTCCTTCTATGGATTCGTAGGAATGCATCTGAAACTACTCAGAAAAGGCTGCTTTGTTCTTTAAAAACCGTTTGAGGAAAGTGTTAGACTTCCCTGGTAAACCTTTCTGGTGTCTCAGATGTGCAAAAGAATAGGTGAGATACCCTGGCATTTAAAAGAAGGATCTTTCATTTAGGTTTTGTTTAACTTTAAATTTCTGCTTAATCCTTTCTTTTTTTTTTTAATACTGCCTAGTGAAATTTTACAATTTTCATTGACCTTCTACAGAAAGTATTTCTCTTCTTTCATCTTAGAAGAGTAGTGTTACATTTTTTTTCTTTCAAAAATAAATCTAGCTCTGTAAAGAAAAAAAAGTCTTAGTAGCTCTGGAGAAAACATCCTCTTCCCATAGTAGATTTACATATTCAGTCCTCTGAGCAAACTGAGTAAATTTCCATGACTCTGAAGAGTTGGGTGGATCTTTTAGGGATGGGACTTCTGAGGAATGAGACGTTTTAAACAATACATTTGGAGAAGAAGGTTAGTGTTTGAGTGGCTACTCCCCAGTATTAGCTAACTTGTGAGCCATGAGGAATTTACTGATTTTTCAGTGGGATCAGTCCAATGCTGGGTTTGTTATGGTGATGGTATCTTTGACTGTCCTATTCTACCAGTAAATCTTCATATAGCCATTGAATCTTAGAGCTTGAAGGGACTTTACTATTCGTCTAGTCTTACCTTATGTCAGGTATCCCCTTTACAACATGTCAGGTCTATCTTTATCCAGGCTCCTTGAATGCTCCAATAATCAGGACCTTATCCTGTCCTTGCATTGGGTGCCCCCCAGTTTTTCAGCTTCTTTTTATGCATTGTATTCCTTCATTAGATTGTGAGCTCCTTGAGGGCAGGTCTTGTCTTTTGTCTTTCTTTGGATCCCCAGTGCTTAGAACAGTCTCTACCACACTGTAAGCACTTAATAAATATTTGTTTCCTGACTGACTTATTGCAATTTTTAAAAAACCTATATACAGGGGTTTACATCTAACCATCTTAAATTAAATTTTTGTATTTGACTTATTCTAGCTTGTTGAGCTCTTTTTTGCATCTGGACTATTGGGAATTTACAGCCTAACAAAGCAGCCAATTCCATTACTGGATAATGCTAATTATTAGAATTTTATTTATTTCATTGATTTTCTCCCCCATTAGACTGTGAGCAGGGGACTATCTTTTTCCTTTCTTTGTTATCACTAGTGTTTAGCACAGTGCTGGGCACACAGTAGGTACTTTTTTTAAAATTTATTTTATTAAATTTTTTTTGAGTTACATATTTTT
>CM053581.1:446807207-446823561 GCA_028627135.1 Pseudochirops cupreus
TACAAAGATAGATAGATAGATAGATACACATTCATAACATTTGATTATGGAACTCCAGATTCCAGATTCTTTTTCCTCCTCCCTCACCACCCATCCCCACTGGAAGGACAAGCAATCAAATACAGGCTGAACAACACAGTAGGTACTTAATAAATATTTAGTGTCTGACTAGTCAAAAGACCTTTAACCTAAAAAAAAAAAGACGTTTAATCCAAAAAAAAGGAAGGCTGCCTATACATATATATGTGCATATATGTGCGTGTGTGTATGTCTCCCAAGCAGGATGCCATAGAGAGTAGTTACAATGAAAGAACAGCAGATGAGACACCGAAGTTCACAGAAAACAAAACTCAAGAAAGGAACTGAGTTGAAAACTCCCTGACCAATACCAACGAAACAACACTAACCCCAACAAGAGCAGATTCTGTTCTGGATCTGATTCTTATTAGAAGGGAGGAACTGGTCACAGGGGTGGAAATGATAGGAACCATTTGGGATCCAAGAAGGAGAATCAGAGAAGGCAGGGTGGCTAGGTGGTGCAGTAAATAGAACACTGGCCCTGGAGTCAGGAGGACCTGAGTTCAAATCTGCCCTCAGACACTTAACACTTAATAGCCGTGTGACCTTGGGCAAGTCACTTAACCCCCGTTTGCCCTGCCTTCCCCCTCCAAAAAAAAATAATCAGAGAAAGGATGGACCCTTTGCCTTGCTTAGGGCAGATGGGGAAAAGGTAACTGAGAACAGAGTTAAAGGCAGGGCTGTTTAATTTCTATGTTACATCTGTTTTCTTAGCCAAGGAGTTTGACAGAACAAAAGTAACTAACAGGGAAGTGATACTTAAGATAAATACCTTTCTAGCAGTATTTTTGCACTACATTTCATACCATCACTCTTCTGTTTTCCTCCTTGGTTATGTGTCTACCTTTAGAATGTCTCTTTTTAAAATCTGAGAGCATTGGAGAATGCCACCATGTAGGTTTCCTAGATATGCTCAAATATCATTCATTACATGGAAAGTGTTAAAAGTGCATCCATCTTGTTTCTTTTCCTTCCCAAAGTACACTCTTTCTTGTAGGCAGTTTCCATAGCAGGTGTCATGAAATGATCTTTATAAGTGCGTTCTGCTTTATGAGATTATGAAAACATGAACATATGGAACACATAAATTAGGAGGTGAATTATCTACATTACAAAAGGGTTGATAGCAGGATGCTTTTAAGTATCCTCTTCCTCTACTGCATTTAAAGTAGGATATAACTTATAAAAATTCATTTTTGTGCATCGGAATCACCATTTTGTTATAAAATAGTCTATACTGATATTAAAGGAGAAAAAATATGATAATTCAGTGAGTGCTATAAAAATGAAATTTGACTGCTTTATTGCTCCTTGTTTGGGGGATTAGAGCTATATTTGTCTCATAGAAGAAATTTGTTAGTAATACAAATAATTTTTGCAATAATGGTATTATTTGTTCTTTGAGTGTTTGATAGAATTTGCTTGTAAATTCACTTGGTCCTTGATTTTTGTTTTTCTATTGTTTTTCTTTATGCCTAATTCAGTTTTTTTTTTCTGGGGTTGAGATGTTTTCATTTTCTATTTCTTGTTAATTAAATAGGATTTTTTTTGTATTTTGTAAATATTAAACTGCTTCACTGAAGTTATCAGTTTTTTGGCATATAATATGGAAACGGTTTCTAATGCTTTATTTCTTCATTTTGTTGTAAATCCTTTTTTGTTTAGAGTTTATTTTTTTTTCTATTTTTTAATTGCATGCGCAATTCATTTCTATCTTCTTTCTCTTTTAGCAACAAAAATGTGTAGATATATACATTTTCCTCTAAGCATTGTTTTGGCTACATCCTGAAATTTTGACTGTGTTTTCTGATTTTTTTTAAGTTTCTTGGATAATATTATCTATTGTTTCTATAATTTATTCTGTGACTCACCAAGTCTTTAGGATTAAATTAATGTCTCTATCCAAATTTGAATTCTTTCTCTAAATGTTCTTTATTGAATATATGTTCATTATATTGAGGTCATCATAAAATGAATTTATGAATTTTTATATCCACATGATCAGATTTTGCAAGGTGCCACATACAGCTGAGAAATATGTATATTTCCGTTCTGTAATTCCCAGAAAGCTATCACATTCAGCTTTTCTAAAATTATATTGAAGTCCTTAATATCTTTCATTTCATCTTTTTCTTACATTTGTCTAATTTTGTAAATTTTGCCTGATTGAATAATTATACTTTTGCTGTCGATTTCTCCCTGAATTTTGGTTTTTCCCCTTAAGCACTTAGATGCTATGCTATTTAAGGAATGCACATTAAATATTGATATTATTTTATGATCTTCAGTGCCTTCAAGCATAATATGGTTACTCTGCTTATCTTTTTTAACCATGTCCATTCTTACTGTTGCCCTGTCTCAGACCATGATTACTACCTCTACTTTTGAAAATTTACATGAAGCATAATAAATTTTGATCTAGACTTTCATTTTAGCTCTCTATGAATATTTCATAAGTTTCTTGTATATTGTTTGGTTCTGCTTTCCGGTCCATTCTGCTACCCACTTCCATTTTATGTGAGTTCACCATCCATCCGCAGTTATGACTGTTAATTGTGTCTTTCCTTCAGCATATTTTCTTATACTTTTTCTATTTTCTCCACATTGCCTTCTTCGCAAAGGAGGCAGAAAAAAAGAAGGAATTTAATCAACATTAGTATTTATAATTCATCTATTCCTACTTCTCCTCAGCCTCTTTTTCAGATTCTGCATTTCTATCTACTTCTTATATTTTCTTTCTTTCTTTTTGCCTCCTTCATTTCCACTTCTGATCTGATTTCTGAAGTTGAGGTTTGTTTTGCTTGTGACTGGTTTTCTTGTTCTACCATTCCTCTTAAACCTTCCTCTACTCTTTCCCTGACCCGATGTTTCCTTGTTAAGTTGAATGTAGTTAACCATCAATCAGTAGTTCTCCATCAAAATCTGTGTATGTATGTGTTTGTGTGTGTTCAGTCCTCCTTTGTTCAATTCAGTTAAGAATGGGTATCATAAACCCTCCCCAACCCCTCCGTGTTTGTATATTCATCTTCGTTACAGAATTGTGAGGGGGAGGTCTCTGGTTGGGAGTTTTATACCATTTAAACATAATTATCACCTAAATGACTTTGTCTTCATCTCTGTTATTCTGGATTAAGGTTAGACCAGGAGGAAAGCCTACCTACCCCATCTGTTTTCTTGCCCAGGTCTGACCATTTTACTTATTTACTCAAGAAGGTACAGTGATTCTCTTTTGTCTCTAAGATAAAATACAAAATCCTTGTTTGGATATGTAAGCCTTTTACAATCTCTCTCCAGCCTAGTCTGATTTCACATATTCTACGTTCTGGCATAACTGCCTTCCTTGTTGCTCCCTGTGTATGACTTTCCATATCCTCTGTACCTTTCCCGATGCCTGGAATGTTCTTCTTTCTGCATCCTAGAAACCCAAACTTCAGAACTCAGCTCAGATTCCCCCTCTTGGAAATGATGTGTACATGTTCTTTCTCCTGGAAAAAAAGATATGTTCCTTGAGAAGAAGGAACTTTTTCATCTTTGTATCTCTTTAGCCCAGTGCCTAATAAATAGTAGATTCTTAATAAATGCTTCTTGAACCCATATGTTCTGAGTAAATGATTTTTCCAATTAACTAATAAAATTGTAAACCATAGAATCATAGGATTTAAAAGTCCCAAATAACCTAAGAGAGCCAGAGTAAATCCCCCATTTTATAGATTAATATACTGATGTGCAGCGAAGTCTTTCCCAGGATCTCACAGGTGACAAGAAGGAGAGCCAAGATTCCTACCCAGGTCCCCTAATTCCAAATCAAGTGCTTTTTCCAGTTCACTTTATGCATTACTTATCCTTACTTACAAAAGACTGAAAAAAAATTGTTGCACTTTTCTAAAATGTGTTACATATTTTTCTACTTTTATAAATAGTACAGTTAACTTATTTTTACTGTTTCTTGATTATTCAGGATCATTAATAAAAATATTAGGGTTGTGGTTTTTTTTTTTTACTACATCATTATCATTTCAAGAACCATTCATCTATGTAAGCATTAACCGTCCCATTCACCAAAGCTGCCCAAATTGAACTAGTATTCTGGTTGATAAATCAGCTTTCTTTTCAGAGATTCCCCTTTAGGGGCCATTGAAAAACTGAGATTTTCTTTGCTTCACCGTTAGCTGCTACCCTTTTCCATATTGTCTGAGTAGTTTGGTATCAAAGTGCCTCTATGTTGCCTCCAACACCTCAGAGAATTCTTGATTTCATAGTCTCTCCATGTCTCTGCTCTCAAATTAGGTGCCAGGAAGGAAAAGAACACACAGCATCTCTTCTATCCCTTACTCCTAACACTCTCCTCCCATCTGGTAGATGAGACAGCTGCATGAGACATCTTGCCACAGACAGCATAAAGCCCCCTGAGCCTTTTTTACTCCCAATTTGAAGGCAATAATTTTTTACAGTTTCTCATAAAGAAAAATGAAACAATGCCCTCTGATGTGTAACTCATTAGTTTTTAAAAAGCAGTACAATTCTTAACTTCTTAATGAGTTTCAACCAAGTTGCTTTTCAGTGATTTACAAACTGCCTCAAGAGGAAAATTCTTTAGAAACTTACAAAGAAAAATTCTGTATTTCTTTAATAAAGCAAAGTATTTTGAGCAAGATTTTGAAGTTGTTGATTTTAAGTGATTTCATTTTGCAGCTTGCTTGATCTGTTAATTACTGATAGTGAAATGAATAAAAATCTTGGTTCGTTTTAAATAACTTTCCAACCATTTACAAATGAACTAGAACATTGAACTCAATGAGTGTTAAGACTTCTCATCACTTAAAAGGAGAAAAAAAAATGAATGTATATGTTACAGGTTTCTGACTAACTAGAAGCAAGGAAACTGGGCATATTTAACATTTATGCTAGGGTTAAGAGATGGGACAGGTAGGACCCCACTGACTAAAATTCTACAGGGGAAGTCAGCTGAGAAGGAATAAGAAACACTCAAGAATGAAATTCTGAAGACTCAAAGAGAAGCCATTTTGATAAAGAGCAAAAAGGGAATTTCTTTAAACAGATATGAATGCAAAGGAAACTCCCTGAGTTTACTAAATGAGCAAACAAAAAGTATTGAAGATGGAAACAAACATAGGTGGAGAAGAATGAACACAAAGCATGACAGTGTCATAAGAATAGAGTCAGAATCAATAAATCTCAAAGTGAGCTGAGACTGGGGAGAAGATAATAAATACACTTTGGTTTTTTAGCAGTAGTGGGGAAAGAAGAGACTGAAAAGAATAAAAACTACTGCTTAGGAAGAATGGAAAAGTAACATCTGATGTATAGAAGGTAGAGCTTCTCAAGTCTTACTTTGAGTTTTGCTTTTTGTTTTCCTGTCAGGAATGATCTTTGGACCAGAAAAAAAGATGACCTCTTCCCCCCCTCCAAAGTCTTAATAGGATGTTTATAAGGATAGGGACTAAAACTGTGATTTCATTGGCTCTCAATCCATTATGCTATGCTTTAGCATAAACAGGAATAAAAGTCCTCTAGATAAACTCAGTTCAGAAGGTTTAGATAAATGATATTCCAGAGGATAGAAAGAACCTCCAAATATGATTGCTAAGTCCTTGTCCTTTGTTGTTCATTTGTGTCCAGTTCTCCATGATGACCCCATTTGGGGTTTTCTTGGCAAAAGATACTGGAGTGGTTTTCCATTTCCTTCTCCAGTTCAATTTACAGATAAGGAAACTGAGGCAAGCAGTTTTAAGAGACTTGTCCAGGTCACACAGCTAATAAGTGTCTGAGTCTGGATTTGAACTCAGAGGAAGATGAGTCTTCCTGATTCCAAGCCCAGTGTTCTATCCACAGTACCACCAAGCTGCCCTGAATCCCTGTCAAAAGTTAGCAAAAATGGTAACAGTACCACTGAACTAGAACAGGGCAAATGTTTTCCAGATTGAAAAAAAAAAAGGACAAGAGTGGAGTTTACAAACTGAAGATGAGTGCACTTCATTTTTTAGACTCTCGAAAAAGTCTAGATTATAGCTAGATGAACATCTAGGAAAAAAAGCGGTAGAAGCAGCATGGTTTTATCATAAATAGCTTATGCCAGGCTAACCTAGTTTACTTTTTGAACAGGATTAGTAGACTCATAGGTTGGCGAATATTATAGATACCTTGATTTTATTTTAAAGTGTTACTTATGTAGATATTAGCAAAGTTTTTATATTTTTAAAAAAAACTAATTTATTATTTATTTTTAGCCTCCTTTTAAAATTTTGAGTCCCCAATTCTTTCACTCCTTCTCACCCCTCCTCCACCCACCGAGGCACTCCCTCTCACTCCTCCTCCACCCACTGAGAAGGCAAGCAATATGATATCAATTATACATATGATGTCATGCAAAACATTTCTATGTTAGCCATATTTTTTTAAGGAAGGAAAACAGTGAGAAAATTATACTTCAATTTGTACTCAGAGTTTATTAGGTAGATTGTGTTTTTTCATTCTGAGTCCTTTGGAATTGTCTTGGATCACTGTATTGATCAGATTATGTATTCTATATTATGGACAAGAGCTAGATGTTATACTAGATAGAGCACTTGACCTGTAACTTAGAAGATCCAAGTTCAAATTTGCTTCAGATCCTCAATATCTGTGTGAACCTGGGCAAATAATTTTAATACTGTCTGCCACAATTTCCTCATCTGTAAATTGACAGTAATAGTATTCCAGGGTCTTTGTGATAATGAAATATTGTTTGTAAAGTGCTTTTTAAAAATCTTAAAGCAGTATATAAATGCTAGCTATTATTATTGTTGTTGTTAATTAAAAGCTATAGATGTGACCTAGTCACCATTATAGTTAAATGGATTTGACCAGATGACCTAGCCCAAAGAGTTGTCATTAATGATTTGATGACTCCTTGGAAAAGAAAAGGTCACCGGTAGAGGGCCCTAGGGATCTATACTTGGCTTTGTGCTGGACTTGGACAAAGGTAAGAGGGGTAGGTAGCATGCTAGGTGACAGCAAAGAAATCTAGGCAGGTTTCAGCTTTGGGGAGAATATTTGCATTTCTCTCTTTTCAACATTCATAGGGTCCCCACCCAAGTTCATGCCCTCATTATTTCTCACTTGGACTATTGCAGTAGCTTTCCGTTTGCTTTCCCTGTTTTCAATTTCTCTCCTCTTCAATTAATCTTTCAAGAACCTGCCACAACAACTTTTTTAAAGCAGATATCTGACTATCATCTAAGAAGCTTGATTCCAGGATAAAATAGTTAACAAGCATTTGTTAAGTACTTATTGCACGCCATATACTGTTCTAAGTGCTAGGGATACAAAGAAAGACAAAAATAGTCCCTGTCCTCAAGAAGCACACATTCTAATATAGGGAGATAAGAGCATGACCACATGCAAACAAGTCTGTACATATAAGATGTATATAGTGTAAACGGGAGGTAATCTAAGAGGGAAGGAGCTTAAAGTCCTTGAAGGACTGTCTTCAGTCTTCCTTACCAGACTTATTTCACATTATTCCTTTTCACATATTCTTTATTCCAGTGATCCTTGTTTTCCTGGTCCAAGAGCAAGGTCTTCCATTTCCTGCCTTGATGGCATTTCACATCCTGTCCCACATGTAGAGAATTCACTGTCTACCTCAACTTCTTGGAATCCTTTGCATCCTTTAGAACTCCATGCAGGACCTTTCTCTTATAGGAAGCCTTTCTTTAACTTCTAGTTGTTAGAGGGTTTTTTTCTCTCTCCTCAAATTATCTTATATTTACTAACCTGTGTGAATGTCATATACCCAAGTAGAAGTATGTTTCTTGAGGGTAGGGAATGATTTTCACCTTGTTTTTAAATAACTAGAACCTAGTACAGTGCCTTGGGTAAGGGATGCATACTAAATTCTTGGTGAACGAATGAGTCAATAGTAGGGACAAATGTAAACTCTTGTGCAGTTGAAAAAATATTAATAACATGCAAATATGGGAGGCAAGTTAGTAGTTTGTTTGGAGAAGATCTGGGAATTTTATTGGTTTACAAGCTCAATAAGGGTTAGCAGTATTATATGGCATCCAAAACACCTGATTTGATTCTAAACAATTTTTGAACTTAACAAGCACCAAATTAAACAAGCATTTCCATATTTAAAGTTGAACAGAAAAGGATTGTGCTTGAAATCAATTGATCAGTAAACATTTATTAAGTGCCCACCATTGCCAGGCATTGTGCTAAGCTCTAGTAATACAAAAAAAGGCAAAAGACAGCCCCTGCCCTCGAGAAGTTTATAATCTAAAAGAGGACACATGATGCAAACAAATATATACAAAACAAGCAACATATAGGAGAAAACGGAAATAATTAACAGGGAAAGCATTGGAATTAAGAGGGATTGGGGAAGGCTTCTTGTAAAAGGTGAGATTTTAGTTTCAATTATTATTTTTTTTTTTGGAGGGCAATTGGGGTTAAGTGACTTGCCCAAAGTCCCATGGCTAGTAAGTGTGTCAAGTTTCCGAGGCTGGATTTGAACTCAGGTCCTCCTGACGTTAGGGCTGGTGCTCTATTCACTGCTCCACCTAGCCACCTTGGGATCTTAGTTTTGACTTAATGACAGTCAGGGAGGTCAATAGACAGAGTATGGGAAGGAAGAGCATTCATTAATCAGTCCTCTCCATTCTTCTCGAATCTTCTCCCCTCACCTTCCTTCCCTGTCTCTGACCTCCTTTCCCTCTTCTAACTCCCTCCTCCCCACCAATTAAAAGGTGCTAACTTGATAATTAAGGTGCATTGAGAGGCTTTAGTATCTTTAACAAGGGAAGTGGTAGTCCTAGACAGCTCAGCCCTGTTCAGACCATACCTGGAGTATTCTTTTCAGTACTAGTGCCATGCGTAGGAAAAACATTCATGAGATGGGAAAACATTCAGAGAAAGGTTACTGTGATAGTTCAGGGCTTCCATATCGTGCCATATGGATTTAAATTTCATTTGAAGGGGTGGCTAGGTGGCGCAGTGAATAGAGCACTGACCCTAACGTCAGGAGGACCTGAGTTCAAATTTGGCCTCAGACACTTGACACACTAGCCATGGGACTTTGGGCAAGTCACTTAACCCCAATTGCCCTCCAAAAAGCAAAAAAAATAAAAATAAATAGATTTCATTTGAAGAAAGTTAGACTCTTTAGACTGGAGAAGACAGAATACCACTCTTCAGGTATTTGATGGGTTAATGTCTGGGAGAGGAATTAGTCTTATCCAACTTTTAGACCAAGAGAGCAAGACCCCAGCAATGGGAAGAAGTCATAGAAAAAGTTTTGTGGTTTGGTGTAAGGAAATCTTCCCAAAAGTTAGAGCCAGACAGAAGTGAAATAGTCCCTCTACCTGCATGGGTTCCCTTTCTCTGGGGGTTTTCAGGAAAAGGCTGGATGACTTTGCCTAGTATGTAATAGAAGGAATTCTTCATATACAGATTGAATAGTCTTCTAAGTCCCTTCAAACTCTAGAGCATCTAAGACAGGAAATTTTTATGCACGAATCCGTACTAGAAGAAATAATTTGGGCATTGATGATCTTGGAGGCAGAAAAACTGGTTCAAATTCTGACTCTGACATTTGCTATGTGACCTTGGATATATTATATTACCTATCTGAGCTTTTATTTCCTCATATGTAAAAATAGGAAAAATAGTAGGCACTACTATTTTGCCTGCAAGTGATCCAGTAGATAGAGCACCAAGCCTGGAGTCAGGAAGATCTAAGTTTAAATTTACCCTCAGACACTTACTGGCTGTGTGATTCTGGCTAAGTCACTTAACCCCTATGTGCCTCAGTTCTTCATCTCTAAAGTGGGGGCACAATAGAGAAAGAAATGGTAAACCACTCCAATATCTTTGCCAAGAAAATCCCATGGACTTTGTTCATGGGGTCATGTACAGTCAGATATGACTGAACAGCAACCACCACCTACTTTGCAGGGTTTTTGTAAGGGAAAAGGGCTATCTAAAAGCAAATTATTGTTGTTATCTTTTAGCTCCACACATACCTGCCTATGCAAAAGAAAAAAAAGATACTAGATAACACAGTCAAGCCACTAACAGCCCTAAATAAGAACATGTTAAGTAGCCAAGTGATAACAGAAGATCACAGAAGATTATTTACCTCATCACAGCGGCACTCTAAGCTTTTCATTCAGTACAGGGATGTCATCTCAAGGATGTACAATTTTTGGTATATCTTAAATTTCAGAGCAGCATTTGTACTTGACTGGCCTTTGAGTAATATTAATGTTAAAATGAATTTCATCTTCTGCAATTTCTAACACATCCTGCGTTCTTCATTGTACTGTTTACTATATCTTGGTGATAAATTTTTTTCTTGTTGGAGTGAACTTCAAATTTTGTCATGGAAGTTGACAAGGACATGTGATAAGAGTTGGCTCATGGGACCATGTCTATTCTACACAGTGACATGTCCCTTAACAGGGAATCAGAGTCAAGAAGAACCCTCTTTGGAAGTATTGTAGAAACTGTCTATAAAAAATTTTCCCCCAGTTTTTTACTTTCCTTTTGACCTTGGCTATATTTGTTTCATTTATACAAAAACTTTTTAATGTAATTGAGATTATCCATTTTAATCTAACTTTGCTCTTTATCTCTTGTTTATTCATAAATTGTTAACCTATCCATTGGTCTGATAAGTAATATGTTCCATGTTCTTCTCATTTTCTTGTAATATCTCTCTTTATATCTAGGTCATGTATCCATTTTGAATTTTCTTGGTAAATGGTGTAAGATATTGGTCTATGCCTAATTTCTGCCATACTGCTTTCCATTTTTCCCAACAATTTTTACCAAATAATGAATTCTTATCCCACATCTTAAGTTTTTACACTTGTCAAATACAAGGCTATTAGCTTATTTGAAGGTTCTTTTCGAAGCTCATTTTATGCACAAGTCATGGCAGTAGCAGAGGGCCACATTTATTTGTAGATCCATCTCACAGTTTTATTTATAGAAACAAGTACTTTCTTCAATGAAAGTGATTCCAAAAGGTAATTATTCATTCAGGAGGAACAAGGTCAAAAACAAGTTCTGGTTTCTGCCTTGACTGCTGTGAGAACTTGAGCAGTTAATTTACTCTTCCCCCTCAAAGTATCCTGCTCAGCTCTTCTATCTGCTGAATATATGGAAAAAGAAGAAGAAAGCAATGAGTTTTAATTTCAGCAAGAGAGATTTAGGTTAGATGAAGGGAGAACTTTCTGATTGTAAGGCAGCCAGCCAGATAAGAGGCATTCATTTGCTTCTACCCAGAGACAGTGCCAGAGGAACTTTCCCCTCCTGGACTTCCATGGCTATTTCTGGACTGTGGTATGATGGCCTCAATCCTGAATGTGACTCCTTATAAGCATCTTTTTCAGCATCTCTGACTGGCATTTAGTATTCATTAATTTTCCCTTTCCTTCCAAAATTCTTTTAAATGGACAAGCAAGAAGTATTTTTAAACTGTTTACCAAAATTACTTCAAGAGATGCCCAGTTAGTTTGTGGAACTCCTTGATTATCTTTTTTTAATATAAGATCAAAATATGACCTTGGGCAGGTCTCTTAAAATCAGGGGGCTCGGTTAGATGACTTCTGGATCTATGAACCATCAATCTGCGATGATTTAAGTAAAGTTTAGATAGGAAGAAGTATTAATTGATTCTTTAAATCTATTTTGATTCTAAGAACTGGGTAATTTTGAGTGACTCAATGGGTATAGTTATAAGACAGCATGAGTAATGGATATAGAACTGACCTCAAAGCAAAGAAAACCCAGCTTCAAGTCTTGCCTTTGACACATATTGACTGTGTGACCTTTGCCAGCTGAAAATCACACCTATAAGAAGTCCTTCCTGATACCCCTTAATTTTATTTCTTTCTCTCTGTTGATTATCTCCTTTTTTCCTCTATGTATATGTTTGTACATAGGTTTTATTATGTTGTTTCCCCCTTTAGACTGTGAAGTTCTTACGAGCAGGGATTGCCTTTTTTGCCTTTTTTTTCTGTATTCTCAGCAGTTAGCTTAATGCCTGGCACATAGTAAGAATTTAGTAAATACTTTTTGACCCACTGACTTTGCCTCACATTGTTCTAGACCAGAGGAGTCAAACACGCAACCTGGGGCTGTCTGTAGCCTATCATTATGCGGGAGTGTGGCAGAACCAGATTAAAATGTAATTTGGAAATGTTTAACAAAATAAATTAATAAGAAAAGAAATATATAAAAGTGTGTAGTTTTCTCAGTCCATATGCAGCCTGCAGGGAACATTAGGTAGGGCTTTGTGACCCCTGTTTAATACCATTGTTCTAGGCATTTATCTGAGGCTATAAATTATAGAAAAAGTAACCAACCCACATTGGTGTAAGGAGTTCCCCAAGACACTGAAATCAGTTCTAGTTCTGTTCTTAGGAATAAATATTGTACATGCAAGCATTAATAGAGAAGAGATTTTTCTACTCCCTTTTTGGTTCCAAAAGATGAGAAAAAGAGTAATACTTCTTTATGTGTCTTTAGAAAGCTGCTGTTCTATCTTTGGCTTTAGCTTTGTTTAACTAAATGTTGTAGGAGTTAATTGCCATTTTTCTAGGGGAAGCTATCTGAATGGTGAGGTTTTCTGTTGAAGATTGAGTTGAGGTCTTGTAAAAATATAGGATCATTGAAATTAGAAGGGACCTTAGAGGTCCTCTTGTCTAATCACCTCATTTTATAGATGAGGAAACTAATAAAGCCCAGGCAACGTAATTGACTTGTCACACATTTTCTCTTCCCTCTAATCTCTGATGAAAATGTCCTAGCCAAGATCAATTTCTCTGCCTGCACCCTTCATCTCATCCCATTTTCTTTGCTCTGGTATGTCACCATCAGTCCCTCTCATTATCAGTTTCAGTTCCTTCCTGCCTTTTGACTCTTTCCCTGCTGCCTACATTTCCATGATAGCTTTTTTTTATAGGACTAGCAAGTTGTACGTTGGCTATGATTTGCAGTTTCATGTGCAGTCATCTTTTTTAAAATTATGGGAATGCTTGTTTTATTCTATAAATTAAAATTTAAAAAAATTCCTCACTTTACCCTACCATTCCCTAAAGCCGTCATTTGATAACTTCACCTCACTTTAAAGCTTTCTACGTTCATCACCTTAACTTTTTTTTGTCAGTCACTTTTAAACTTCCTACAATCTGCCTTAGCCCCTGTTCATTCAACTGAAATGGCTTTCTCCAAAGCTAACACATATTTCTTAAAAAAATAAAAAAGTTAGGGGCAGTTGGATGGCCTAGTGAATAGAGCACCAGCTCTGGAATCAGGCGGACCTGAGTTCGAATGCAGCCTCAGACACTTGAAACTTACTAGCTGTGTGACCTTGGGCAAGTCACTTAAACCCAATTACCCTGCCTTCTGCCCTCCAAAAAGACAAATAAAAAATTTTTTTTAATTTAAAAATTTATTTTATTGATAACTTGTTGTTGCCTCACATTTGTTTCCAAATATATCCCTGCCTCCTCCCTAACTCAACAAACTGTCTCATTTAGCAAAGATTTAAAAAGAAAGAAGAAAAAAGTTCAGCAAAACCAACAAACACATCAATTGTTTTTGATGGCAGATGTGATATTCCACATCTGTGCACTGAACTGAGAGATGTTTTGTTTTCAATTCCTCTCTGGTCAAGTTTGGTCATTATATTTTTATAGCATTCAATTTTATTTTATTGCCCTTTCCATTTAAGATTGTTGTTATAGATACTGTTTTCTGGTTTTACTTACTTCATTCTGTACTAATTCATAAAAATTCGTGTTTCTCAGAAATTTCTCATTTCTCATTTCATATATATGTATGTGTAGGCATATATAGATAGATAGATAGATAGTATGTGTATATTATAAATAGTGTGTATGTATGCATATACACACCATATATGCATATACATATGTATGTGTGTATATATATACATATATATGTATATCAAATTGTTTTCCTAATTGCCAGATCCAATGACTTTTTCTCAGTTTTTATTTTTTCTGATTTACATTTGACTGTTCTAATCCTTGTAGAGTTAACTATCTTCTCCTCAATATCTTTCCTTTTGGGATTTTTGGACCCTTCTCTCCCTTGATTCTCCTTCTACTCATCTGACCACTGGTTCTTAGTGTCATCCTTTCCCCTAGCTCTGGGTATCCCCAAAGTTTTGTTCAGGACCTCCTCCTCTTCTCTACAAACTCATCATTATTTTGTTGGCTATAGTGGGTCCAGTTCTTGTCTCTATGCAGATGACTCCTAGATGTCTGTATTCCGCCCCATTCTCTGTGGGTTTCAGTTCACTATCACCAAACCAAATGTCCTACAGATATAGAACTCCCTATATTTTTCCCCACATCTGCCACTCCCCCAAATTTCCTTACTAGCACCAGCAGCCTTCTAGCCATCCAGGTTCACCAAAGTGGTATCTTCTTGGACTCTTCACTCTTGCTCAACTGCCCCATCTTGTTATTTCTTCCAGTACATCTCTGACATCCATCCTGTTCTCTCTACTTACATGGCCACCATTCTAGTTCAGACTCTTTATCACCTCTTGCCTGGTCTATTATAATGGTCTCCGTGTCAGAAGTTTCATTCTATTCCATTCTTTTCTTCATGAACCTGCCAATGTAATTTTCCTAAACCACAGGTTTGCCTGTGTCAGTTCCCTTATCCAGTGACCCCTATTCTCTCTAGGATAAAATATAAACTCCTCTCTTTCTCATTTAAAGCCCTACCCCATCTGACTTTAGGCCTAAAATTTAAGACCAACAAGTGGGATAATTATTTTCCTTCACACATACACCCAACAATCCGGCCAAAAGGGCCTATTTCCAGTTCCCCACATAAGACATACCATCACTCATCTCCATGGCTGTCTCTGATGCCTGAAATGCATGTACTTTCTTTATACCTCCCATCTCTTGAAGGAACCTAGTCTAGTATCTCTAACTTCCTTTAAAGACCATGTTAAATGCTCCCTTCTGCACAAGGTCCTTCTTAATTCTCCCAACTTTTGTATTCATTTTGTACAAATTGCATTTGTACAGATTATGTGAACATGTTTCCATCAAGAGAATATGAATTTCTTCAGAACTGGGACTTGTTTCCCTAGGACCTAGCATGGTCCTTACTTAACTCATAGTAGTTGTTTAATAAATGCTTTTTGAATAACTGGTAAGATGGAATTTGAATCTTCAGTCCTTTGGCTCCAAATCCAGCCATTTTCTTGATATACCAGGTTATGATGGATGATTGAATAAATTAATAAAGCCATTAATTTATACTTTTTTTCTTATTTTTTGTTGGGACTTGTGATTTAATCTGCCAAGGGAATTCCCTTTGGAATACCTCAGGAATTTAGAGTCTTGGAGACTTGCCCAAGCTGCTGAGGGCTTGTCATATAGACAGTGTGTGTCTAAGACAATACTTCAGCAATGGTCACCTGATTCTTTTTTTTTTTACTTTTATTTTATTTTTTAATTGATTTGTTTGTTTACTTTTAGTTTACAAGATTCAGTTACAGAATCCCTTGAGTTTCAGATTTTCTCCCCTCCCTCTTCTCCCCCCCTCCACCCATGGTGGCATGTGGTCAAATACAGGATCTGCAAATACTTTCACATTGGACATTAGTCTGGTTGTATAGAAGGGTTGTAACCGATGGAGTGAACAATGGGAAAAAAGAAACAAAACCAAACATGGAAAAGAGCGATAGCATGTAGATTGCTTCAGTCTCCATTTAAACTCTGTTCTTTCTAGATCTTTCTCTGAATGTAGATACCTCCTTCCATCCTGAGGCTTGTAGAGTTGTCTTATAACTGTTCTGGTCACCTGATTCTAAGGCTAGTCCTCTGTCTCCTAGGCCAAGTGCTTTTCAGAAGGCAGAGCCATCTGCAAGAGTCTTTCCCCACAACCTCCATTTTGTTTTGAATGACTCAGAGTGAGCTGCACAGGAAGAGCAGACAGGGATAAGAATCTGCCCTGTAGAGCTCCTTCCCCAAAAAACTTAGCCCTCTTTTGAATTTTCCATTCTTCTAGTTGCTTGCATTTAACAATGTCACTCTCAGGGCGGAGCCAAGATGGCGGCATAGAAGCAGCAACACATCGCAGCTCTCACATAGCCACCCCAAAATACCCATAAAATAGGACTCTAAACCAATCCTGGAACTCCAAAACGCACACAAAGATACTTCCCACTAAAGTCAGCTCAGCGACGAGGAACCATATCAGCACTGCAAAC
>CM053581.1:446833565-446885406 GCA_028627135.1 Pseudochirops cupreus
AACTGGAACTTGAGATACACAGGCACTGCAGTTGGGAGATCCATCCTGCCCTACCAAAAAGTGACATAGGAGAGAATAGACTGGGGGAGGGGGGAAACACTGGGATGGCTGTCTTGGGGTGGTGGGTGGGGGAAAGACGGGGAGAAAATATGTAACTCAAAAAAAAATTTAATAAAATAAACAATCACATAAAAAAAAGTAATTGTGATTATTTAAGAAATAAACTAAAAAAATTTTTTTCTCTCAAAAAAAAAAAGAAAAAGAAAAAGTTTTGTTTCTCTTATGGTAAAGCCACACCAGCATATGGCAAAATATGGCAAGGCCAGGGAAGAGGTAGGGTTTGTCAAGTAGAGGATTCAGAACTGATCCTGCTGGGGAACAAATATGTTTTAATGTATACCCGCAACCTAGCAAATAGGGGGTGGCTACTTAGGGAAAGGAGAAACTATGGGGAAAAAAGTCAAGTATTCTCTGAGAACCATAGAGAGGGTCATAGGGCCACAGGTTTACAGAAGGAAGACACCTTCAAAGTCCTCTGATCCAAACTCCTCCTTTTATGATTGAAGAAATTGAAGCCTAGAAAAATTAAGTGACTTGCTCATTCAGTAAGAACTAAGTCAGGATCTGAACACAGGCCGTCTGATTCCGAATCCTAGACCCCTTTCTAGTGAACAGAAAGATTCATGCAGAGGTGTAAATCAGCAGCCCTTCTTCAGCCCCATTGCCCAGTGGATACTTTTGTGATAAGTGCCAGGGTCAGTTAGTAAGGACCTGTCAAATAGTGTCAGATCAATAACTGATGCCACTATCTGGTGGTCAAAAGTCTAAGATTCTCTCTGGATTTTATCTTCTTTTCGAGGGTTGTGGGGAAGAGGTATAGGCCATTATAGATAGCATAGTGGAAAAAAGTCACTGCGTTTGGGGTCAGAGAACTTGAGTTTGACATCTAAACTCTGCTGTTTATTCTTTTTGTGACCTTGGGTGAGTCATTGAAGCTGTCTGGGTCTGGGTTTCAAAATGAAAGGTTGGGTGATGACTTCTCTTCCTTCTTTCCTGTTCTGAGTTCTAATATCACAATTTTTGGTTGTTTTTTTTTAAACTATTAGTAGGAGTAGGAATAGGAGTACTAGGAGTATTAGTAGAGTAAGTACTAGGAGTATTAGTAGTGACTAGTAGTACTATATCATTAGTATAATAATGATAATACTGGCATTTATATGGTGCTTTAAGATTTACAAAGAATATATACATGTATTAACTCATTTGATTCTCCCTATAACCCTGTGAAGTAAGGGCTGTTATCGCCATTTAACAGATAAGGAAGTGGAGGCCAAGAAGGTGTAACTTTTCTCCTCACTGACACAGCTAGTGAGTGTCCGAGGAAGGATTCAAATCCAGGTCTTTCTAACTCAAAGGTCTTGCTCTGTTCCTTGCATAATTAACATAAAGAGGTTTTAAAGATCCTTCTGAATTGCTGTTAGTGTCTTCCTTGCTCTCCACGCTCACCCCTAAGGATGGAGATGGTGTAAAAAGTCTGACAAGTTTGACCAGGAGATTTCTTAACCAAATATAACTCATCACCCACATAGTCTACAAAGACCCTTAAAGCGAATGTGTTACTGATTAAGGGTGCAGAAATAGAATGATTCCATTATGTAAATAGTGTGTTGTTGGGTGGATTCTCTCCTGGTCATTTCCAAGAAGCATGGGGTGGCACCTTACCTAAACATTCACATTAATATGTTGAGATCAGCAGACTATTTTTAGTCAGAGTCCTGAACTGAGCCTTAAAAGGGCATTTATTTTTCAGCTTAGTTGTTTATATTTGATTGATGGCTGCTTTTTTTTCCCCATTAGATTTAGGAATATTTAGAAGGTTTTTTTTTTAAAGATTATTTGGATCACTGTAATACATTGTTCTTTCATCAACAACTTAGCATTTCTATATCCAAGTGAGCATTTGAGGACCCAACCCATGGAAATATTTGTAGCAAGAGGATGTGACACATTCCAAGAGGATTTGAAGGATAAGTGATGGTTTAAGGACTCACTGTGCCCACCACTTTTAAATGTATCTTTTTTAAGGCAGCAAAGACTAGGATATTCCTTCCTCCAAACTAATTGTAGGTCATGCCCCAAATGGAAAGAAAGTTCATTGAAACAGTGGACAAAATGAGCAGCATAGGATTCATCCCTAATGTGTAAATCTCCCCTGAACAATTTTCAAGTGTATGCAAAACCTCAGTATCAAATCTAAGCAGATAAATTACTTTTTTTTTCATCCCAAACCATTTTATTAAAGGAAAAAATGACAACCTGAGAAGGCCCTCCGCCATGCATGTATCCCACCCCTACTTCTTCTAGTAGGACTTGGGAGGGTGGAGGAACCTTGCATTTGTAGCATCTGGTAACACAGTTAAAGGAGGATTTGAGAAGGCTTTTGTGTCCCTGTTTTCCCAGTGGGATCCCATCCCAAGCTGTCCAGGCTGGAGTCAGTCCCATGAGTTCCAGCTGCCGTCCAGGCCCAGACTCCCATCCCTGTTCCACAGGTTCTGTTCTTTACTTAGGCCCCTCCACTTCCCTACAGGCCTGTGCACATTCTGTGGCTCCTTGAGCAGGGCCAAAGCTCTCAGCCTTCTGGATGTCTTCATGGGACAACTCTGTACTTGCAAGAAGAGCCACAAGCAAGGTGGACAGGGTAGTGGTGCTCGTTGGTCTCTATCTTGGCCAGCACAGCTGGTGGCAGATCAATATGGCATTGTGATACCAAGGCTACAAGGTAGATAAGGACATCACTGAGCTCCTCCCCTAAAGCCCCTCATTCTGCTTCCAACCAGGACAGGGGTACGGGTCTACCATCAGGCCTCCACTGAAGGAGCTCTGTCAGCTCTCCCACTTCCCCAACAAGGGCCAGGAGGAGGTTCCTAGGTTTATGTCTCTTTCTGCTGCAAAGTCTGGAAGTGACAGATGTCCTCCAGTGTGGGCTCCTGGCTGAAGCTAAATGGGGTATCTTGCCTCTCCACGCTGTACCCTTGGGGTTGCTGCCCCCTGGCATGGTGCTGCAGAGGAGCCACCAACTCCAAAGCTGCATGAAGGTGCCCCTAAATGACTTATTTCAGATGATAACACCATACCCTCTTGTTCCTCAATCACCTAACCTCTCTTTACAGCAGCTTCCTTATGTGTAACATAAGAATAACAATCCGTAAGTTAGAGTTAGAGCTAGTATGCCCAGTCATGGAAGAAAGGCTGGGCCTGTAGTCAGGATGCCTGGATTTGAAGCTTGACTCTGCCTTACAAGGTGTGGGAGGTTGGCAAGTCGCTTAATGTTTTTTCGGTCCCTAATTTTCCTCACGTATGAAGTGGAAGGCTGCAGATGATGAAAAAGAGAAACAGAAAGGCTAACTAACTGACCCAGCATTAAGCATTAAGTGGTAGCATTGTACAGTAGATGAACCATGGGTGTGAGTCATAAAGACCTGAGTTCAAATCCTGACTGAAACATGTTGACGATGTAACTTCCCTGCCTTCCCCGTTCCAGATTTCTAAGACTACAATGCTAATAGCTAACTTTTATATAGTGCTTAGCATGTGTCAGGAACTGTGCCAACAGCTTTATAATAATTTACACATATACCTCACACTCTTATTTTAAAGATCAAGAAAAAACTTTTTTTTAATTTAGTATCTATTAAGTACCTATTAAGCACCTCACAACAACCCTGGGAAGTAAGTGCTTATTCTTATCCCCACTTTACAGTAGAGGAAACTGAGGCAGAGATGAAGTGACTTGCCCGGGATCATACAGCTAGTAAGTGTCTGAGGCTGGATTTGAACTCAGATCTTCCTGACTGCAGACCCAGTGCTCTGTCCACCATACCACCTGACCATCTCAGAGCCAAACAAGGCATTTCACCACTCAGACGTTCTATTTCTCTGCTTTCGTGGCTTGCTAGTAAACCTTTGGAGTTACCATTTCTATTTATAGGTCATTGCTTCAGTGCCAGGTTTGTTATCGCTTTTCTTCAGGCTTAATAAAATCAAAGAATTTTGGACTTAACCCCTGGTAATGTCTCCTCTGGTGAATAGGAAAGTCTGGAGCAAACACTTGAGCAGGAAACTCAAGAGTACCCGGAGCTGTTTTTATCAGTTCAGGAACACTAGACTTGTAAATTGTATCCTGTTCTTTTCTGGCTACAGAAAAGCCTTTATTAAGGAAAGTACAATGTTAAATCCATTAGGGGAATGAATTTGCAATATAGTAAGTGTCACTCAGCTGGCTGGATCTGTGGCTTGTTAGGTCCTATTGTTTCATTCTTTGGAATTCATTATTACTAGGGTCCTTACAGGCTCAGTTACATTATAACTTGATGGTAAACAACTGAGTGTATATATAAACACTGCGTGCATATGGTTTTTTGTTTGTTTGTTTTTTGCTTAAACTCCCAAAACACCATTTGGCCAAAACTATTTTGAAGAGGTGGGACTTTTCTTGAATTTCTGCATCTCAAGATGAATTTTCCCCTTGAAAGTGGGTCTGTAGCTTTAATCATTCAATGTAACTTTACTGCCCTAAAGTGAATTCAGTATATCCAGATTTGAAACCAGATGAGTCTAGTGTCTCAGGAAAATCAGTAACTGAGATTGGTTGGTTTGTGTAAAGTAGGTTCACATACTCTAATTTTTGTCATTCAGTTGTTTCATTCATGTCGATTCTCCATTACCCTATTTATGTGTGTGTGTCTGTGTTTAATTTTTAAAATTTAAAAAAAAATATTTTTGGTCAGGGATACTGTAGTTGTTTGTCATTTCTTTCTCTAATATGTATAATGTATAATTTTCTTTCTCTATAATATATAATGTATAATTTATCATGGAATAAATATGGAACCTTGTGCCTACACATTGACTACATCTACAAATGCTGTCATTTGGCAAATACTTCTGATTTGGAAACTTGGGTTTGCTAGTTTCTTTTTTTTTATTGATTGTATGATTGTAATTTATAAATTTTGTTTTGATATAACACTTCCTGTAAGCAATTCACTTCCCTCCGTGGTACTTTCCCATTAAAAAAAAAAGATTATATAATATGATGCTGCTAGGTGGAGTAGTGGGGTTCTAATGTGTCCTCAATACACATTAAGTGCCAGGCAAGGTGACAGTTAAATAGCTGTGTGACTCTAGGCAAGTTACTCAACCTCTTTGCCTCAGTTTCCCCTTCTGTAAAATGGGAAAAACAATTGCACCTACTTTGCAGGGTTGTTGTAAGGATCAAACAAGGTAATATTTGTCAAGTTCTTAAAGTGCCTAGTCCATAGTAGGGGCTCTATATAAATCCTTCCCTTCTCTCTTCCTCGACATAATGATCAAAAGTGAAAGTATAGAATTTCCATTTTTTTGTTGCTTGCTCTTTTTTCATAGAAAGATATGTACTTAATTTTAGTACAGTCAAAATTGCCCCGTTCATTTGCTGGAAATTAATGACCTTTTAGCATTGTCTTCATTTAGATTGTGTATGTTCCTCTGATTCTGCTTTCTTTGTTCCATATCATGTCACACAAGTCTTCCCATCTTTCTTTGAATTTCTTATATTCTTCATTATTTATGGTGAAAGACTATTCCATTATATTCATGTAACATTTTATCCAACCACTCCCCTGTTGATAAGCACATAATTTATTTCCATCTTTTTGCTGTTGTAAGTGCTGCTATCAATATTGCGTTACATGTGGGATTTTTTTTTTCTTGTCATTGACCTCCTTGGGAGATGGTAGATAAACCTAGTAGCAAGATTACCACAAAATAAGGGTATGAATAATTTAGAAACTTTTCTCACCTAATTTCTAAGTCATATTTTAAGTGATAAAACAATTCATACAGCACATTAGTGTCTTTACCTTCCCACGGCACTGGCTCCTTCTGTCTTCCTTGCCAACTTGATGGGGATGGCAGGGTGAGAGTTCAGAGTTCTTTTAATTTGCATTTACCTCAGCATTTCGTTATTTTGAAAAGTTTTCCAGCTGACTAGTAAGAGTTTGCATGTTTTCTAGAAAGCTAATTGTCTTCTGAATGCTTGTCTGTATGACACAAAGATTTTCTCCCTTCTAATCTATATCCTTTCTATCACTATATCCCTATTCTTTATATTCTAAGACCATACATTTAGAGCTGAAAGGGACCACAGAGGTTATCTAATCCAAGTGCCTCATATTTTTACAAAGGAGAAAACTGAGACCTAAGGGAGTTAAATAATTTGTCTAAGGTCGTGGAAGTTCGTCAGCATCAGAAATGGGATTGGAATCGTCTTCTGACCCCCCTGCCAGTGTTCTTTCCACTGTAACATACAGCCTCTTAGTTATTTTGTCCTTCTGTTTTTCTCATGTCTTGCTGTGAATCTTTCCCCATTGGCAATTGTAAAACCTTTACTTTTTTTTTTTACTCCCTTCATTTTTATGGTGTTTTAAAAAAAATTTACAAATCAAGAAATCTTCCCCAAATACTGTGTTCTTGAATTTATCAGACACTAGATTTTATTTACTTCTATGTATTGCATTTATTTAATTTTCTGTCTTTTTTTAAAAATCTAGTACCAGATAATTCTGACAATTATTAATTTATAATATGCCAGTCTTACTTCATTCCTGGTTTTTTTTTCTTCATAATTTCCCTCATGTTCCTTCTTACTCATTTTGTTCTTTTTTTTTCCTGGTCCCACAAAGTATCACCTTGATAATTTGATTGGCATTACACTAAATCTATAGAGTAATATAGGTAGTTTTATTTTTATTATATTAGCATACATCAGTCACAAACACTGAATTACATCCCCAGTTATTTAGATCTCCTTTATTTTTGTAAACTTTATTTTATGGCTGTATTTGTATCAGTCCTGCATCCATTAGTAGGTTGGTGGTGTGGATTTATTTTGTATCTTGCTTCTTTTTTGATGCTATTAATCATCTCAGTTAGTGTCTTATTTATTCTCCAAGGTTCTTAGGCAGTCATCCATGCACTTTTTTTTGTTTTTTTGCAATTATTTTTTTTTGGAAGGCAGTCAGGATTAAGTGACTTGCCCAAGGTCACACAACTAGTAAGTATCTGAGTTTACATTTGAACTCGGGTTCTCCTGACTCCAAGGCTGTTAGACTGCGCCACCTAGTTGTCCATCATCCATGCACTTTTCCAAAATATTTTAATTATTTCAATATAATTGGTTTCCTTTGCAATCTTGTGTATTTTGTTTTATGCATTTAAAAATATATTTAGTTTTCCCAGTCTTAACAGACTTCAAAAGGGATCTGTAACAAAAAAATCTGTTCAAGGATTTTCCAGGTGAACCATTATATAATCCACCAATAGGGATAACCTTACCTCCATTTTGCCAATTCTTATCGCCTTAATTTCTTTTTTCTTTCCGTATCACTATAGTTAGAATTTCTATTTCTCTACAAAGAATAGTGGGGGGGGTGGGGGGAGATCTTTTTGTTCTTGCTATTACCTTCAGATAAGGTAGAACTTCTGGAAGACAAAATACTTTTGTTTTCTCATAGCTGCTTGCAAATATTATTATATCTGCTTAATTTATTTTTTGCCTACATAGACTTGTTTACTGTTTTAGAGTTTTCTTTTGCTTGATGAATTTATATTGTCAAATGTCTTATTCAGTTCTGTTTTCTCTCATTTTATGATTAGTGTATAATTTTGCATAGTTCTAAGTGATTTCCCTCGATTTGTGAGAGACTCTGTTGTTTGCCAGATTCTTTGATTTTAGAATTTGGCAACTACATGTCTGGTTTAGTTAAATTTTGGATTCTTCTCTGAAAGGGCCAGGTATACTTTGCCCTCTGGTATAGTTTCCTCTGAACGTATCTACCTACTACCTTTGGATTTCAATTGTAGTCATTTTTGTTCCTTCCTTTCCTGGGGAATTCTATTCAAGAAGAAATCTTAGTGATTGGTCTAAAGGACTTTAGAAGCATAGGAGTTCAAATCTATTTAAGGCAGACATAAGTGGATTTTTTTTTGAGGGGGGAAGACAAGGCAATTGGAGTTAAGTGACTTGCAACATAAATGTTTTTTGCCAAGAATAAGCACTTTTTTTCATTTATGATATTTTTGAAAATCCCTCTAGACTAAAGATAGCCTGAACTATTTTTGATGATCTACAATTTATCCAGACTAGATCTTCAATGCTGGACATACTCCCCTCCTAGAACAATCTATTATTAATAATAACTCAGATATGTACAAATGACTAAAGGTTTACTAAGTGCTTACTAGTTGATAGGTACTTGTGTTAATCCCTAGAGATACAAGTACAAAAAGTAAGACAGTCCTTGTCTTCAAGAAGCTTATATTATAATTGAGAAAGAAAACATATAGAGAAGAGTGTTCAGAGCGAAGGGCATTGTGGTCTGAGAAATCAAAATGGCATGATAGGAAGAAATAGGAAGGAAGAAGTAGTATGCATGTGAGCAGTTATGTGGCAGAAAGATGACTAGAGTACAGCGTGGTGGGATTAGGTCTGTAGTGGGTGTGGTTAACTCTTAAAATAACAAATCTGTGAGGAGGAGAGTACAACTCTTACCTTCATTGACCTGTAAGGAGATTTAAGACAAGCTAAATAACTTGCAAAAGGTCATATAGCTGATAAGTGATAGAGGTGAGACTTGAGCCCTGGTTGCCTAATCAGACTCCATAACTTTTTCCCTTACACCATCTTGACTCTACTAGCTTCATGAGAATATAATGAATATTCCAGTGTATGTTACCTTCTCCCTTATCGTTCTGACTTTTTGCTTGCTCACTTACTTATCCCAGTAATCCCTTAGTTATCTTTTTCCAAATCCTTGTAAAAAGCCAAGACTTTTTTAATACTGAGCCATCAAAAAAGTAAGATTTTGGGAAGAAATTGAGCCAAAACATTAGCAATGCAATGTGTCTTACCTCCTATACCTTCTTCAGTATGAGGAATAGTTCTCCCTCAAAGGGAGAGTTTGTTATATATCCTGATTACCAAGTACCAGGCACTGGTAAACAGGACATATAACAAACTCTCCTTTGAGGAAAAAATGTTCCTTAAAACTATGTAATGACTTTTGGAACAGCCTGTATGAGGTTAAATGATGTTTCTATTATACCGTGCTTCATCCATATAGTTCTCATTTAAGAAAATGTTGTTTTTGCTATCATGGTATTTGTCTGTCAAATGTAGAGAGTTTTAATAGCTATTAAAGGCTTAAAATTGTGTGTGTGTGTGTGTGTGCATGCATGCATGCATGTGTGTGTGTGTGTCCTGCTCTGTGAGAGCCTGGACTGTTTCATTTATGTCTGTATTCTTAGTTCTTATTATAGTGCCTGGGCATATGGTTGGTACTTATTGATTGAGATAGTAAGTCAAGGTTCTTGTTTCTGCTCCACCCACATAT
Organism: Pseudochirops cupreus; assembly: GCA_028627135.1. Lineage (NCBI taxonomy): Eukaryota > Metazoa > Chordata > Mammalia > Diprotodontia > Pseudocheiridae > Pseudochirops > Pseudochirops cupreus. The sequence continues at coordinate 446,842,997 of CM053581.1, forward strand.
TAGGTTTGTGATTCTGGATATGTCACTTAAACTTTTCTAAATCTGTCACTTCATCTATAAAATGTGCCTTTTCTGTCCAACTTTCCTCTCCCCAAGATGTGAAAAGCAAATGAGATAATTTATGTAAACCATTATGTAAATACACATAAGGTGGTTTGATGAATTTATTTCCCACTACTACACTGCTGGTCTTTGTTTCATTTGTTTTTCTCTTTTGGGTATGAGAGTAGTTATTTCGGACCTTTGTTTTATTATAGCAGGTGAGTTTTATTTGAAAGCAGTACAGTTTTCTGCTTTGCTTGGCATATGTTTTTTGGAATTCAGGAAGCTGAATTATTGTTTGACTGTTTGCAAGGAAACATCCATGTGTATGTGTGTAGAATATATATAGTAATTCGTGTGTTTTCCTTACCGCTTTGTTGCCATTCTTTCTTTGTCTTGTTATCGATCATTCATCTTTATTATTTTAGGTGAGTGAGTGGCACATCCTGTCCGCTAGTTTCATGTAATGTTATGGTATGAAATGCTTAGATTGGCTTAACTGTTCAGGGCAGAACCCTCTTCCAATGAAATTAAAACATTGGGAGTTTGTCAAAAAAGTTTCTTCTATTGAGTAATTTGTTATAATATATTCTGTTTCAGTATCTGTTACTATGGCAATGACTGCGGGGACTACAACAACTTTTCCCATGAGCAACCACACCCGGGAAAGAGTGACTGTAGCTAAACTCACATTGGAGAATTTCTACAGCAATCTAATTTTACAGCATGAAGAAAGAGAAACCAGGTATGAGAAAAAACTAGTCCATGTCAATTTCTTACATTGTTTGGGCTGTTACATTGATTGGTCATGTTTTCCATTAAGCTGTTTTACAGCATGGAACAAACCATGCTACTTCTGAATAGCCTACACTTAGTACAAATTCATTTACTCATTGGTTTGGTTTCTAGAAATGCTCTCTCAAGGCAGATTCAGTTCTGATCAAACAGGTACCCACATCACACACAAACTGAACACACATAAAATTTTCTAGTTGGAAAAAATGTGTTACACATTTTGTAATGTTTTTTGTTTTGTTTTTAGCAGACATATTCCCAACCTTTTTTTTTAATTGGTAGTGGGTAACATTTTGAAATTTATATATATGGGTTTACAGGATTACTTAGGCCAGCCATTCCCTTTCCTACATAGATACAGAGTTAGAGACAAAAATAGTAAATTGAGAAAATTTACATCTTCATAATAAGAGCCATTAGTACTTTGCAAGACTGACTTAAAATGTGTATAATAAATTACGGAATTTACAAAATTGTCTGCTTTCATTGTAGACATTACAGAGAAGACATCTTGTGAAATCCTTCAAAGGCCTAGTTCAAACAAGATCTTCTCCATGAACCCTTCTCTGATTCTTCTTGTCAAAAATGATAGCATAGCATTTTGTATTCCTTGCCTCTGCTTACCGAGTTATCTTCTTAAGGGTAGAAACTGATGTGTTATTCATCTTTGCATCCCCTACACCATCTAGCATAGGACATTATACAAGCATAATAGCATTCAATAAATGTTGGGGATGTGGTGCTATTTGGGGGGGGGAGGTGACTACTGAATGCACGTTGCAACACAAGCTTCCCAAAGGGAAATATTAAACCATCTTATTGTCTCAGTCATATCTTCCAGATAACATTAGTAAGCAGTGCAGGTTCTTAATTATTATCATTTTGAATGAATAAATCAATTTTCTGAGGTCTAAAAGCATCCCTATAATTTGGTCAAATACTTCTTGCTGAACAGCTTTACTTGGATATTTCTCTGGTACTTCAAACTCTATGTTGAAAATTGAACTCCTCATATTTCTTCTGAAACTTTCCCCTTTTCTCAGTTTCCTTCTTTTGTTCTTGTTGTTGCTACTGGCACCACTATCCTCTCAGGTTTGGTGCCATCCTTGACCCTTTCTTCTCCTTCACTGCCCCCACCAGTCAGTTGCCAGGTCCTTCAGTATTACTTCACAACATCTGTTTCATCTTCCCCCTACTCTCCCCTCACACATTTCAGGTCCTTATCACTTTTATCCTGGGTGTTATTGTGACAACTTCTTAATTCTCCTTCTACCTTCCAGCATCTTCCCTTCCAGTCCATCCCTCACACAGCTGCCAAAATAATGCGAATAATGCATAGGCGTGAGCATGTTGCTCTCCTGCTCAAAAACCTTTAGTGATTCTTTACTGTCTGTAGGATAAAATGTGGATACCTTAACCTGGCATTTCAGACCCATCACAAGACAGCTTCCTCTTTATCTTTCCAGCCTCAGTTCTTAGTGCTTTCCTTTACATTTCTACTCTACATCAAAACCCAGAGCTTTTCCATCTCTGCATTTACCCAGGCCTTCCCCATGCCTGGCAAATTTGTTATCTCTTCACTAATGCCTGTTGATATCCTACTCTTCCTTCAAGGCCTAGCTCTTCTTTGAAGTATTGTGTTATTCTGCTAACCATGATTACTAGCTTCCTGAATTTTCATGGTGTACTTTGGCCTTTCCCTTTGCATATAACACATTTTTTTTTGAGGGGGGGAAGGCAAGGCAATTGGGGTTAAGTGACTTGCCCAAGGTCACACAGCTAGTAAGTAACAAGTATCTGAGGCTGGATTTGAACCCAGGTCCTACTGACTCCAGGGCCAGTGCTCTATTTACTGTACCACCTAGCTTCACCAACATAACATGTTTTTACCTTCTACTTATTTGTTTATATGTTGTGTTCTGTTCTATAAGACTATAAACTCCTTGGGGGAGGGACTGTGGATTCTTAAGTTTTGTATCCCAAACATCATGCATACTTCCTTGCACATTAACAGTTACTTCTTAAGTTTTTGTTGAATTGAATTTTGCTTTATAGTACATATGCTATATTATAGTATTATATGTTGTTGTTGTTTAGTCATTCCAGTAGTGTCTGACTCTTTGTGACCCCACTTGGAGTTTTCTTGGCAAAGATACTAGAGTGGTTTGTCATTTCCTTCTCCAGATCATTTTACAGATGAGGAAACTGAAGCAAACAAGGTTAAGTGACTCAACCAGGGTTACACAGCTAGTAAGTGTCTTAGGCCAGATTTGAACTCGAAGAGTAAATTGAGGCACAGAGAGGTTGTTCTCCCAAAGTTACACAGCTCAAGAGCAACTGAGGCAGGATTTGAACCCAAGTCTTTCCAACTCTTAACCCTCTTCCCTATCCATTACAGTATCCTGCTATCATCTACATTCTTCTGAATATCAGTTTTAGTAAAAAAGTGATAAAACTATCCATACTTTTTAACCACTTTGCTATGATCTTAGGAAAAAATAATAGCTCTTATTTATTACATTATACATATTACTGTACTATGTTATAGTATATATTCATTTGTCTTTAAATCAGTGTGTTAATCTTTCTCTCTGGTCCCTTCGAACAATAAATTTGTGTTAAGTGAATTAGAGAAAAATGTCATCTTCCACAAGGTTTGAAGAAGGAACACCCAACATTGAGACTTGCCTTTAAATGATGGCAAGGTAAAATGTTTTCTATGTGTTGGTTGATGGCCCAGAGATCAGTCTGTAAGCTTAATATTCACATTGTGTGACATTTTCTACCAGCTGAAAGAAATTGTGCCCTCAGTTTTAAAGGAGAGGTTTCCAGGTATCAGACAGTCTTCTACTCCTGCCATCCTCACTATGTTTATTAATCCCTTCTCTTCTGTCCACCAAACAGAGGGTTGAGAAAAAGTAGTCATTGTCATTGTTAAAGGCATTCTTAATAATTTCTCTGTGTGTCGTGACAATGTGAGGCATCATCCAAAATGAATATAAAATTGTCCGTGGCCTTTAGAGCCTATTAACTTATTACAGATGATAACAATAGACTTAGAAAGGGCATAGAAAAGTGGGTAAGTGCAAAAGCTCAATAGAATATTTATTAACAAGAAGATACATATTTTTATGGGGGTAATAGGTAGTGGGAAATGATGGGGATTGAAAGTTTACCTAGTGTAGGCTCAGAAGGAACTTCCCACATTGCTTCCAAATAAAGATGTTTTTGTGATGTATGTGGGATTTTAGGAAAATTTTTAATGGAGGAAGAGGACTTGGCAAGCTTTGGCTCGAAGGAAGACTGGGATGTTGAGGGCTAATTATGTAGAGGGGTAGATTTGCTTATTACGGGTTCATTAATCCACTGTGTTACTTCTGAGGATAAAGTCAGGACACTGGCACCTTATTGACAAACTTTAAGTATTCTGGTCCTAGATTTCATTTCATAGAAAACAAACGTAGGTGACTGAAAATTTGGTTCAGAAGGAGGCTCTTGTGCCATGTTATCATTCTGAGTCTACCCAAAAATTTGTGTGACTGCAAAATTTTTATCCCATGTTGCTTGTCATTTTGATGCAGAGACCAGTCCTATTTTAGTATATTCTGATGTTTATTGGTATGTGGCATCCCTGTTTTTCCTTAGTTAGAGTTGTTCTGTAAAATTACTCTGAAGTATTTTCTTGGAAATAAGTTACAAAATTTTTCCTCCTTGCTTACTTCTACTTCCTTTCTCTCTCTCTCCCTTTCTCTCGCTCTCTCTCTTCTCCCTCTCTCGCTCTCTCTCTCTCTCTCTCTCTCTCTCTCTCTCACACACACACACACACACACACACACACACTTTTACACACACGGTAGACCTCCACAAACACATGTCACCACCAATAGCAAGAAAAACATCACCAACAGTGCTTGGGATGGCTTCACTTAATTGATTGATGCCCTTTAGGCATTTTTCGTAAATAATTCACTTTTGCTCCCTGTGACAATGGTATTAACATAAATTCTATGTTACTTGGCATGGGGGTGATTAGGCTGGCATAGTTAATTAAATGTTCTAGTCAGAAGTAATTTGATATACAGACATCCACAGATATCATCCTTTCCCCAGACTCTATCCCAGCTCTCTCTGTCTGAACCTATAGTTTCTTTAGTGCTGCCTATGAGGAACTTCCCTCTACCAGTGCAGTTCTACATTCTTCACTGCTTACAATCTTAGGGAAGTTCCCTGGGGCCCTGAAAAGCTATGACTGACTCAGAGTCCCACAGTCAGGATGTCAGAGGGCAGCCTAGAACCATATCTTCATTCTGAGGTCAGCTCTCTAGTGCGTCAGACTGCCTCCATGGCTTTGTAATTAGCAAACATTTAAAATACTGCAAATATTTCTGATACCTACCAGGATGTCAGAGTTGAGCCTAGAACCAGATCTTCTTCATTTTGAGGTCAGCTGTCTACTATGTCATACTGCCTCCATGGTTGTATAATTATCAAACAATTACAATACAACAAAATACTTTTGATGACAAACTGTTTTTAACATAATTTTTCCTTGATGATCTTTAGGATCTTGCGTTTATTTAGGTTTGCTATTATAAATGTAATAGGTCCAAATAGTACTTACCCATGGTGTAAATGCCTCATACCTTTCATATAGATATGTGAATCCTTACTGGCTTTTTGGGTTGCCTTACTCATTCCAAACTGTCAGCAGATCTAGTTTCTCAGAAAGACTAAATTCCCTTAGGGTACCTCACCCCCATAACTGTCTCTTGAATTATGGTGCTGGAGGAGACTTTTGAGAGTCCCTTGGACAGCAGGGAGATCAAATCAGTCAATACTTAAAAATATTAGCTCTTACTACTCATTGGAAGGACAAATATTGAAGCTGAAGCTTAAATACTTTGGCCACATAATGAGAAGACAGAACTCGTTGGAAAAGACTGATGCTGAGAAAGATTAAAGGCAAAAGGAAAAGGAGATAGTACAGAATGAGACATATAGTGTCATGGAAGCAAAACATGAACTTGGGCAGACTTTGGGAGACAGTAGAGCACAGGAGGACCTATTTTATTATCCATGGGGTCACAAAGAGTCTGCAATGACTGAATGGCTGAACAGCAACAGTAACCTAAGGAATGTTCTTTTGTAGGCATTTCTAACCCACCATTCTAGTTCTTGAGCCCCTACCAAATCACTTCCATTTACACAAACCAGCTAATCACAATGATGACATTTTTAGATCTTAAACACAACTGTTTACTTAGCAATAAGGCAAAATGAAATAATAACATCATATGTTCAAGCAAATGCAGGAATAATAAATACATTGTGATCTTCACATAAACCTGGGTCACACACTTTTTACTACTAATGCCCTCATGACCTGTGGGGGAATGTAGACACAAACAGTTACAAAAAACTAAAAAGGAAGAACATGAGAGAGGGAAAAAAAATGTGCTCGAGATGATTCACAAATCTGACCTATAGGTTAAGATATTGTTGGTTCATTCAGGAGCATCTGCACTACATAAAGTTGCTTATATGCTGACTGCTTATTTGCTGGTCCTTACTAGTCTTCACCTAAGCAAATGTACTTTTATTTTTAAATCAATATATAGGATTGACAAGTTATTTCAACTTAAAGTCACCTATAAAATGGCATTGAAAATGTGTTAGCCTTGAATTGAATAGCAGTTCTGATTTTTAACTCAAATAATTCTAAAACTCATCAGACTGACTCTCAAGGCAGTCTAGCTCAACCAGCTACTCGAGCAATAGTTGTCTTATGTTATCTTGTGCAGTCTTATCAATTTGTAGCAAATAAGCCTCAGAGCAAAAAAAAAAATCTCAGGTTGAATTTTTTTTTTTTTGCTTTTTGGAGGGCAGTTGGGGTTAAGTGACTTGCCCAAAGTCACACAGCTAGTAAGTGTGTCAGGTGTCTGAGGCCGGATGTGAACTCAGGTCCTCCTGACTCCAGGGCTGTGCTCTGTTCACTGCGCCTCCTAGCCGCCCCTTAGGTTGAATTTCTGAGCAAGAAAAACAACTCTGGCTAACTCTTCACTCTGTAAGATTCAGTGTAATCCAGTTAAATCTCAAAATCTCCTTCTGTACAACAGAATAGCTGCATACCTACCAGGATGTCAGAGTTGAGCCTAGAACCAGATCTTCATTTTGAGGTCAGCTGTCTACTATGTCAAACTCTCTTCTCTTTTTTTCTTTTTCCTTTTAAAAGGGGATCAGCAAAGAATAACAGGCTCTTCTGAAAGGATTCATGTCTTTTAAACTTTTTTTTTTTGTAGGACAATAGCTGCTGAAAAAAAGAGTTTTCTTTCAATGTGCTTAAAATCTTTGTTTAGTCAATAAGGAACTAGCATCCCAAAAGCTTTCTTAACATCTGATTTGACAAAACCATATTTCTAATGTCTGCTGAGTCTGCTTCACCTGAGAAGTTTTATCTCTTAGCCAAAGTACCTACTTGGCCACAACTTCATAAATCTCAAAAATGATTTAACAGAACTTTGAACCTAAAGTACCACCTTTCACCAATGAGGTGAAAACTCACTAAATTTTCCCTGTTATCTCAATAGCCCTTATTTAATCATCTCTCCTCAAAATAGTTACATAATTTATAATTTTTTGGTTTTACTTTTTTTGATTGTAAAAGTTTTAGTCAAATGAACTGAGACACCTTAATTCTGTGAAGTTCCAAGTTCTCAAGATGATCTTCCATATCAGTTCATCCTTTTTCATCTGTTCTTTATCAGTTATTATTTTATTTTTAAATTCAGTTTCATTTTCAATTCCATATTACCCTTCTTTACCCTTTGAGAAGACAAAAAACCCACATTACAAATATGTACAAAACAAAGTTATGCATTAGCTATATACTATCAGTTTTCAGTCATTGAAAATAAATTTTTTTTCTCTGCCTCTTGAAACTGTCACACCGTTCACATACAAATGAAGGATCATACTACTGTCTTGGAGGTTGAGTTACATCTCATGCTTATCCCACAGGTCATTTTCTGTCCTAAACTGCACAAATACTATCTGATAACTGTGTTTCATGTATATTTTGACAATTTTTATTTAACTTAATTAAGCTTTTTTCTTACTCTTTCCAAACATTAAACTGTTCATTTATGGAAAAAAAAAAAAGAGGAAATATTTTGTACCCTTTACCAGTTGGTTTGATTTTTATTTAGGCAAAAGTACTTTTTCCCTCATTCGATACAAAACTATTTTATTTGAAAACTCAGTACCTTATTTTATATTTTTTAAAATTAATTAATTAATTTTTTTGTTGACATCATTCATTTCCACGAGATTTTGAGTTACAAATTTTCTCCCCATCTTTCCCCTACCCACTTATTTTATATTTTTAAAAAAAGAGTAGCTTAAAATGATCGTTCTTTATATAAACAAGAATTATTATTGCACTGAAAAGGAGGCAGAATGGCAGTTAATTGAAATCTGGTTATAGGATTGATGTAACTAAATTTACTATATTTTGGCATTATTCACATTGGTTAACAGAGAACTCTAAGTAGTAAGGTAAGTAAGAGAGCTCGTAAGTTATTATTATTTAATTAATATCATTACTAGTGAATTAAGTCTTGATTAATAGTTTCCCATGGAAAAATATTTCCAGGGATGAGAAATAATAAATAAAAAGAAATTTTAAAATGAATAAAAATTGTGCCACACTCTTACGAGAACCAACTTTTTAACATTTCTTTTTAAAGAGGTAAATATTTACTCTCCCTTCAAACTGAACTATTCTCTAGACCTCTCTTTATAAGCTCATCTTATTATCACTATTACTATTATTTTTTGAGAGGCAGCATGATGACAGTGGGCTGGCCTCCCAGTCAGGAAGACCTGAGTGTTCACATCCCACCTCAGATATGGACTGATTAGGTAACACTGCGCTAGTCACATCTTCTCTTAATGCTCCAGGCAACCCTCTAAGACAGAATCTTACATGTCACCCTCCCCACAATCAGTCCTACTTTCATTTCTCTCATTATCATCCAGTATTTCCCTACTCTGCCTCTTCTTGCCATTGGCCTCCCATGGGTATGTGAGTTCCCAAACCCACCCCCTCCCCTTCTGTGTTAGGTGTAGGCCCCTCAGGAAGATTATAACCTAGCTCCCACCAGGGCACTCACACCAACAGTTTATTCACATGAAACTTGCTCTACCCCTAGTGTATCCACACTCATTCCTCCCTCATTTTTGTAGCAAGTAAGAACTTGTGAGAAAAAGTTTTACCCTCCTTGTCATTTCTTGGTAGAACAGAGGAGTGAGTACCATGAGATCATTAGTTACGGATAGATTATAATCTGCATCACAGATCTTATTACATTTACACACACACACCCCTGCCTTTCTTCTGAGCTTTCTTCATTTATGTTGAAGGTGCCACCATTTTTCCAGTTACCTACATTCACAAATTAAGTGTCATCCTTGATTTCTACCTCACCCCACAAGTCCTATCAGGTTTTCAAGTCTTGAAGGTTCTACCTCTACAACATTTCTCACATCCACCTCCTTCTTTCTACTCACACTGCTACCAACCACCCTTTTTCAGACTCTCATTATCTTTTACCTGCCCCATTACAAGAACCTTCTAATTGATCTTCTTGCCTCAAATCATACTCTTCTCTAATCCAGCCTCCCCATAGCTGCCAATTTGATATGCCTACAGGGCAAGTCAAACCTTGTCAGTCTTTTACTGAATAAAACCCAGTGCCTTCTTATTGATTCCAGGGTCAAGTGTTATTTTATTTTTGTCTCATCCTTTTTAATCTTCTGTTTCTATGTAAACCTTTTAAATGGAAGTTATGTTTTAATAAACATAATTATTTATGTAGTCATACTATGTATGTAATTTATAAATAAGTAAATATTTATGTATAGGAAGCATGCTCACAATTTTTTAATTGATGGAATCTAAGACTGTAAGTTTCAGAGCAGTTGTGAATCTGCGTGGGTAGAGGGAGTTTCTTCATTAAGAGAATCCTATACAATTAAATCTTGGCCTTTTGATTTTATGTTATGCCAGTTTTCTTCTTTATCTCTCTGCTCCCAATGTAGTCATTTCTTGTGATGAAGATTTTGTCCGTTTTGTGATGCCTCGATTGGGGGTGGAGCTAGGGCGGACTGGTTTTTGCAATGCCAACCTGTCCATACATAATTCCAATACTTTCGTCTCTAATGCTCTCCCTGTTTTGCTTCTCACCCCTCCCTCCCTTTCTTCTTTTACTTTCGCCTCAGTGAGGTCTGATATTTGGGGGGAAACAAACACACTCAAAAAAACCTGGGCTTAATATAGCCACTGTTGTCAAAGTGTCTCTCCCGTGTTTATGTTCTTGTGAGAAAGTTTATCTATCTAGGGATGCATTCATTTTCTGTAATAAAGTTTATTAATTAGTCTTCCCTCCTGAAAAAAGATTTTAAAAAGAAAATAAAAATACTTTAATAAAAATAACTGAGTCTGGATGTGCATGCTATATTCTATACCCATTTTCCACCACTTCTTCAATGAAGGGAGTGAGATGCCTTGTCTTGACTTTTCTTGGGCCAAGCTTGATCATCATAATTACGTGGCATGTTGTATTTGGTTGGTTGGTTTTTTTGTTTTGTTTTTCCATTTAGAATCATGGCTGTGTAGCTGGGATCTCAGAGACTTTTTATCCAACCCTCTTAATTTTATAAATGAGGAAGTTGAGGCCCAGGGAGATTGTGATTTCTCAAGTTCTTATAGATTGAAAATGTTAGAGGAGAAATATGAACACAGCTTCTTTGACTCCATAACCAGTGTATACAGTATTTCCTGTGTTACTGTCATTGTGCAAATTAATTCTATATTAATTAGTATATTAGTGCTGGTAGAATGAGTAAATGAGAACCATTTGTTCCAAGGGGGTCATGAAGGTGACTGAAGCAGGAACTGTGGAGCACTTAGAGCTTGATCAGACATAGGAGACTCCAGGGTTATGTGCTGCATTCTGGGTCATCACCAGCTATCCTGATTTTCATCTTGGTATTGCACTTCAGTGGCTCTGGAAGAGAGAGTGAGGCTGATGACTTTGTGCAACTCTGCCTCACTTAAATCCAATCCAAGTGCAAGTCAAGACATCACCCCCGTGATATCTTTGCTCCTTTTCAAAAAATGATGGACAAACAAAGAATTTTCTTATTTCAGTTCATATGAGGGTTGGTTTTTTAAATTACACTTTTCTTTTAAATTGTGAACCTAATCAACAATAAGCAAATATGTAAGTATGCAATGAAGAACAAAAAAGAAACTGTGTAATAAACTCAGCTTGTTGGATTTGTCTTGGAAGAGTGTATTTGTTTATTATATAAAATTTAACAAGGTAAATGTGTCTTCTCATGCTTCCATGAATGCATTTCTTGTGATAGAGTAATAGCCCATTAAATTCACATACCGTCATTTGTTTAGACATTTCTCAGTCCATGGACATATACTTTTTTCCTAGTTTTTTGTTATCACGAACAAAAGGGTTACAGTGAATATTTTATACTTGGCCTTTCTTTTTGTCTTTGACCTTTGCATTTCAGTGGCCCTGCTCAACTCTGGTCTTTTCATAAAAAATGCTCGAATGTCCCCAGTTCCATCAAAGGTCCATTTTTCCCCCTGTAGGACGGTATTCACTTTTACAGAGTAAGTTATTTTTGGTTAGAAGTCTGTATTTTTTGCCTTTGGGAATAATGTATGCCAGAATCTTCTCTCAGTAATCACAGTAGAAGCTACCAGGTCCTTCATAATCCGACTGCTCATCTTTGGTTCTGGAACTGCTTTTTTTCAGATTTTTTGTAGTATTATTTCTTTGTTGTGGAACATCTGGATTTTGGCTATGACATTATAGGATTAGGTCTCCATGGATCTTTTAGATTCAGACTGCTGGATATTCAAGTGCCTCTTTGGAGGCTCAGGGCAGAATGCTAGACACCTTAGTCCTTGGGTTGCCCTGGTCAGAGCACTGCTGCTTTCCCTGCTTCTAGTTTCAAAGCCCCAAAGGTGACATGTGTCTCTGGCTTGTCTCAGGTTCTTTGGAAGACTACTAGATGGTTTGCCTGTGCTGTCCCTGGCTTGGCTGGTGGGCCCCTTTCCTACTGCCAGATGGGTTTCTGGATAACTTTTTAATGAATTTCTGGAGTTACATTTTCTGTAACCTTTCTTTGGACCTTTAAAGTCATCATTTGTTTCAGAGAGTGTTCAAATCTTCAGTTGGTAGATGAGAAATGGACTGCTTGCCTCTGCTCAGATAGCCATCTTGTCCATAAGGCCTGAAACAACCTTGAGTGGCCCAGTAATATATGTAGATGCTGCTGCTGGTGCATTCTATGAAGAGTTGGGCCTATAGTCAGGAATACTTGAGTTCACATCCGACTTCAGATATTTAGTAGCTATGTGATTGTGGAGAAATTACTTAAACCTCTGTCTGCCTCAGTTTCCTCAACTGTAAAATGAAGATAATAAGTTACCTCTCAGGGTTGCTGTGAGGATCAAATGAGGTAATATTTGTGAAGAACTTAGTGTGGTGCCTGACCCACAATAAGAAATTAATAAATGCTTCTTTCCTTCCTTTTCAACATAAACCAAGTGATCTCTCTGATAAAATCTATCATTTTCATACTCTGATCCAATCCTGGCTTAGATTCATAGTAGACCACTACCCCTTTTATTGGAAAAGTGACTTAAATACAATTTTGGATATTATCTATCCAAGAGACTTTGTCTTTTGCTTGAATTATTTCATTGAGAATACATTTTAAGCAAGACTTAGGGCTACTTGCTAAGCTTAATCAGTTTTCCTTCCTACATATTCTCTATGAAAACAATCTAAAAATCCCATGTGAATATTGCAGTCCCCATGGCTAGTCATCTCATTATTATCCTTGTAGCATTTCATAATTCATGATGAGGTCTAAAATGTAGTGTATCCCTGTATTTCCTAGGGGTCTAAGACATGGTACACTGTGTATGCCTGTGACAATGATCTGATGTCTTCTAAGGCTCTATTTCTTAGCCTTAGGTAACTAAAGTAGTAAATGTGGAGGAGCTTATCCTAATTGTCAGCCAGGAGTCAAAGGCCTACCTAAAAATAAACATTGTCTTTTTCTTTGCATAGGCAGAAGAAATTAGAGGTAGCAATGGAAGAAGAAGGATTGGCAGATGAAGAGGTAAGATAGCTTTCTGGTTTGCTGATATATCTCATGATTTTTATACTTCCAGATGATTGCATTGTTTAGAATATCATCACTTGACTTATAGACATTATATTTCATCACTTTTAGTCATAAGTCTGTTAGAGAAAAGGAAAAAAGTCAGATTGCTAATTTTCCACCACTATTTTTAGCAGTAGTCACCAAAAGGACAACTGAGGTTTCACCTAATCTGTTCTTTTGTAAATGAGACTATGCCTCCTAAATGCTTTATAGTTTTCATATCTTAATAAATACAAAAGCCATTTGTTTCATTTAAAATAGAAGTGGGTTGATTTATTTAATAAAATTGATTTACATACCAATCAGGAAAACTCTTTTTTTTCCCCACCAACCCTTCCTTTCCCCCCTCCCCTCTCCCCCTCCCCACCCTCCCTCCCCGAAATGCCTTCTTCTTCGATTTACTTAAGAGATCTGTAAGTTCATCAGTTTAGGTGTCCCCTTTATCAATACAGATTTCAACCCTTCCAAATCAGACAGTTTAACAAATTGCCGGGATCCCCCAAATTCATTACCTGATTGATGTTAATGGGCCTCTCAGAAGATATGCAAGTTGATCCTTAGATGATAGACTGATATGATTAGACTCATAACTCGGCCTGGCCTCAAAGTCCTTCTAACTTGGTAAGATGTGCCAAAATTTGAGCTCCTCTAAGAACCCCCAGTTCAATATAAATTTGTGTCAGAGGAGGAACTAGAACAGTGTCTAACCACCATAGATCTTCAAAAATCATTTTATTTTATGACTACAATTACTTACAGCCTTGACATTTTAGAAAGGAAATGGTTTAGTTCTGTAGGAAAGCATTTGGAAAGACAATAACATTAATGGAGACCATGCTTTCTTTTCTGTTTATTGCTAATAAAAACTTCTCTATATATTAAAAAAAAATCTACAGTTTGGAAACTGATTTAAAGTATCTCTGCATATAATAGAATCTCTTTAAATGATTATTTGCTACCATTGGTTACAGTACTTTTTAGTTACTCTTCTAAATAATGATCTAATGGAGAAGTTTCATCTCTTCGCATTCCAGAATTTTAGAGTTGGAGGGGAATTTCAAGATCATTTAGCCAAAGTTAGGAAACAAGGATCCAAAAGGTTAAGTGCCTTACCAAAGATCATACAGCTAATTAGCAGCAAAGTAGAACCAAGACCCAGGTTATCTGGCTTTTAATCCAATCTCTTTTGGTGATATTTGTCACGAACCTGTTATATCTTGATTATAAAGTTATTTTTTTTAATTACATGAATAACATTGATTTGAATACTATGAATATTCAGGTTATATTAGTATACATGTATGCTTTAATTTAAAACATTAAAATTCATTTTAGACAAATAACTTAATCTGATTTTTTTTATTAAAAATTACTTTTAATCCATACCAGCATGCATGTTTTTATTTCCATGATATATGTTTATGATGTGTATATACACTTACAAGCATTTGTGAAACCAAAGAAAACCATACATTCCTTGCCCTATTTTAGGAACACCCAACCACATATATGTGCTTCACTCATACGGAATGTAGAGATTTTTAACAACTACTTGTTCAAACTGGAAAAGATGGAGCAAGAGAGACTGGGTGTAATATCTGCTGATGATAATTGTTGCCTTCCTTGTGTGCGACATTTACCAGCCCACAAGGATGTTTAAACTAGCTTTTCCTGAATATTTAATCCGTGATACAAACAGTAAGCGTATACTCATTATTCTTAGGGGTTTTTTTCAATGCATATCTGCTTTAGGCACATCAATTGCAGGGCTGGTTTTAAGTATATGACTTTTACTGAGTAACTTGATGGTATATAAACAATGTGACTTTAAGCATAACGTTTATTATTTTGTACTTTTTGAATGATGATCTGTCCGTTAAGTATCCGAGCTAAAAGCACGAGTTATTTGTTGTTTAATGTAATATGAGACATCTGCTACTGTTTTCATTTCTTCCTTTTTTGAGGGTGGGTGGAGTTTAGTTTAAGAAATTGTTGGAAGTCTTTTTTTTTCCATTCTGATTAAAGCAGTGAAAGTTTTCACAACCACATTGAGTTACATTAATTTTACAGTATTAGAGGCAGCACCCCAACTGCTTCAAATAATTCTTGCATTGATTCATATCTATATATATATATTTTTAAATCCAGAGTATTTAAAGCAAATGGTTCTATGTTGCCACCTTGTGGTTTTTATTGATATAGTCAAAAGAATAACGTAGTTAGCAGAGAAATCCTTCGTAGAGTTAGCATTGTTTGCCGTTTATAAACAAATCCAGTTTGGAAGCTAACCCAGACTGCCGAAATGTGTCTGACATGAATGACATGCCAAATTCTATAGCACTCATGGCTTGTTTATGTTACTAGCTGCCTTTTATGCCATATCCAAACTTTTAAATTTCCTTAATTCTGTTTCTTGGCAATGCACTTACTTGTTCTTTGCTATATGGTCAGTATCAAAGAGGCCATCAGAACAAAAAGAGCTCCATTTTGAGCCTTGGTTTTTATCATCGCTCATTATCAAGCAATTTATTGACTTTATAAATCATGCAGTTTTATCCTTTGATATTTGAGTGAGCATTTTAGAACCCAAGTCATTTTATAGCATGAACTTCTTAGATTATTTATATTTAAGTCTAGCAAGGTATATTGGATTCTGGTGAGTGCATTCTGAAATCCTTGACTCGAGAAATGATTTTGACAATTTCATTAGTTTAAATTTTATGACAGTGTTTATTATACCATATTGTAAGGCTTAGGGACCATGGTTTATTCATACTTATTTTCCCCGTGCTACTTTGTACATATATAAAATATGCTTAATAAGTATTTTATTGAATGAATTTTCAAGTAAGGGAGCTGTTACCTCGTTATTAAACCATGTTATTAAAATCTGATTACCACAGACTTCTCTGGTGATGTTGTTATCAATTTATTTTAGGATGATTTAGTAATAGAATCCTTAGTAGAGCATACTAGACATTTTAGGAATTTGAGTGAAATACATTTCCTAAGAGAATTCAAATTGATGACAAAATACTGTCAGTTAATAAATAAAAATCAAATTATATATAATTCATACATTTCCTAGTCCTTCGATTCATGTAAATGGATACATCAGACTGCAGAGGAGACTCATCTGTTAGGTAAAAAGTTGGACCAGTTGTTTACCAACATTATTCTATGTCAAGGAATCTGTGAATATTTGAGGTTTCAAGATAATATGTTATTGGTTTGTGTTTTAGAGTATTATTATTTCTTCTTTTTAAAAACTGCTGGTTAGACTAGCTCTGAAGTATTGTGTTCAGATAGTTTCAGCATTCTCCACAAAATATTTTAATGCTTTGAGCATTAAATTATTAAAATTTAAAATTAAGAATTAAACCTGTTTCTGCATCCATTGTATATCAAAAAATCTTATAGAATTTCACATCCAAGTCTCCCATATCTCATAACTGTTGGTGAATTCCCCTGACTTCTTCTCTCTGATCAGATCAGAATAATAATGATTAATGACAATAGCTAACATTCATATAGCAATTTAAGGTTTTCCAAGTGTTAACATATGTTATCTCATGTAACACTCTTGTATGGTAGGTCCTGTTATATTACCCGCTTTTCAGGTAAGGCAACTGAGGCTATAGGAAATTTAGGAAATTTTCCAAGGATTAAGTGTTGAATGTGGGGTTAAATTCTTGAAGTTAAATCCTTAAAGTCTTCCTGACTTTAAGTCCTATGCTCCATTCATAATGCTAGAGATGTGCAGCAGCACTCCCAGTGTGTCCTGGACCAGAGTATCATGGAATTGGGAAATAATTAACAAAATAAATGAAAATACTGTAGAACCTAGATTATGTTAATGTGTGGTTTTCTGAGTCAATGTGCAGGGCCCAGTATATACATAGGCCCCTGTTTTTATTTGAGTGTGATAGGTCCACACTATATGAGGCTGAGAGAAATCTTAAGTAGCTTTCAAAATTTAGGTTTTCCTTTTGGGTTGATTTAAATTGCATATAAGCAATCCAGTCTGTTATCTCCCTTTTCTTCAGTTATAGGTCTAATTCATTGTCCATTGGCATTGACTTTCTATGACAGATGTTTGGACTGGTGGACAAACTCTGGGTTGTCTATGCCATTGCTTCATAATTCTTCATAAACTTCATCCACTTGGGTTTTTCTGGGTGGAGTGAGACCGAAATCTTTTGAATGAATTTCATATAGGATTCTGTGTAATATTACAGGGCTTGATATATGCATTCCATAAGACTTCACCATCTATAGGAAATTTTTTTTCTCATTTGATTTAGATTCTACATTGTACAGACTCAGTAACAGTGGCAGACATATATCTGTTTTATGCTTGTTAATGTTAATAAAGGTCATTTTTAATTGTTAAAAATCCTATATAATTTTGTCATCTGTATGTGAACTGTCTTATAGGAAAAGAGCCATTTTCCCTAGCAAATCAAATGCTTTTTTCCTAATCAACAAGTAATAAATACTTAAGGATCTTGTATTCTATACACACTTTTGAAAAATTTATGATCATAAATATCTGGTATACTGCAGAATGTAATCTTTAAAAACCTGGCTGTTGCCTTCTCAGCACTTTATCAAGAATTATTGTAGATATTTTGTAGAAATGGGAAAGTAGATTTATGAATTGGCTTTCTTGGGCTCCTTTTTCATAACAAGGGCTAAGATTTTTTTTTCCCCTACTCTTAGATTCTTTAAAATCAAGCTCTCAGAATCATGTCACCCTCTAGCACAGCCTTCCTCTTTGTATGTTTTTTTCTAGCTCAGTTGCTTTTCCAAAACATACTTGTTTTATTCAGTTCCATTTCCGCTTATTCTCATAGTATAGAGAGTTCAAATATGGTAGCACCACTGTTCTTGGTGGTAAAGAGATATTATTATAAAAGTCTTGACAGATCTTTTCCATTTTTCATTTGATTGCTGTCCTAGTTTCACTGTCAATTGTCTTAGAGATGACTTTACTTTGTCTTAAACTTGTTTATCCTTCAGTGCTTCTTGCAGTACAGAAGAATTTCAGCTCATATTCTCCCATATTTTCCAAATGAGTTTATAATTTTTCAATTCAACAGACATTTATTAAACCCCTACTGTGTGAGGCAAGAAATAAAAGACAATCTCTCCTCAAGGAGCTCACAATCCAATGGTAGAGACAACATGCAAACAATTATATACAAAGCAGGATAAAATAGGAAATAATGAAGAGAGGGGAAGCACTGGAATTTCGAGATGTTAGGGAAGGCTTCTTATACAAGGTGGAATTTTATTTGGAACGTAAAATAAGTCAAGGGAGATCAGTAGTTGGAACAGAGTGGGGAGAGCATCCCAGACATAGAAAAGAGCTAGAGAAAATGGAGTATATAATTTTGACTGGCATTGCCTTTGGTTATCCTGTCTCTTGAATTGGCAAGGAGATTAAGTAGTTTTGCAGGTGGAGACAATTTCTAGGATTTCTTGATCTCCTCAGCATGGCAGTTGATTTTGATCAGTCAGACTTGTTGTCTAATGATAAACTACTGACTAACAACAATAAAGTTGTTATTAAGGTCCATTTCTTGATCCGTTTCCCATTTTTTGCCATTAATAACTTGTTAAAAAGGTAAAATTAAAGCATGCCGTATCTTTTTCCCATTTTTATTTCATCCAGTTTTGATCTTTACTCTAAGTCAGTGGTTTGACTTACAGTTTGTTTGGGAATGACTCCCACAGTGGTAAGTTATTTCCTGTTTATCTAAAGGCTATCTTTTTTTTTTTTTGGTCTTCTGTTTGGTATTCACTATGTCCAGTACCTCATGATTCTTTCTTCAGAAATAGTTTTGTGATAAATAGAGATACAGCTTTTGTGTGTCTTCAGACTTTTGGCTTTTTTCGTTTCGTGCTCCTAAACATATTCTAAGAATTTTCACCATCCTCATGTCCAAATTTGCATTGAAATCGTTAAATATCTGAGTATCTGCTAATTTAATTTGTTGGGGCTTATCAGCTATTTTATGTTTCCTGCAACTCACTGTTGACATGCTTTTTTTTTTTTTGAGGGCCTACGCCGAATAAAATTGACTTTGTTTATAAAGATCATTAGTGAAAAAACCTGGCTTCTTCCCGCTTGTTGAAATTGAACACAATTTGTTATTCTATTTACCATTCTTTATTATAATATCAGACCTCAAACTTATCTTTGTCCCAGAACTTACTGGCCTAGTTAAAAAGAGCAAATTGAAATTTAAGACAACTTTGAATAACTAGCAAGGCTTAAAACTTGTAATCGGTCACTTAGACATACTTGCTGTTAGAAGGGGAAAATATATTTCAAGACAAAAGGGAATAATTTTGCTTTATTGTATAGATACATCTTCTGTCTTCAGAAAACAAACATTGTCTCTTGGCTAGGACTATAATTTCTTTTAAAAATTCCTTCTATATTTATAGTCTGATGTAGCAGAACAAACAGCAATAACAGATGACATTTCCAGAGTGACTCAGGCTTTGCATAACGTCATACAAACACTATCTTATTTGCTAAAATAACTTGGTAGAACTATTAGAAGTTTAGAATTGAGGGGAGCTATGTACTTTTGCCAGCTCTCTACTGCTAATTATCTGTGTGGCTATTGTGAAGACTTAAACTAAAAGCTGAAAGTGCTTTTTGAAACCAGAACAGTAGAAGACTATTTCTGTAGTTGGAGAGCCAATCAAAATTTCAAAGGTAATAAACCTCTCAGATGCTTCAAGGGAGTTGTAGTTCAAGGGAGTTTATCTCAGAAAAATATGCATAGTTCATTTTAATTCTATAGAAACATTTGGTATGGGGTGGGGTTATTTTCAGGTATTTACCTGAGTTCATAGGAACATTCAACTGAACTGCTATTCCTGTTTCTTCTCAGGAAAATGGAAAGAAGCACCAAGGAGTCATTTAAAATATATGAGGTGATGTTTATTATGTGGTAGACTTTGGGATGAATATCGAATAGAGAAAGAAAAACTAAATCTTTAATACAAAATATTTGCTAAGTGTGCTATGAGTAGAACATCATCCTAGATCCTGGGAAGGATACAGAATGTAGGTAACAAGTTCCTTACCCTCATGGGATTTACAGTCTGGAAGGGAGATAACACATTCACCATCCTGATGGTTATAATAATATGTGTAAGTGTGTCAGAAAAGTGTAAAACAAAGTACTTTGTGAACATGGTAAAAAAAAAAAGTTTTAATCAGAGATAAGTAGCATTTGAATTGCATTTTGAGGGATAGGTAGAAATTCAACAGGTCAAGAGGGGCGGAGTTTTTCTAGGTCTAGGGAACAATGTGAGCAAAAGCACAAAAGTGGGGAAAAATGGGAAGTATTCTAGACACAAAAGTAGTAAAGTTTGATTGTAATATAAAACTTCTAGAGGGAAAAGGGTATATGAGATAAGACTTGGAGGTCTAAGACTGTACAAGCATAGGTTAGTAACTGGAAAAGACCCAGTGAGTACAACAGATGCAGCTTATGAAGTATCCCATCCAAGCTCATACAACTAGTAAGACTAAGAGATGAGATTTACCCACTTTCTCCAAATCCAGAGGCAGTACTCTTTTCCCTTTCCCATGCTGACTGTGTTTGTTGTCTGAGGCCTAGCCTAGCTAAACTCTGAGATTCATCATCAGGTTACCTTCATGTTTATGAATATTTTGGCCTCGGGCAGTCCTGAAGACCCTCTATTAAGTTGTAAACTGTGACAATGGGTGGAGTATTCATACTTTTGAAATCACCATATTAAAATATTGAAACAAGGCTTGGAAGGCCAGGCAGCATCAGATGACAGAGAGCTTTGATTGCCAATCAACTGAGGTTGAATTTTACTTGGTAAGCAGTAGGGGACACTGAGGATGTTTGAGCAGAAGAATGAAGAGCATGACTAGATCCCTATGTTAGGAAGTTTAATTAGTTCTACAAAATGAAATAAAAGATTGATATTCTAGGAGAATGGACCTGGGAACAGGCAAGTAGTGATGAGGGTCTGTTCTTGTGTGCTTATGAGTGGAGAGAAGAGCAATATGGAGAGGTTAGCATCTAAAAATCTTAGAGATTTATTAGGTATGAGGGTGTAATGTTAATGGAATAGGAAGATCTTCCCTGTCCATTAATAGGCCTGTGTGACAACATGTGTCCCCATTTCCCTTGAAACAGGAGCCCTGTTCCCAGGTGCACAGGTATTTCAGTCATGGATATCTTGTTGCTTTCACAGCTATGACACATCCTAAAGAGGAGGTTTACTTATGGGGAGGCTTGCTTAGGAAAAGGCTTTCACACCTTTTGGTACTAAGCTAATTAGGCACTGAATCACAAGCCTGTTAGTTGAAAAACTATATAGGGAGGTTGGCATTTTACTTTGGGGGTTCACTGGACCTTTTGATTCCCTGGACAGGACTCTGAGTACTCAGAGGTTTGTGCTTTCCTGGTCTGGTGGTGTATGTAGGTGGAGGTGGTTGTATTACTTTGTTCAGACAATAGGAGCCCTGTCTGTTGAATCTCTGCTAATTTCTCTGCTTGTATTTTCTGCTTATCTGTAATTAAAGTAAGATTGTTGACTCCTTTAAAAGTTGTTTTTCCTTCAGCAAAGCAGATCAAAGAATCTGTGCTAGCAGGTCATCCTGGGTGTGCTAGGGTACCTGCTACTACAGAAGGGTAAGGAAGAAGGAAGGGTGATACCAACAGTCCAAATGTTGGAGCCCCAGAGTGATGTGTCATCGATGTGACAGGACATAGAGTAAATATGAGTGAAGAAAGATGATAAAATTCTTTTAAAAATTTTTTGCAGAGCATGATTATTTTTTTTCCTCTTAAACTGAAAAGTGAGTAATTTTGTAAACATTACAATGTTGTAAACTTACAGTATTGTAATTTTATATTGTATATTTACAATAAAAGGTTATTGTTATTATAACTTCTTTTGTAATCAGGGAGGAGGAGACAGTGATTGATGACATAGAAAAGTTTAGAGAAATGGAAGGAGGAAACTGGGAAGTCTCTAAGGATGACCTCAATCCTTTCCATGAAATAGGAGACTAAGTTATCCGGAAATGACTTGGGGGGTGGGAGAGCTATTGAAGTGTGCCTGGGAGCTTGAGGAGACATTGAAAGATTAAAAACAACACCTTGACAAATGAGATGGAATCACTAAGAGTAGGCTAGGAGAGCTGTTGATGTTATAGACCATAACTTTATACTGAGTCCTATCTTGTACCAGGAGTGTAGAGAATGTGGTGGTGGTGATGATGTGCTGGATGGAAAGGAGACATAAATGTCATAAGCTTCTTAAACTTTTCTGTCCTATCCATTTTTATGTTGAATGCAGAAATATAGGCTTATAGGATTTTAGAGCTGAAAGTGGGGGACCTTGGAGGCTAATTAGTTCAGCCCAGTCTTTTACATATAAAGACACTTGGGCCTTGAGAAGTTAATTTGATTGCCAAAATCCCATGGAATAATAAGCGGCAAGCCAGGATAATAATCTAGTTATTCTGAATAAAAGTTCTATAAACGTCTTGTTATAAATAAAAATTCTTTTCCTTCATAGAACTTTCCTTTCTAAATTTAGGCTGCAGACCTTTACAAGAACAACTTTTAAAATAAATTGATCTTGTAATTTATCATTCTTTTTTTTCCCCATAGAAAAAATTACGTCGATCACAGCATGCTCGCAAAGAAACTGAATTTCTCCGACTCAAGAGGACAAGGCTTGGTTTGGATGACTTTGAATCCCTGAAAGTTATAGGGAGAGGAGCCTTTGGAGAGGTTCATGTCTTTCCTTAAGTCCTGTCTTGATAATTCAACCCATCTTTTCTCCTGAGCCCCTGATTTGTCTTTTGGTATATTTATTAATCTAATATCATGTATTAAATCTTTTTAATTTGGAAAGTAAAAAATATTATATTACAACACAGACTTTCTGAAATTTCAAATGTTACTTCTTTGCAATACTGTAATGAATTTTGCCATTTTAAGAGTTTTAAAAGAATTTCTGAACTTTTTTGTGTATTTTAGGAAATTATAGTAGAAAAAAATGTTGCTTCCGTTTCAGAAAGATTGTCTTTTCCAGATGGACATGTCTCTTAGCTTGTGTGCTCAGGAGATATTTCCTAGGGGAAGATAGATCTGATATATGTATATCTATACACACATCTATGTATTTTTTTTTATTAGATCTGTGGTTTCATTGGTATAGGGATCTTCCAGAAAGGAACATATTCTTCCTGTGGATATTAGCACCTTCCTTGCCGCCTATAATCTCAGAGAGTTGTCTGGGGCACTGAGAAGAACCATTTAAATTGTCCAGGGTCACACAGGCAATACAAAACAGTAAGGACCCAAGCTTAGAGGTTCCTGATTCTGAAACCAGATTTGACTATCTACTTACTACTTACATAGCCTCTCAGGAAATGTGTGACCGAATAGAGGGCTATACTTAGACGCAGAAAGACACTGTTCAGATCCAATCTCTGACTCTTAAATCGTTGTGTGACCATGAGGAAGACATTGAAACTATGAGCCTTGAGCAGCTTTCTAAGACTTTAAATTATAGACAAGCTGGGGCAGCTAGGTGGCTCAGTGAATAGAGCACCAGCTCTGGAGTCAGAGGACCTGAGTTCAAATCTGGCTTCAGACACTTAACACACACAAAAAAACTAGCTGTGTGACCTTGGACAAGTGACTTAACCTTTGCCCTACCTTTCTCCCTCCAAAAAAAAAAGCAAAAAAAAAATTATAGACAGTTTGAGACTAGTAGGTGGAAGAAATTTCCATACCTATGAAATCACAAGTTATTGACATATTGACATTGTAGTCATAGTAATATCATATACACACCTGCCAACTATCTTTTTTTTTGTTGTTTTTGGCTTTTTGGAGGACAGTTGGGCTTAAGTGACTTGCCCCAGGTCACATGGCTAGTTTTTTTGTGTTAAGTGTCTGAGGCCGGATTTGAACTCAGGTCCTCCTGATTCCAGGGCTGGTGCTCTATTCACTGTGCCACCTAGCCTCCCAAACATGCCAACTATCTTGATAAAGCAGAAAATAATTTTTATTGGTATTATCGATGGCTTTCATAGAATGTACTTTATTCTGGTTTGCTCTAGAATTAAATTAATAGTCATGTTTCCCACATGGATAGATAATGTTTTGGTGGTATATAGTAGTAATTTACCATAGTAAACTCCTGCTATTTAATTAAACTCTACTTTGTTTTCTAAAGAATGAATTTCATTATTTTATGCAGAAAAAAATGGTAATATACCTTTTGTTTCTAGGTACGCCTTGTCCAGAAGAAAGACACAGGCCATATCTATGCAATGAAGATATTAAGAAAAGCTGATATGCTTGAAAAAGAACAGGTATGTATTGTACAACATTTATACCCATCTGAAAGTATTCATTATGTGTTGATTAGATAGAAGTAAATTTTGGGTTCTAAACAAATGGTGGTTTAGAATAAAGAATTAAAAATAGACTCACAAACCTTTAGAACTATAAATTATTTAGTCCCATTTCCCCATTTTTTGATGAAGAAATTAGGCCTGAGAAAGTTAAATGATATGCCCAAAGTCATATACGTAGTTGGTAGCAAGGCCAGAACTAGAAGTTAGACATTAATTGCTTTTAATTAAAGCACATGGGGAAAATGAAATTGGAACCTCAGAATAACAGGTTACTATTTTGCTAATCTGGTCAGTTGTTGCCTAACCTTATCATTAGGTATTGAATTTCTCTGAAATACTTACCTGCCACTATAAGAGATAGGGCAGCTAGGTGGTACAGTGGATAGAGCTCTGGGCTTAGAATCAGGAAGAATCATCTTCATGACTTCTAATCCAGCCTCAGACACTTACTAGCTGTATGACCCTGGGCAAGTCACTTAACCCTGTCTGCCTCAGTTTCCTCATCTGTAAAATGAGCTGAAGAAGGAAATGGAAAACCACTCTAATAGCTTTGCCAGGAAAACCCCAAATGGGGTCACAAAGAATTTAAAACGACTCAACGACAACTGTAAGATACACCCAATTTCTTTTGTTTCCTTTACTCTGTCAGAATAAAGAGCAGCCTTCAGTCACTCTCCTTTTCCCTTCTGTAAGAAAAATAGAAGACTTTCTTAGTAAGTCCCATTTCCTCCTATTTTTAATGACTTTGCTTGTGTTCCTGTAGCATCACCAAGTTTTCTAGGGTTCATATTACCTTAAGTTGCAAACCAGTTATTGATCTGGATTGGTAGAGGGAATTTCCTCCCTACACTAATATACCTATTTCTATTTTGTCTGGAGTTTCAATTGTATCCAGGCAACAGTAGTGTTTACCACTGCATCCAATTAAGCAAAATACTGTACTCTGACCTTTCCTCTGCTACTCCATGTTCCTCACCCTTTGGATACCATTTGGGAAACGTAACTTCTAAGTTGACTTTGAGACATTTACAAATAATCCAGATATTTTTATTCACCCTAATATAATAATTTCCTGAGCCAGTACCTGATGCATTCAAAAAGTTTACCATTTTTTCTTTTATTGTCTTAAAAATACTTTTTCAGAAACTTAGAAGTAAAAATTCTCACCCCTATTTTACACTTTTGGTAAGTAAATTCGCTTATGTGATGCCACGAAATAAGGCCGCAATTAAGGATTATGTGATTCCTCTGTTTGAATTTACGTACTCTTAAATAAACTGCTTAATAATATACTATTTCAAATGTGATATTTTAAAGAGATTGCTAATTTTTTTTCTTTTAATCCTACATCTCCTTCATTACTGAAGGAAAGGCACTAAATCACTAATTTATCAAAATTGTACATTAATGTGTATTACATTTGCTTTTTAAATATAGGTTGCCCATATCCGAGCAGAGAGAGATATATTAGTAGAAGCAGATGGTGCCTGGGTTGTGAAGATGTTTTATAGTTTTCAAGATAAAAGGAATCTTTATCTAATCATGGAATTTCTCCCTGGAGGTAAAGACAAACACAAAAGCAGTGACAAGCTGATGCAACCGTGTCATTTTTATGTATGATGACAAAAAGTGCAATATTAATTTGTGTATAGGTTGGCTTTTATGCTTTTAGTTATTAGCCTTCAGAATTCATGAATTGGGGACCTGTGTTATGTCCTAGAATCATTTCTAGCTTGAGGTGGAAAGAATTGTTTCAGTGAATATCATTTCTACTTGACAATGATAATTCAGATTCCTTGACCATGCAAATATTCTAGGACAGTGACTCTCAAACCTTATTTTCAGTAATGGGCCCTTCATTTTAAACAAAACTTAGTGGAACCTTTACAGTAAAATTTTTAAAAATATTTTTTAATGCTTGACAATAATGGCTACATAGTAAATTAAGGTTATATAAAAGGAAAACATATTCTGTTGAATCTTAGAGCATCTTTGATCTGTTTACAAGAGAGAATAATTTCCAGAAGAGTTAATTTCCCCCTTATATCTCTCAAGCCTGACTTTTCATTTTAGTCTTAAGTCAAACAAAAAAATATCGTTTTCTAAGAATGAGGGTTGTTTTTTTTCCTTAACCATACTCTTCCATGAGACCAGTGAGAGGGCCTTATACATAGAGTGGCCGTTTATTCTGCCAGAATGTGACAGAAAGAACAAAAAGAAGTTTTATCTTCCTCTAAGTTTCACTGAAAAAAGAGACTATAATAGGAGCTTAAAAAAAATACAGATAGAGGCATCTAAGATTATTCTTCTTCCTTAATAGAATATAATTTCCTCTGGAGGAGAATTTTGAGGGGCAGTGATTGTTACTTGTATCTCCAGTAGAGTCCTTTGAATATAGTAGGTTCTTAATAAATGTTTATTATTTTTAATTCTGAATTTCCATCCAGACACTCTCTAGGAGAGGCCCAAGAGACCAAAAATTGGAATAGAAGGTCTAACAATTTTTAATAACAAATTTAGTTCAACAAACATTTATTAAGCATTATCATTTTCAAGGTACTCTGCTAGGAGTTAGGGAAACAAATAATAAAAACATAAAAATTCCTAGTGTAAAGTAGCTTAA
This sequence comes from Pseudochirops cupreus, assembly GCA_028627135.1. Classification (NCBI taxonomy): domain Eukaryota; kingdom Metazoa; phylum Chordata; class Mammalia; order Diprotodontia; family Pseudocheiridae; genus Pseudochirops; species Pseudochirops cupreus. The sequence continues at coordinate 446,870,164 of CM053581.1, forward strand.
ATTCTTTGGAGAGACCAAGTGGATTCCAAATGACACACATATATATATCCCTACAAGGGAGGAAGAAAAGAAGAGAAATCCAGGTAAAGTGTTTTAGATATGTTTGAGGAAAGAGAGAACACTTTGAGTTGAAGAGATTAGGAGAGGCTTCACAGAAATGACACCTACACTGAACCTTGGATTTAAAGATTCTAAAATAACCACAGAGAAATAGATCTGGGGCATGGGAGAGGGAGATGTAATGCCGAATTCCAAGAAGAGCTAATTATGTAAGTTTGGATTTATCTGACATGTGAAATAGATTTAATTCAGCAAACATTCATCCTATAACATACACTCAGAACATGCAAAGCACTTTACTAAGTACTGAAGATACAAAAACAAAAATTAAATAGACCCTGCTGTCAAGGAATGTGCATTTTACTGTAGAGTTACAGGGTCGGAAGCCAGATTGCAAATGGTCAGTGGATTGTGAGGAAGTAGAGACAGAGCATAGTTCATTCTTTGTGGGAGTGTAAGACATATAGATATAGGATGATAATTTGATGGGATGGCATGGTAAAATCACATTGTTTTCTTAAATGTGGTTTGTTTGGTTTTTTTAGTTAGTGTGTATATAGATGATTTGAAAGCAGGACTGTCCTGGAAAATCTCAGATGGGGGGTCTTTGTACCCAAGTAACAGATAATGGAAAAGCAAAAGGAAATTTGGAACAAGTAAACCAAGAAAGTTGTAAAGAAGGCAGGGAGGTAAAGAAAAGGCGATATTCCCAGAGATGAAGATTTGAGCAGCACCAAAGGAAAGGAAAGAGGCAGCTACTCAGTTGGGACTTTGGAGAGAAGACATTGCTACAAAATGCAGAGAGTGAGAGATATGGACAGGGATATAGAGCTCCCAGAAAAGAGATTCCTGTCTCCAGCTTTTCCTTCCAAGTCTTAGCCCCTGAGGTAGAAAACTACAAATAGCCCAGGAAGTAGCATCATTGATTCTGTTGCCCATTTCTGCCTTGACCGAGAGTTGCATTGGAGAGTTTGAGGACTGAATGAAGACTTCATTCAAGGAGGGAGCAATGCTGGGGCTTTCCTGCCCTGTTGATGTCTGAAGAACTAGGAATCCTGACTGGTTCTCTGCAGCTTGACTCAGTTTAGCCTTTTGTCTCTGGCCAGGTCCCTGAATCAAGTATTAACTTAAGGTCAAATAGTCACTGAAGGTCCAAGGAGGTGGTGGGTTTCTAGGAACAAGTAGCTATAGTATAAATACCCCTTCTCTCCAGAGGTTGTCGAAGATATTTAGGGCCGATATTTGACTACAGATCCCTACAGAAATTGCACAGATCAGACTGCAGGATGATAGGATCATAGATTTAGGATTGGTAGGAAACTTGGAGGATACTCTCTAAGTACAATTAATTCCCTTTTTGAGGCATTTCATATAACATGCCTCTTAATTTCCACCATTCAGGAGACATGATGACATTACTAATGAAGAAAGATACCTTGACAGAAGAAGAAGCCCAGTTCTATATTTCAGAGACTGTTCTGGCTATCGATGCAATTCACCAGTTGGGGTTCATTCACCGAGATATCAAACCAGACAACCTCTTATTGGATGCCAAGGCATGTGAATGAACTGATAAGCTCTTAACCTGCTGGTTATTATTTGGTAAAGAAATGGAGCTGTTGGCTTTTTCCCCCTTAATGTTTTTATTGATAATAATGGTCTTTTCTTTTTTATATTTCATTGTCACTTTCCAATGACTTTCAACCCCACCTGCAACTGTACCATAGCACTCTTCCTTACAAAAATATAGTCAAGCAAAACAGATCAACACATTGGCCATGTCTGAAAATGTATGCCTCTTTCCACACCTCTAGTCCACCACCTCTCTGCCAAGGGATGGGAGACTGACATTACTATCAGTCTTCTGAAGTCATGATTGGTCATTGCATTGATCGGAATTCCGAAGTTGTTTTCTTTTACATTGCTGTGGTCACTGTTTAAATTGTTCTGGCTCTGTTTACTTTGCTCTCTAGGAAGACTTCAAGATTTTCCAAATTTCTCTAAATTCTTCATATTTACAATTTCTTATGAAGAAGGGGAGGGGCCATGCATTTATAAAAAGGTGCCTACTATGTACCGGGCACCGTGTTAAGAGCTTTACGAATATCTCATTTTTAGTCCTCACAACTCCATGAGGAAGGTGCTACTATGATCCCCATTTTTACAGTTGAGGAAAGTGAATCAGGTGGGGATTAAGTGCCCAGGGTCACACAGCTAATAAGTATGTGAGGCTGGATTTGAACTCGGGTGTTCCTGATTCCTAACTCAGCACTCTTTATCTACTGTACCACCTACCTGCCTCATACATAGTAATATTGCATTATATTCATATGAATTTTTTAAGCATTCCACAACTGATGGGCACTAACTTTTCTTTCACTTCTTTGCTACCAAAAAAGTGCAGTATATATTATTTTTATATATCAGACCTTTTCCTTTGTCTTTGACATCCCTGGGGTACACGCCTCATAATGGTATATTGAAGTTTCACAGTTTCACAAGTTAATGACTTTTAGAAACTATAATTCTGATTTGTTTTCCAGAATGTTTGACCCACTTCCCAGCTCTACCAACAGTGCATTAGTATGCCTGTCTTCCCATAGCACTCTCTCCACCCCTTTGTTTACCATCTTTCTTCTTTTGTTACCATTAACTACGGATTTTTCCAAATGAAAATGGGCAGGTTGAATTTTTATTGAGAATAAACCGCTTTATTTCACAGAATGAGGCAGATGGGGGAGAGACTGTGAGTGATAATGGTATCAAGGATCTAAATATGACAGTACAAATATGTTTAAGCATCTGGCAACCTTATAAATCAGGGGTCCGCAAATTATAACCTCTGAGTCAAACCTGAATCCTATCAGCTGCCTGATTTTTGTTAGTCTTCAAAGCCAAGAATGGTTTTTACATTTTTAAAAAAAGTTTTAATTGGATTTAAATTTTTTAAGCCATTAATCCATTAAGCTCCCAGGCTGTGCAAAGGCCATTTTGGCTCTTGTTCCTTAATTTGTAGACCCCTGTTATCTTTTAATATATGGTACTCTACTCTCAGATCATCACACAATGTTTAATATCTTCATATATATTCTTCTTAAACTAAATACTTTACAAGGCATATTTCCAAATTAAATCTAATAAAACAGATCAATCTAATAAAACAAATCAGTCTCAAAATGTACACTGAGACTTACCACACCTTTTTTTTCCCCCAGGGTCATGTAAAGTTGTCTGATTTTGGCCTATGCACAGGATTAAAGAAGGCTCATAGGACTGAATTTTATAGGAACCTCACACATAACCCACCAAGTGATTTCTGTAAGTTTTAGAGTTTTCTAGTAAACAGACTCAGTGTATTATTTTCAGGGACTTGATTGTTGTGTGGTGCTAAGCTGCTTTTCAAGATGAAATTGCTTTAAATTGTAAAAGTTTGTATTATTGGGATGAAATTGCTAAGTCAAAACTTTGTATTCAGTTTTTCTTCTCAGTCTTTCTCACCATATCTCACTCCTTGTTTTGTTGAAATTAGCATTCCAGAACATGAACTCAAAAAGAAAAGCAGAAACATGGAAGAAAAATAGGAGACAATTGGTGAGTAGTTTTCAAGATGGGACCTTCATGCTATTAGACTGGCTTCAACTCGACTGTCATTTGTACTAACTGGGATTATGGTAGGGTGGGATTTTTTGGTTGGTTTTTTATTGTGTTTTTTTTTCTTCTTAGCATGATTTAGGGCTCAGGGGTGGGGAACCTGCATTTCTGAGGCCACATGCTGCCCTTTGACCAAATCCAAAGTTTGGCTTCCATCAAAGGGGAGTCTTTGAGGACGTAGAGGGTCACTTGTGACCTGGAGGCCATAGGTTCCCTACCTTTGACTAGGTAGATGATGGAGAAACTAGGCATCTCAGTGGATAGAATGCTGGTCCTGGAGTCAGGAGGACCTGTGTTCAAATCTGGCTTCAGACACTTACTAGCTGTGTGACCCTGGGCAAGTCATTTAACCCAGTTTGCCTCAGTTTTCTCAGCTGTAAAATGAGCAGGAGAAGTAAATGGGAAATCACTCCAGTATCCTTGCCAAGAAAACCCTAAATGAGGTCATGAAGAGTTGAACACTATTGAAAACACCTGAACAGCAATGAAAGGCAGACGTTTCATCAAAATCTGGTGGTGATTTTTTTTTTTTGGCCACAGAAATTCTTAAATTACCATGCATGCTAAAACATGGAAAGATTTGCAGTTTGTATCCCTGGAAAGAATTTCCCCACTATTGAAATACATTCATGAAATATTAAATAGCCAAGAAAGAACTTTTTCCATAGTCTTGCATAAAGAAGCTAAGTTCATTGTACAGTTGCTTTGCATATAAGATAATAATGAAGATACATAGCATGGAAGTGGGGGGAGGGGGAGTACATAAAGATCTTCAAGCCTTCGAATCTGGAAAAACTGATTTCAAGCCCCACTTCTAATGTATTATCTGTGGGACAAGTCATTTAATCTCAGGGTCCCAGCCAGTTTTTTTAAGACAGCAAATTCCCAATGAGGTCCTTATTGACATCAGTGGAAGTAGTCTCTGTATTAGGAGTTCTTTTCCCTCTTCTGCTCCCTGGCTTCCTTTAAATGCCAACTAAAATCCCATTTTCTCCAGGACCATTCTCTAACCCAGTGGTTCTCAACCTGTGGGTTGTGACCCCTTTGGGGTTGAACAACCCTGTCACAGGGGTCGCCTAAGACCATCAGAAAACACATATTTCCGATGGTCTTAGGAACCAAGACACTGCTCCTCTATCCATCTGCAGGCGGGTCCGCCCACATGCAGATACATCCACATGCAAGTATTAAAGGATCGAGGCATTAGGAAGGTTGAAAACCACGGCTCTAACCCTTTTAATTCCAGGGCCTTCGCTCCATTAATCACCTCCTTTTTATCCTGCATCTAGCTTGTTTTATGTATATATTTTTTACATGTTATTTCCCCTGTTAGGTTGTAAGGTCCTTGAGGGCAGGGACTCTTTTGTCTCTTTTAACATCCCCAGCACTTAACATGGTGTCTGGCACATAGTAGGTACCTAATAATCCTGATGAAATCACAAGTATAAAACAAAAAAAAACTGTTACACTACCTAATTCATAATTAATGCTTAGTAATTCTAAGATTGCCCTTCTTTTCTTCCTGTTGTTTGCAGTCTGGTTATTTCATTAGCATCTTCGCCAGAGTTCAAAAACCAGCTTTGTTCCTTCAGAACATACTAAGTACCTACTACATATGAGCAGTTTAGTGCCCTGTCAATTTAGGTAAAAGACTTGATAGAGGAATTTGATGCTTTTGGCTCCAGTGGATTTGTGCTCTTCCCACTAATGATACAGATCAGAATACCTTCTATGTGTATCCATCATCCTTGGCAACTATTGCCCATGTCATCTCATAATGTGGAAGCTTGGGGTCCACCAATGTTGTGGGGGGTAAGGGGGGAGAGTCTTCCTCTATTTATTTTGACATTGCAAGTCTGCAGTGGAACAGACGAGCTGCCTAGAGGTTATCCCATGCTCTTGTTAGTCAGTCTTTGCATCTTACACCAGTTGAAATTTTGTATGGAATTCTTGCAATTCATTTTATTATAATTATTTATTATGGTGTTTATTATACTCATAATTGTTATAATTTATCATACCTTCTCTCTGTATATCATTTTTTCACCAAGGGCATTTAAGTAGCTGCCAGGTTCCAGGTTTTTTAATTGCTTGCCATGTTCTTTACTCATTTTAATTGTCTTCTAACTTTGTACTTCTTTTGATTTGCACTCCTAACAAGTTAGTGGCCTAACTGTACACAGACCCCTGATTCAGGAATGATTCTTGTATCTGTGACAAATCTTTTCCTGTCCTTAATATCTAATCAGTCTCATTTTCATGCTATTACTTGATCCTTACCATTTTCATTGTCTTGCAGTTGTTGTAAGTAAATCGTTTCACTTTACTCACCATCACACAGGAAGCTTCTGTTTAGTTTTCAAGTCTTTCATTCCTTATTCCAGATCCATTAATTTCCAACATATTTTTCTCTATCCTCATCTATTTCCACCTTTGATTTGAAGTCTCTCAATATCATAGTATTTGCTTTTGACAAAAATGTTTTAAATTTGAATTTCATTTTTTGGATGATGGCTTTCATTGAATTTCATTTTTGAACTTCATTTTCCCATGCTGTCCTTGTGCATATACGAGATTCATAAGCTGTCTTGGAGCCAAGGTCATGATTAATTCAGCATATACAAACTTCCTGTTTATTTTCCAATAAGCGATAATAAGGTGCATTAGGTCATGTCCAGTTTAAAAGTAGAATTTGCCGTTTGTATTTTTAATCCCATAAACTCCTATCCAACCTCAACCAGCTTAGGACATAATCCATCAATTAATCTATCAAGTAGTTAATGAAAAGAAGAGACAAAATGGTACCTTAAAGGCTTAGCCAAATCCAGAGGAAGTATATAAACACACACAAGTATAAATACATATGTGTGTGTGTGTGTGTGTGTGTGCATGTATACATACACTGTCTGGGAGAGCTGAACATATTTTGAGGTGGAATGAAAATAGCCTATGTAGAGGAAGAAATGCAAGATGAGGTGGGGGGACTTTCAAGTCATTAGAATGTAAGGGGGTTCTAGAAGTCTTGCATTTTCATTTTTTCTCTATTTTCTCTATTTTTTTCTCTATTTTCATTCTACCCAAAAATACACTCATATCTCCCATATTTAAATATATGTATGTATATATATGTGTATATATACATATATATACTTCCTTTGACTTTAATTTTGAGGAAACAGTTTATCTCTTCCCTTCCTTTTGCTTTCTAATTACTTGAAAGAATAGGCAACATTCATTGCTTCTATGTCCATACTGTAATCTTACTCCAGAATCCTGAGGCATCTGGCTTCTGTTATCATCTCTGTCATCAATAAAATGCTTTATAATAGTAAAATAATATATATGTTATAATAAAAAATACTGTTCTAATAACCTTCTTGTTGACCAATCCAGTAGCTTTAGTCATCATTGGAAGGCAGCTAGGTAGCACAGTGGGTAGTGCACTGGGCTTGAAATCAGAAGACCTGCGTTCTTATGTGGCCTCAAATACTTCATACCTGTGTGAACCTGAGCAAGTCGCTTAACTTCTGCAAGCCTCAGAGTATAAGATGGGGATAACATCCACCTCCAAGGGTTGTTGTGACGATCCAATGACATAATATTTGCAAAGTGTTTAGTGTAAAGCCGAGTCAAAGTAGATGTTGAATAAATGCTTGTTTCCTCCCTTCTTTTACCAGTTTCCTTCCTTCCCTTTACCTCTCTGCAGCATCCTTCAGACTCTTTCCTCCTTTAGCTTCTGTGACACTGGATTTGTTTTACTTCTTGCCTGTGATTATTCCTTCTCCATACTTTCCATCCTCCGGCCTATTAAAAGTAGCCCCTCCCCACAGTCGTCATCCAGCCTCACTTCCCTATTCTGTTAACTGCACTCATCCTCTTTGTCCCTTTGTGGCAGAGGTTGATACAGCTGACCACCCTCTTTTTTAACATTTTCTCCTTCTATACTGGTTCTGATTGCTGGCTACTGACCTAGCCAAACACTCCTCTATTTTATTTCCTTCTGTAGTTCATCTTTCTTCTCCTGCCTCCTAAACAAGTGTGTCCTCTAAGGCTCTGTCTTTAGTCTTTCCTACACTTTGTTCTCTACTCCTATGGCTTAAAATAAAAAATCACTTTAATTTCACAAGCATTTTAAAGCCCCTACTAATACACATGGCACTGTGCCTGAGATACAAAGACAGAAAGGAAAAAAAGAAGTTTCAGTTCTACAGAGGGGATAAAATGTGTGCCCAGATGAGTGTAAATACAAGATAATTTGAAAAAAAGGAATGCTAACAGCCAAAGGCATGAGGAATTGCCAACTGAAGTCCTATGCAGATGACTTGTGAGTCTATATATAATCTAGCCCCAGTCTCTCTCCTGAGCACCAATTCTGCATTCCCAACTGCCCTCCTGATGTTTCTACGAGAAAGCCCCTCATTGTACTCCTCATCTCTGTCCTTAAACTTGCTAACAGCTGATTTCTGTTATTGGCACACCGTCTTGCTAGTCACCTACATTCAAAACATCAGGATCAACCTTCCCTCTTCTCTGCTTATCCTCAACTTCTAATCAGTCACCAAATCATACTGATACTGATCCCACGGAATCGCTGGCATCTATCTGCTCCTTTTTATTAATAATTCTAACCTCTTAGTTAAGGCCCTCGTTCTCTCTCTCCTAGACCATTCATATAGGATCCTAAATGGTTTCTTTTCCCCGCCTTGTTTTTCATCTCTAGTTCATCCTTCACACATGCCAAAATAATCTTCATGCCCAAATCTAACTATATCACTTGCTACTCAAAATTTTTCATGCCTTCATATTGCCTTTGCAATGAAATACAAATCATTGAAGATTCTCTGTAACTTATCTCCAACTTAGGTTTTCAGCTGTATTTCATAATCAACTTCACCAAACTTTTTTTTTAAATCACAAATTATTTTTTTTAAGTCATACTTCACCTCAGACACTTAACACTTACTAGCCGTATGACCTTGGGCAAGTCACTTCACCCCAATTGCCCCTCCAAAAACAACAACAAAAAAAAGCATTGATTTTGGGGTAGCTAGGTGGTGCAGTGAATAGAGCACTGGTCCTCGAGTCAGGAGGACCTAAGTTCAAATCTGGCCTCAAACACTTAACATTTACTTGCTGTGTGACGTTGGGCAAGTCACTTAACCCCAGTTCTCCTCCAAAAAAAAAAAAAGGTCATACTTCACGGCAGGCCAAACTGCTAGTTGTTTGCAAATCTCTTTCCAAAAACTTTTTTTCATGGGTTGTGTCCCAGGCTTGGATCACACTCCCTCCTATTCTCTTACTGTTGAAATCTTTTCCTCTTTTTTCCAAGACCCAATTTGGATTCCACTTCTTCCTCAATGCCTTCCTGATTCCCACTTTCCTCTCACCCCAGATAAAAATGATCCCCTTTACTCTCGCATTTTCCAAGAGCACTTTGAGCTTCTCCTTTGCCCCTATCACATTTTACATTATATCCTATTTTTTTGTTTATATTATATCCCCTCTCTTTGGGTGCCCAGACTATTGTGTTTCATCTTTGAATTCCAGATATCCTAACATATAGTGCCTTTTAAAAAGTAGATGTTGGTTGGAAGGATTGATATATGCTTTTCATTTCAAATAATACTTATTCCAAGTCATATATAGAACTTTCAAATAATATTATTAGTGGTAAACTAAAAGTAAATAAATCAATTTTTAAAAATTAAAAAGAAAAGAATATTATTAGTGCATCTTTGACAAAGTGTTCTCTTTCAGGCGTATTCCACAGTTGGAACTCCGGATTACATTGCTCCAGAAGTATTCATGCAGACTGGGTACAACAAATTGTGTGATTGGTGGTCTTTGGGAGTGATTATGTATGAAATGCTAATAGGTATGACTTTCATTATTAATTTCAATCTGTAGTGCATAAATGTTAAGGGGCTCTGATAGAACATACTTAAATATTCATAGTCACCATTAGAAGTACACCATCTTATGGTTTGGGGTTTTGTTTTTAGAAAGTTGTTAATTCTACTTTTGTTTATGGTAAAATAATAATGGAAGCTTTGTATATGTATGTTTTCAACATATTTAAATCTGTTAAATATGTTTTAATATACTTAAATATGTTTTTCTGAGTATAGAGTTTAGGAAGATGTTTATACAACCATTGTAGTAAAACGGAAATAGGAATATTTCTAAAAAATTCTTTAAATACTTTGAGAGGCAAAGTGTTATCATGGATAGAGAGCCAACCTCAAGGCTAGGAAGACTTGAGTTGAAGCCTGACTCTGGCACATACTGGCTGTGTGACCCTGGGCAAGTCACTTAACTGCTAGGTGCTTTAGGCTATATCTCTAAGACTACATGTTGCAAAGAAGGTGATAAACTACATTGATAAAGGAAGCTTTCTTATCTGGGAATTCTCTACAGTCAAATCAAGTCAAGTGAGCAAATATTCATACCAATGAAATGATGGTTCTAATCCCTGTCTTATATAATTAAACTTTTATTTATATATTTGCGTTCCCTAGTACCTATTCTCCTTTAAAACACATTGAGTTGTGTTATATCTTGTAGTCCAAAGAATCCTATATTTAGCAGCGATTGAAGGCATCATTTGCTTGATCTCTTGGTGGCTACCTGTTCCCTCTAGGACACAATGAGAATGCCTCCTACAGTATGTCCCCAACTTTCCTTTTATGCCTTATTTCACTTTACTCACTATCACACACACATACACACACACACACACACACACACACACACACACACACACACACACACTCTGTTCTTGTCAAATTGGTCTATTAGCTTTTCCCCAAATTCAACACCCATATCCTCACATGGGCTCCATCCTTACTTTTCTTCAAGATTCAGCTCAGACACCACCTTCCCTCATACCCTCAGCAGAAAGTCATGTCTCCCTCTCTCTACCCAATGGCTAGAGTGCTTTGAGCTCTTCTTTACCCCTTCATACCTTATGTATGTTTATCTGTGTATGTGCTGTATCCCATTGGTAAAATGTAAGCTCCATGAGGGGAGGGACCATTTTGTTTTTGTCTTTGTAGCCCCAGTTCTTGCATTACCTTGTAAGTGGTAGGTGTTTAATAAGGAAGGAAGGAAACAAGCATTTTGTAAAAGCACCTACTGTGCTAAGTGTTTCTCAAATATTATTTCATTATTTAATAACAATAATAGAGCTTGAATCCCAGCTGCAATAGCAATATCTTCATTTATTTTCTTCACAAAAACCCCTGTAAGGTAGTAGAAGTATTTTCAAAATTGTTTTATTCTGAAATGCACAGACAAAATAAAATGACTATTGCCATATGCAAAGTAGAACAAGAAAAGAGAGTTGAGCATAAAACTGTGAATCTCCATCACCTGCAGCTCGCCTTTCCCTTTTTAGCACATAATAAATTTAACATGTAACTTTCAAAGGTCTTCTGTTTGTTCTTCCTTCTGGCCTTCCTTCTGTTCTCTTTTCTGCACTTAAAAAAAGCGCTTCCATGACCCTCTTTTCTTTCTTTTTTCTCCTTTGGAGAGGCCATCATAGCACTTGCCCTGATCGCCCACCACTGACAAAAAAAAGAAAAGAAAACTCTTGCAATAAATACTCATAGTTAAAAAATACATTCCCACATTGTCTGTGTCCGGAAATACATGTCTCATTCTCTGCTGAGGGTCCAACACCTCTCAGTCAGGAGAGATATAAGTAAAAGCATCCTTATCACCATTTTATAGACAATGAAACTGGGATTAAGAGCTCATGTAACCACACGTGCCCCCTGAAAGCAGCTACAGTTCTTGGAACCTAGAAGGTACTTAATAAATGCTGACTGATTGATTGGCTTGCCCATCATCACCGAGATAGTCTTCAGACTAGGATTAGAATTCCGTTTTCTTGGCTCCAGATTTCATGCTTTTCTTATAGACAGTTTTCTAGACGTTTTCAATCAGTAAACCAGATTAACCATTTATCTGGAATCTTGTAGAGAGCTGCTTAAGAAAAGTGGAACTAAATAACCCCTAAGGTTCCTACAACCTCTGAAATTCTATTAATCCAATTCAGCAAACATTTCTTAAGTAATAGATGGGTATACATCACTATACTAAGGACTAAGAAAGATTCTGAATTTAGATAAGATGCAGCCCTGCCCTCATAGAGTTTATAATCTAGTCAGAGAATTTGATATATATAATATTTGTAAATAAATGTAAAATAATGCATGTTAAATTCATGATAGCAGTTATAACAAAGTGGCATATGAACGTCAGTGGAGGAATGATCCTTTCCAACTGAGGCAATCAGAGGAAGCACCTTTGATTACTCGAGGTATTTGAGATGGTCTTTAGTGGATGGGTAGGAATTGAACAGGTGGAGGAGGGCTATCTTATTTCAGGCACAAGTAATAGGTCGGACAAAGGCCCAGAGTTGGGAGGGTGCAAGTATATACCTGGGACTGAGAGAGGTGTGCTTTGGCTTCAGTGGAGAGGAAGTAAAGGGGAGCGGTTTAGCATAAGACTAAAAAGAAAGAATAGTAACGGATCATAGAGGAACTTGAATGTACCAGAACAGAGAAGGCAGAGAAGTTTGAACCGAGAGACAATAGGTTTTTAGCAAAAAGTAACATAAGCAGAGCTGTAGTTAAGAAGTTAAATCTGGCTGGCAGTGTATAAAAAGGATTAGGTGAAACAGGAAAGCAAAGGCAGAAAGCTGTTAGTAAGTGGTTAAAATAATGTGGGAAGGTAGCAACAAAGAGCCCGTCTTGATGTGAGTCCAGTGGGAATAGAAGGAACTAGATGTAAGAAGTATCAAAAATGTAGAATTGGCAGGATTTAGTAAACTAAGTGTGTATGAGATGAAAACCAGACATGAATCAAAGTTAACACTAAGGTTTTGTACATCAAAGCTGCTTCTGCCTTACAGAGCCAAGTAGATTAGGTCTAATCTCCCTTCCCACATGCCATGATTTATACAGTTCTTACTATGTTTGATCAAAAAATCAAATGAAACTTTGTTTTCTTTGATATGTAGGGTATCCACCATTCTGTTCTGAAACACCACAAGAAACTTACAGGAAAGTTATGAACTGGAAAGAAACTCTAGTATTTCCTCCAGAAGTACCTATATCAGAGAAAGCTAAGGACCTTATTCTCAGGTTAGTGCCTAAATCCATATAAATGGCCCAATGGAATCTTAAAGATGCATGATTAAAAATGTAGCAAGATGTTTTAATTTTTTCAGCAATTCTAATTGAGATTTAAAACATACTGATAAAGAATGTACTATACTTTCAAGAACAACCTGATCTGCCTCTTAATTAGGATGGTAAAGAGCAGTGATGTTTCAAATATATATAATCTCATGAAAGAAAGAAATAATGAATGAATAATCAACTCTTAAGACCCAAGGTCTGTGCTAAGAGTGCAATATACATCGGATACAGCTACAAAAGCAAAGATGGTCTCTGCCCTCAAGAAGCTTCCAGTTTCATGGGAGATAATGCATATACTTTACAGTCTAATGGGGGAGACAGTACATGTAAGAGAGTGGTGAAGAGGGAGGGATATTTTTGGTTTGGAAAGTTACTAGCGTGACACCATAGGAGACACCATAAGGAATTAGATTGATATACACTCTTTCTAGGAGCAGTGACAGAGTTGATTTGATTATGGTTATAGAACAAGAATGACTGGGTGGGAGGGGAGAGGAGAGTAGCTAGGGGGGACAGGGTGTATACACCCAGTGTGGCCACTAATGGAAAGATGGCCACAGAAAGAAGCGAAGAATGGCTGGAACCCAGACGTAGATGCAGTGAGCAACTGAAGCAACCACCAATCAGGGTAGATTGTAGACATGGGTAAAAGTTGTTATTCTCTTGTATGGTGAGTAGGGAAATAGTATTATAAGATATAATTAATGTCTATTGGTCTCACTCTTTGGGGAAAACTGCTGTGAAAAGTGGAAAGCAGTCTGGCAGAGATTAGGTGTAGACCAACCTTCACACCTTATACCAAGGTAAACTCCAAATGGATATATGACTTACATGCAAAACATCACATATAAACAAATTCAGTGAGCAAGGAAGAAATTCGTTGTCAGATCTATAGATCTGAAAAAGTTCAGGACCATACAAGGGATAGAGAAGACCACAAAAGTTAAAAGGGACAATTTTGATTATATAAAATTGAGTTGTTTATTTTTAAACAAACAAAACTACTGCAGTTAAAATTAAAGGGGAATAAATGATCGTGGAAAAAAAAATCTTTGCAATAAGTTTCTCTGTTAAAGGTCTCATATCCAAAATATATAAGGAATTAGTTCAAATAAATGGCAAAAGAATATAAATAGGTAGTTTTAAAGGAAGAAATCCAAGCTATCAATAGCCATATAAAAAAATTCCCTTAATCACTAATAATTAGAGAAATGCAAATTAAAGCAGTTCTGAGGTTCAGCCTCACATCTATTAGATTGGCAAAGATGACAAAAGAAGAAATTTTGTTCTATTCAACTGTGTATATTTGTTAAGAGGGTTTATTTTTCTTTATAGTGCTTGGAGATAAATGAGGAGAGAAAAATAAATATTTATTCAAAAATGGGGAAAATAATTAAATTTGGGAGGAAACACAAAGAAAGCAGAAGAGCATTATTGTAGAAAATTGTATCCCTGTAGGACTATGACCCAAACTCATATGAAGAGAATGGAAAAGGTAGATTTGTTGTAATTGCTTGTTACAAATTTCTGTAACCTAATTCATCTACCCATTCACTCAGGAATCATTTGCTAAACTCCTCTAGGTGCAGAAACACATACTTGCTTTTCCCCAAAATATACAAATGTAGAATTATTTTCTGCTTATTAACAAAAGATGAAGTATTTCAGATGACTGATTCAATAATAACTTTTTTCAAGTTGTCTTGATTGTTATGCTAATAGCTTGTTTCCACATTGTATGTAGATTCTGTATTGATTCAGAAAACAGAATTGGAAACAGTGGAATAGAGGAAATCAAGGATCATCCGTTTTTTGAAGGAGTAGATTGGGGACACATCAGGTATGTTCATCCAACATATATGACAGGTTAAAAAAGTTAAAAGTTAAAAAAAATTAATAAACCCTAGCAATGAGTTTGATCATATCCTGTCAGAACTAAGATAAGAAGTAATTTCATTATGGTAGTAAATGTTAGTATATTTTTAAAACATTAAATACATTTTTCATAATTATATTCATATTAGAATATGCAGATTAAAGCTAATTGACTAGATCCAAGTATCAGACAATTTGAAAATGTACAATTGTGCCTCTGTTGAACTTCTTCTATTCAGAGCTACTTTTATTGATGAAAGTAAGGACTTCTGCTTCCTTAAAACTATTAACACATGAAAATATATTTGGTGAACTATTTACATGACAACATGGAAAAGTGACAATTGTGACCGTTGAAACTTTTTTTTCAATATGAGGATAGGGCAAGGGAATACGAATGTATATATGCATATACATGCATATAAATTTATATAAGAGGGTTTTCATATGC
>CM053581.1:446885906-446908903 GCA_028627135.1 Pseudochirops cupreus
ATATTTATATTACATGTGTATATTCATCTATATGTATGTATATACATCTATAAACATATATTTATGGGTATATTTCTATAGATATATGTTGATACATTGATAGATAGATATGCATTATACCAAAATTTTCAAAGCAAAACCTGTAAATGATAATACCTACCATTATATAACAATTTTAGGCCTACAAAGCACTTTACACATACTGTATGTCATTTGATCCTCACAATGATCCTATGTGGCAGGTGCTATTATACTTCAGATGAGGAAACTGAGTCTGAGACATGTTCAGTGACTTTTACGCTGCATCATGCAGCTAAGGCTGAGGTAGGTTTCAATTCAAGTCTTCCTAGCTCCAACTCTAGCACTCTCTATTATACCACCTAGCTACCTAAGCAAGTATCCATAGACTGGGAAATGGTTCGACAAATTATGTTACCTGGATATGTAAGTGTGGGGTTAAAATCACCCCATCTTGACCAGGCATAACAGGTGATTGGGTGTACACAAATATGTATGTCTGCATATTTGTCGGATTCGAATTCCCCATGTGGAAGAAGCTGGAGAGCTCGTTTCCGGGAATGTCTTGGATGGATTGATTGTAGAGCATGTGTAGACATTTTGTAACTGGATTATTTCTATGAACCACTGGTGAATAGAAGGCTCTTTGATGGGCTTTGGAGACATTAAAAAAGAACTTGCAACCAGAGCCTCGGTCATTTTCTCTTCACTTGCACTCTTGGTAAATCTCTAGGATTTCTTTGTTGCCCAGTAAGAGACAATACCGTAGGGGAAGAAGCTTGGGGAACTCCCTGCTGATGCCTTATTGTGGCCTGTTGACTTAAAGATGTATTCTGTCCTGCTCAGCATTTTTCTTTTCTTTTGTTTTACATGACGAGATTGGAGACACCAACCTAGTGAGTTTCAAAGGTCAGGGAAGTGGCATCCCACCCTCCCATAACCCTCTGTTGTCCATCTCTGGGCCCTTTCAGTTGTTGTCTCTATTCCTAGGGTATTTTCCTTTTTCACTTCTGCCTCCTGAATTCCCTGGCTTCTTTAAGATTCAACTCACATCTCCCTTCTGCAGGTGCTCTTTCCTGCTTTCCTTCCCCCTTCCCCCATTGCCTCCCCTGCACTCTGTGTATCTTGTATGTATACAGTTATTTACACGCTGTTTCTTCCATTAGAGTATTAGCTCCCTGAGGGCAAGAACCCTGTTTTTCACTTCTGTGGCATACCCAGTACTTAATACAATGCCTCATACAATGGGTGCTTAATAAATGCTTGTTGACGGCCTAACAGTGACAGAGATGGAGCATCATAACCCAGCCACAACAAATGTGCCGGTTTGGCTGGAATGGAGACTACATGAAGGGAAGTAATGTTCAATCAACCTGGAAATGTCGGCTGGCACCAGAGTGCCAAACAGAAGCATTGTGCTGTAACCTACAGACAAGTCACTGCTGAAGCTTCCAGCATAATCACCCCTGTTCTTGGACAAGTCACCTCTCTCAGACCTCAGTTTTCTCATTTTTAAAATGGGAGGTCATCCAGTCCTCTAAGGGCAACAACATTTGTGATTCCTATTTTAAGAATCTATGATTTCATCTCTTTTCACTTTTCACTGACTGTCTCATGCCTAGAATACTTTCACCACTCACCTCTGCCTCTTGACTTTCTCTGAGATTCAGGTCAAATTCCATTTTGTGAGAGACCTTTGCTACTGCTACTGCCTTCCCCCTAGGATTCTCTCCCCCGTGTATATTGTATGTATCTTATATGTACATAGTTGCTTGTCTGTCATCTGCCCCATTTGAATTGGAGCCTCTTGAGGGCAGGTTTCTGACTTTGTGGGGGAGGGTTTGTAGTTCATTTTAAATTTCATAATCATACATTTAACTCTAGTCTAGCCAGATTTGTGGAAAGAAAAGAGAAATGTAATCTAAAGGGAATTGCAGTTAAGTGAAGCAAAAAGGTTATAGGGTATAAGAGCATCCAGGGGTGCTCTCCCCAACTACAGAGAAATAGTTTAGTGGTTAAGACAAAAAACTAAACCAAAAATCTTAAGAGAATTGACCACAGTCAGCAGTGGTGATCTGCCATCTGGTCTTGACTTTGTGGAATTTGAAGCACTCCCTGGTTTCCATGATGTTCATGCCTTTTTTCACCTGGCCAAAGACCATATTCTACCATCCGATCAATTAGTCTTAGTGGTACAGATGAAAAACTGGGAGCTCCCTGTGTTGGGCCCAGCACTTGCCATGGACAGTGTGCTTCGGGGGTGAAATTCTCATCATGGAAGTTTTCTGCCCTTTGGAGTCTTTCCTGCAAAGAGCTGGTAAATAACTTGGCCCAGGGGCTCCTCATTAGTCATGTCAAAGCGTAACGTCGATTGGCAGAAAGGTGGGCAATAGGAAGTGTTGTGAAGTCAAGGATTCCTGGTGACCCTGTCTGTAAGGCCTTTTGATTTATTTGATGTGCCTTGGGCTTCATACAGTCCCCAGCGTACAGTACATACTTAAGAGAGACTTGTTGGCTGATTGATTAATTGATCTGTGTGATCACAGCTTCTTTTTGCCTCAGTAGCTGGTATCCTTGAGTTATTGTGAATGAAAAAATTTATCACTTGGTGGCCATCCTTCTAATATCCACCCTTTCTGACCTTCTCTTACTAAGCCAGTCTTCAGCTACAAAACATCTACCAGAGGTTCTCAACCTGTGGGTTCTGTTCAATTTGTAACAATGAAAATACATCCTGCATATCAGGTATTTGCATTATGATTCTTAACAGTAGCAAAATTACAGTTATGAAGTAGCAACGAAAATGATTTTATGATTGGGGGTCACCACAACATGAGGAACTGTATTAAAGGTCTTGGCATTAGGAAGGTTGAGAACCACTGAATTCTAAGCTATCATTGGCACCTTATTCAAAACATGTCCAGATTGATAGAACCTGCCAAAGCTTAATAAGCTCTGGCATCCCATTTTGTCACCCGTGTACCCTTTTTACCAGATTTTGGTGGAGGTCTTTGATTCTAAGAATGGAAGAGGGACTCTTCAGCTTGTCAAACCCTTGGCATGGCCTTATTTTTAAGTAGCACTCAGGACTAATGAGTAGGTTCTCCCATCTTAATGGATAATTTAGAACCCCATGATTAAGGTTAGATTCACAGAAGCATAATTATCAAATGTCATCTGGTTTGTACACAAGGCTTTGGAATTTTTTTTTCTGGGTTGTTTCATTTGCCACTACCTCAGCTAAGAAAGCTGTAACCAAGGAAACCTAAGGACTATGAAATAGCATATTCTAAACTTGGATTGTGTCTCTAGAAAAGTCATTGTAGGATCTTAATGCTATAAGTGATTTCTAAAGGTGACATTGCCCAATGCCCTGCTTAGCATAAAGCATTCCAATAGATAGTATCAATCCTGTCACTAAAGATTTTCCAAGGGGAGGAAAATGTAATACTGATTGACTTGTTCAATAACATACAGTGTGTCCCAAGAATCTTAATTCAGTTTAAAGCAATTTAAATGATTAAAACATTAAACTGCACTAAGACTTTTGGGACACCTTGTATTCTCATCAGTCAGGCCAGGAATAATAACACACTTTTTATAGCACTTTAAGGTTTGACAAAATCTTTTTCTTCTGAGGTGGGCTGTAGACAGCACTTTAAGGAAATAAGCTTAGAGAGGTTGTGACTTCCCTGCGGTCACATAGCTAGCAAATATTCAAGCTGGGATTCTAACCTAAGATCAGCTGACTCTAGGATCAGTATTCCTTTATCTCATATTGCTTTTCAGTATTTTCACCTTTGGGAAGGCCAAGGGAAACCCTTGCAGTACAGTCAAAAGAATAGTGATCTGCAATCAGACGACCTGGGTCCAGATCTTGGCTCTCACCCTCACTACCTGGACAACCTTGGACCAGTCTCTTAGCTCCTCTGAGGCTCAGTACCTCATCTCTAAAATGAAAGGGTTGGACTAGGTGATCTCTTGAGCCTTTTCCAGCTCTCTCTCATGGTTAACCAATTTTCCTTATATTTGACCCAAACCTTCTTTCTGAAATTTTGCTATGAAGAAACAAATCATGATACTTTACATCTCTAGAGCCCTTTTCCCTCCTCCCAACAATTTTCACATGAATTATGGCACTTGATCTTCACAATCACACCTTGGGCAAGTCACTTAACCTCTCTGCCTCTGTTCTTCATCTGTAAAATGAGGAGGTTGGACTCAGTGGCTTCTGTGTCCCCTTACATTTCTATAATTGATGACACTGTGATATAGAGCAAACATTAATTATATATTACCCATTCAATTAAATTATAGTCCATAATAGTAATTTTGGAGACAAAGCAGGTTTCACAAAAGAAAGGGAGACCTACAATACATAAAACCGTGGGCTGTTATTATAGTATGTTGCAACTCAAACAAGGGAAAACTCAAGGCCTAAAATAAGAAATTGGGTTGTTGAGGGGGAAGGAGGGGACAGGAGGAGAGGTAAAAACTGGAAGGGCAAGAAGAGAAAATGGCTACACTTTGAGAAGTCACCAGAACCTTAAGTCTTCAGATTTTAGTCTAGCAGGAAGAAGAGGACCTAGCATACCCAGGATCTCCCCATCTCTCATCACTCTTTCTCCTTGATAATGAAGGATGCCCATGGACTTTATTGAGGGGTGGGAGGACATGAGTTTTCACTCAGGCAGGTTTGATAAGTTTCCCATCTTTATTTAAAGTCATGCACAAAGGGAGACTGAGGATTGGCCAGCAAGACACATGGAATGGATTAAAAAAAAAAAGTAATGGGTGTGGGTCCAAAGCAGAGGTAGCCTGCCATCAGTATTCAGAAGAGTTTTCCAAAAGATTTTTTTTAAATTATCACAAGGGTCACAATTATCTCAAAGTCTATATACATTGTCTAGACTTAGTTAACCCGGAAAGTTTAAGTCCAAGGTCACACAATTAATAAGTAATTATATATTATTATATATTTATATAATTATGTAGACTGTATGTTCATATAATATATAATTATAATTATTATATAAATTATGTATCATTATTACATAAAATATAATAGGTAAGCTGGAAGTTAAACCCAACTTCTTACACTCCAGCTTCACTACACTGGTCCCTGCTGCCCCCATAGTATCATCCTTGCAGTTCTTTGCAATCTTCAAGCTAAAGTATTCTTTCCATTCCTTTATCTCTTCTTTATGGAGTTCCGAAAATCCAACCCTTTACATTATACTTCTGTGACTTTACTTTTGGATGCCAAATTCAATGTGAGTTAAGACAGTAAGTAATGTTGTTCTCTGAACCTCTCTCTCATTTTTTGTACTGAAAGGGTTGTTGTCACTGTTGTTGTTATTTGTCTTTCCCTCTCCAAGAGGACCATAGCATCTGGAGGTTGTGCTGTGATTTGCAAGTGAATTGGATTACAGTGAGGCAGGGCTGTGCAAAGTCATCAGCCTCACTTTTCTCCTCCAGAGTCATCTAGGTCCAGTGGCAAGATATAAATCAGTATGACTGGAGATGGCCATATGCAGTGGGAAACTGACCTTTTAAAGCTAAGGTGGGGTACTATGGTTGTGAAACATTGAATATATTCTCTGAATCAACTGATGGATTGGTTAATTTTGCCAAACAGCTTCCCTCCTCCCCTTTTTTTCTTATTGTTTACCACAGGGAAGGGTTCGCTGAGTAGGAGGAAAGGAGATACATCTAGAAATAAAGGAGATGTAAAAACAAAAGTTTTGGTTTTTTTTTTTTACTTAAAATTTACTTAAATTTTTTTTTAATTTAAAATTTTACTTAAAAATTAAAAAATAAGACCAAAGAATTAGAAGGGTTGAACTATTAAAAAAGAAATGCCATTTTTTTTGATCTTTTGGTTTTGATTCACCTACCCTTCCAAGTGTAACCCCGTCCTCTTGTAAAGTTAAGGGAATTTTAAGATCTTCCTTGCCCCTTAATAGGCCGACGTGATCTGCTTTCAGCTTTGGCCCATCCCATAGCTTGAGTCACAAGGAACCCATGGTGAAGAGCTTGCTGAATGGGTGGAGCAGGAAGGATGGAGCTGGGAGAGAATGAGGTAGAGCTGAAGCAGAGTGGGTGAGAGAGGGAGGAATTTTGCCTAGGGGAGCTTGTTGGTGGGGAGGCCTAATGGAGGGAAAGCTTGGGGATGGTGGTGTTCCCTGCATTGGGGATGTGTACACTTTCTTTGTTACCATGGTGGAATTGGCCTTCTGGTATCTGAATAAATATCTTGGTTTCATCTTTGAGGAAGAGAGTTATTTATATTTTGCTATTCAACCCTGGAAATACATCTGCATATTCATAGCAACTGCTGTGGGTATCACATGGTGATATACCTCTTCACAGAGAGCCATCCTTTACTTAAAAAAATTAAAATAGCAGAAAAAAATAGTTCAGCAAAATTAACGTTTTGAAAAAAGACTGACCTATCCAGTATTCCACACCCATACCCCCCACTTCTGTAAAGAAGGGTGTGGGAGAAAGAGTGTCCTCAAAAGTCTTCTCTGGGGCCATGTGTGGCCATTACAGATTCTTAGCATTCAGTTTTTAATATTTTGTTCTTGTAGTTCTTTCCATTTCCATTGTTGTGGTCTTTGTGTATGTGGTTTTCCCAGTTCTGCTTACTTCACTTTGCATCATAGGATCATAGATTTAGGGACATTGGTGGCCCTCAAGTCTAAGCCCTATCTCATTATAGATGAGGAAACTGAGTGAGACAAAGAGAGGATAAATGCCCATAGTCACAGAGATGGATTTGAACCCAGAAATTCCTGACTCTGTAGTTTGTATAAATAGTCTTTCTGTTCTCCCTTTTCATCACATTCATTGCTTTTCACAGCACAATAATATGTCATTACAATCTTGAGCCACGACTGATTTAGCCATTCCCCAATGGATAAGCGATCACTTTGCCAATTTTCATTTTCTAACACTCATACATCGATATGAATTTCAGCTATATGCAGGGAGCAGAGAGCAGAGCACAGTAGAAAGAACATTGGAATCTAGGATTAAAAACCCAGGACTGGGCTTCAGTCTCACCTCTGCTGTTTAGTAACTGTGCGACTTTGGGCAACTCACTTAACCCCTCTGGCTCTCAGTTTCCCCATTTGTAAATAAAAGGAGGTTGGGCTTACGCGATTTTTAATGGTCCTTTCCCTTGTTTTTTTTGAGGAGGGAAGGCAAGGAAATTGGAGTTAAGTGACTTGTCCAAGGTCACACTGCTAGTTAAGTGTCGAGTGTCTGAAGTTGGATTTGAACTCAGGTCCTCCTGACTCCAGGGCCGGTGTTCTATTCTCTGAGCCACCTAGCTGCCCCAAGTCCTTTCCATTTCTAAATCCTATGCCTCTAAGTGAGCCTTTTGCTCAGCATTAATCTTGAGATCAAGGCTGCCAGTTTGGATCCCTTTTCCCTCGTCTGCCTAATCTGCAAAACATCTGCGATCTGTCTATATCTTTTGTCACACTTCTATCTCCTGAGCTCGGGGACTCTATAATCTCTTTTTCAAAGACTTTGTTCCTACAGCAGGCACCTCTACCCCGGGCTCCATCCTCTCCTCCTCCTCCACATTTCTCCCAGTTACCCCTAAAACCCGGTTAGTGGAGTATGCATCCTCTGATTCCCTTGAACGGGTGCCGGGCAGCCCGACTGGGCATGCTCAGTAGCCCGGCAGGTTTGGGAAGCGAGTCTGAAGCTTTGCCTGCTCCAGTGGCTGGTTTAGTGAGGGAGGGAGGCAGGAAGAGGGGCTGCCTGCTGCAGAGGCAGCCACTGAGCATCCCCGGTGCAGCCCCGCAGGTGTGCCCGCAGCCACCGCGCTGCCGGAGAAGCCTCCTCGGGCGTGTGCGGGACGGACGCGGGGGGCCCCTCCATGCCGCCGGCCCGAGGGCTCGAGAACCAGCCGGCCGGCCCCTGCTATGGCTGGGGGAGAAGAGACTGAGGCTGCAGGGAGTCAGCCCGCCGAGGCTGCAGCGGCAGGTGAGTCCCTAAGTGAGACAGACTGGCGGGCTCGGGGCAAGCCGACAGCTCCTGGGAAGGGGGGAGGGGGATCTGAGAGCTTAGCCCCCTCCATCTGCCCCGAGCTGGGGGACCCGCTGCTGCTCCCACTGCCGCCGTTGCTGCAAGCTCTTAGTGCCCTGTTGGGGATGGAGGGAGCTTGCATGTTCACGTCGCTGCTCGGGATACCTGCTGCAGATCAGGATGAGGGGCTGATTAGCGAGCGCTCATCTCCTTCAAAAAGGGAAAACGGGCTCTGATCTTGTTATTTGCACAGACTGCCCCTTTGGGCTCAGGTGCTACCCGTGACAGAATACATTTCTGAGAGGAACGATGGAAGTTGTGTGGGAACCGCTTTGCAGATTTAAGTCTATGGCTTGCCCCCAGGAGAGAGCCCTATAAGAAAATCCGTTCCGTTATTCCAGAGCAAATCTGTAGTCGCCGATCTCCTGACTACTACCCTCTTTCTGCCTGTCATTTGGAATGGTCTATTTGGATTCTTCTGGCCTCCTGCCATCATCATTCATAAAAAGAATTTTTTTTTGGCCATTCTAGAACATAGGAAGAACAGACAGCATTCTCTTCTCTTCCTGGCTCCAGAAACTAACCAACTTTGAGACTGAAAAACAGGCAGGAGAGCTGTAGCTCACAGACCCCTTAAAAGAAACGAAAAAACTATTTCTTCCCTTTACTCTCCTGACCCAAGACACACACACACACACACACACACACACACACACACACACACACACACACACTCTTATTATAAAGGGAGAGGCCATAGATTTACAGCTGCAGCGACCACCTAGTCAATCTCTTCTCCCTTTTTATAGTTGAGGAAACTGAAACCCAGAGAGGTTGAATGACTGGAAGTAACAAGCAGAATTTGAACCCCGGACAACTGGAACACCAGTGCCTCTTTCATTCTACAATGTTGATACATTGTCTTCCAGTGTTTTTATTGTTGTTAAAAAAAAATCTTCTATTACACCGTTTTCTCTCATTAAGTATAATTATTTATAGTAGTCTTTGGTCTGTCTCTTACTGAAAATGATAGAACCATCGTTGTGTCTCCCATGTAAGATAAGTGGTGGAGAAATAAAAAGAATTAGAGAATTTGAAGGAAAAAATATTTGGGCAAAGGTGATTAGATTTCTACAAGCTTTACCTAATATAGTAAAAATATATTTAATTATTTGCCAAAATAGATTATAAGATGAGAAAACTATTAGCCTTCTCAGAGTGAGAATTTGGAGTCTTTTAGTGTTTCCAAATTCCCGCCATCGTAATGTACCTCATCATGTATTTTACTGAAGAATGGGATAAACCATTACGTAACTTATAGTTCCTATTTATTTTTACTTAAGACTGGTCTCCTGATAAAATATTTGTCTAGACTTGTGAAAATATGTAACCAGTTTTGTCCAAATCCAGGGGGCATTTGGA
This sequence comes from Pseudochirops cupreus, assembly GCA_028627135.1. NCBI lineage: Eukaryota > Metazoa > Chordata > Mammalia > Diprotodontia > Pseudocheiridae > Pseudochirops > Pseudochirops cupreus. The sequence goes on from CM053581.1 coordinate 446,895,390, forward strand.
TTATTTCAATGTATGTAATCCAGATGAGCAGAAATTCTAGATTAAATCATAAGGCCTAGATTGAACCTTAGTGACAAAGTATCTTTTAGGTAAGTTATTTTCATTATAAATAAACATTGTTGTTTAGTTGAAAACCAAATGCAGAGTTAGGACATGTTTAAAATGATCCTTCTGACTTTGCTTAGAAAAGTTTCAATACCATTCATAAACAGTGGGTGGGTGACTACAATACTGAGATTCAACCTTGTGAGAGACTGAATGAATTAAGCCAGATTGCATCTCATTTCCTACTCCTCCCCCCATTTTTTTCTTTGAATCCCAGAGCCCTGTTTTAAATTGATCTACCTCCCAGGATATGCCTTGAGACCCAATCGAGGGCTTCCAATAGGCATTGCATTTCTGGGAATGCCAAGCAAGTGCAACTCAATCCTTCATCATCTGTGTTTAGGAGGTGCATGAGATATCAGGCCAGTTCTGAGGCCAGCCTGTAGGCTTGAGTCCCCTCTCGGGCAGGCCTGGGCTGGTGCTAAGTAGAATTCTAGTGGTAAACTTCTGTGCCACCCAAAGTAGCCCTGTAACTCATCAGCCTTCCTGGAGTCTTTCACATTAGACATGACTCAGAATTGGTTTATTCTCTGTGGGACTGTTACAGATTCCAACAAATTCCCTGGGCTTGGCAGATTACACATACAACTTTAAACAAGAATCAGAACTGAACTGGACATCTGAGGTTTTTTGTTTTGTTTTGTTTTTTTTAATTTGTTTTTTGGTGAAGACATATGCACGGTGGATAGAACACTGGGCCTAGAATCAGGAGGAAATGTTCCCGAGTTTGAATCTGGCCTCAGACACTTACTAGCTGTGTGACTCTGTTTTAACACTGTTTCCTCATGTTACATCAGTTTCCTCATCTGTAAAATGAGCTAGAGAAGATGACAAACCACTCCAGTATCTTTGCCAAGAAAACTCCAAGTGGGGTCACAAAGAGTTGGACAACAACAAATATGATAGAGAGAAGTTAAGACCTAAGACTATAAAAGCTTTAGGTAAGATATGATCCCTACACATAATTTAATATATTATTTTATATGAGAGGCAAAAAAACAGCCTTGGATCTAAGAAAATAATATACTAGATGGGTGATCCTGGGTGAATCATTTAGTCTCTCAGTGTTCTATACAACCCTTTAAAACTATATATTTCTTTCTTTCCTCTTTGTTTCTTTCCTTCTTTTTTTTTTTAAATTTTGGAGGCAATTACGGTTAAGTGACTTGCCCAGGGCCACACGTGTCTGAAGGCAGATTTGAACTTACATCCTCCTGACTCAAGGGCCAGTGTAAAAACTGTACATTTCAAAGAAGATATTGACTTACACTGGGAGAGAGGTCTTTCTCATCCAGGAGTTCTAATTAATGAAATCACAGTTCTAATCCCATCCTGTATTATATGACAAGTACACTCAAGATAAACTAAAACTCCAGCTCTAATCTTAACGGTCTAGTTCCACCTAACCCTTTCGGACTACTTATCTATTTCATCAGTATGAGTAAAGCAAAAATGTTTGAAGGCAGTTCTGATGTGTAGTTCCTTATTACCAAGTCCCTATTCCAGGAATCTATTTCCACTTATTCATCTACCAAACTATTAAATTTATCATTACATCTAAATAGCCTGATATTAGGACCTTATTGGTAAAAGTCTAAAAAAAACCCCAAAAAACAGGAGGGCAGGGAAGCATCTTCTGTGCTGGGCCTGTAGAGCTGTAGGTAAGGAATCTTTCTAGCTGACAAAAATTCCCTGGGGGAAAACCACAGGTAGAGAGTTCATTTGAGAACATTATTTGACAGACTTAAGAAAAACAGAAGTAATGTACACTCTGCCAAGTGAAGGTGAGTGTCTTCTTTGTGAATGACTTCAGAATTCCTGGAATTGGGGATAAGACAACATCCAGGAAAGCAGAGTAGACTGAGATCTCCTGATGGTAGGAGAGGGCCTTGAATCCAGTGGGGACAGAGCTGTCTTGCTCCTACTCATCTTGTTTTTCTCCTAATCTCTTGGTTTCACCTTGAAGTTTCAGAATAATACCATTTTGCATTGTGGATTTGTAATTGCTGTGATTGAAATTCATTTTTTTCATGACTCAGCAATCAGAAGCCATTTTAATTAACTCTATATAAACTTGTGTTTGTGGCTGGGATCCATACCCAGTGTTTCTGCCTTGGTGCACATTCCCCAAGTCAAACTAGAACACCCTCACAGAATGACAAAATCTTAGAACAAAAAGAGACCTTTGAAAAAAATATTGTCTCAGTCCTTCATTTTACAGATGAAGAAATTGGGACCCTGAAAGGTGAGGGAGTTGCCCCAAAATATTCAAAAATGGCAGAGCCAGGACCAGTGCTCAGGCTCCTGACTCAGTCCAATGTCGTTTCTAAGCACACTGTGCTGCTTCTGATTATCTTTCACAGAAACACGAAGAAAATAAACTTTGCCATCATTTAAGCTGTAGAACAGAACGAGCTCTAAAATGTCATGGTGAATGCAACCGGTATTTGTCTGTGCTGTGAAACTTGGTTAAAATGCTCTTCCCTGCAAATATTGTTGAAAGAATTATGGATGGAATTAGGAAAAAAAATTCACTGCTTTTAGCTTTAAAAAATGTGACCTATTTACTTGATTGAGCTCTACTTTTTATTGTTGATAGTTAAAGGTCAAAGAAAATATAGGTCATTAGTCATCATCAGCAACAAATTTGACAAACATATATTAAATATCTAGCAAAGCACTGTTCTAGGACCTATGGGTACAAAGACAAAAAAAGCAACAGTTTCTGCTTATTTTACAGATATGGAAACTAAGTCACAAAAAAAATTAAGATTTGTCCCTGATGACATAAATAGTAAATTGGAAGGACCAAGTTACTTCATCTCTCTGGAACTCAGTTTCCTCATCTGTAAAACAGAGATAATAATAGCACGTGCCTTCCAGCATTGTTGTGAGTATCAAATGATATTATAATTGTAAAGTACTTAGCACAGTGTAACAGCCCATAGTAAACATTATATAAACATTATCTGTAAAATGGAGATAACCATATTCACCTCCCTCATGAGATCCTCATGGTCAAGTGTGACAATGTATTTTGTAATTATGAATCTTAAACAATGTTTCATTCTGAACTTGAAAAATGCAGAACATTTCCACATACACAGCAGAATACAAAAAAGAGGGTTGTACATAAACCCATGCATGCCCATTTTATGTCAATTGCTTTAAAAAAAAGTACATAATTGTCATCCGTTAGTTTCAAAGCTGTCCTGTTTATCTGTGCTTCTTTTTGAACTTTCTTCTGTGCTCAGGCTGCCCAGTTAAAAAACAACACAACGACAAAATAAGTTTCCATCACTCCTCTTTCTTTTTGGTCTCACTGTTGCTAATTCCACCTTACCCCTCTCCCGTTAAAAACTGAGAGAAAAAACAATCTTGTACAAAACAAGCAAAACTAGTCTATATAGGAGGCAGCCAGGTAGCTCAGGGGATAGAGTGCTAGGCTTGGAGTCATGAAAACCTGAGTTTAAATCCAGCCTCAGACATTTACTAGCTGTGTGACCCTGAGCAAGTCCTTTAACTTCTATTTGTCTTTATCCACCGGAAAAGGAAGTGGCAAACCATTCCAGTATCTTTGCCAAGAAAACCCCATGGACAGTACAGTCCATGGAGTCACAAAGAATAAGACACAACTGAACAATAACAACTCTATGTAGAGGTTATGTCCAAAATGTTTGCCGGTATTTGGACCTTGGGTTCATCACCTCTCAGTCAGGAAGTGGTTGCCACTGTTTCATCATAAGTCCTTTGGAGATATGATTAGCCATTGTGTTGGTAAGAATTTATCCTCTCAAAGTTGTTTTTCTTTGCTATTGTTGACCTTGCCCTTATTCTTCTCACTTCACTCTAGATCAGTATACACTACAAAAGATTCTGTGAAATTGTCTCTTTTGTTGTTTCTTACAGTGCAATAATATTTCATTATATTCATGTAGTAAAGTTTATTCATCCATTTCCCATTAGATACTAGTTCTCTTCTTTTCTTCTCTCCCACAGAAGGGAAGAAAATCCTCCTCCAGACTTAGGAAGTTTGTTTTTCTACTCGCCCTCACATTTTCCTTCACCTTACCCCACTTGTTTCCCTGTTGAATTTGATGTATTTCTGCACCAAATGATTTTTGCACATGGTCTACCCTACTTTGTCCATTTCAGATAAGCATGAGGTTAATCTGATGCCTACTCTCCCATCCTGTCCTCCATGTTTATATACTGTATTCATGCGCTTCAGTTATAAGAAATAGCAAGTTCTATCCCCTTCTTCCCTCTTTTCTACATTCATGTATTCCTTTTTACCCATACTTCTCTTTCCTCCTTTAAACCCCTCAGAAGAAAACCAATCTACACTCAGGTCTTCTGTTTTTCTTATGTCTCTCTTGATAGAATTTGAAGATATTAAGGTTCTATAAGGATACCGTTTTTTCTCCCTCTTTTAGAAGGTTGGCACTACCTTGTCATGGAACTCCTTCCCATTGTTCAATTAATTTTACCTTTCTAGATTTCTCTTGATTTTTCTGCTTATTTCCAAAGCTTCTACCCAACTCTGGTCTTTTCATTAGGAAAGATTTAAAGCCCTCTGTTCTATCCTTCCCTGTAGGATTATACTTAGATTTGCAGTACAAGTTATTTTTTATTGTAAACTTATCTTTTTTGTCTTTTGGAATATTGTATTCCAAGATCTCCTTTTATCTTTAGTAGAACTTGTTAGGTCTTGTATGACCCTAACTGTGTTTTCTTGGTACTGGAACTTTTCCCTGACCCCACTCCACCCCCTCACCCCCAGATACTTACAGATTTCTTTGTTTGTTTAACATGGGAGCTCTGGATTTGGGCTTTGACATTCCAAGTTTTTCCCTTTTGGGGTTTCTTTCAGAAGGTGATTGGTGGATTTTGCTACCTGTGGTCATAACCATACTTTAGTACTTCAAAGATCCATGTTTTCATTGGTATGGGTATTCTCTCTGCAAATACAGGTCGCAACCCCTCTCTGACTTGGCAGACTATCCTCCGCAATTTAGCTAAGGTATTCATCATCCTGGGGCCATCTTGGTGGTACATGTCTCTCCCTAAACCTGTTTTTGAAGTGCTTCTAACTTGGTATAATCTATCAAAGCTTGTGCTTTAAGACCTGTACAGCCATTAGGAAGCCAAGGTACCCTCCTTCCATGATAAGGCATCAGAATAGGACTTTAGTGGAGGTTTATAATCATGAAGGCTAGTATAAATGTAATTAATTGTTGTGGATAAGCAGAGCAGTTTTTAATAGTCTCTCTCTCTCTCTCTCTCTCTCTCTCTCTCTCTCTCTCTCTCTCTTTCTCTCTCTTTCTCCTTCTCTCTCTCTCTCTCTCTCTCTCTCTCTCTCTCTCTCTCTCTCTCTTTCTCTCTCAGCACTGTCAACACTAAAATACACCATTCACTGGCAAGAAACGTCCTTTGGCTTCCTTGTTCTTTGCCCTGAGCTCTTTATAGATTGAGGTAGCAAATAGGTCCTATGCCTTAGGGATCTTCTGATGTCAAACCCACTTCTTTGAGTCATAGATGGTGTTGCTCTCTTGTCATCCACACATCAGTCACCAAAATGAGAGAAAATTACTTTGAGTCCATGGAGCTTAGTGGCGTCCAAAGCTTCACAACTTAGATAATAGCCAACTTTGGATGTACGTTGTACCACAATCTCTCCCTATCAATAATATTTAGCTGATTTTCCAACAAGTGAGTTATGTTATAGACTTTAAATCACTTCTTGTCTTCTTCCAATAAAAATTACAGAAGTATATTTTTCTTGGTTCAAAGGTATGGCATTTAGGTATGAACACTTTTTTAAAAAAGTATAGAAGAAAAAGTAAGAGTTTTTAAAAGGGATTTTTTTGAGAAACAAAGAAACAATAACCATTTGGTTTTTGTCAGAATAATTTTCACAGTTGGAAGGGAGCCAATTAGAAGAGCTCATATCCAGAGGTTCAAGTCTTAATACTCATTTGTACTGAAATATTTCATAACCCCTCCCCAATTTTAACTTCAAATCATTTTTCTAGAAATAAAAGAATCCAGTTCTATAGACAAATAAGATGGCACAAATCTTGTTTTGCATTACAGATACTGAAATATTGGTAGACAAAGATGAAAAATTAACATTTATCAAGACAAATTTTGGATGGTTTGTTTCTTTAGCCTCCAAATTAAAGACTAGCGCCTCCTAGTGAGAGTGTGGCATAATGGATAGAATTCTAGAGTGGAAGCCAAGAATCCATTTGGTGAAATCCCACCTTAGACTACTTTAGTAGTTGTATGACCCTGGACATATCCCTTAACCTCTCTGAGCCTCATTTTCCTTGCTGTTAGCAATAACACCTACCTCCCAGAGTTGTTGTAAGACCCAAATAAGATAATATTTGAAATGCCTAGTGCAGCCCAGCCCAGTCTTTAGACACAACAGGACATCAGAGAGTACACCAGGCCTACTGTGGCAAATATTTTTATTATTAACTTAAGATAAAACCTAGAACATTTAAGTTCTACTTTAGACCTTCTTTACCTCTTACCTGGGCTGTGATAACTGTTTCCTTAATTCCAGTCTCTTTTCCAATCTGTCTTTCACACATCTTCCCTAAAAGTCTGTGGTATAGCTTAAACATTAGCAAAGAAAGTATGGTTTAACAGCATTTTACAGCAGTGTTAATATAGTTATTTCCAGAGGGACAATGAAAGTGTCTTTTATCTTCTGACCTTTCTGCCTCTGTTCCACTTCCATTGGAGATTGCTTGCCAAGAAGTTTTTAGCACCATCATGTGGAAGATACCTTTGTTCTCATCTTCTTCCTTTCCAATCTCTCCTGCTTGCAGATAGCAAAGTGAAATGACTAAGTCATAGCTATGACCTTGTCACTCCCTTGATGAAGTAGCTTAACAACTCCCAATTGCCTCTAGAATAAAATAGCAAGCTCCTTGTTTATCATTGAAAACCCTGTGCAATCTGATTCTATCCTACCTTCCCCATCCTATCTTAGTTCATATTACTCTCCATCATCCAGTCTATTTTCCAGCCAAATGGGCCTTCATTTCATCTCTCACCTCCATGACTTTGCACAGGTTATCCGCTGTGCTTGGAGTGCATTTCCTCTTCACCTCTGCCTTGTAGAGTCCCTAATTTCCTTCAAAACATAGATCAGGCACAGCAACTTGACCAAGGACTTTGGTACTCTCAGCCAAGTTCACCGTCCCCTAGACCAAGGTGCCTCTCATCCCACATTTATATTAGAGGTGAATAGAAAAGAGATACTGCAAGTATTTTTTCAAGGATAAATATTATCTTTATTATAATATATTTTTATTATATTCTATATTATTAAATATTTTCATTTCATTCTTGCGGCTGATTTGTGCTGACCTGACTGCATTGTGTCCATTTGCCTAAAAAATCAATAGATCTTCTCTCCATCTTTTCTAAGGTAGGAACAATAATGATTTTTAAAAGTAACTATTGATAACTTGTAATTTAACTTTAATTTAGAATGTATTAATCCTAAAATCCCAATCCTTAATTGCAACAAAATGTCATTTCTTCCCTACCTAATAGTTTTCCATACAATCACTTTCTATAGAATCACAGGTGGGGTATCCAGAGCAAAGAGAGGGAAGAAGAGAGCATGAATGGCCTGGGCACCTTCTGAAATGGTGGTCCTGAGAAGGAACTCACCAATCTGAGGAGGAGGATGCTGGGGTGGATGTGTCTTCAGGGTAACAAGGCTGTTAAGCGCAGAAGTAGACAAAAGAGAGTCAGGAGTGGAGCTAGGAGAGAAGTAGGCACTTAAGCATTTGTTGAAATGAATTGACTAAGGAAATTACAGCATCAAAGAAGTAATTCATTTGTGTTTGTATCTTCTACACCTAGAATAATAACTGGTACGCAGCAGGTGCTTAATAAAGCTTGTCGATTGATTAACCATGCCACAAACTGGGCTTGGACCATTGTTTTCTAGGCCTGTTTTGTAACATGGTGAATTATGAAAGAAGATAAGATTGACCTGCAGTGTGATTACTGTTTACTCCTTCTGGAAAGATGAATGCATTCAGTTTTTTGTTTGTTTCTCTCTTGCATAAAAGCTGTCATATCACCTAGAAGGGACATACATAGCTTATTCCTGGCCAGACAGACCTCGATATGGATCAGGTAGAGAGTTGCCTGATGCAATCTTCCTATTTCCTACATTCATTCTTCTTTCTTGACTTTCTCTTGTTCTTTCTTCTTCCATAAAAAGCCTGCTTTTATCCACTAAAATCCACCTACTTACGTTGTATTTTTTCCTCCGAGAAACTTAGAATGTTTCATGAGAATTGTTTCATTTATTTTCACTACTACAGCCTGGTGAGAGGTTGACATTTGGGCTATCCAAAGCTGTTGAAACATAATGAGTTATGTTTTGCCATCATAAGGAAAAATTTCTCTCCATCCATCATGTACGTTGTGGGTGAACACGTGTGCCAGGCAGGTAGAAAAGCTCAGATGGAACATATAAATCCTCCTATAAAACCAGGGAGGGACAAAAAGTGAAGGAAAAATACCCACACTCTGCACATCCAGCATAATTGCATAATGAAGAATTATAAATAGAAAGGAATTTAGTGCCCAGAATGTTTAAACATTTTCCTGATCTGATTCATGGAGCACATATGTACATGATCATCAGAGAATGTTCATCTCTTAGTTTAAGACTTGGAACTTCCTTCTAAATAAAAACAGTATCATTAAATTAGATCATGTCATGCTTCCAGTCTGGGGGAATAAATGGGGACAACCAGCTGTTATCACTAAAGGATACCAAAGACATAGATATATTTTGTAGTAAATCAGATGCAAAAATAATGACCTTTCTAAGAGGTAGACATGCAGATAATATCAGGTTCTGATATGTAAGTAGGTATAATCCACTGAGGAAGATTTGAATTGAATTATGTCAGGTAGCCAATCATCTAATCATTTTGACGAGAGTTATCAGAATTTTGCAACCTGGCATTCTCCAACTAGGAATAGGGTATGTCCTTCTTGATCTCCCAAAGTTACATGATAGACATGCTGCTCACCAGGAAAACAAACAAATAAATAAACAAGTCTAACAGATGTGCTCATGGCCCCTTTGAAGGCAAAGAAGTATTACATTGTAGAGATATCATCTCTTCTGTGACAGGTCTCTCTGGCAACAACACACACCTAGAAAAGTACCAAACCCAATTTTCAGGGACTGAAATTTCAGCACTGGTGGCTTCCTTGGTTGGACTCTTCGCAAACTTGACTCTACTACCTCCATGACCATAGGCAAGTCACTTAACTTTTCAGAGTCAGCTTCTTCATCTGTAGAGTGAGGAGATTGGATTAGATAGATGACCTCCAAAATCCTTTCCAATGTTCAAACTATGATCCCAAAAGTTTGAATGAAGTAACTAACTCTTCAGGAAGAACATGAGGGCATTTCTGACTGTGATTATTACAATGGTTAGTAATTTCCTTACAACATTTTGTTTCAGGATTTATTTTCTTTGTCTTTCTTGAGGTGAACATCTGTCATCCAATGTTAAGTTCTCCTTTTTCCATTCTTGATCCTTAAAGAATTATCGTCTTCTATTCAGATTAGCAAACATTCTTGTGAGTCATGAAGCATTTCTCCTAAGGGAATTTTGAAGATGCCCCATTTCTGAAATCAGTTTTCTTAGAAACTCATAGATTTAATGAAGCATCTTGAACATAAATTAACTGACTAATAAATACAGGGCATCCCAAAATTTTTAGTGTAGTCTTCAAGATTTTAGTTACTTTAAAACTGCACTAAGACTTTTGAGTCTCCCTGTATTAATTAATTCTAGCAGTGGTCCCCATTATCATTTCATAGAGTCTCACAACCTAGATTTTAACATGCACTTCAATGATGTGAATGTGCATCATCTTGATTTAGATAAACGAGTTCAGTGTTTGTGCTTGCCTATGGAAAAACCCCACTGATATGGATGATACGTGGCATCCTGTGTATATTTGAATCAGTAGAACTCAGCACAAGTTAAGGAATAGTGAAGAGGGAGCACTACACTTGAAGGTTTAAATCACTCATTAAACACTTCTCAACTTTTGTCTTCTCATCTGTCAAATGGTGTTTGTTGTGAGGATCATATGAAAGAACATCTATGAATATGTCTAAGCAACCTTTAAATTGTTATGTGATATCACCTATTATCATTCTTATACTTATCTTGGAATTAAATTATGCTTAAATGTAGTTAAATTGTTTTTGTCTTTGTCTGGTTTGGATTTTGATGACTTTGTAAAATGAGGATAATACTCTTTATCCTTTTGTAGGGTACCTTATTCCCATAGGGTGTGTTTAAGGATATATAAGATCTTCTTAAAATTCTTTGAGCTCCTTAAAAGGATTTTGAACCCAGACTTTTATTTCATCCATTTGAGGCACTCCTAATGAGGAAATTCTCTCCCCCAATGCATATGGGAACTTGATCTGTAGCTTAGATGTTCAGGGGTATCAGGAGGCTAAATGATTTGCCCAGGATCATACCCAGTGCTTGTCAGATGGAGGTCTTTGTGACCTGAAGGCTGACACTCTACCCACTGCACCACAGTGCTTCTCAGAAGAATTGTACCATATAAATTCCTGAGAATATTATTCTAATTATTATTTTTTAAGGTAAGTTGAAATTTAATGTGTGCTTCAGATCATCTGTCATATGCCCTATAGTAATGATAATTGGCATTTAATGAGGGCATATGTAGATATAATAATTTTAAAACTCTTATGTTCCTGTCAGAGCTCATGGGGATATTACTTAATAGGCATCCTATACTAAAATAGGAAATCTGTAATTTATAACGTAGATCTCTGAAAATTGCATGCTTTTCTAATCCGTGTCCAAAAAATATTTTCCTACAAACGTGTTTTGTGGTTGTTCCTTAATTCACAGCAAGAAGTGTCAGTCATTCAATTACCAGTAAAAAATATTTTATTAAAGGAATGGTTTCTGATCATTTAGAACTGTAAATGGTAACCATTGAGCATAGCTTCCTCAAAACATCATTTTATTTTGTCGTGTGTGTTTTTTTTAAGATATTTGGACAGGTGGATCAAGAGAATGCTATAAAAGTACTGGATCTGAATTTGAGCAGAATGTTTGAGAAAGTTATATTATCCCTTGTGGACATGATGCATAGTGGTGGGCCAGCTGGTTGTATAGCCAAATAACTTTGAAATTAGTCAAGTGGCCGAACCCAAATGGTCTTTGGTCTGTGATTCTGTGTCAACTTGGAAAGAAGTCTTGTGGAATGTTCCATATATCTACCCTTTCATCATTTTTATCTTAGTGATTTAGATGAAGGCATCAGGGGTATGCTTGCAGATTTGCAGATAACATAAAATTGGAAACAATAACAAATAACTTTGAAGACATATTTGAGATTTAAAAAGAGATTAGAATGATAGCTGAGTCTAAGAATATGAAATTTAGGGATAGCAAATAGACTCATAATTTCATCCTAATAAGGAAACTCCCTCTACTAATGAAAGTCAGCACCTCCTCTGAAACTTAGTCTTAAAGAATTGCTTGGGACCACTGAAAAGTTCAGTGACTTGCCCAGGGTCACACAGCCAGTATGTATCAGAGGCAGTACTTGAACCCAGATCTTCCTGGGTGTCATGTCAGATTTCTATTTACTATGTCAAGCTGACTCTCAAAATAAATTTTACTAAGGATAAATTTAAAGTGCTGTGCTTGAGTAAAAAAAAAAATCACTTTAACAAGTACAGTATGGGATAGGCGTGGCATGAGAGTGTTTCATACAGAAAATACTCTGGTAGTTTAATGAAAAATAAATTCAAAATGAGTAATTAGTGTGACATGTCAGCCCCAAACCTCAAATGCTGGACTAAACTTTGGTAAGATAATTGTAGTGTATAGTACAACAAATATGATTGTTACACTGTACTCTGGCACGGTCGGACAACACCTAAAATACTGTGTTGAATTACATGGGCTACATTTTAAAGACAAGGACAAGAATGATGAAATGAATGGCCCTTCCACGTGAGGTTCAGTTGAGTAAACTGGAAAGAAAACACCAAAAAGAGACATAACAGTCTTCCAGTACTCAAAGGATCCTTAGAATTGTCCAGGAACAGAATAGGTTTCATCAGAAAGTAATTGGTTTCACATTCCTGGGAGTCTTTGAGGTAGAAGCTAAATTACCCTTCAGTTGTGATGTCATAAAAGGTTGACTTTTGACATTATTTTAAACTTTGAGATTATTTGATTCTATAAATACTGGCGTGTACCAGTATGGTCATCATCTGATTCTTCAATGCTCATATTATTTTGATTATATACTATATCACTAATGAACAGACCATTTCTTGATCTCCTCATGGTAATCATGGTTGTTTCAATAATGCCATTGCGTCTGATTCCAAAACTATAATATTGGTCATTCTCCTTTTTGATCTGGTAAATATATTGCCAGGGTGGTGTTACTAATAGACTATCTTTAGCCTCTGTCTTTCTGTTGACTTCCCTTTTCCTGTTAGACAGATACAAGTTGAATAAAATGTTGTAAATAAAAGTTGCCTTTGGGGAAATGTAGCCATTTAAAATTTTTATCTTTATTGTTAGGTTTCTTGAAGCATCCAGAGTGATAGAAATCTGCAGATGTAGAAATGGGACTTTTCTTATGTTATATTATGTCATGTTAACACCTTGAAAGTCTCTCATCTTACTGTATTGACAACCTATCCTATTAAGAAATTCCTTTCTCATATTATGGTTAACCCATATGGAGACTATAGTTTTGTTTTACACAGGCTTCCTGAGTTGGGATTGCTCTAAGTGTATAAAGGATCTCCTTCAGCTTGCTTACCTCTGAGTTGTTATGGGAATCTGAAGATCTTCCCTGCCCCTAGGCCCTTTGCTAAAGTGGCTATGTGACTCTGAGGATCTTCAGATATTTGAAAGTATACTCTCTTCCCTAATAGACTGAATGTGGTCACGTGGAGCCTGTGGCGCCAGGCTTGTTTTCCAGGAATGCCCATGCCTTGTAGCTTTGTGATTGGGCAGTGGGTCTAGAGGGCTGTGACATTCTCCAAGCCAGGAGAAGGCTATATATACGCCCTGATGTGAGGTTTTGGTTTGGGGCTCACTTTGAGAAGAGTTGTGTGATTTGACCAGATGAGACTCTGGGTAGCCGTTGAGCCTCCCAGCTGTGAAAAACCCAGATGTTGGTGCTTCCCTCTCTGGCAACTGAATAGGTAACTGATGTAATGGTCAGACGCTGGAAGCCGTCTGCTGATTTGTTTTTCTGTTTGTTTGTAACTTCTGTTTGTATTCTCTGAAGTTCAGGGTGCTGACTATTCCCCCTGAACTAGG
>CM053581.1:446909403-446953873 GCA_028627135.1 Pseudochirops cupreus
TCTTTGGGATATAATCCCAACAGTGGTATTGCTGTGTCAAAGGGTATGTAATTGATATCAAATTTCAATTTATAAAATTTAGGAATTGAGAATTGGGAAGTATAGGGGAAGCCTGGAGAGAGATTTGGAAGATCATTTAATCTAGGAACTTTTAACCTTTTTTTGTTAATTCTAAACTTCTTTGGCCTGTTTAGGTGAGATCTATGGACTCTTGCTCAGAATTTTACACACACACACACACACACACACACACACGGCAATTGGGATTAAGTGACTTGCCCAATGTCACACAGCTAGTAAGTGTGTCAAGTGTCTGAGAACAGATTTGAACTCAGGTCCTCCTGACTCCAGGGTCAGTGCTCTATTCACTGCTCCACCTAGTTTCCCCAAGAATAATATTTTTAAATATATGAAATGTACTACATAGGATCACAAATGAAAGTACATCTACATTAAAATGCAGTTATCAAAATACTGATGAAACAAAACAAGGTTCCAGAGCCCAGGTTAAGAACCCTCTGATCTATTCTTCTCTCTCTCTCTCTCTCTCTCTCTCTCTCTCTCTCTCTCTCTCTCTCTCTCTCTCTCTCTTTCTCTCTCTCTCTCTCTCTCCCCCTCTCTCCCTTTCCCTCTCTCCCCCTCTCCCTCCCTCCCTTTTCCTCTCCCACCTGACTCTCTCTCCCTTTCTCTGTCTCTCTTTAAAAAAAAAAGATTAAAAAATAAAGTTTAGGGAGTATGTAATTTGCATGCCAGCTAATAGTTAGAAGCAAAGTATCTGCAATATCACAGCCTCCTTTAACACTTAAAAATAAATAAATGTTCTTTTATTCAAAGCATGGGAGAATAACCTTATTTTGTGTGTGTGTGATCAAAATCAATCAAAGTAAGCAATTCTCTGTCCTGATTTTATCTAAGAAATATAGAAAAATTCCTCCCTGGCTACTTACAGTGGAAATACATTAAAAAAACAAATTGGTTTTCTAAATATACAAAGGGAGTTTGTAGGTTAGTAGAATGGTTCTATCCTGATGTAATGCTGCCAGAAAGGATCTGTTGCATTGGAAGCGATTTGACCATTATATAATGGCCTTTTTTGTTCAAGTGGTCTCATGCTTTACAGAACAAACATTCCCTTTTAATATTCTTGCTTCCCTTTGTTTTTAGCATATTTGTATAGGGAGGAGAAAGGAAAATAGCTTTTATTTAGGTAATATAATTCAGAATTGTAGTTTTCCTTATAATTCATTTTCTGGGGAAAATAGGTTAATATTTTGATCTGTTGCCTTTTGCCAGATTGTCCTGAAATGGCATATGTGACACACATCAGTACTTTTAAAGAAAAAAATGGGGTAATTCCAAATTTGTATTTGAACAAAGTAATGTAATTGTCTTTTGCAAATGTATATATATTTTAAAAACCTAAAATGGACTACATTTTGGCTCCCTCCATTCTTAGTGCATCTATCTGATAATTATTCCAGTAATGTGTGTGGTTATAGAGCTTTCTATGTAGAAGTAGATTCATTTTAAAGTTCTGAAGATCTTAGGTGAAAACTAGATATCTAAAAAAAAATATTTGATTGGCAATATAATCTTTACCTAACAAAAGCGAGTGAAAATATATTTGCTAGCAGCCTTTCAAGTCTAATCACGAAAAGTTTAAACTCAAAATGGAAGGGAAGGAGAAAAAAGAGGCCTTCTATATCTGCCAAGCCAGATAGCAGAGAAAAGAACAGAAGAGGAGGAGGAGGAGGAGGAGGAGGATGAAGAGGAGGAGAAGAAGGAGGAAGAGGAGGAAGTCATCAGTAGAGAGGATCCAGTAATTCACAGGGAATAATAACTAAGAAAAGTATGAACGATTAAAATACAAATGGGCTCAGTATTGATAATAAGCAAGGTGAGCTAGACCAGGTGAGGGGAACCTGCAGCCTTTAGGCCACATGTAGCCTTCTAGGTCCCTGGGTGTGGCCTTTTGACTTAGTCCAAGTTTTACAGAACAAATCCTTTTATTAAGGGGATTTATTCTGTGTAGTTTGGATTCAGTCAAAGGGCTGCACTTGAGGACCTAGAGGGCACAGGTTCCCTACCCCTGAACTAGACATTTTCATTCAACGAAGTAAATTCTTTCTCATGTTTATTACTAACTTGAGAAATCCTAACAGTGTAAACATAAATAATTTTGATGGGTCTAAGAAAAAGAAAGCTGCTAAAGAAACTAATGTGAAGCATGATCTAATGTAGATTTGAATAAGACATATATGAAAATATATTATAGATACAAAGGTGCTGCCTGAGATGGTCCATGGTTGTGAATCTTGAAACATAATAAACATCAAACAATCAAAGTTGTCAGTGACCCAAAGGGCAACGGAGAGATTCATGATGGGTGCAAGCTGCCTGTGCCATATTTCTAGTGATAAGTTTTATGCACATGGCATAAGGGATCTCATTGAGGAAATGTGTAATCAGCTAAGAAAGTGTACTATTCGTATGGTGAGAGTAAAGGATAACAAATGGACTTCCCAAATAATAAACTGATGGCCATGAAATGTAAAAGAACCTCAAGATAAGACCCCCAGTAAATTGTTTGGATCATCTATGGAAGAGCTTTGAAGGAACATGGATAAAAAACAAATAAGTGAAAAAGTATGGATGGGTTGCAGGCTATACAGATACCTACACTGATGAGATCATAGATCTGCTGGAATATATAGAAGATAGGAGAGGTTAAGGACTGGTAACTGAAAATGAATTCAAAAGAATAGTATCAGGAGTGCTAAAGCTCAGAATGAATTCTGACTCGCTATGAATGTTAAGACCAAGGAGAAGAGCTTTTTTAGCCCTCATCTATAAAATGAAGGGATTGGGCTAGACTGACCTCCAAGGTCCCAACAAATTTCTAAATCTATGATCCTGTAATATGACTACTGCTTAAGATACATGGAATACCGATACCTAGACAGTAGGAAAGATGATAGACAATTCTTTCTCTCTCTCTCTGTGTCTCTCTCTCTGTCTCTGTCTCTGTCTCTGTCTCTGTCTCTCTCTCTCTCTCTCTCTCTCTCTCTCTTTTTAAATAGAAAGTCAGTGTAGCATGGTGGATAGAGCTGACCACATTGTTGTAATCATATATGTTGCTTGCCTAGCTCTGCCTACTTCACTTTGCATCAGTTCATATAAGTCTTCCCAAGCTTTTCTGTATTCATATTTGTCATTTCTTACAGCACAGTAATATTTTATAAAATTCATATAACACTAAATGTGTTGAGCCATTCTTTAATTGGTAGTCATCTGTTTGTTTCCAGTTCTTTTCTACTATAAATGTGTTGTAATAAATATCTTGGAACATAGCTTTTCTGTAGCCTTGTAGTAGGCTCTCTGGGTCAGTGGGTATTTTAGTGACTTTCTTAGTTTAGTTCCAACCTGCTTTCCAGAATGGTTGGACAACTTCACAGTTCTGCCAACAGTGTATTAGTATGCCTGCCTCTTTACAGCCCTTCAATATAAGTTATTCCCATCTTTTGTCATTTTTGCCCTTTTGTTGGGCATAAGGTGAAACCTAAGAGTTGTTTTGATTTTCATTTCTCTTATTATTTGTGACTTGGAAAGATATAGTTGTAAGTAGTTTGCAGTTCTTTTGAGAGTAGTTCATATATTTTGACCCCTTTTACATTGGGAAATGGTTCTTAGTCTTATTTGTATTTTCTTACCTCTAGGTTAAATAAAAATTCCTGTATCTTATTGAAGGCTCTTCACACACTTGTGCCAACCTACCATTATAGCCTTATTATATATTACTCCCCTTCATACGCTTTGCAATCCACTGAATTTCTTCCTGTTTCTCACAGACAATCTTCCATCTCTCTTCTCTGTGCCTTCACACTGGCTCTCCTCCATGCCTAGAGTATATTTCTCCCTAACTTCTCCTTCTTATGTTCCTCAGTTTCCTTCAAAGCTTATCTCAGAAACTACTACTACTACCTTTCTACAGGAGGCCCTTTCCAAGTCCTCCTACCTCCCCTCAAATCACCTTATATTTATTTTGTTCACGTACACACAATACACATACATAACTCTTACTTACTTGTGTATGTGTTGTTTTTCTCTAGCAAAGAAAAGTTTTTTGAGAATAGAAACTCATTTTCATATGTGCACAGCATACAGCAGGTGCTTAATAAATGTTGTTGACTGATTGCTTATCTCATCCACTCCAAGGAACAGTCTTATCCATTCTTTGATTCTCGTTATTTCCCAAAGTAACTCGGGAAAGAAAAAAAGTCTATTCTGTTATCCTTGGCCTTACCACCCTCTGCCCATTTGGAGCTATTTCTAAAGGACCACACTACACTTTTTTTTAAATTAAGACTTTTTTTGTTGAATAAAAAAGATAGACTTTTGAGACCTACACTTGCCTCCATCTTCTGTACATAGCTTTTAAAAATTTAAGTAAACTGATGATTTCTGTGTGCATATACCTCAATATCTTTAGACAATTTCCATTTCCCCCTCTTCATTGGACTCATGTTCCTTTGTGTCTTTAGAATTTCTTGAGTTGTCCATCTTCCTGGTCTCATTTCTATAGAATCTTATTACATGAGATACTTTTTATCCTTCTTATCAACTCTGAAAGGTATGCTCCCCAAATCTAGGGTTTATGTCAGATTATGCCTAGCTTTCTTCTCCTTGGTCACAAATTCTAGGACAAAGTGCTCACTTCCTCCAAAAGGCCTTATCACTTCCACCATAGCAACCAGTTCTTTCCTAGTGGTGAAAAAAAATCAGACGGAGAAAATTTTGTTATAGAAAACCTGATGATCTTTTTCATTTTTTTTTTGTATCTTTCTTTTCCTTCATCCGGTTTTATCTTTAAATGCCCTTGGTATGATCTGGCTTGAATTGGTCTCTTGCCAAGTTTGCTAGAAAGTTGGATTTCTGTCTACTGCTTCTTATGTTGTATGAGGTGATAGTAGTCATAATCTTCTACTATCCTCCTCCTTAAAATTTTGTAAATGTGTTTATATTCTAAGCCGGTATTGCCCTGGGCTTCCTTATTTATCTTTTTGGCAAGAAAATAAAATTTTGCTGGCCAGAATAGTTTCTAGGCTCCTCATGTCTCTCCTCATTGCAATTGATCTACACCAATTGAATGTTCTTAAGAAGTGATGGTAGCCTCTGTTGACGTCCATTATTTGATCACATTTTTCCACATCAGCAGTCTGATGATTCAGTCATCTTAACCATGTGGCTACTCCCTCCAAACACACAGATTGTCAATCCTTCCTGCTGCCTATCATATGAAATATTGTTTCCTATGGAATTAAGTTCTCCCCCAGTAACATCACATGAACTTATATTGTTGGGGAATAAATTTATGATATTAAACAGAAGGTATGCGTTTCCTATTTTTAAATAAAAATTGAAATAGATGACTATTTACTTGATTATCTCTGATTATATTAACTTTAACCCACATAAGTATTCCCTGCTTGCACTATGCATTTTTTCTTTTAGATTATATTTTATTTTTTCCAATTACATGTAAAGATAATTTTTAACATTCATTTTAAATAAAATTTTGAGTTCTAAATTTTCTTCCCCTCCCTAAGATAGTAAACAATTTGATAGAGGTTGTATATGTGCAATCATGTAAAATATATTTCCATATTAGTTGTGTTATAAAAAAAGAAAGAGAACAAAAGACAAAAAAATTTTAAATAAAGAAAATGAAAAGAGTATGCTTTGGTCTGTGTTCAGACTCTACCAGTTCTTTCTCTGATATGAATAGCATTTTCCATCATAAATCTTTTGGACTTGTCTTGGATCATTGTATTGTTGAGAAGAGTTAAGTCAGTCATAGTTAATCATCACACAATTTTGCCATTACTGTGTACAATGTTCTCCTGGTTCTGCTCACTTCACTTTGCATCAGTTCATATAAGTCTTTCCGGGTTTTTCTGAAATCAGCCTGCTCATCACTTCTTATTGCACAATAGTATTACATTACTTTCGTACACCACAACTTGTTCATCCATTCCCCAGTTGATGGGCATTCTCTCAATTTCCATTCCTTTGCCACCACAAAAAGAGCTGCTATAAATATTTTTGTACATGCATGTCCTTTTCTCTTTTTTATGATCTCCTTGGGAAACAGACCCAATAGTAGTATTTCTGTATCAAAGGGGATGCATGGTTTGATTGCCCTTTGAGCATGGTTCCAAATTGCTCTACAAAATGGTTGGATCAGTTCACAACTCCACCGACAGTGCGTTAGTAGCCCAATTTTCCCATATACTCCCAGTATTCATCATTTTCCTTTTCTGTCATATTATCAAATCTGATAGGTTTGAGGGGATACCTCAGATTTGTTTTAATTTTACACTATGCATTTGGAAACATTATATCAATACTTCAAGGATCTGTATTTTATCTGTATACTTCAATGGGTTTGTTGTGAGGATAAAATCAACTCCTGGATGTAAAGTACTTTGTAAACCTTAAAGCTCTGTGTAAGTGTAAGCAACCATTATCATTATCAAATGATACAGTCCCTGACCACAAGCAGCTTATAGTGTGGGGGTGAGAGGAAGAAAGAAATCAACAAATAAATGTGGTTAAGGGGAAAAGATGGCTATAGACAACGTATTAGAAATACTATCATATGTAATGCGAGAATAATAGTTACATAAAATATAACAACTGATGGCAAGCTAAATGTCTGTTTGTTTAACTAACAAACTGTTACCAATGGCCTAAAAGCACAGTTCTCAGCATATGTTCTGAAGACCCCCGGGTGTCCCTGAGACCCTCTCAGGAGATCCTTAAGGTACAAAATATTTTCACAATAATACTAAGACATTACTTATCTTCTCTTTTTCAACTACGTAAGTGCATGAGTCCAGATTTTCGTCATATACTTCAGCCAAAACAACACAACAGATTGAATGGAGAAGCTGACAGGAGAATCCAGCTGTCTTCTATGAAGCCAGACATTAAAGAGATTTGCAAAAGTCTGTAAAAAAAGGGTTTTTTTTTTTTACTATTTTTTTTATTTGGGAAAAGAATTATTTTCATAAAAATATGCTATGTTAACATGTGATTTATTATTATTGTTAAATGAATTAAGAAATATTTTAAAGTTTTATTAGTTTTAGCGTCAATTACAGTAAATATCAAGAGATATAACTCACATGAACAAAAGCTCTTTGGGGTCCTCAGTAATTTTATTCAGTCCTGAGACCAAAAAGCTTGAGAACTGCTCACCTAAAACAAAGGCATAATTAATAACTGAGAGTTTTTAGATTTAACTGCAGTGCGGACCCATATAACCAAAGTTTCACACTCAGGGGCCACATTCATCCTGAACTTTGATAGCGAATAACTGTGATGAAAGTCCATTTGTTTAATTTAAACAAATTAACATCAGTATACATTGAAATATAAGTATATATGTGTCTGTGGTTCCTGCTAACCTATTGGAGAGCATCATTAGTTACCATTACTATTAATTTTTTTTCCTAATTTATGCCTAATTGGGGAAAAAAGGGAGAAAAAATGCATTTTAATTTGTTCATCCTTTTTTTTTAATTTCTGCAGAGAAGAAGCTGTTGAAATTGGTATGGACTATCTACAAAGCAGGTAAACCACTAGCTATTTTCAAACTATTAATTATTTCAATAGGGGAAAAGGAAAGTTATTCTCATGACTGTGTATGTTGTTTGTATGGCCCTGCCCCTCTTTACTTCTGGAATATGCAATCTTTTTTTTTTATGTACTTCTTTTTGGAGGGGGGAAGGCAGGGCCATTGGTGTTAAGTAACTTGCCCAAGGTCACACAGCTAGTAAGTGTTAAGTGTCTGAGGTTAGATTTGAACTCAGGTCCTCCTGACTCCAGGGTCAGCGCTCTATTCATTGTACCACCTAGCCACCCCCCATCATTTCTTTAAAAATATCTTTATTAGAAGATGCTATTAAGTCCCTTGCAAGTAGGGATTGTTTCATTTTGTATCTCCAGTGCCTAAAACATAGTAGGCACTTAATAAATGCTTGATGATTGGTTAAATCTGCCTCAGAAGTCACATAGCTGATAAAATGTTTAATGCTAAAAAAAATTAATTCATTTAATATTAACTGGTATTCTAATATTTGCATTTCTTATGGATAGGAGCATAAGTAATTGAACCAATTCACCATTTGGTACTATAGAGACCATAGGTTCACTTTTTATTAAAACTCTTATTTGCCTAGTGATTTATTTTAGGCTTGGATAATTCTGTGACCAATGTATTTATTCTTAAATTAAATATTGTTTTGTGATCAATCTATGTATGCAAAAGTGATTGGTAACCTATAACACACACACACACACACACACATATATATATAGTGTATGTACATATGTATGCATATAATATGCACACATACATATGAGAATATGTATGTGTGTAAGTATGTGAAGGCAGTGAGGTGGTACAGTGGTATAGTGGATAGAGCACAGGTCCTGGGGTCAGGAAGATCTGAGCTCAAATTCTGCCTCAGAAACTGGCTGTGTGACCCTGGGTAAGTCATTTAATCCTGTTCGTCTCATTTTCCTCATCTGTAAAATGAGCTGGAGAAGGAAATGGCAAACCAGTCCAGTGTCTTTGCCAAGATAATTCCAAATAGGATCACTAAGAGTCAGACAAGATTGAAAAAATGGCTGAGCAACAACAACAACAAAATGTATAGAATATATTTGTGAAATTTAACTTCTATGAAAACGTTCTCCTTCCCCCTCCCAACTTTTCTTCCTCACTTGACAGCACAAGCTCATGTGGATATTAAACTTTATTTTATTAATCAAATGTAATTTTTGCCACTTAACCTCTAGAAATAATACCCTTTCAAATTATTCTGTTTCTGTTGTTGAGATTATAAAGTAAGTAGAGAATATGGTCTTATAAGATTTCTGGGGACTTAAGAAGCCAAAAGGAAAGCTTGATAAGGGATTGCTGAAAGTAGGATAAATTTTGCGTGTAGATGGTAAGCCATTGTAACATTGTCTTTATCCCTGAGAAGGGATTGGAGAGCTCTACGGCAATGTTCATTGGAGGGCAGCTCCTGCATGTGGTAATATGTTGAGAGCTCCATGTGCCAGGTCATAGCTTCTATAACCAAGGATTTAAGAGGATTCAGGTTGATTAGACTTGATTTCATAATACTAGGTTTTGGATTTCTCTTCCAAAATTAATGTGAAAGCCTTTTTCATAGAGTTTCACATTTTATCCTATTCTCTTATAGAATGGAAGATGGTGAACAAGTGAAAATGAAGTCCTTCAGGTACATTAATATGTGAGTTGGTCGATGTTTCGGTAATATTTGTTTCTAACGAACAGTCTTTAGTTGATGTTCTTGGAAGTTGTCAGAAATGGATTGGGTTCTTGACCTTTAACTTGGACTTTTTATTCTTGTTAAGAAAAAAGAGACTGGGCAGTAGTGATTTCCTCCCATTTGCTGCCCTTCTTGATTACTTTAGATATTATTTCAGCTTAAATAATCAATACTCATTTTTTAAAAATTCATTTTGAACAGCTCTTTAAACTGTAAAATTTTTGGAGGAAAATAGATCCAGGATATATAGCTAACTCTTAAATATCCTTGGGAAGATGACTGAAATACTCATATAAAACCTAAACATTATTTTAGTCAATAGTTTTGACCTTTTCTTCCATCAAACCTTAAACCAATTGTATCATAGCTATTAACTGGCAGGACTGAGTCATTTCCATTGTGTTTCCTCTCCATTTTGCCCACTTTCTGATGAAAATGCTAATAAAGGCTCAGAAATGCTAAATGGCCCAGAAAAAGACAGGAGGAAAACCCATGGCCCTGGTAATTCACAAATTGGTTGATTAATCTTTTTGGCTGACTGCTTCCCATGATTAATGGACTTCAGACAGAGGCAGTTTATTCCAAGCTTTCTTCTCAAAGCAATTATCTTAGTCCTGCTCTATAAAACTTCTAGCGTCCAGCTTCTGGGTCCATTTTAGTGTTAAGGCTAATGCATAATCAGAAAGCAAAGGGAAAAGTCAATAAATGACATCCCTGAGAACAATAATAATATTTTAATTCAGAAATTATCTGGTAACGAAGGCTTAGAATTTGAGTGGGATATACAAATATTGAGAAACATCATGGTATGATGGCAGAGAGGAGGCATAGTGGATAGAATGCCCAGTCTGGAGTCAGAAAGACTCATATCACTGAGTTCAAATATGGCCTCAGATATTTACTAGCTGTGTAACCCTGGACAAGTCACTAATCCTGCTTGCCTCAGTTTCCTCATCTGAAAAATGAACTGGAGAAGGAAATGGCAAGCCGAGTATCTTTGTCAAGAAATCCCAAACAGGGTTATGGAGAGTCAGACACAACTGAAAAACTACTGAACAAAACCAACAAGAACGTAGTATGGTGCAATGAAAATTCATCGACAAATAGAACTGGATCCTTGTTGTCTAAATACTGACTGAGAAAATCATATGTTAACATTATCTGTGTTCTATTGTATTTTTGTTTATTTTGTTAAATATTTCCCAAATACATTTTAATTTAGTTTGGGCAGCATTTGGAAGTGTTGTATCAGTGAGTATTTGATATGTCTTACGTAGTGGGTAGAAGATTAGCCTTGGAGTCAGGCAGGCTTGTATTCAGTCCCTGCCTCAGACATTTACTGTATGACCAGGGGAAGCTCTCAGTGCCCCACCCACTCTCTAAGACAATATTGATAAAAGGCATTCGCACACCAGAAGTTACCTACAGTGATGAAATCACAGCCCTGAAACCCACCTTGAACTTCCATTTCCAGCATCATTATCATCATCCTCTTCCTAACGTTTATATAACACTTACCATGTGCCAAGCACTCTGCTAAGGGTGTTATAATTATTATCTTGTTTGGTCCTTATAATAACCCTGAAAGGTAGGTGGTATTATTATCCCCATTTATAGATGAGGAAACTGAGTCAACCAGAGGTTAAATGACTTGCCCAGGGTCATATAACTAGCATATATCTGAGGCTGGATTTGAACTCAGGTCTTCATGACTCCAGACCCAGCACTCTATTCACTGCACCATTTACTGTCCATGCCAATAACCTAGTGGCCATTATTTTCCATTTGAATATGAACCACTGGCAAATGAAGTAGGAAAGCCTAAGCTACTTGGGAGCTAATGTGCAAATAAGTATGAGAATGGAAAGAAAAAAAAGTAAAAAAGGATTTCATAAGTTTATAGAAATCCCAAGAAGTTGTTTTTTTTTTAACATTTGTTTTTAAAACTTTGATTTCCAGATTCTTTCCCTTCTTCCCTTCTCACCCACCCCCACTGGGAGGACATGCAATTCAATATAGGTTGTACATGTGTAGTTACACAAAATGTTTCCATAGTAGTTATATTGTGAGAGACTAATTATATTTCCCTCCATCCTATCCCGCCCCCCACTTATTCTATTTTCTACTTTGACCCTGTCCCTTTTCAGAGGTGGATGCTTTTAACCACCCTCCCCCCCAATCTGCCCTCCCTTCTATCATCTCTTCTTTTATCCCCTTCCCCTCTGCTTTCCTGTAGGGTAAGATACCCAATTGAGTGTGTATGTTATTCCCTCCTTAAGCCAAATTCAATGAGAGTAAGGTTGGCCCATTCCCTTTTACCTTCCTGCTCTTCCCCTCCATTCTAACAGTTTTCTCTTGCCTCTTACACAATTTATCCTATTCTATCTCTCCCTTTCTCCTCCCATTATATTCCTCTCTTATCTCTTGATTTTTTTAGATATTTTCTCTTCCTGTTCAACTGATCCTGTGCACTCTGTCTATGTATACGTGTACACACATATACACACTCACTTATGTATTTATACATACATCCACCCTCCTATACATATATTTATGTATACATATATATATATACATATGTATATATATATACATATATATCTATATACATATATATCTATACACACACATATATATATTCCCTTCAACTATCCTCATACTGAGAAAAATCTCATGAGTTACAATTATCATCTTTCCATGTAGGAATGTAAATACTTCAACTTTAATAAGTTCCCTATGATTTCTTTTTCCTGTTTACCTTCTCATGCTTCTCTCGCTTCTTGTATTTGAAAGTCAAATTTTCTGTTCAGTTCTGGTTTTTTCATCAAGAATACTTAAAAGTCCTCTATTTCACTGAATGACCATATTTTCCCCTGAAGCATTATACTCAGTTTTGCTGGGTAGGTGATTCTTGGTTTTAATGCTAGCTCCTTTGACCTCTGAAATATCATATTCCAAGCCCTTTGATCCCTTAGTATAGAAGCTGCTAGATCTTGTGTTATCTTGATTGTGTTTCCACAATACTCAAATTGTTTCTTCCTGATAGCTTGTAATATTTTCTCCTTGACCTGGGAACTCTGGAATTTGGCTATGATATTCCTAGGAGCTTTCTTTTTGGGATCTTTTTTCAAGAGGTGATCAGTGAATTCTTTCAATTTCATTTTGCCCTCTGGTTCTAGAATATTTTCCTCGAGAATTTTTCTTGAGAATTTCTTGAAGGATGATTTCTAGTCTCTTTTTTGATCATGGCTTTCAGGTAGTCCAATAATTTTTAAATTGTCTCTCCTGGACCTATTTTTCAGGTCAGTGGTTTTTCCAATGAGATATTTCACATTGCCTTCTATTTTTTCATTTGTTTGAATCTGTTTCATAGTATCTTGATTTCTCATAAAGTCATTAGCTTCCACTTTCTCCAATCTAATTCTGAAGAAATTATTCTCTTCAGTGAGTGTTATGGAAATCTGAAGATCTTCCTGGCCCTTTGCTAAAATGGCTACGTGACTCTGAGAACCTTCCCTGATTTGAAAGTAACCTCTGCACCCTAATAGGCTGAATGTGGTCATGTGGAGCCTGTGGCGGGAGGCTTGTTCTTCAGGAATGCCCACGCCTTGTTGCTTTGTGATTGGGCTGTGGGTCAAGAGGGCTGTGACATTATCTGATCCAGGAGAAGGCTATATATATATATATATGTATATATATATATATATATGTGTGTGTGTGTGTGTGTGTGTGTGTGTTGAGCCCCCTGGCTTTGAAAAACCAGATGTTGGTGCTTCCCTCTCTGGTAACTGAATAGGTATGGATGTAATGGTCAGACGCTGGAAGCCCGTCAGCTGATCTGTTCCTTTGTTTGCTTGTAACTTGTGTTTGTAACTTGTGTTTGCATTCTCTGAAGTTCAGGGTGCTGACTTTTTCCCTTGAACTAGGTAAATAATATATGTTTGATTGATTAAAGTGAGACCGTTAACCCATTTTGAGTTTCTTTCCTTTAGAAAAGCAGATCTAAGAACCTGTGCTAGCAGCCACCCTGGGTATACTAGGGTGCTTGCTGATATAGTGAGTCTTTGAAATTCCTTTTCCATCTAGCCAATTCTGCTTTTTAAGGCATTCTTCTCCTCATTGACTTTTTGGACCTCTTTTACTATTTGAGTTAGTCTATATTTTAAGATGTTATTTTCTTCAGTATTTTTTTGGGTCTCCTTTGGCAGGCTGTTAACTCACTTTTCATGATTTTCTTGTATCATTCTCATTTCTCTTCCCAATTTTTCCTCCACTTCTCTTACTTGATTTTCAAAATCCTTCCTGAGCTCCTCCATGGCCTGTAACCAGTTCATATTTTTCTTGGAAGCTTTTGATGCAGGAGTTTTGACTTTGTTATCTTCTTCTTATTCCATGTTTTGGTCCTTTTTGTCCCCAAAAAAGGATTCTGTGGTCTGATTGCAGTTCCTCTGCTTGTTCATCTTGCCAGCCAATTACTTGACTTTTGAGCTCTTTGCCAAGGTAGAACTCTGCTTCCAGCCTGGAGAAAGCTGTGTCCCAAATGTCTGGGGGTTTTGAAAATGTTGTCAGAGCTGTGAGGTGGGCTCCCTCTCTACAGCCCCCACAAGCTCTGGCACACTGGGCACACACCCCAGAATCACCACCTAAGACTGCAACTCAGATCCAAGCAGGTCAAAGCAAGAGCGATTACCTTCTGAATGGTCACTTGGTCCCCCTATTATCTGCAGACCAGGAGCTCCGGAAGCAGCCATGCAGCAGCAGCTGCAACCATCACACCTTTGCTACCTCTCGCCCCAGGGGCAGGGGCCCAACCACGCTCTTCTCTTCCCAGTTCCAATAGAGTTCCCTACTGACCTTTTGCTTTCTCTTTGGCATTTATGGGTTGAGAAGTCTGGAAACCACCACAGCTGCTGGTTATTCACTCTCTTAAAGTCTGCTCTGGCTGGTCTAGGCTGCTGGTCAGGGCCACCCCGGGTGTGGGCCTGAGTGGCTCACGCAAGACTGTGCTCGGCTCCCAACCTGGTGCAATAGACCCTCCCTGTCAGGAAGGCTGCCTTCAGTGGGAGATTTTTTCTCTCTCTCTGTTACTTTGTGCATTCTGTAGCTCTAACATTTATTTAGATTCATATTTTACAGGTATTGGCAGTGGTTGGAGCGAGAGCTCAGCAAGTTCCTGCTTTTACTCCACCATCTTCTCCCAAGAAGTTTTTCTCTATAGCCTGGAGTAGTAACTAGAACTCTGGACTTTGATTCCAGACTTTACCTCAGATATTTAGCAGCTGTGTGACCCTGGAAAGGTCACTCAATGTCTCTGTGCTTGAGTTTCCTCTTCTGTAAAATGAAGCAGTTAGACTTAATGGCCCTGATATCTCTAAATGTAGGATTCTATGACGCTATCATCCAAGTATTGTAGGAGCAAAGGAAAGGTTAGATATATATGTTTTCTGGGCTGATCCTCTAAGATAATTCTTGCAGCGTCACTAGATTTTTTTGTTACACTGAAGTTAAATTCTTTCTTTTCAGAGAAGCACATAGTCAGACAGAAAAACGGAGAAGAGATAAAATGAATAACTTAATTGAAGAACTCTCTGCAATGATCCCTCAATGCAATCCCGTGGCCCGTAAGCTGGACAAACTTACTGTACTGAGAATGGCTGTGCAGCATTTGAAGTCCTTAAAAGGTGAGTGGGGAAGCATTTTTTTTCAGTTATGTGATAATTTCTTGGTCTAAACTAGTGATGCCTTCCTTTCAGCTGTGTTGCTGTCTCTCATTAGTCTTGCATATGCATGGGGGAGGTGACATGTAAATGAATAGTCGTTTTCAAGAGTAGAAGGAAAGAACCATACAGGGAATGAATGGCTCCAGTGATGGAGCTCTCTAGGAAGGCCTCCTACAGGAAGTAGCATTTGATCTGAGTCTTTAAAGAAGCCAGTGATGCCCAGGAGCAGGGAAATAAAGAGGAAGAAAGGCAGCTGAGTGGCTCACCGCCGGGCCTGGATTCAGGAAGATCTGAATTCAAATCTGACCTCAGACACTCATGAACTGTGTGACCTTGACAAGTCACTTAAACCTGTTTGCCTTCACTGGAGGATGAAATGGCAAAACGCTCCAGTATCTTTGCCAAGAAAATCCCATACAGGGTCATGAATTGTCAGACATGACTGAACAACAACAAAAGAGAAAGAACATTTCAAGCATGAGGGACAAGCTAAAGGGGTGTGTGAGAGAGGGAGCACCATATTTGAGGAATAAAAAATAGACCAGTATTGCTGGACCCTAGAGTATGGAGAAGAGTAAAATGTGAAGTGTCCAGCTTTCAAAAACCTTAAATGCCAAACAGAGAACTTTATATTTGATCCTAAAGGCAAAAGGGAGCTACTGGAATTTATTAAGCAGGGAAGTGATGTGGTCAGGGTTGTGCTTTAGGAAAATGACTTTGGTAAGTGTATGGAAGATGGATTGGAGTGAGGAGGTAATTCAGCAGGGAGATATTATATAGCCTATTATATAAGTGTAGGAGAGAATTGATAAGGCCCAGAACTAGGGTTGTAGCTGTGTGAGCATAGAGGACATAAACAATCAATGCTGTGAAGGAAGAACCAACAAGATTTGGCAACTAATTGGATATAGGTGGTGAATGAGAGTGAAGACTGGAGGAGGAAGCTGAGTGACTCAGGTTTGGTGGTACTCCACATAAGTATGAAGGAGAGTTTTGGGGAAGAAATATGAGATATGCCGAGTCTCAGATGCTTATGGGACATCCAGTTTGAATTGTTCAATATATACTTGGTGATAGAAGACTGGAGCCCAAGAGAGAATAAGGACGGATATATAGATCTAGGAAAGATCTCTTATAGAGATGAAAATTGAACCCCTGGGAGATGATAAGATCATAGGGTAAAAAGAGAAGAGGACCCAGAACAGAACCTTGGAATACAGTTAGTGGACATACTCTGGAGGAGACCCAGCAAAGGAGACTGAGAAAGAACAATCAGACAGATAGGTGGAGGCCCAAGGAGTGACAGGAAAACCCAGAAAGGAGAGAGTATCTAGGAGAAGATGATCAGCAACATTCAATATTGGAGAGAGATCAGAAGGGTGGAGAGAAGGCCATAATATTTGGCAATGAAGAGATAATTGGTAACCTTGGAATGGGCAGTTTTAGTTACATGGTGAGACTGGGAGACAGATTGAAGTGGGTTTAGAGGAGAGTGGGAGGACATGAAGTAGAAGCACCTAGGATAGAAAACTTTCTCAAGTTTAGCTGAGAGGAGGAGAGATATAGCATATAACTACCAGAGATGGTTGAATCAAGCCAGGGTTTTTTGAGGATGGGGGAGAAATGAACCTAATTGTAGGCAGCGGGGAAGAAGCCAGTAGATAAGGAAAGATTGAAGATTAGAGAGAAAGTGGAGATAAAGATGGGAGCAGTCTGCCAGAGAAGATGGGAGGAGAGTGGATCAAGGATGCATGTAACGGGGGTTGGCCTAGGCAAGAAGAATGATCATTTCTTTATTAGAGGCTGGAGTGAAAACGAAAATGGGGAGATGTCAGAGGGATGTGAGGTAAGGAGGAGAGAAAAGGGGGCTCTTAATAGAGGACCTCAATTTTTTTTTCAGTGAATTCAGTGAATTTTTTCAGCTGAGAGGGTAGAAGGACAGGGTGCCTTGGGATACTTGAAGAAAAATAAGGTTTGGAACAGACACTGGTGATGAGTGGGATAAAGAATCAATGAGAGAGGAGTAAAAGGATTGCCTTGTTTTTTTAAAAAAATTTATTTATTTCATTAAATATTTCCCAAATACATTTTAAAAAAATTTTAACAATCATTTAAAAAAATCCTGAGTTTCAAATTTTATCCTGCCCTTCTGCTACCCCTTGAGAAGGCAAGCAACGCAATGTGGATTATACATGTGAAGTCCTGCAAAACATATTTCCACATTCGTCATGTTACAAAAGAAAACTGTAATGCCAAGTACAAGCAGCTTCAGGGTTCTGATTACAAGCACAGTAAACTCCACATTTATTCAGTGACAGATTAAGGCAAACATTCATAGAAAAGAGAAAATCAAAATACAGAGTAACTCAATCATTTAGTAAGTCTTCAACAGGAAATTAGTTTCCAATCATAAACAAAGTACATTCATTTAGTCAGTCACAAAGTACAAAGGTCAAAAATTCTCCACCCCTGGATCACAAGTGAATTACAAACACACATGCATACACGTACACACGTGCACACACACACACACACACAAACGCACACACGCACACCCACCCCAGAAAAAATAAAGTGAAAAAAGTATGCTTCAATCTGCACTCAGAATTCATCGGTTCTCTCTCTGGAGGTGGATAGCACTTTCATCATGGGTAAAGGATTGCTTTGTTGACATGAGGACGCAGTTGAGTTTATATAACATAAATTTGTAGTACACCAAATCAGCATGGATTTATGGCTTCCTCTGGTTGGATTCAGCAGCATGTGGATAAGAGTGAAGGCTGTGGATAGTGGAAGTAATCCAAGGCTGAGGTCTGGCAAGGCCTTAGCAACAGGACAAGCTGGCAAAGACTAAAGGATAGTGTAGATTAAACTGGTTCCCCATTGGCTCTAGATCAGGAAGAGAGGAGAGTGTAGCCAGTGCAGGGATGATATCCTACAGAAGTATTGAGGTGTTGAGGGAGCTACACAGGTAGCTAATTACCAGAGGCTCTGTTTGAAACCAGGCCTTCTCATTCCAGATTCAGTGTAGTTTCTATGGCACTATGCTGTCCATGAGGGACCTATTAAAGTAGCTCTCATAGGTCTAAATACCTTAACCTGGTATGTATGCTGTATCCTAAAAGATGCAGTAGGGCAGGGACTCTATAGGTCAAATGGGAGGTGAAAAGGTCCTGATGCTTCTGGTGATGGAGGTAGAATGGTCAGTGGTGGGAGTTAGCTGGGGAGCCTTTTTTGAAGGGAATTTTCTGGGACCCAATTTTTAATCACAGTCTGTTATATGATAGATTATTTGATCTTTTGGCATCAGTGAAAGTTGCCATGAAGTTTACATATCATTTTCCTTAAGCTTTTATCACAGGAACAAATCAATCATAACATCTTAATGTTGGCAACAAAATACCATCCAGTCTAACCCCTCTATATGAAACCCCCTTACAACATCCCTGACAACCAACAATTCAGTCTCTGCTTGAAGATCTCCAGTTGCATGGCACCTAATGATTGTGAAGGAGTTAATTTTTATATTGAGCCAAAATATGCCTGTCTCTAGCTTCTGCCTGATTCAATTCAATTCAGTGCCCTCTGGGCCCAAATATAGTAAGTCAATCTTTCTTACCTATGGCAATCTCTAAAAAAAAAAATTACATCTCCAGACTCACTTCTCTTCAACCTTCTTTTCTTTAAGTTAAACCTCCCTGGTTCCTTTTAATGACCCTGACAAAACCTGAAATCAGCTCAATTGTAACCTCTTCCACAAAGTCTACCCTGATTCTGGGGTTATTAATGAGTTTCCTCTTTTGGACCTTACTTAGTACTTTGTTTTGTAACTCCCTAATGTACTTAAAATGTAAGAGCCATCTGTGTTGATGTCTTATTTTCCATTGGGCTGTACTGTCCATGAAGGCAAGGACAATGTTGTGCATACAGTAGGTGCTTAATAAATGTGTGTTGATTTAAATTGAACTCCAGCCTTTCAAAGAATGTCAAATACTATTAGGAGGACTTAAAAAAAAAGCTGGTACAAAAAAATATCAAAGAAAGGTTAGGCCTTCAAGGATTTTGACAACCTGAAGCATATCCAAAGGATGTTTCCAATTGTCATTTTCTTTAATGAAATTTTCTGTTATTTCTTCATATCTTCTGCAGCAGGTTGCTCCCACCTTCAGCTGATCGTGTCCTAGGGCATAAAAAATTCAAATTCATAAAAACAGAAATATCAAACATATCATTTACCAACCACAGTGCAAGGAAAATTACATTCAATAATGGGCCTTTGAAGAAAGGACTAAAATTAATTGGAGAGTTAATAACAGTTATAACAAATCAGGATTATTAGTAGGTCAAAGAACAAGTCATAGAAATAACAGAAAGCAAGGGAAGCTAGAAGGCAGAAAACTCCATTCAAATCATACGTTCTGTGGGAGGCCTTTCTCTACCCGTCTCCTTCCTTTCCCTTGCTCTATAAATACTTGTCAACTGTCCTACTCTAAGCTCTGAATTTTAGCTGAGGTTTAGGCATTTTCATTTTGGGGTTTTCTTTCCCAAAAGAACTAGTTAGATTCTATTTTCACTTTGTCTTGAGATTCTTTTAGGTCTGGGCAGTTTTCACTCATGATTTCTTGAAATATGGTTTCTACACTCTTTTTATGATCTAGGTGAGGGGTAGGGAACCTGGGGCCTGTAGGCCACATGTGGCATTCTAGGTCCTTAGGTGTGGCCTGTTGACTGAGTTCAGACTTTACAGAACAAATCCTTCCATTAAGGGGATTTGTTCTGTGAAGTTTGGATTCAGTCAGAGAGCCACACTTGAGGGGCCATATGAGGCCCCAAGGTCACAAGTTCCCCATGCCTAATCTAGGTTTTCATCTAGTTTGATGACTCTAAAGTTCTCCTTCTTTGACATGTTTTCAAGGTCATTTGTTTTTTATAGAAGGTACCTTCCATTTTCTGATATTTTTTTCATCCTTTCAATTTTTGTTCTAGCATTTCTTGTTGTTTCACAGAGTCACAGATCTCTGCCTGATCCAATCTGATTTTCAAGGGGTCTGTTACTTGTGTAATATTGTACTTCTTGATGGAATGATGACATTTTCGATAGTGCTGATCTGTGTCAGCTGGGGTCTGGGTAATGAGCCCTGTGTTCTTAGTGAACTACGGAAGCAGCTCCAGCTCTTCTTTCTGAGTAAGTAAGTATTCTTACTTAAGAGGCAATCTCCACAAGGAGGTAATGAGATGGTCTGGTCTGCCTTCGAGAGTGGTACCAGCGGTGATCTGCTTGAGGTCAATCCAATCCAAGGTATGAGCTCATTATGACTCCATTCTTAGTACAGAGGCTTCAGATCCTGTCTTGGGGTCAGAATAACAGAGGCTCTCCAGGCTCTCCAGGCT
Source organism: Pseudochirops cupreus (assembly GCA_028627135.1). Taxonomy (NCBI): domain Eukaryota; kingdom Metazoa; phylum Chordata; class Mammalia; order Diprotodontia; family Pseudocheiridae; genus Pseudochirops; species Pseudochirops cupreus. The sequence continues at coordinate 446,929,880 of CM053581.1, forward strand.
CTCTAGAGCTCTCTCTTTCTGTCCCTATTCTGCAGCTTCAGGCTGCAGGCCTCTATGGCTTCAGAGCACTGCCCTTTTAGCTAGGTTTTTCTGACTGAACCTCTTCCCAAATTCTTGCAGAGCTTCTGGTTATCTCTTTGGATGGGCTTGGGTTGGTAAAATGTACTTACTGTAGCTTTTCCCTGGATTTATGGCTTATTTCTTAATGTAATGTACTTCTTTTTTAATCTATTCTGGAGTAACTAGTAGAGAACTGGGCTGCCCTGCTGCCATTCATTCTACCAGCTTACAGAGAGTCTCTTTTCTATGCTATTTTTCAAAGTGAACTCACTAAAAAGCTCCCTGATGTGTTCTCTTTAGGCATTTCTAATTCTTATTTCTCATGGAAATTTTGGTGATTGTGTCTTTAGAATTCATGATGATTCTGTTTTTGTACAATCAAATAATTTCATCAGATCCTTTTTTGTTCCTGAGTTTTGAATTACTCAGTCAACTGAAGACTAGAATGGCCTTGGAAAGATGGAACAAATACATGTCTGTTAGGCGCAGGTAAGTGGCACAGTGGATAATGGATAGTTCAAATCTGGCATCAGACACTAGCTGGGTTACCTTGGGCAAGTCATTTAACCCTGTTTGCCTTGGTTTCCTTATCTGTAAATGAACTAGAAAAGAAAATGACTGACCATTCTAGTATCATTGCCAAGAAAATGCGGTCACGAAGAGCCAGACACAATGTGGGATGGATACTTCCTATTAGCTTTGAATTTCAACAAATTATTTTATTTTCTGGGTTTCAATTCCTTATCTATAAAATGAGAGGGTTGGTCTAGAAATCCTCTGAGATCCCTCCCAGCCCTAAATCTATGATGCTAGGTTGCTTGTGTTATGTTCCAAAGCAGGAGGTAGTTTGTTTTAACTTGGAGCACCACAGTCCAGAAAAGAGTATCCTGCCTCCAGGCCCTGTCCTCTATCTGCTGTGCCACCAAGCTGCCCCAATTTGACTGTATACTCTTACCCTAAAAGGTAAGTCACATACAGTCTTATGTCTCATGCAATCACAGTTCCAGAGTAAATCATTTCTATTTCTTTCACTTCAGATTGGGGGAGAAAAACAGGATTGCCTCAAGGACCAGAATTCCTTTTAGTCCATATATGGTTGTCTACGGGCATCATGACAATCCAGTGTTTTAAAAAGATTTCTGGAAAACAATGTATATCATCCTGGAATGTGTTTTCAGGACCTTTTGATGTTTGCTTCTTATTTTTAGGCTCTCCCAGTTCTTATGCAGGAGATAATTACAGGCCTACATTTATGCAGGATGATGAGCTGAGACATTTAATCCTCAAGGTAAATCAATATATTTCCTCCATTCTTGTCTTTATTTGCCTTTCCTTTTTGTTTGACTGAAGGGAGGAGGGGGGAGGGAAGATCTTTACCTTGTTTCCTCTTTGGAACAATGAGCCCTACTTTTTTTATTATGGTAAAAGAAAACATGCAGGTTTGACCATAGTAGGTGAGTTTCAGAGTCAAGAAGGTAGGGAAGGAGTGCGAGTAGACAAGACTAAGCAAAATCATGAGGTGAGATAGTTTGTGGCTGTCCTTCCTTTATCGTTAGCCCAGTATTCCACCTAAGGGCTATGGTGCTTTCATGTTTCCTCCCAAACCCCCTGACTCCTCTAGCTGCTCTGAGGTCCAGAGATCTTTCCTGTATGTAAACGTTTTGCAAACATTAAAGAAACATACATACATACATAGGCAGTCAGTTGGCACAATGGTTAGAGTGTTGGGCTTGGAATCAGCTCCTGAGTTCAAATCTGGCCTCAGACATTTACTAGCTATGTGACCCTGGGCAAGTCACTTAACCCTGTTTCCCTCCATTTCCTCATCTGTCAAATGAGCTCAAGAAGGAAATGGCAAACCACTCTAGTACCTTTGCCAAGAAAACTCCAAAACGGGATCATGAAGAGTCAGACATAACCAAAATGACTGAATGACAACAAATATGTATCATTATTTTTTTAATGATTGTTTTCCCATCCCCATGCCTACTCCCTCAAAATTCACCCGTCGGTTTTCTCTTCTTTCAGGACCCATATCTCTATACATAATATAAATCTTGGATTAAGTCTTTATCAACAAATGACTGGGGACATTCACTGTCATCTTCACTTCCTGTGTTCAGGCTTTAGGTTCACCTTTCTCAAAAGTTACCCCCGCCCCTTCTATGATTAGGGAACAGCAGCATCACCAACCAAGCCCTGTGTTGGTTGTTGTTATGGCCCATGTGATCTGAGCTACCAGTTTCAAGCTCTGATGGTAGCTGAGAGATTAGCCTACTTTTCTGGCTCCTTTCGTAGTAAGGAGTTATTACTGAAGCTATTAAACTATATTCCCTACAGAACCTTCAAATATACGTAGACAGTGTTTAAAGCAAGTAACACAATATTAAATGGTACGTTTTTCACTAGTTCTTACTTTTCTTGTCATGTACTAATATCATGCTGATTTTGTTTACTAAGCTCCATTAGCCTTTCCCATTTATGTCGATTATCTTTTTAATTAGAAAGTATTGGCTATGCAGGAATTTTACAATAAAATGTTCTTGTTCCATTGTTTCAGTCTCGTCTGTCTCTTTGTGACCCCATTTGGGTTTCTATTGGCAAAGATTCTGGAGTGGTTTGCCATTTCCTTCTCCAGCTCATTTTACAGATAAGGAAATGGAGGCAAACAAGGTTAAGTGACTTATTCAGGGTCACACAGTTAGTAAGTGTCTGAAGCCAGATTTGAACTCAGGAAGATGAGTCTTCCTCACTTCAGTCCTGGCACTCTACCCACTGTGCCATCTAGCTGCCTCTGGGTGACTTGCCCAGGTTCACACAGTTAGTAAGTAACTGAGTTCAAATTTGAACTAATTCTGGGCCTGGTGCTTTATCCACTGCATCACCTAGCTAGTTATAATAAAATTCAAAGATGCTTTATGTGATGGCAATCACTTTCTATTTGCTTCAGTGAGGGGGAAGAGGAAAGACAGGGCATTTTGACGGAATTTAGATTTTCAGGTCAACTTTCTTTTTTTGAGAGGGAAGGTAGGGCAGTTGGGATTAAGTGACTTGCCCAAGGCTAATTTTGTGTCAGGTGTCTGAGGCTGGATTTGAACTCAGGCCCTCCTGACTCTAGGGCCGGTGCTCTATTCGCTGTGCCACCTAGCCACCCCTCAGGTTAACTTTCAAGAGGTTCAGTCACCCCTCAACGTGTGAGCCTGCAATTAGTATGCTGTCCATAGACAGTAGCAAATGTTTTGTTTGTGTGGTCTGAACAACTAGGTGTTGTTGATTGAAAGACTGGCAAGCTTTTCTAACTCCTTTGAAAACAAAAATGAGATCCCCAAGAGTATGTCACTGACACATTAGAAATGTTGTAAGGATGGATAATCGTTATGGAAAGAAGTATGACACTCTTCAAGCCCAGGGCAGCGCATCCCATGCCTGAACTTTCTCTTCGTCCAAAAGCATGAGTTTATGCTTAGATTTAATTTAAGGATCTTGTATACTGTGGTTATCTTTTACGTTTACATTTTGTGGAATTTTTCTTATGATGTAAATGAAAGCGAATGAAGACCTAGTTTATTCTACAGGCCACAATATTTTCTTGAAAATCAAACCTTTCAAAATACAAAAAAGAATTACTTGTAACATCATTACTATTATTTATCATAGGTTGCGGATGGGTTCTTACTTGTTGTTGGATGTGATCGAGGAAAAATTCTATTCGTGTCTAAATCAGTCTCCAAAACACTTAATTATGATCAGGTATGTCACACTACTTTTCAAAAACTTAGGGTAGTTTTACAACAGTTTATTTTTAACTTTTTTGAACAAATATATTGGACCCAAGTAACTTCTTTCTATTCACTAATGTCAGAATTTCAAAAGCATATTCCTATTGAGAAAGGTCCCAATATAATCTCACATGATACTGTTTCAAAATATGCCCTTGAGTAAAATACTGTGATAATGGCAGTGGCTTCATTCCTCAAGGACTAATGAATGCCATTTGGGTTAGATTGCTTAGTAAGAAACTGTTGTATTGAAAAACTGGTAGGTTGGATTAATGGGAATACCAAATCCCCTGAAGTAGTTGCATGTATTTAAATTCTCACTGTTTGAAGTTATAATTATATGAAAGATGGTAATTGGTTCCAATTCAATGGAAACATGTAACTCAAATTCAAATAAAGTGACTTCAAGGGAATTCATTATTTGCACTAATCAGAATCTAGCTGAACTTCAAACTGGTATAGATCTGTGATCTCCTCCATGTGGGTACTTCCTCCTACAGTATAGATTATAATCTATTCACAATCCATCCACAATTTTTCTTCCTGTACAGTCATTGTCCATGTTTTCAGATAAATTGTCCACAAGGGTTCCACTTAACGTATGAGGATCTTTCCTCCATGTCTCCTTTTTAAAAGTAATTTTTAATTTAATTAATGTTTAATTAAAACTTTTTTTTATTCTGAACTTTCTAAACACCAACAGACACGAGCATTTCCAAATACAGAGAACAGGAAAAAGAACATTATTCACAAATCATAAGTCTCCGCATATAACTAAGTTTTTAAAGTAGATAATACATTCCACATGTTCCAAAGCTGTCCTGCTTGTCAAAATTACCTTCTGAATTTCCTTCTATTCTCTACACTTTAAAAAAGTGCTTCACTGACGCTCTTATCATTCTTCATTTATGCATTATTATTTTCCCACCTTTACACCCACTCCTCCCCTCAAATTTTTCCCAATAACCAATAAACATAATCAAGCAAAACAAATCCATACATTAGTTATGTCCAAGAATGTCTCTCTCATTCTTCACCTGTAGCCCATCACCTCTCTGTTGTCGCCTGTTGGTCTTTCAGGTCTCTTGACATTTTGTAGATTTCAGTAGAGCACATTGGATAGCCGTAAGTTAGCCCTTACTCTCATTATGCGATAAGCCCATGTCCTTTTTGGATTACACATCTCTGTGGTAATGTCTTTTATGCAACTTCCTTCTGCTCAATTCCTCTTCAGTAATGTATTGTAACCTACTCACATCTACTGTATACATTTCCATTGCCTTTTGATTAACCAACAACTTTGTTCTTTCTATGATTCACTTCTCTTTCCACTCTATCACAAAGGCACAGAAAGTTAGAACTTAGGTAATTGGAGAAGAGAGGAGAGAATTTTCCAGGCAGAGAGAACAGTATACAAAAACAATAAGGAGTCATAAGAGAAATCTTTGTAGGTAGGAGTGATCAGGAAAGGAGGTAGAAGTGTGAGGAGTAGGAATTAAAGAAATAGAGATGATGAAATAAGAGCTTTCCAGGTTTCAGAAATGGTGTGAGCCAAAGGTATGGAAGAAGGAATCATATGGCACATTCAAAGGACAGCTGGGTTGTTATTTCAGTCATAGATTTTGTTTGGTTTGTATCTGGCATTACGCACCTCTTTGTTCTTTATTGGAATTACTTTGTTCTTTACTAGAATTTTATAGAATCACCGCTATCTTTGTCTACCACATTTTAATTTACAATATTTTCCTACTTTTCTGGGCTAAATGACTTCAGGGTATATCCCAGTGCGATTAGAATGCAAGTGTGTGGATTTGAAAATGTATGGAATTAAATTGAATTTATCAGTTCTATTGACTCTTGGCAGAGAAGTGGGCAGGGGAATGGGGAGGATTTGGGAGAGGATGTGGAGGAAGTGAATAATATTTACTCCAAACATTAAATGGATTAGTTTAAGTTTATACTGCATCGTGAAAACTTCTTTGTTCATTATTAATTTCAACAAAAGTAACTGTATACATTTTGTGTACCTGGGAGGGAAAGTGGGAGCAGGATTTATTATACTGCTTTGAAATGAACAGTCTATCTTACAATTAGGCAAGTTTGACTGGACAAAGCTTATTTGACTACTTACATCCAAAAGATGTTGCCAAAGTAAAGGAACAGCTTTCTTCTTCCGATATTTCACCAAGAGAGAAGCTGATAGATGACAAAAGTAAGTGTTACCATGATCACTATTTTAAAAGACTATGATTAGTTGTTTAAAAGTTGAGATCAAGCATTCATGTCACAGTACCAACTTATTCAAATATGCATACATTGTTAGGCTCTGCTATTTAAATCTATAAACACTCTTTTAAAAGCCATATCAAAAAGTCCTTTATTTTGCATAACAAAGTGACATTTTTGCTTTCAAATATTTTCTCTCTAAGGTGAAAAGACATTGTTCTAGAATCAAAGCCTTGTTCTGCTGTCATACTCAGCAACCATCATTGATCTGTGGCATTCTTATATTCATTTACCAAAGCATAATGATTTATTCACACAGAGCCACACAGCTTTAAGTAGTAAACTTCAACGAACATATAACATTCATGCCTTTGTAACATAAGAATATGAAAGGAATTGATAGTAGAGAGCTGACCTCAGAGTCATAAAGACCTGAGTTTGAGTTCCACTTCTGACACATACTGGCTGTGTGACCCTGGGTAAGTCACCTAACCTCTCAATTCCTGAGGAAACTCTTCAACAATCTAAGATGTAGAGAAGCTGCCAGTCCACATTAGTATGGTAGAAGGTTTCTCACTGGAAGATCCTGATACCAATGATATCATAGGAGAGGCAGACAGAGACCGAAAGACAAAGATAGAGAGATCAAAGGGAAGGAAAGAAAAGATCACCTCTAACAATGATCTTTTCTAATGCCTCATCTTGTTGTGCCATTAGCAGACCTTATCAAACCAGAAAGGCTTTGTATTCAAATTTGGCAATAGACTATAAGTATGTTGTATAAGGTTAGAGTTCAGAGAGGCTCCAGTTCAGAGAGGCTCCTCACCTGCAATTTGGTTACCATATGGTTTATTATTTTGGTCAAAACAAGTCATTAAACAAGCTCATGAACAAGTTCATTAATGTATCTTATACATCACTTGGTTTATAATTTAATTAATCAATATCTGTGTCAGTGGAGAGAGACTTCACACTGATGAAATCATTGATCCCTGAAATATGAAAATGATGGTCAAATATGAAATGGGCAAAAAATTAGGTTTTTTTTTCAGCTGACCACTCTTATGTTCTCTATTTACTTGGGAGTTTTTTCCCCTTACATTTGAAACGTATTGATAGATGTCAACTAATAATTCCTTCTATACTTCAAAAAAAATTTTATTCAAAGAAAAAAATTTAAGGTTTTAAAATTCAAAATGAGATTATATAAAATCAGGATAGACTTCTCTTGTAACTACCATTTTTGAATCTATATTGCAGGCATTTTGTTAATATTTGACTGTCATTACATTAAAACACAAAGAATATTTTTTCATGTATTGTAAACAGAAATGTGAGAAGTGGTTAAAAAGTGTTAGGGAACAAAACTTTCATTGTTACTTGAAAGTATTTTTTCTGATGATTCTCTCACCCATATGTGTTGTGAAAGCTGGCTTTCAAGTTCAAGCAAATTTCCCTGCTGGAACGACTCATCTGTATTCTGGTGCAAGGCGGTCCTTTTTCTGTAGGATCAAGTGTTACAGACCATCAATCAAAGAAGAACAGGAATGCTTACCCAACTCCAAGAAGAAAGGTATCTTTTTGAAATATCAAGTGATTTTGTTTTTGAAAATAAAATCAATGTCCCTAGGTGGTAACCCCACAAAATGAGATGTAATCTCAACATCAATCAAGCAAAAGCCTCTTGAGAAGAGGAAGAATACAATACTATTTAGCTTAATTGTCCGTATTGGCTATTCGGACTCATCAGATTTACTCCAGAATCAAATCAACACTTTGTCCTATTCCCCACAATCTTAAAGGAGGTGGCAAAAAATCTATTCACTTGGATCAAAAGAGGAAAATTTGGGAAGGAGTAGAAGTGATAGTTATAATCACAATATCTCCAAGTTGGGATGGATCTCAGTGGCTATCTACTCCAACTCATAATTCAAAAACATCCTCATAACTCTACAACATCCCCAGCAAGTGGCCTTTGCTTGAATGCCTTTCGTTAAGTGGAACCTACCTTCCAAGAGAGTTGATTTGACTTTGGATACCTTTAATTGTTATGAAGATTTTCTTTACATTGAGCTAAAACCTCTCTCTGTACCTTCTACACACTGTTCCTAGTTTTAGCCAAGCAAAATAAGTCTAATCCCTTTTTCATATGATAGTCTTTCATATATTTTGAAGACAGCTACCTTGTTCTGTTTTCTCTTAAAAAGCTTCAAATTCTGTTTTCTCTTAAAAACCTTCAAATTCCAAGTCTTTTAGTGAAATTTAGTTCCTTTCAAAAATATATTAGAAAATTATGCTATTACAAAAAACCCCACTGATTTTCTTTTAATATAAGTTTTGTGTTTCATAATAAGACTAGTTCTTTTATCAAATTTCTGGTTTTATTACCTTGTGATCCATTTACAGATTTTCTTTGTGGGCATCTTCATATTGAATTGCTTTTATTCTTATTCATGAAACTTAGTCTGGAAATTTAAGGGCTTTCAGAGGCCTTTTGGACTTTGGCCATGAATATATGCTAAATAAATTAAGTGTAAGACTCTCAGTTTCCATCAAATTGGCTTGTTAGGAAAGTAAGTGTACTTTGCTCTGTGTACATTCTTAATACTTATGTCGTGTCTGTCTATCTTCCTATCTTGGTACACAGACAGGGATATGTGAAGGAATTCTACACTGGATTTACTGTTTTTATACCTTGATAAAGTATGAATTATCATCATTTGGCAGGAAATACGCTAATGCTGTGTGCTACCAAATTGGATCTAATAAGAAGAATGGATCATGATTATTTTTATGGTACATATCAACATGGCAAAATATAGTAAGACAATTTACAAGGGAAAACATGAATGAGTATGGGTAACCAGTCTATAATAGAATATTAATTGACTAACTTGTGTGCCAGTACCTTCTTATCCTCTTAAGCTTAGCCTCCAACACACGGTAGAATACATTTGAGAAGTTTGAGAAAAGAGTGCTCGGTGGTGGTACATGCTGGTAATCCCAGTTCCTGAGGAGGGTGATGCTGGTAGATCTCCTAAATGCAGGAGTTCTGAGCTGTTGTGGGTTGTATCCATCCTTGTGTCTGCACTATGTTTGTCTGTGATATTGTGGGGCCTGGGGGTGGGGGTCGGGTAGGAGCGGGACAGAGCATCAGATTAAGAAGGAACAAGTTTGAAGAAGTCATATGAGAGTGCTGACTTAATCCACTAGTAATTTATATCATCTTATCTCAACTGAACCCTCACTGCTGCAAAATAGCCTTTTTATTCTTTCCCAGTTGACAATCATACTCTCTTGGAATGGCTCTTCTAAAACCTCTTTTCCCTTATGAGGTTTTCTAACCTGGCTCTGTTGCCCAGGACTTATAAGGTACTCTTTATACTTTAAACTATAATTTTAAACTACTAAACCTCTCTCCTTCAATTTACACCTCAAAACTCCTTTTGTGTTATCCCCAGTCTCTTATTTGCTCTAATCTCTAATCTCTTCTCCTTGCTAAGGCTAGCCCTTTATCTCATCATTCCATTCCTTCCCTTCTTGTGCACTTAATCTCTCTTCATGCTTTGACTGTTGCCTATAAACATGCTCAGATCATCCCTATCCTTAAAAAAAAAAACAACCCTCACTTGACCCTTCTTTGCTCTCAAGGTATCATCCCCTGTCCCTCTCCTCCATTTCATTATTAAACTTTTTTTTTTCTTTTCGGAGGGGGGAAGGCAGGGCAATTGGGGTTAAGTGACTAGCCCAAGGTCATACAGCTAGTAGGTGTCAAGTGTCTGAGGTAGGATTTGAACTCAGGTCCTCCTGACTCCAGGGCTGGTGCTCTATTCTCTGCACCAGCTAACCACCCCTCATTATTAAAGTCCTGGGAAAAAAATCTGTTCATTGCATCTACTTCCTTATGTCTCACTTCTTACCTCCTTACATTTGGGCTTCTGATTCTACCATGCCATGGAAACCACTGTCTGAGGTTACAGATGATCTCTTAATTAAATCTGGCCTTTTCTTAGTCACCCTCATCAATTTTTCTACTCCCTTGGACACAGTTGACCATTCTTTCATTTCTGCTTCTTCAGCTCTTCACGTTGTCCTCAAGCCTGTCTGATTGTTCCTTCTTCCTTGCTGGGTAAAACTCCAGATCCCTTCTCCCTAACTGTGGTTGTCTCTCAAGGTTCTGTTCTGGGCACCTTTAAATCTGTGTGTATGTATGTGTGTGTGTGTGTGTGTGTGTGTGTGTGTAGGTGTGGGTGTGTGTGTGTGTATACACGCCCTTTCTTAGTGATCTTATTATCAGCTTCCATGAGTTCAAATATCATTTCTATTCAGATGATTCCCAAATCTATATATCTAGCCCTATTTTCACAGTGAGGTAGTTCAGTGGATAGAATGCTGGGCTTACAGTCAGGAAGACTTATCTTTATGAGTTCCAAAACTGACTTCAGACCCTTACTAGCTGTGTGACCTTGGGCAAGTCACTTAACCCTGTTTGCCTCAGTTTCTTCATCTATGAAATGAGCTGGAGAAGGAAATGGCAAACTTCTTTGCCAAGAAATCTTTGCCAAGATCCCCAAATGAGATCACACAGAATTAGATACAACCAAAATGACTGAACAACAACAGAAATTCTGTCTTGAGCTCCAACCTCCTGATGGGCTTCTCAAAATCATAATGTCAAAAGTTAAATCCTTACTTTCCCCCGCAAATTCATCCTTCTTGGAAATGTCTTTATTTATTAAGGGCACTACAATACTGCCAGCCATCCAGATATTTAAATTAAATTTGTAAAAAATTTTATTCATCTGTTCTGCCCATTACTTTCTCTCCCAATGGAGCACATGAAGGAAATCTAAGTATACAGACATGGTCTGGCAAGAAAAGTCCTACTTGGCTATGTCCAAAAATGTGTGTTTCTGTGTTTTAAGTTCATCTCTCTGGCAGGAGGCAAGCTGCATATTTCATTTTCACTCATAGAGGTTTCCCCTATTTTCTCTGAATTCCATTTAGTCATTTCTTATGGCACAATTGTAATCCATTATTTTCATGTACCAAAATTTGTTTAGTCATTCCCCAATACAAAGACAGCTCTTTGGTTTCTAATATTTGACTGCCATGAAAAAAAGGTACTATAGATATTTTTGTACAGAGAGGTCCTTCTCGTCTCTGATTTCTTTGGGGTATAGTCCTAGAAGTCATGTAGTTGGGTCAAGAGTATGAGCAGTTTGGTACCTTTGGGGACATAGTTCCAAATGGCTTTCCAGAATCTAGCCAACCAGATCTGCATCCTAGGAGTCACTCTTAACTATTCAATCTCCCTCACATCTAATCAGATGTTAAATCCACTTCCGCTGCATCTTTTTCATCTATTTGCTCTCCATTCATACAGCCCATATCAGAGATCAAGTTCCCATTATCTCTCATTCGGACTATTGCAACAATAGCCTCCAGTTGTCTGCCCCTCTTCTGACCCATCCTTCCTTAATCCATCCTTCTGTCCAGGTATCAAAACAGTCTCCCAAAAACACAAGTTTGACTATATAATTTCTCTGCTCAAGAATCTTTAGCAATTCCCTATTGCTTCTAGGATAAATACAAAACCCTCAGATTGGCATTTAGAACCCTTGACAGCTTGGATCCAGCCTTTCTTCCATACTAATTTCTAATACTCTGTATCAGCAAGCACCCTGGCATACCCAGGGTGGCTGCTAGCACAGGTTCTTAGATCTGCTTTTCTGAAGGAAAGCAACTCGATGGGTTAACAATCTTACTTTAATCAATCAAACACATATCATTTACCTAAAAAGTCAGCACCCTGAACTTCAGAGAATACAAACACAAGTTACAAGCAGAAGTTACAAGCAAACAGAGAAACAGGTCAGCAGAGGGGCTTCCAGTCGTGTGACCATTACATCCATACCTAGTCAGTTACCAGAAAGGGAAGCACCAACATCTGGGTTTTTCAAAGCCAGGGGGCTCAACAGCTTCCCAGAGTCTCATCTGGCCAAATCACCCAACTCTTCTCAAAGTGAGCCCCAAAGCAAAAACTCACATCAGGGTATATATAGCCTTCTCCTGGATCAGAGAATGTCACAGCCCTCTTGACCCACTGCCCAATCACCAAGTAATAAGGCGTGGGCATTCCTGAAGAACAAGCCTCCCTCCACAGGCTCCATATGACCACATTCAGCCTATTATGGGGCAGAGTATATTTTCAAATCAGGAAAGGTTCTCAGAGTCACTTAAGCCACTTAAGCCAAGGGCCTCGGGGCAGGGAAGATCTTCAGATTCCCGTAACATACTCTCATCCCTCGTGCTTCTGTGGTTGACCTTCTCATTGTTGCCAGATAAGGCACTACATCTCCCACCTGTATGCTTTTAGGTTATTCTTCATGCCTGGAATGTAATCCTTTTTCACTTCATGTCTTAGACTTAGAATTTTTAACTTCCTTCATGGCTCAACTCAGGTACTTCCTACAAGATGCCTTTCCTGATCCTTCATATAAAGAGAAAATACAAAACTATAAAGCAAAAATATAAAGATATAAAGATAAAAATAATGAAAACAATAGCTAGCATTTAGATAGCCCTTTATTAAGGTTTACAAAGCTTTTACAATTATCTCATTTTATCCTCACAACACTGGAAAGTAGGTGCTATTTTTGATCTTCATTTAGCAGATGTGGAAACTGAGTCATACATAAGTTAAGTGATTTGCTTTACTTAGGTTCACCCAACTAGTATCTGATGTCGGATCTGAACTCAGGTCTTCCTGACTCTAGGTCCATTGCTTCTACCTGGGAAAATGAAACAGTGCCTGCCCCCAAGGAGTTTACACCAGCTCCCTTTGACATCTCTGACATTTTATTTATTTCATTTATGGCAAAGTCATTGGCTTCTATGTGAACACATTCTGTGTTCATATTTCCTTTCAAGTTAACAAATTTTTTTTTTTGCTTTTTGGAGGGGGTATGGTAGGGCAATTAGGGTTAAGTGACTTGCCCAAGGTCACATGGCTAGTTTTTGTGTTAAGTGTCTAAGGCCGGATTTGAACTTTATTCACTGCACCACCTAGCCGCCCCAATAAATATTTTTAAAATGTCTGCCATGGGAAAAGCACTGTGCTAGGCACTGAAGGGGGTACAGAACAGCTGTGAAAACTACATTGGGGGTTCTCAACCTTTTTGGTCTCAAGACCTCTTTAAACTTTTAAAAACTATTGAGGACCCCAAAGAGCTTTTTTGTTTAGGTGGATTATATTTGTTTGTCTTTACCGCTTTTGAAATTAAAGCTGATAAATTTAAAAATCGTTATCCACTTTAAAAACCTATTGTATGTTAACAGAACTCACATTTTTTTTTGTCAAAAATAACCATTATTTTCCAAAACAAAAAATTGCTGGAGAAGAGTAGCAATGTTTTGTATAGGTCTGCAAATCTCTTTTTAATAAAAGGCCTAATAGAAGGCAGCTGAATTCTCTTACCTACTTTTACATTCAAGCTGTTACAATATGTTGTTTTGGTCAAAGTTTATGAAGAAAATCTGACCTTAGATAGATATGGAATTGGAAAATAGAGGGGTATTTTAATAGGCAAATAACATATTAGTATTATTATGAAAATAGTTTTAGCTTCATGCATTCCTTGCAAAGGTCTTGGACCCCGGTCCAAAGACCAGGTCTTAGATCTCAGACCACATTTTAAGAACTGCCAGCCTAGATACTTCTGAGGTTCCCGTTCTCAAATTATATGGGTTTTGAATCAATAAGGAATAAGACTGGGGCATCAGCCCTGGAGTTAGGAGGACCTGAACTGAAATACTGCCTCAGACACTTACTAGCTGTGTGATCCTAGGCAAGTCAGTTAACCCTGATTACCTAAAAAAAAAAATAATAATTAAACATTGTCTTGTTCTTTAGGATCTTACAGTCTAATTGGAAAGAAAAGAAAAAAAAATCCATGAGAAAGTAAATAGAGTGTAATATATCTATGTTTCTAAGATATAGAGACTGTTTGTGCTTGTCTGTCAAATGAGTAGTTCTAATAAAAAGTGTGATGAATTCAAAGAAGGGTAGAGGCCACTATAGCCTGGAGAGTTATTTAAAGGTTTTGTACAAGAGAAAGGAGTTGAACTGGACCTTGAAGTAAGCAAGAAAAAAACCAAACCAAAACAAAAAAAAAAAAACAAAGACAGAAACCAGACCTTCAAAATGCCTCAAATAAGAACACGTGATTCTTCCTAGAAAATTAATTCCATAAAATATTTTTGGTGAATTAAATAATTTTTCTAGTTTGAATGATTAAAAATGTATTTGTCTTCTCAATGGGTGGGGGGGTGAGAGAGGGAAAGAACCTGAAACTGAAAATAAAATATAATTGAGTTTTGAAAAATTACCAGAAAGTCTCACTGAAAATCCTATCAAAAATGTAAAAATCAGTGTCATTATTTTCCACCCTGATTATCTGAGGAACTAGCTCCAGAATGTAGTAAGAGACAAGGACATAGTGTGGAAAATTTGGGGGCTTATTTATTGTTTCAAATAGCAACGTAAAGTGCTATTAAATGTGGGCTATGATTAGTAGCAAGTGGATTGATAATAACTATAGAAGATTACTGTTATTACTTATAAATTTTACATGATATTCTAGATAAGCGTATGTAAGTATCACATTAATATATAATAAAATATACAGTATGTGATATATCATTTTAATAAATGTACATATTAATTTATATCACAATGGCTACAAAGGGGCAACAAGAAAGACAACAATATTTTTAACTATCTTGTTGCCTTTGGAAACGTCTCTCCATTTAAGATCCCAAAGAACGATTGGGAGAATAAAGTGAGACCAACAGGATTTGTTCCCCACCATGCAATGAGTGGAGTATTTGTGTGGGCCCACAATAGACATATCTCTGGGCACTAACAACTAGAGTTCAGTTGTTTTTGAAGACTCAAGCATGTTTGGCTTTGACTGCAACTTTGTTCTTGTTAATATGAATCTAGGAGCTCTGTAAAATATTTAACCCAATCCTGAGTCTTTCTGTTAAGGATCTGACAAAGTTAAATGAAAGGATTAAAAGTCGAGCTGTGTTGTCAGGCCACTGAAAAGAAATCTCTTTCCTTCTCCATTTTAACTATACCTTTGCACTTTTAATTAATTTTGTGATGCCTCTAGAATATGCCCATAATATATTCAAAACTTTTCCCTCCCCCAAAAAACCAAACTAAATCTGAGAAATTAATGAAAAATTATTAAACATTCAGTTAATAGGATGGAGTTATGTTGTGAAACTTTTTGCAGTACACGTTAATGGTCTTAAATATTCAGTTAATAGGATGGGACTATGTTGCAAAACTCTTTGCAATACATATTAATGGCTTTCATTTAAAAAATTGTATTAGCTATGAAACTCGAATTGGGTTAATATAAATTTAAATAATGATAATAGATTATTATATATTATTACTATATTATTGCTAATATAGCCAAGGTCCCCTCCCTTTTCATATGGAAAGCATAACTAAATTTCTAGAAAGTGAGACAGAATCTCTTCAGTTATCAAGTCTACAAAGCAGAAGAAAACAGAATTCTTTTAAAACATGTTCAGTTCATTTGCCATTTTCTGACTTATTCATCGTTTCAAAGAACATTTATTATTGCTATGACTGAAAAAAGTTTTAGAATTTATTCCTAATGACTTCAATTCATTTTCTTTTTCTCTCTCTCTTTCCTTCTCTTTTTTCTTTTCTTCTTGTCCTTCCCTTCCCTCTCTTCCTCTTTCTATCCTTTTTCCCTCCCTCCTTCCTTCCTTCCTTCTTTTCTTTCTTTCTTCCCTTCCTTCTTTCCTTCCTTTCCTTTTTCTTTTCTCTCTTTCTTTTTCTTCCTTTCCTTTCCTTCCCTCCTTTTTTCTTCCTTCCCTACTTTCTTCCCTTTTCCTTTTCCTTTTCCCTTCCCTTCCCTTTCCCTTCTCCTTCCCTTCCCATTCCTTCCTTCTTTCCTTCCTTCCTTTTTTCCTTCCTTCTTTCCTTCCTTCCTTCCTTCCTTCCTTCCTTCCTTCCTTCCTTCCTTCCTTCATTCCTTCCTTCCTTCGAATTAGATCACAGGAAGTTCTGTACCATTCACTGCACGGGTTATTTGAGGAGTTGGCCTCTGAGTGTAGTGGGACTGGAAGAAGAGAACAACAGCCAGAAAAGCAGCAGTAACTTTAACTGCCTTGTGGCCATTGGAAGATTACATCCATATATTGTCCCACAAAATAGTGGAGAAATTAAAGTCAAGCCAACAGAATTTGTGACCCGCTTTGCCACGAACGGAAAGTTTGTCTATGTGGATCAACGGTAACCAATGCAGTAATGATTAGAATTGAAAAGTACTGATGAAGATTACAAGAATAATAGGTTGTTCAGTAGACCATCTGGATTGATTTAATTTATAAAGGAAAGACTTGAGTAAAATGAGGGTATTGATATGTCAGCAAACTTCCAACAAGTACAATCACTACAGTGTATCTCAACTCAATGACCTGAGATGGAGAGGTAGCCTGTAGTCACAGATGCATTGAACTGGAAATAATAATCACTATGTCTTTGATTATGTTGAAACACGAGAAGAGCTGCACTCTACCTTAAAATTTCCAGTTGTGCTACAACATTCCAGCTGAGAGTCTGAAGAGCCCAGAAAGTATATTTACTGCCTGTGTGACCTTGGGCAAGTCACTTAACTTCCTTAGGCCTCAGTTTCCTCATCTATTAAATTAAGGAATTGAACTAGATGGTCTGTGAGGTCTTTTCCAACTCTATATCCATTATCCTACAATCTTATGAAACTCCTGAGGGCCTTTGCCTACAACTCATATGTTGTCCTACTATGGGGTTCTCTTCTACCTAATGGTTTGGGAGGGGAGGAGGAACAAGCATTTATTAAACACTGACACTGTGCTAAGTGCTTTACAAATATTACCTCATTTAATTAAAACAACAACCTGGGAGGAAAGTGTTAATATTATTCCCATTTTACAGTTGAGGAAACTGAGGCAGACAAAGTAGTTAAGTGACCTACCCAGGGCCATACAACCAGTAAGTATCTGAGGCTATATTTGAATTTAGCTCTTTCTGACTTTAAACCAAACACTCTCTCTATTATGCCATCTAGCTGCCTCAATAATAATGATGTCAAAGGAGAAGGGACCAGTGGTGTCAAATGCAAATAAAAACAGATTCCCTAGCCACATCTATTGACTTAGAAAACCACAAATCAGCATTATCTATGTTGAATTATATTTTCATTTGTTTTGTTAAACATTTTCCCAGTTACATTTTAATCTGTTTCATCTACACTTGGGAGTTTTGTGGGCCCTGTGCACAGTGGGGGGAATTTGACACCTCCTGTGTAGACTATTATTTAGAATGAATGTATAGTAGTTGTGTATTCAGAATATTCAGTATACAGAAATGGTATATTCACTAGCTCTGAATTTTATTTTTTCCGTTTAAAAAGGGCAACAGCAATTTTAGGCTATCTTCCACAAGAACTTTTGGGAACTTCTTGTTATGAATACTTCCATCAAGACGATCGCAGCACTCTAACCAAGAAACACAAAGCAGGTACGCGCTGAATGGGATTTCTCTCTGTAAAAATCTTTCCCTGAATTTTTCTTTCCTTTGTCTTCTCACTCTTTTTTTCTCTCCCTTTCCCAAATAATCTTGAGTCCTAATTTACACAGACCCTATAAGTTCAGAAACTTGAAAGAATATGAATGAAATGAATTTTATAACAATAAGTGATCTATTATTTTAAGAATATTACAATATTCTGAATTTTTTTTCTTGTCTATTTAGTCCTGCAGAGTAAGGAGAAAATCTTTACTGATTCCTACAAGTTCAAAGCAAAAGATGGCTCATTTATCACTTTAAAAAGCCAGTGGTTTAGTTTCATAAACCCTTGGACCAAAGAACTGGAATACATTGTATCCGTGAACACATTAGTTCTGTAAGTAATTTTAAAAATAATTATCTTAGCACCATAATCTGCTCAAAGCCCTAGTTCCTTTAACGGTTCTTCCTATGACAGAATAATAGCTAGAATAATAGTTTTAAGGTTTGTAAAAAGATTTTACCTAACTTGTCTCATTTAAGTCTCACAGCAATCCTGTGATTTAATGGCTGAGGAAACTGAGGCACACAGAGGTTAAGTGACTTGCTCAGCCAGAGTCACACGGCTAATAAGTATGCCTGAGACCAGATTCAAACTCAGGTCTTCCTAACTCTGAGCACCAGGTTCTTACTCACTGCGCCAACTCACTGCCATGGTTTCAAGCCTTCTCCCAATTCTATTGTCTTTTCTTTGGATGTGCTCTAGCTTGTTAATGTTCCTCTTAAAATATGGTGCCCAGAACTGAGTGCTGTAGGGGTAGTCTGACCAATTAATAATACAGTAAGCCTGTTACCTACCTTTTACTGGGAACTATCAATAAGCCCAAGTTTTAGCTTTTTTGGAAGCCATAAATAACACTCTGAATTCATGTTGAGCTTGCAATTGACTAACATTACTAAATTTTTTTGAATATATACATACATATATACACATGCATACATATATACACACACATTCTCTCTCTGTCACACACATACACACACACACACACACACACACACACACACACACACACACACACACACACCACACTAAAAGGAAGACAACCTCTGTCCTCAAAGAACTTATATTCTAGTAGTGAAACTGGAAAGGGGGAAGGTTGGGAAAGGGAAAGTACCCCTACGGGGACGTGGTAGAAAGTCCAGAGAGTCAGAAGAAAAGCCAGGAGGGGAATGAATGATGGGCCAGCCTGAGCCCATCTCCAAAAGGGAAGCTTCAAAAGGAACTCACCAATGAGAGGGGGCTGATATGGTACAGGGATAGTCTGAGGAGGCCCTAAGTACTAAGGGACATTCCAAGGTGAGAAGGCAGCTGAATGATGGTGGGAAAAGTCCAGAGAGTCAGAAGCACATCCAGGGAGGGAATGAAGTAGTGCTGATGTGGTTCTATCCCCAAAATGGAGGCCCTAGAAGGAACTCTTCAATGAGAGAAGGGGGCAGCATGGTGGAAGGATGCTCCAGGGTGAGAATCATGGTAGCAAAGTCCACGAAGTCAAAAGCACAGCTGGGAATATAGTTTTCAGAATCCACATTTCTTTCTTTTTTGAAAATAGGAACATTCGTCATCTTCTACTTTGGGTTTCTCTTAACTATATTTTCCCCACCTATACATATGAAAGCCAAACATGGCTTAAGTAGTTCTGATCTTTCTCTGATATGTTGCATCTTCTGCTCTCAACACTGGACCTACCTCTTTATTGTTCTTTTTGCACTAAACATTCTTTTAAAAGGGCTTGGTTTTTTTTTTCCTTGTTATTTTTCAAAAACCCTCAGATCACTCTAGGCTTTAGCTTTCTTGACATCTCTTACAACTTGGTATCTCTGTATTTGGACTTGGTTATGGATCCATTTTTCCATTTTGTTCAGATCATTTTAAAATCTAAGCTCATTAATTCAATTCAATTAACATTTAGTAAACATCTACTATGGATCAGGCTCTGTGCTAAGAGCTGGCGATACTGAGAAGAAAAAAAAGAGTCCCTGCCCTCAAAGAGCTTACAGTCTTTTCCTACCACTTAACAGTATTTTATTTTTTCCAATTACATGTAAAGATAGTTTTCAACATTCACTTTTATGAGATTTTTGAATTCCAAATTTTTTTCTCCTTTCCTCTCCTCCCCCTTCCCCAAGACAGCATGCAATCTAATATAGGCTATAAATATGCAGTCCTGTTAGACATATTTCCACATTAGTCATGCTGTGAAGGAAAAATCAGAACAAACAGGAAAAATCATGAGAAAGAAAAAAAAAGAGAGAGAGAGAAAATAGTAAGCTTCAATCTGCATTCAGACTCCATATTTCTTTCTCTGGATGTGGATAGCATTTTCCATCATGAATCTTTTGGAATTGTCTTAGATCATTATATTGCTGAGAAGAGTTAAGTATCAAAATTGGTCATTGAACAGTGCTGTGTACCCTGTTCTCTTGGTTCTGTTCACTTCCCTTTATATCAGTTCATGTAAGTCTTTCCAGGTTTTTCCGAAGTCTACCTGCTCACCATTTCTTATAGAACAATAGCATGCCATTACATTCATATACCACAATTTGTTCAGTCATTCCTCAATTGATGGACATTCTCTCAGTTTCTAATTCTTTGCCACCACAAAAAGAGCTGCTATAAATGTTTTTGTACGTGTTGGTCCTTTTCCCTTTTTTATGATCTCTTTGGGATATAGACCTAGTAGTGGTATAGCTGGATTAAATGCACAGTTTTATAGTCCTTTGGGTATAATTCCAAATCGCTCTGCAGAATGGTTGAATCAGTTCACAACTCCACCAACAATACATTAGTATCCCAATTTTCCCACATCTCCAACATTTATCATTTTCCTGTTTTGTCATATTAGCCAATTTGAAGGTGGTAGCTCAGAGTTGTTTCGATTTGCATTTTTCTAGTCAGTAGTGACTTAGAGCATTTTTTTCACATGGTTATAGATAACTTTAATTTCTTCATCTGAAAAATGCCTGTTCATATCCTTTGACCCTTTATCACTTGGGGAATGACTTGTATTCTTATAAATTTGACTCAGTTCTCTATATATTTTAGAAATGAGGGCTTTATCAGAGACACTGGCTATAAAAATTGTTTCCCAGCTTTCTGCTTCCCTTCTCATCTTGGTTGCATTGGCTTTATTAGTGCATGCAAAACCTTTTTTAATTTAACATAATCAAAATTATCCATTTTGTATTTCATAATGTTCTCTATCTCTTGTTTGGTTATAAATTATTCCATTCTCCACAGATTTGACAAGCAAGCTATTTCTTGCTCTCCTAATTTGTTTATGGTATCACCTTTTATGTCTAAATCATGTATCCATTTTGACCTTATTCTGGTATATGGTATAATATGTTGATCTGTACCTAGTTTCTGCTATAGTATTTTCCAGTTTTCCCAGCAGTTTTTATCAAATAGTGAGTTCTTATCTCAGAAACTGGAGTCTTTGGATTTATCAAACAGGAGGTTACTATAATCATTGACTACTGTGTCTTGTGTATTTTACCTGTTCCACTGATCTACCCCTCTATTTCTTAACCAGTACCAAGTAATTTTGATGGTTGCTAGGATCTTAGAATCTAATGGGAAATCAGAAAAGGATATGTGAGAAAAACAAGTGTAACTATATCTGTAGAGTATATGCAGAAGCAAATTTCTGAAAGTGTGTTATCCATCTTCAGCTACCTTTCATGATAGTCTCATCTCCTAGATCAAATATATCTTCTCTCTGGACTTTTTGAAATTTGACTTACTAAAGACTAAGACACATGACTTTAGTTGTCACCCTCTGGCTATCATAAACTATGAAACCACATAGCCACTCTCACCCAAGGGGTTTTTATCATTTCCTTTTTACCAAACAACTTTTTCTTATTGGTCAGAATTTGTCTAGAATATCAACTTGCTTCTTCATTACATTTGCCTCCTAAGATGTGACATTATCAACAGGAAAAATCAAGAATTTATGAGATTATTTCACGGTAGAATGGAATTTCTAGATAATTGAAATACTTATCTTTGTGCCAGTTTTTATTATACTTATCAGGGAAACATTATTCATCTCCTGCATATTTCTGGGCTCTATGATATATTCCAGCTATAATATCATTTAGTATATTTCTTCTTTTAACCCAGAAGCTCTATACTGTATTCGCTACCAATTTGTCTCTAATTTCTTTCTCTTCTCTTATCTCAGCTTACTAATATTGTCATTTTAAAAATCTTATACATAGATTAACTTTTTTTTCTTTTCCACAGTATATGAAAATTTCATATTACATATAATATGAAATTATATAAGAATTTGTTTTTTGCTGAATATTTCATATTCTTAACAACTAGAATGGCATAGTAGATAGAGCATTGAACTCAGAGTCAGGACTTGAGTTCAAATCCAGCCTCAGACACTTACTAGCTGTGTGACCCTAGACAAGTCCCTTAACTAACCTCCATATGCCTCAGTTTCCTCTTCTCTAGAATAGGAACAATAATAACACTTGTCTCTCAGGGTTGTTATGAGGACCAAATGAGATAATATATGTGAAATGCTTTGCAAATCTTAAAGCACAACATAAATGCGCTCATTGTGGCGGTGGTTGTTTCTGTTTTCTTTGTAAGATACTTACGGCACTCACTGACTCTCTGTACCTCTGTTTCCAGCAACCCCCAACCATTAAAAGAGAATGTGAACGTTTTATTTCGGTTTAATTTAAACTATGTACAGTAATTTATTATCTAGAAGCTTATATCCTCACCTCATTTCTTGTACTTTTTATCCTATAGAATTTTTGATTCTATAAATGTCTCCATTAAATTGCAGTGGGATTCCTAAAATAATGATCCTTTTCTTTATCTAGAATAAGTGGTAGAAAAAAGTAAAAAATTTAATATCTTCTGTTAATCTCCTGTCACCTACATATCTCTTGTCTTCTTAAAGATATCATAGTTTAGGGTGAATATAATGAGGCAAATATAGAATTAAGTACCAGGGCATGTACTGGATATGGAATAATCTGTGTTGATCTAGGGTCATGTTATGTAATAGGATGACATATTCTCTCAAAAATGTTATATACCACTTAACTCAAAACTTACATGGTTCAATATGGCAATTTGCTTTGCCTGACTCTATGTGAGTATAAAGATATAGATGTAGATATATAAAAATAGGGGGCAGCTAGGTGACCCAGTGGATAGAGTGCCAGGCCTGGAGTCAGGAAGATTCATCCTCCTGAGTTCAGATCTGGCCTCAGATACTTGCTAGCTGTATGACCCTGGGCAAGTCACTTAACCCTATTTGCCTCAGTTTCCTCATCTGTAAAATAGGCTGGAGAATGAATTGACAAACCACTCTAGTATCTTTGCTGAGAAAACCCCAAATAGTCACAAAGAGTCAGACATGATTGAAACAACTGAACAACATATAGACACAGACACAGATATAGTTAAACATTTATGTGTGTGTGTGTGTGTGTGTGTGTGTGCGCGCATACACACACAATATGTGTTTGTTACAAGGGATTTTTTTCCCAGTGGGGAAAGGGAGAAAACAAATGCTTATTAATTTTTAAAAATAATTTTTTTAAAAAAGATGTTTTTTTTCACTCTAACCAAATGTAAAATAATTGCATTTAAATTTAATTCCCTAGGACCTAGAACAAAGCCTTGTACGTGGTAGGTAGTTAATAAATTATATTGTTTGCCGAATCAATTTTTCCCCTAAATTTTTAGCATTTTTTAATTTTAGGGGATGTAGAGAATCCAGAGGAACATCACTGCTTACTTGCAGCTCACAGTCGTCAGAAGGTAAGATTAGGGGGTTTGGGTTTGTTTTTTGGTTTGGGCCTGTGATTTCATCAGTATAGTGAGGAAACCCCTTCTAGGAATGCAGATCAGCAGCTTCTCTGCAATGGATAGTTTCAGATTGTTACTCAGGGCACTGAGTTGTTAGGGGGCTTGTCCAGGATCACACAGCCAGTGTGTCTCAGAGGCAGGACTTGAACCAGGGTCTTATCCCTGCATCCCCTGGGCCTGATCCACTGTGACAGTCTGCTGCTTTTAAGCTTAGTTTGAGATCTTTTTTCTGTGCTAAAGAAAAGATGTGGAGTTAGAATCTGTGATAGTATATATTGAGCAGTGGGGACCCAAACTCCATATTAAAGGCAGAGAAAGAAGCTATATTCTGCTGGGAGGCAAGATTGCTTGGTGTTAGCAATGTTATTTATGCAAGGAGTAATAGGAAAAAGAGAATGATGGTTCCACAATATAGACTATTTCTC
>CM053581.1:446954373-447012275 GCA_028627135.1 Pseudochirops cupreus
CCTTGGGGATAGTTCCAAATTGGTCTCCAGAATGGTTGGATCAGTTCACAACATTACCAACAATGCATTAGTGTCCCAGTTTTCTCACATGAGATGAATGAAAAGTCTAAGAAATAGAGTTTCTGGGTAATTAATAATCAATTTATTAATTAGACTAGCAAATAATCAATAAAATGATGGTCAGTGATCTCTCTCAGTAACCAAAGACAAAACCATTCAGATCCTATGACTCAAGAAGGAAAAGGGGCATTTGTGAGAGAGCATAGAGTCTGAGGAACAAGACTGGGGAACATGGAAGGCATCAGATATATAGCATTGGTTACAATTGTTTAATAAAGCAGAGGACAAGACAAGTAGACAGCAAGATTAGGAGAAAGGTAGTCTGCAAGAGAATTGAGAGCGAGGAAGCCAACAGAAAAATTGAGAAAAACAGAGAAAAGTAAGAGTAAAGGGTTCCCTGAGCACCTAATTCATCAGTGTTCTGAAGGTCACAAAGCCTCTGTGACTAACTCCCAAAGACCAACCTAGGGACTGGAGGTTAGCTGCAGAGAGGAGGATGCATCCCCAAAAGATGGCACTGGTAAAGGGAAAGAATAAGCCCAACTCCAGTAGCCTCTCAGAAACTCACTAAAGCAATTGTTCACTCTCACTCTGTAAGGGATGCAGACTTGGTCTGAGAGAACAGAACAGAGGCAGCAAAGGCTGAGAGAGGGAAGTAACGATGCTTAGCTTTCCAAAGGGAGGAAGAGTGGGCAATAAGAAACATGTTTACAGCAAGGATACCATAGAAAAATCTGCAGAATGACTGACAGAGACAGACAAAAGCTGTCCAAGGAACAGAAATGAACAAACATTTGAAGCAAAGAGTCATCTTAATACATAAACACTTCATAAAAAAGGAAAACTATGTCAGAATCTCCTGAGAAAGGTGAAAGGTATTACAAGTTCTGCAAGGCCCCTGAAATGGCATTGGAGAATGTTAGGAAACTCCAGAAAAGTTCAGAAGAGCAATCAAGGGTTTACATGACTATATCAAAGAAATAAGAAAAGAAGTTGGGATTCCTGAGGGAAAAAGATCTGTGTCTAATCAGAAGTGAGTTGATTAGAACAAAACACAGAGACCATTTTCCAGGCAAATTCTTTTTAAAAGAGAGAATGAAGGATTTGAAGTACAAAAAATATAAAGGCAGAGGAAAAACTAATAGAACAAAACTTTTTAAATACCAAGATTGAAAGAATACATGAGAGCTCAAAAAAAAAAAAAATCCAACCCCACACCCAGAGGTGCTGAACTTGATGATGGGGCGCAAGCAGTTACTCTAAGAATTACAGATATTCCAGCAAAAAAATTGTGAAAAGGAAAATCTGAAAACCATATTGCAAGGGGTCATACAGAAAAATTTACCAGAAATATTGGAGGCAGATGGCAAAGAACAGATTGAGAAAATCCACAGGACGCAGAAATGCAAAATTTAATTCACCAAGAACCATTCTAACCAAATTCCAGAACTATAACATCAAAAAACAAATTTTAAGGCAGTAAGAAAAAAAATAACATTCCAAAATATTCAGTTTCCAAGCTTCCAAACAGTCAGAATAGCACTCTGACTTTATAAGAAACCAAAAGAAATATCAGATAAGGGCAACTAGGGAGCACAGCAAACAGAGCACCAATCCTGGAATCAGGAGGACCTGAGTTCAAATCCTACCTCAGACACTTAACACTTACTAGCTTCATGACCTTGGGCAAGTCACTTAATCTCAACTGCCCTGTCTTCCCCCCTCCAAAAATTAAAAAAAAAGGAAAGAAAGAAATATCAGAGTATGATATTCTTAGAAGCGAAAGTCAGTTGGCAGAGAAAAAAAGGTGTAAAGATGAACCTAAGCAGAAAAAAAAATTGGACTTCCGTAAAAGGGATGAATTAAAATCATTTCTTTAAAAAAAATCCAGAGGAAAGCAAACTATAGCATACAGACTGATCAAACAGCAGAATGTTAAATACTCTAAAATAGTAATGAAAAATCAAAAATTGATTTAAAAAAATTTACTTGTGACAGGTAAGGTCATGAATATGGGATAAAAGAATATTTTTGTTGATTTTCTTTCCAAAAAAACCTTGTATGTCATCTGAGAGATAATGAGAATTTAAAGAGAGTCTTAATGGGCTAAAGAATTTAAGAAGGGGCAGCTAGGTGACAAAGTGAATAGAGCATTGGCCCTGAAGTCAGGAGGACCTGAGTTCAAATCTGGCTTCAGACACTTAACATTTACTAGCCGTGTGACCTTGGGCAAGTCACTTAACCCCAACTGCCCTGCTTCTCCCTTCAAAAAGCAAAAAAAAAGAAAAAAAATTTAAGAAGTAAAAAATATAGGTTTTTTTTAAAAGACAGGAGGAGAATAGATGAAAGAAGTAAATTAATATTTCAGCGAGCAAATCACCTTCCGTCATTAGTAAATCAATATCAATTAACCAACCATTGAACCTATGTGCCTGTGTGCCAGACACTTAGTACTAAGTATTAAGAGATCCCAGATAATACAAAAGGATGCCTTTTAGAAAAGTATAAAGGAGAGGGTGAGATGGGGGGTGGGGCCTCAGTAATGACCGATGAAGTCTCGAAAGGAGAAGATGAGAAACTTCCAGTTCCCTGTCCCCTCCTTTTGAGGTGATGAGAGAGTAAAGATAGATGAAAACATATAAGTGCTCTGTGCCCAAGCATTGTGAAAAGTTTTTGGTCATTCCATTTCTTTCTCTAAAACAGTATTTCACCTTAGTAGGTCCATAATACGTTTGATTCTCTCATTACTTCCTGTCTTAATCCTGAAGTAATTGTCATTTGATGTATTTAATATTCATGTTCCTTTCTATATCAATCTCAAACCACCCCCAGTCTTCCCTTCTGCTTCCCTATCCACCCACTTACAATTATACTTCCATCAAGGTTTTGATTTCATTTAATTGCAAAGCTTACTTACCATTCATTTTTCCTCTTGTCTTTCTAGGTGCCAAACAAAGAGCTGATTCAGTTATGTTCTTCTGAAATAGGAAACCATGAGCCTTCAGGGCAAAGCCTTGGCATTATTTCTTTCTCTAGCAATGAACCACTGCTCAGTAAGTTGTCTTTGGCTTCTGGTAATCATTTTAATTCCACAAAGACCCCTTATCCATGGCTAAAGCTTTAGGCCCAGTAGACCTTTGTGAAGGACAACTTTTTCTTGAAAACTGAGATTAATCTTTTAAATGAGTCAACTAAATGAATAAATTGTTGAGTGTAATATCTATGATGCACAATGGAGAGTGGCATGCCAGAAAGAACTCAATCAATGAGTCTGTGAATGTGTGCCATTAAACTAATAAGCAAAGTAATGAGCAAATATGTTTCCAGTTAACAGTAAGCATGCAGAGAAAGACAATTTGACTTTGCATACCCTTTTTCAAGAGTAGTACTGTATGGATACAGGGGGGAAAATTGTACATGTAATATAATTTTTATTTTTGAAACTTCTGAATAGAATAAAATTAGGTTAATCATAAGAGACATCTTCATAATGATAATAATTCGTATTTGCTTATAGAAATGAAGGACTTAAGATAATGATTTAGCATCTGGTCTTTGCTATCAGAAATTACATTGATCCATAAAAATTTAGGAACATTTTACTTAATACTCACAATCTCCAAACCACATGGAAAGAAAAACTTTCAAAACATAGGAACCCAATAGAAGAAATTATATGAGAAGATGAGTACATGTCATTGCTGTCATCCTTTTTTGTGCAGGAGTGGTCCCAGAAGATGCTTTTAATGAATCTGCAGGGGCTGAGCTTATATACTGATACTGTCATTCATTTACAAAAAGTAATCCTTTTTCTACCTATTCAATAGTCACATAATATTAAATACAAAAGAATAATAATGAGAACAATGTGTTTCTTTCTAAACCCCATCAAAAAGAGATGAGAAAAAGACAACGATAGAACGACAATACATTAGTGATAATGATAATAGCTGACATTTTTACAGTGCTTTGCAAAGCACTTTATATACATTATCTTATTAGATCTTGAAGAGCTATAATTCCATTCTGATTATTACATCTGAGACCTTATATAAAGAGAAGCCTCCTTTGAATCAGGGACCATGAGAAATCATCCAAGCTATTCCTTGGCTTCAGGTAGGGCTATATCTAAATCATTCCAAACAAATTTATAAAAACCATATTTTGTTTTTCAAAGAGTTCCAAGGATTTTAAAGAGGTCTACAACCTCTAAGTTTGTGTATATATTTGAGATAGCAGCTGATGAGTTTAAATCTATGGTCTGGAACTGTAATTACATCCATGTTGGGAGGTCCCGGTGAGGCACTTCCTCTCCTAATGCAGATTGGCACCTTCTTTGAAACTTATTGTCTTAGAGTGCCTGGGGCACTGACAGTGAAATCATTAAGTGACTTAAGGATCCGTATTATGTACTGCTGGTCTATAGCAGGGGACCTGACTTGAATATTGGTTTTCCTGTCTCTGAGACCAGTTCTCTCTCCAACGTGCCTGCTATCTCTGGTCTTCACTTATTCAATGACTGGTGAAAATTTCAATGTTCTATGTCAATAGTGAATTTCCTGATCTACCAATCTAGTAACCCCATTTAAAAAAACAGAAATTAGGTTAATCTGGCATGACTTGGTAAACCTATGCTGGTGCTTCATGATCCCTGATTCCCTTTCTTGATGCTTAGGAGTTGTCCTTTTAATAATGCATTCTAGAATTTTGCCAAAAATTAGAGGGAAACGATTGCATCTCTCTTCCAACTTAGTTGATGTCGAAACAAAAGGGCTAGAATGTAACCACAAGGCTTCAGTGAGGTGTTTAACTAAAAATAGTGGTTCTAGGTCTCAATGCCTTTATCTGGTGAAATGCTGTTCTGGTTGAGCCAGTAAGGAAACAAAACAATTTGCTAAAAAGCCAGACTAGCTGTGCCTAAGCCCTAAGGAACTGGAGGCAATCAAAGCACCTGTGGAATGAGGCTTCAGTTCAGTGGGAGGCTGTATTAGTTCATCAACTGAAGTATCAACTATCATCTCCCCAGTTCTTTTTTAAATATTGGGATAATATTTTCTGATCTATTGTCCTGTGACTCTTCTCCTGTTCTCCATAATTTTTCAAGAGTCACTAAGAATGGCTCGAATATACCTGAAAGCTCCCTTGGTATCCTGGGATTCTGTTCATTTTGGCCTGTTGACTTGAATTCATGGAGGCCAGCTAGTTAACATTAATAATGATTATAATGAAACATTTATATAGCACTTACTATGTGCCAGGCATTGAGCTAAGAACTTTACAATTATTATTTTATTTGATCCTCACAACAACCCTGGGAGGTAGATGCTGTTATTACTCCCATTTTACAGATGAGGAAACTGAGGCAAACTAAGATTAAGTTACTTGGAGTCACATAGCTAGTAAATGTCCGAGGCTGGATTTGAATTCAGGTTTTTCTGACCCCAGGCCTGGCACTCTATCCACTGTACCACCTAGGTGCCCTTGGTACTTTATTACTACCTCCCCACTTATCTACACTTTAAATTCCTTGTCAACTAATATATTCTAGTCAAGAGGATACTCTGCTTGGTGAAAAAAACATCAACAGAAGCAAAATAAAGAGCTGAATAATTCTCCTTTCGTTCTATTATCTATTATCATTGTCCCATCTACATGCAGTAAGATTGCTATCTTTCTTTCTTTTTAAATTATTCTCTAGCCCTTAATAAAGAAAAAAAAGCTCTCCTTTTCCTGTCCTAAGCTTTCTTTGCTAGCTTCAGCTCATTCTAGACTTAAACTTTCCTGCCATTCTTAAGTTATTGTGACATATTTTTGTTATTCATTGTTACCTATTGTAACTTCTTTCTTATAAATGTCTTTTTAAAATCTGTGTTATCCTATATATCCATTTCTTCTTATAAAACTCTCCCTTCTGAAAAGTTATTGACCAAACAAGGGGCAGAGTGCATCATAGGAGATAAAATAGACAATTTTGAGTATATAGAACAAAAATAATTTTTTTTAACAAACAAAATCAATGCAACTAAAATGATAAGGGAAACAGTTAACTAGGAAAAATTTTGCAGCAAATTTCTCTGAAAAAAGTTCAAGGGATGTTTTCCAAAAGGAATTGATACAAATTTATAAAAATATGAACCATTCCACAATAGATAAATGGTCAAAGGACAGTAACAATCACTTCTCAAAGAATGAAAGCTAGCTATCAACAGTCATATGAAAAAATGCTCTAAATCACTAATAATAAGACAAATACAAATTTAAAAATTTCTGAGATTCCGCCTTATACTCATCTGATTGGCAAAAATGAAATAAAGTAAATGGGCTATAGAACCATAAGTTACTAACATGCTGTTTAGAGAGATGTGAATTGGCTCACTATTCTGGAGAGCAATTTAGATCTATACCCCAAAAGTCATTAAACTGTGCATTCCCTTAGATCCAGGGATACTGATCTAAGGCATACATTCTAAAGAGATCAAAGAAAGAGGGAAAGGATTCATAGGTACAAAAATATTTCTAGCAACCCTTTATGTTATAGTAAAAAAAATAGAAACAAAATAGGTACCCATTAATTGGTCAATGGCCAAATAAATTTTGGCATATGAATATAATGGAATTATTATCATACCACAAGAAATTATGCAATGGAGAGTTTTAAAGAAACTTGGGAGGGCTTGTATGAACTGATGCCAAGTGAGGTGAGAAGAAGCAGGAGAACAATTTATATAATGACTACAATATTATGTAGGAAAATGTCTGTGAAAGACTTAACAACTATTTTCAATAGAATAGAATATTTTCACTAGAAAAGTGATGATGATGATGATGATGATGTATGCTTCCCACCTCTCAGCATGGAGATTATTGACTAGAGATGCAAGAGGAGCTATACATTTGCAAACAACAGTCAATTTTTGGATTTGTATAACTTGAATATGTTTATTTGTTACAAGAGAAGCCTTTTATCTTGGGGGAAAATGAGAATGTTATGGAGAGTGAGTAGTGGAATAGTGATAATCATGATTGGATTTGTCTTACTTGACTATATTTGTTACAAGGGAAGGCTTTTATTTGGGGAGAGAGGTTATGAAGAATGAGCAGAGGGATAGCGATAACCAAAACAAAAAAGAAAAGAGTATTAGCGAAACATTAACACACAAACAGAAGAGAGAAAGAGGTAGTTCATAAGGAGGCACAAATAAGTAGGGCAGTAAATTTAATATACACTTTCAAAAACTTAAGTGGGTTTGTAAAACTAATCTAATACAGTCACAGTGTGATATACAGCTCTCTTTTTCTTTTCTTCATTGTATAAGGAAATCATCATGTTTGTTCATGCTTGTCAAGTGCATAATAAAAAAGAAACATTTTTTAAACAAATAAATAAAACTTTCCCTTTCCCTCATTGGAATGATTTGTGTTTGAGTCATCAGAATTTCAATCTTATGAGCATACCTTACCTCTTGAGTCAAATGAAATCTATAGTATCCTTTTAATGACCTTTTTGAAGTCTATTCTCCCCCAAATTTGGAATGCACATCAGTTTATACCTCACTTTTCTTTCTTTGTCCATAATGAACAATGGGAGTAGTCATATCCCCTAGGGATTCTTTTCATTTCTACTTCAGAATCAGATCCAGAACAATAGTTGCCTTTATAATTTTCTGCATTTTCAAAAAGAGATGTCAAGAGTCTATAAGCTTTTCCACTTTTAACAGAGAGGGACCTTCAGCTACTGTCCACACAGCTATGGCTCCCATCACTACTATATCATCCCTTCACACCAGCCTTAAAATGTGCTTCTGAAACTCTTCATTCATTTCCTCCTCATGGGTTGGTGCTCTGTACTTTACTCCTACCAGGACATTGCTTCTGTTTCTTCCCACCATTAATCTTCATCCAAATATCTAGATGTTCTCTACCATACTTCTCTCTTACCATTTGTAGAATACATAGTAAGAGTATATCTTTTTGGTATTCAATGCTACCCCACCATTTTATCTAATCTCTTCCCCTTGTTGAATCAGGTTTAATCTTCTCTTGCCATATTTTTCCATTTAACCCTCATTATTTACTCTGTGTCTCTTTTAAAATTTGTTAGGTGACAGCACACAGCTGGATTTTGATGCAATGTGTGAAAATGATGACACTGCCATGGCTGCCTTCATGAATTATTTAGAAGCAGAAGGAGGTCTGGGGGACCCAGCTGACTTTAGTGACATCCAGTGGACACTCTAGCTCTTGTCTTTCTCTACAAATGAGTAGTGTATAAAAGTGTTTCATATACAGCTGTATGTTCCTCAGTACTGTATTGCTCCTATTTTTATCTTTCATTCAAGCTACTGATCTACTGATTTGTATTGAATTGCAACTTGCTGATGAAGGAATAGGTGAAAAGCTGCAGTTTTTCCACCACTGGAAAACCTCAGAGTTTATTACTAATGCTTTATAGAATGAGATTACTCATACTCATGGTTTAGCTATTTTATGCTAAAATGTTCTTATCCCCCATCCCCCCAAAATGTGCATTGTATTAAGTATCTGTATTCTTTGTATGATATTACTTATTTATTTTTTGTGTGATATTTGAGTTCATGGGATTAATTATATTATGTATTTTTCTTTTCTTTTTTGGATCATTGGTAATGGCAAGCTTGTGTTATTTGACATGTTTTCAATACTTGAGTGTGTAGCTCTTAATTGATGATGGGGTTTATAGACTATAAGGACAAGGTGAGTACCACAAAATTTAAAGGACAATACCGTTTGTAGCACAATCACACAGGATATTATATGCACTCTTTACAGGCTAGCATAGGAACCAGATCAAGAGTTTGAAGCCGAATCTGGTACTCTGAGTTAGAGTCAGAGGAGGACAGTACGAAGAACACAAGATTGAGAATCAGAGAATCTGAATTTTAAATCCAGTTCTTTAATTACTGTCAGTATGACAGATCTTTCCAGATCTTGTTTTCCTTATCTTTAAAATGACAGGCTTAAAGCTAGATTGTCTCTGAGGTTCCTTCTAGCTTGGAATCCTATGCTTCTGAGTAAAATTTTACTAATTACTTCTTAATCAAAGCTTGCGAAAAGTATTGTGAAATTTTATGTTTTATTCACAGGTAGGGTTTGGTTTTTTTTTTTAATTTTTAAGAGCCTTTTAAAGGTGCCTTAAGCCAGGCTATTGATTTCTTTCCATACATAAATCACTACACTCTGCTTTACTCAATATTTCTACTGTCAACTTTGGGCATGGAATTATTATACATGAATTTTAGAGCTGGATGGCATCTTAGTGATCCCTTCTCTTCATGTAGACAAAGAAAGTGAAGGTCAGAAAGATTAAGATGAAGTAACTTGCCCTAGGATATATGCTAAACAAGTCATCTTTGAAAAATATTTG
Organism: Pseudochirops cupreus; assembly: GCA_028627135.1. Taxonomy (NCBI): domain Eukaryota; kingdom Metazoa; phylum Chordata; class Mammalia; order Diprotodontia; family Pseudocheiridae; genus Pseudochirops; species Pseudochirops cupreus. The sequence continues at coordinate 446,963,837 of CM053581.1, forward strand.
TACAGCAAGTAGTTATTTATGGCTTTCCATGTTGAGAAAAGAGCAGGCCTCACTAACTGTCTTCCTTATATTCATGGGGATAAGTTGTCACTATTTCTCTTTGGAGTAATACAAAAAAAGCACCATTTTTAGACATTGAAGATGAATAAGAAACTCAAGTTTAACAAAAATGTGTAACATAGAAACAGCGTGGCATAGTGGATAGAGTTGGCTTTGGAACCAAAGTGACAAAAAGTCAAGTCCCATCTATGAAACATACTAGCTGTGTGACCCTGAGCATGTCCCAGGCAACTCTTTAAGACTTTAAGTTTCAGAACAGTTGCTGATAAGCCTTGACAAAGAGTGCCTTTACTGGAAGTAATTAAATAATTAATCAATATTGATTGATTGGAAGAGGGAGATCTCCACACAGATAAAATCAGAGGTTCACGCAATGGAATATTTTATTACTAGGATGAATTAATTATTAAATATTAATTATTTAATCAAGGAGAAATGTTTAGGGGTACATCTGTAGCCTTTGAGAAGGATATTGTAGAAAGTAACTTCCCCACAAACCTCCCACTGGCAGAAACAGAGCCTTGACCTAACTAGGCTAATGACTAGACTCAGTGTGGGATTTATGTTCTTATGTAGGTTCTGAATGTCAATTTTTATAAGGAGAAATATGAGTATAATAAGTTTATGAATGACAATATAGACTAAATGAAAGTTCTCTTGAAATATAAAAGACATCGTTGCTATGAGGGGAAGGACAAGGCAGCACAGATTACTTAGAAAAACATCCTGCTGTTTATAGGATCCTGGTATGTATTGCTAGTTCTGGATCTTGAAAACCTGGGAAGGGCCCAACCCATTTTCAGGCACAGAAAATCTTGAGAAGAATGGATTTGACCTGGGTCAACCTAAGCTATATTGTCAAGACCAAAGGTGGGCCCAAGGATCCCATCTGCTTGGTGTGTTTATTCAGGGCTCCAGTGCTTACCTCAAAACTCATGAGCCCAGCTAGGGCATGGCTGGATTTGAATAGGTCAAGATTGGGCAACTTCTTGCAAGGATCATGGCGCCAAAACAGGAAGCAGGATTTTCAGGTGTGGCAGGTCCCTGCTTTATCTACCTATCACAAAACTTTTCCTCCTTCAAAAATGCAGGTTTTCCTATAGTCAGTTGGGGAAAAGACCAGTTGTTTTTTGGAATAATTATTAAGTGTTTATATAATGCTTTAAGGTTTGCAAAGCACTTTACAAATATCTCCTTTTATCCTCACAACAATCCTGAAAAATAGGTGCTATTTTTGTCCACATGTTACAGATGAGGAAAGTAAGGCTAAGAGAGATTAAGTGACTTGTCTGGGGTCACATAACAAGTAAGTGTCTGAGGGTGGATTCAAACTCAGGTCTAATTGAATCCAGATCCAGCACTCTACCCACTGTGCCACTTAGCGGCCTCTTAGTAGTCAATCCCATACTACATCCTCCAGTCTTGCACAGGACAGACCTCCCATGGGTCCTCTGACTCTGTAACCAGAAGCATTTGCTTGAATGATGCACAGTACAATTCTGTTTTATCACTGCTGGGAGGGGGATTTTTCTGGAAAGGTATATTTAACTATATGTACCTGTTTAGAAAAAAGTAGGATATTTATATGACTTAAAATTTATTATTATTATTTTTTTTTACCACAAATGATGTATATGTTATATTTTGGTGGAAAACAACATACTACATTACATTATGCTGTATATTAGAGTAGAAAAAGTCAGGAAATCTGAGTTCTGGTACTGGCTCTGCAATTAACTTGGCTGTGTGACCTGAGGCAAGCCACTTAGTTTCTCCATCAGAAAAAAAATGGGGCAGAAAAGATAATCTTTAAGGCCGCCTTTGTCATTATAACACACAGAACTCAAACATTGGGGTCAGAATCCAGTGTATTGTATGAAGGGATTGTTATTCAGGTGGGCCAAAAGAAGAGTTCATATTATTTACCTGTGGATAACAGTTCTATGAAGCATTATTAACTATAGAATAGAACTTATGTGGTACAAAGTCAGGCTATAAGTGCATAACTGTTCATGTACCAATTTTTTGTAAAAGTCTATCTAAAATTATAGAAGATTAAGCCATTTGCAAATTATCAGACCTTTTTTTTTTTACAGGATGGATGAACAAATCCAATTTAAGATGGACCATGTCTTTTAGTAGTGTACTTGATTTGCTTAAAAGTAATTGAGGGAAAAAAAGAGAAAAATGCAAAAAAAAAAGTGACCTTAAAACAGACACTTTGATAAACAAAAAAAGTTAAAGGAAAATCTTAAGAATTCTATAAATTATGTGGTATTCACAGTAATGGAAACCAAAAAAAATGCAGATTTGATCATGGTTTTCACCAGGTATGTATATGTGATACAGGCATGTAAATATGCTTAAAAACTAATTTTTAGAGCATGTGTTTCAGTTGTGATTGTGTCATGATCTAGAGACAAACTTTCAACATAGGTGACAATTATCATCCAGAACTGAAGATCAGGTTTATCTACTAAGTTAGCATTGGTGAGCAGAGAAGATAGAACTCCTAGAAACAACTTCTTGCAAACACCCCAAAAAAAGCCATTTGGAAAACAGATATTAAGTAGACACTAGAGACCACTTTTTATGGATAATGTTTTGTTTTTACATTGGAAATTTAATGGACTAAGTCAGACAGGATGCTAGGAAGGCAGCTGTGATTCCTTTACATAGTATAAATTTTTATCTGGTAGTTCTGAGTTAAACTTTCACTGTGCTACCATTAAAATAATGGATATTCTATAAGATATCTTAGGGGAAACATTTTCTGAGAAAAGTCTAGATATGTCCTAGGAATTAAGGCCACATATTGATATAGCCTTTGACAGGAATTTCTTGGAGGAAGTTGAGTCCCAGCAAATTTTGGCCTCAGGAAGAAAGCCTGTTGAAACTTTTGCCTGGGATAAGCTTTTATACACTTTGCCAATTAGAGATGTAGACAATGTAAGGGACAACTGACTTAATCTTTATTTTAGACCAGTGTTTACTAAACTAATTTGTGGTTTGACATATACTATAGACATTTTTGTCTCCAAATGCTGGTATGGTAGCCTGGACTACCCCTAGACAAAAGAAAAATTAGAAACTTTTGAAGCAGAAAAAAGAAAATTAATCCTATTTTCATACCCCAATATTGCCACATGTATATAGATATTTTTGATACATGACTGCATTTTTAATATTTTCAAGAGGAAAGTGTTACTTGAGTAAACATTCTGTCACAGAACCCTTGGTCATATCATGCTGAATGCTAACCAGGGTGTAGGCCTGGTTTAGACTTTCCTTTTATACATTTCTTAGCTCTTTTCTGATTCACCTGTATTTATGTGTTTGTACTTACACATATGAGATCAGTAATGGAAAGGGAAAATTAAATTATATTTTCTAAAGTTCGTGGACTTAGGTGATTTTTATAAATACATATAGTAACACTATATTCATCTTGAAAAAGCACACCATTAATGTTCCTCCTAGATAGAGGATATAGGCTGGGGGGAAACTCTTGCTAGTGAACAATGAATTATAAGTACCATCTGAATGGCCAGCAGACACACTTGAAATATGAAATTGTCATTGATCAGCTATAATTATTCTTTTGTTCCTCTCTGTTTGAATATGTACCACTCTCCCCAAATCATCTGTTAAACTTCCCCTTTTCTACATATGCCTTTATTGTAACTCTCATCTCTCTCAGGAGATGACCCCAACTTCTATTTTGCAGATTAAGGCCATGGATTATAAACTCTACATTCTCCAACATCTCAAAAGCTCTGTGCATTTCTGTAAGACAGATAACACATGGGAGAACTGCTACTACAGGTTCACTCTTGATCTGGTCAGACAGAAAGGACAGAAAGACAGCTTCATAAGGAGTTAACAGTCTTATTTTATTCTAGTCTAGTCTTCTCACAAGAAGTTTGCTGGTAATGAGAGCACCAGTTCCTACAGCATTCCTTAATCACCCTTCTCACAGGGGCCACCATGAGGGGGCAGGGCAACTACACCTACATCTCCATGGGGTCAATCAGGACAGGCACAGCTTGTGTATTCTCCTAAATTTCTTTAAGCCTTAATGGTGGCTGGTTGAGGCAAACACAAATTACCCCCAAGTCTTGATGGGGACTGATCAAGGCATACACAGCATTCCAGCATGTGCATTCAACCCTCAGGGCTCCCTATTCACTGACCAGTGCCCTCTTGCTTTATAAGGCAACAGACAAAGAAGACATCTTGCCAGAAATGCCCTCACAAGTTTACATTATCTCACCATTATATCTCACTGTGCAGTCACAATGGATATTTATAATTTAAGCATAAATGTTTATATTATTTATCTTTATATAACGCTGTACAAGCATGGTAGAGATGTTTACAAGACACAAACCTGAGAAATAAATTTTGTTATGGCCATGGATCCTGGAAAACTAAACTCTAAGAAGGAATAACAAAAATCCACCTTATACATGCTAAAATTCACCTTACTTACAATTTTCACCTCTTGTCTCCTTTGCTCTAGTGTCATAGGGTGAGTTGGCCCCTTTTCTGCTCTTCTAACATGCACCTTGGATCCTATTCCCCTTTTCTTTCAGGAATTTGCCCCATTGATCAGTCCCAATCTCTATCTACTTCCCTGTTCCTTCATTGCTGCTTAGACTTCTTAAATCCTTAAAAAGGCCTCACTGGGCAACAGGACCATTCCTTCATGCTACCATGCTATACTTCACTGCCTTTTCACTGCTAAATAGAAAACAGTCAAATGGAGGAGATAATTACAAAGATGCCTGAGTGAGTAGTAAAAATTAAGACCAGTTCGTATTTCATCGCTTCAAAACAGTACCAAATGTACCAAATAAAATAAACAACCAAAGAGAGGGAAAAAAGAAATCTGCAGAGGAGGAAGAATCTCATAGAAAAATGAAAAGAACAACTAAAAATGTGTAGCACAAAAAGACCCAAAACAACAGTGCCAACAAGATACCCAGATGCAAAAATGGTTTTAGAGTAAAAATCTTCAAAGTAGATTAGAAGTGCTATATGCTACATGAAAGAAAACCTAGCCTCTAGTAAAATGGATACAGAATCAATGAATAGAAAAAAGACAAACACGATATTTGACAGCTCCAAGGGTCAGTGGAAAATCTTAATAAATCAATGAATTTTCTCTGGAATAGAAAGGTGCATAAAGAAAACATGAATGCACAGGGGACAGAACAGACAACCAAACAAATTTAAAAATAAAAAAGAGAACTGGGTTATTTGTAATCCTAACAAGTAAAAATATTGTAAATAGCAAGTAAAGCTTGCTGAGAATTACTTATCTCTCAATAGACTTAAAGAATCTGAATATCATGTTTCAAGCAATGATAAAGAAAATTTCCTGGAAGTAGTGATTAAAGAGAGTACCTCAATGTAATATCATAAATCTGAAGAGCTATGTAGTTACTTGAGGGAAGTGGGACTAACCAAGTAAAAGGAGTCAACTCTGGCTACTTCAAATGTGGGTTAGTCCTTATGGAAAATGGAGATCCACTGAAAAGGGGAGGAGGGTTGTTTTGCACTGTTCAACTGTTCAGCTGTTTCTGGGCTTGGGTGTGAGTGTTCTGTGCTTTTGCTGTTTCCTCTCCAGTCAAATAAAACCTGTACTATATTTGATATATTGTTAGTCTGAGTGCTTGCAAAGGAACTGAAGGTCCTTTATCTTTGCTGTACAAACTTAACTACAAGCATAATTCTGATATAGCCAAGAAAAAGCTATCTGGAGGCATTAGTCAAAGAGGATATATATTAGTGAGAAGCTACCCTCAAATGGAACCTTGTCAGGAGCCACTTGGGTACCAGCCCCAAATTGTGTGCAGAGACGTGAGAGAGAATTAACCAGGCGGTGTGGGTAGTTCAAGGAAGAACCAAGAACTCCATTTAATGATGATTTGAACAAGATTTTTAAAGATCCAAAGGACAAAGATTCAAGTATTCTCATCAATAAGCTTAGTTTGTCACATCCTGCAATATTATTGTCATTATCATAGTTTCATCATTACAATAGTCAGCTACATCCTATCGGTTCCGGAACTCTAGGCACCAAAAGTCTTGGGAAAGCCAAACAAGTCTTTGGAAAGTCAGTTAACATTTTTAAAGGCATTAACAAAGAGGATGCAAATGAGAGCAGGCTTCTAAGCGTCTAGGTTCTGTCTAGGCCAAAGCCACTTCTCCAAGACATCTGCATAAGAACTGACCCCCAAAATCAAATACTTTGGCTTTCTACAGAACCTGGACTGTATAGACCTAAGTTCTCTACTACAAGTCATGCCTTAATTCTCTACTGAGGAAATTACAAAACAATATCCTAAATAATGAGTGAGTAAAAGATCAAATTATAGTGTAACAAGGGAGTCGAATAGTGCACACATAGAACATCCCTCCCTGCTTCTAGCCAACTCCATATGCATGACCCAGTGCTAAGGAGGTCTGGTGTTTTGGGGATGATGAGGCCTGCTCCTTCTGGCCATGTGTGACGCAGAGTTTAAGGTCTTTCACTTTGAGATTAAGAAGCTTCTTATTATTGACCACTGAGCAGAAAGAACAGATGACTCAATGGACTCTGGCCCTGTCATCTATTTCAATGCTCTTCAAAAAGAAAAGAGAGAGCCAGGGACTTTTTTCAAGCTGGACAAAAATGGGAAACAGGTTGTTTGTTTTCAGAGACCTATCACTTCCCCTTTCTATATTTCACTCCTGCCTTCATGCTTTTCTTCTCTCTTCTCCCCCCAACCCTCCACACAAAGAAAACCTCCCATTCTCTCTTGTATCTCCTATCTCCCTTCTATCTCCTCTTGGTAGCCTCAGCAGTCAATATGCCAAGCTTTGGACCTCTTTCTCCACTCCTGACCTCTCCTCTCTACCCCATTCACTCAGAATCTGCTGATCTCTGTCATTTGGAAAGACAATAGAAATAATTAATGCTAAGCTGTTGGATGACTGAAAAACATTTAATATATCATTCATCAAGTGTATCTGCAAATTAACAGCAGATGTCATTACCTGAAATTTCTAATAGTGGAATTAAATGGAACGTGGTAGAGTAGAGGGAATAGGGGGAACCTATAAAGTAGCAGCGACCAATTCCTCTGCCTCCTGATAAGGCTAGTTCTGGTAGAAGTAGAATATGTCACTGGAAGAAGAATCAAGAGACTCCTGACTTAAAAGAACTCCTCACTTGACCCTATCATCTCCTTACATTATGGTTCCCAGCTCTTCTCCCTTTTAGAAACAAAGTTCTTGGAAAAGTTGTCTGCAGTTGTTGACTCCTCTTCTTCACTTCCAACTCACTTCTTAACCCACTGCAATTGGACTTCTGACCTCAGCACTGGATTGAAGCTACTCTCTCCAAGGTCATTGATGATCTCCTACCCACAAAATCCCTTTTATCACTCCTCATCCTCTTTGATCTCTCTCTTTTTTTCTTTCTCTCTCTCTCAAAATATACAAAATATTTATATCATATTTATTTTTATATATTTATACCCATTTAATTATATTAATTATGTTAATATTTATATTATTTTAATATTTAGTATAAAATCAATTTAAGATTAAGATTTTCTACAATTAATTTATTAATAATTTGATATGAAAATTGTAACTATAAATAAACATATGCATAAATATATGTGTATATGACACTCTACACTATCCCCTCTGCAATACTCTTATCTTCCCTGGGTTTTAATAACAATCTCTCTCGTGGTTCTTTTTTGACCTGTCTGGATGATCCTTTTAAGTATCTGAAGGAATGTCATCCAAGCCACCCCCTCTATGGGTAAGGACTCTGTCCTAGGCCTTCTTTTCTCTCTCTACCATCTCTCTTTTGATAATCAGAATGCACACTCCTCGAGGGCAGAGACCTTTTTTTTTTTTTGCTTTTCTATTCTCATTGCCACACATTAATATATATATATATATATATATATATATATATATATATATATATATATATATATGTGTTGACCCCCGGACTCTCGATGATCTAATTAGCTACCACGAATTTCCCTGTCCTTTCTCTATGCAGATGATTCCCAAATCTACACATATAGCCCTCATCTCTTCTGACCCCTAGGTTGGAATTAACAAATGCCTGCTAGACATCTCTGTGTCTGTATCCCATAGTCCTCCCAAACTCAACATGTCCAAAACAGAAATCATTAACCTTTCCCCAACCAATCCCTCTCCTAATTTATACTAAGGGCTCTACAATCAGTGGGTCAGTAAATATTTATTATGCTCCTACTCTGTGCTGGGTGCTTTACTAAGCATTAGGGATAGAAAGAAATGCAAAAGACAGTTCCTGCTTTTCAGGTACTTACACTCTAATGGAGAAGACAACCTGTAAACAGCCACATACAAACAAGATATTAACAGGATCAATTGATGATAATAGATTATGGAAGATAATGAAGGACACTTGCATTAAGGGGAGTCTGGAAAGGTTTCTTATAGAAAGTGGGATTTTAGCAAGGACTTGAAGGAAGTTGGAAAAAACTGGTAGGTAGAGATGAGAAAGGAGAGAATTCCAAGCATGGGGGATTGCCAGTGAAAATGCCCAGAGTCCACAGATGCAGTGAGTTGTTCAAAGGACACCAAGGAGGCCAGCGTCACTGGAAGGAAGAGTATATCCTTCCAGTCACTCAGGTTCACAACTACTCTCCCTCTCTCTCCCTCCCCATATCCAAAAGGTCCTATTGTAGAGTCTGCCTCTACAGTGTGTTAAGGGCTGTTAAGGGGTCTCCTGAACTTGTCTTTTTGAGTTGCCATATTTTCCTGAAACAGGGGACCCAGAGCACACAGGAAGCCCTGATTGTGTCAAGGATGAAGCTGACATAATTTGTTGTTGCACCCCCAAGCTGGACTCCCTGTGTGTCATTGGGAGGCAAGGGGTGAGCCAGTCTGTGGCAGGCTAGGACAATGCTTGTGAAACTGGGGTCCTTTGCAAATAAGCAGACCCTCCTCTCTTCATAGTCTAGCTATTCCCAAGTGAAAAAACATGTGGCTTTTGCCCTGGCTTTGCTCCTCCCTATGGGTCTTCTCTTTTTTTCACCATCTTTGCTGCAGATTGTTCCTCCTGTGTCACACCCCTTTCTGGTATCCCCTCCTCCCTTTGTCCTGCTATTATAAAAATAAACTTCTGCAAAAACTCTGCTCCACCTTAGACTTCCCCATGCATGCTCATTCCTTTTGTAATAAACCTAGTTTTCATGTAAGTTTCCTGAAGGTATGATTTCCTGTTGGTACATAGCTCTCCGTTCTGTTGGTCCCTATTCATACAACAACCACCCAAGTTCAAGCCTCATTACTTCTGGCTATTTGGAAAAAAAAAAGCCTCTTAACTGGGTTCTTGCCCTTCAGTCTCTCACTTCTCCAATCCATCCTCCACTTAGCTGCCAAATTGATATTCTTAAAGCACAGACCTACTCAGGTCACTGCTAGGCTGAAGAAGCTGAAGTAGCTCTGTACTGCCCCCAGGAGAATAAAAAACAAACACCTTTGTTCTGCAGCTAAGACCCTTCAAAATCTGGCTCAAATCTGTCTTTCCAGGCTGATTCCATATTATTCCCCTTCACAGATTCTCTGTAATAGGATGTTCCAACTGCTGCTTCTGTGCCTTTGTAAGGGGGATTCCATTCCATACCTGTAATACTTTCCCTCAAGTCTGCCTCTCATCTTCCTTCAGACTCTCATCTCACGTCTTACAAGGGGAGGCCTTTCCTTTCCTGATTTTCCCAGTTGTTAGTATTTCCTCCATCCTGAAGTTACTTTGGGTGTTTTTGTATATATTTGTATATTCACTTATCTGTAGTATATCCTTTCTTGCTCCAACCCCACCACCTAGAATGTAAGCTGTTGAAAGGTACAATGTATTTCTTTTTTTTTGTCAATGCATCCCTATTACCTAACACAAGTATGTTAAACTGCAGAAATTTAATAAACTCAAAAACAAAAGTTCCAGTTGTCATTCTACTTACATTCTTCCGAAAAACAAATATGGGCACAGGTTAAGCTGGGGGAGGTGGGGAGGGAGGGAGCAGGGGAATCCTTTTCTGTTTTGCCCCAACAGACTGTATGCCTAGGGACTGAACTTTGGGGCTAAAAACTCCTTTTCAACACAGCAAAGCAATCTTCTACTCCTTAATCAAGTTACTATGTCATTGTCAAAGCAGCTGTTCCAAACCTTCTCATCTTTCCTCCAGTCTTCCATGGTACCCTCTCCGCCCCACCCTGACCCCCACCCCCCAAGATGACTATCCTATCTTTCCCTGTCACTGAAAAATTTGAGACCATTTGCCAAGAGTTCCCCTTTTCCTTTTCCTGAGAGAAACTAGGGCTGGACATTGGGTGTCTTATGAACAGACACAATCTGTCTTTCGAACATCTCTTAAATGGATGTTTTCTTACTAAGGCCCCTGCCTCAAGTCTGTGATCCCTTCAATCCATCTTCCACTTAGTTGCCAAGATGATTTTTCTAAAGTGGAGGTCTGACCACCCTCATACTCAAAAAATTCCGGTGGATCTCTATTGCCTCCTGGCCCAAATACAAAGTCCTCTCCTCTAGCAATTAAAGCTTTTTCCTACACTGACCCCTTCCCACTTTTCTATTCTTTTAAAATTTTATTCCCCTCCATCCACTCTTCTGGCTTACTTGTTCCTGGAACAGGAGACTCCATCTCCTGATCACTTTCCAGTAGCCTGAAACACTTTCCCACTTTGCTTAAGATTCTTAGCTTTCCTAGCCTCTTCCAAGACTTTTAAGTCCCATGTATTCAAGAAGGCTCTTGCCAGTCTTCCCAGCTGCTAGTGCCTTCTCTCCTTGTCTCCTGTTTTCCAGAACCCATATCACCTACAAAATGCAGAACTCAGGGACGTTTACTAGTCGCCTCTTTGGGCTTGAGTTCCTCACCTATAAAACAGAGACTATAATATTTATACTACCTTTCTCACAAGAATTCTGTGAGAAAAGCAGTAAACTTATAAGCCAACTCAAACTATCATTAATGATGAAAGGCGTGGGTCTAATGGGAGAAACTGTTGCTCCTCCTTTCTTCCTGAAGAGGACCAATGATATCAGGAGGGTGATGTCTTGACTTTCAAGTGAACTGGATTTAAGTGAGGCAGGGCTGCGCAAAGTCAGCCTCACCTCTCTCCTCAGAGACATTGTAGCCCAGCAGCCAGACGCAGGTCAGGAGGACTGCAGATGGCCCCATGCAATGAGAAACCTTGGCCTTTTTAGGTCTTTCCTACATCTGTTTATCTGAGGCAATGCCCAATCAGTAATGAAGGGCTAGGTAAGAACTGAGGCTAAAGACGGCCTTGTTTGCCTTCCCAAAAGAATCAGTCAGGAAGGGGAAGACCCGAAGAGTTTCTGGTCAAAACGGGAACCATTGCTCTGATCCATGGGAGCCCAAAGGAAGAGCAAGAGAGGCGGGGGTGTGGACCTGTTATTGACCAATCAGTGAAAGCCGGAGGGATGTAGGGTTAAGGTGAGGTCAAGTAGCTCCATATGAACCCCATTGGCCTTTCCAAAGCCTGGTTTCCCAGAGCTCTATTTCAAGAAATCAAAAAGGAAAACTACAGGGCACAAGTGAGTAAACGGGAAGCTAACAAAGACAAGGACAGGTTGGGGAGGCCCCACCCCTCAGGGGGGAGATGGAGGCTGGAGGAGCTGAGGCTCCGCCTCCATTGAGGGAGCCAGACTAGACAATCTACAGCGCCTCCTGATGCCTGGAGGTTGATCCTGCCGCAAGCTCCTCCCTTCAGCAGCACATCTAAAAAAAAAAAAATTGGTTGAAATGTGGACTAATTTTGTTGCAGACTATAAGTCACTTTGAGAAAAGAAGGCCGCCAAAAACTGTGGTCTCAAGGAAAGCCACTGTTTGTAGAAACAGGAAAGGTACGGGTATGACCAGTGAATGGCAATGGGGCTATTGCTCTTCTGTACAGGTTTAAAATTCATTGTTTCCTTCAGCACCATCCTCCTCAAATGAGTCCTAGGTTCGAATCCTGCCTCAGACACTTACTAGCTGTGTGACCCTATGCAAGTCAAGGACTCAGTTTCCTCATCTGGGAAACAGGGGTGTTGGAAGAGGTGACTTCTAAAGTCATCAGAGAGAAGGAAAGAAGCCAGGTGCCGTCCAGTTTTATATCCGGGATCGTAAGGACCTGCTGAACGCGTGCCTGCGCAGCTGGGGACAGAGATCGCCCGAGGGTCCCTTCCCAAAGCTCAGAACCTTGGGCTAGGATGTTTCCGGAGAGAGGGAAGGAGAGGACGGAGTGCGACGTGCTCCTGGCCTCCGACCGATAGATGTCGCCAGACAATCAGGCCCCTGCTTCTCCCGCCTGCCCCCGTCCCTCTTTCCCTGAAGCCGACCGCGAGCCGCGGCTTGCTTACGCTCTTGGCGCAGAGATTCGTACGGACCGCGGCCTTAGCGTCTCCTAACGCTTACGCCGTTTGCGTTAAAAATCCTTCTCCCGCCTCGCTTCCGGGGCCGCTCTACCCTTACGCGGTTGGTGGAGGTGCGGAGCTTGCGCACTTCGGCTCGGCAGCCCCGGCCGCCTCCAGCCCCGCTGCCGCCGCTGCTCCGGCCCATGGGGAAAGTCAGCCGGGTCCTCCGGGTGAGTAACCCCCTCCAGCCCGTCGCCCCCGCCCCGCGCACGGCCTCCCCGGCCGACTCCCGCCCCTCTTCCCCGAGGCCCACGCAGGTCTGGCCCGAGCGAGAACGCCGGCCCCCGGCCCCCTGCCCCGGGCTCGGGCCGGCTGTAGGCCGCGCTGCGGAGGGGCCGAGGGAGATGGCCGGCCGCTTCGGGCCGAGACTTCCCAGGCCCCAGACACCTGTCTTCCGACACTTGGGTCTCCTTCGAGGTCTTTGCTGGCCCCTCCTCCCGTCTCTCTCTGCTCTCCTTCCTTCCCTTCCCTCCCTTCTAAGAATAAGAAGTGCTCAGCTCCTGGCCCCTTTCCCCCCCCCATCCCCTAGTACCACCCCACTTTCACCCCCTACCTGCTTCTCTCCTGCTGCCCTCCTCCGCTCCCTGTCCCCCCTTTCCATTCTTCTAAGAGCAAGGAGTACCCTGCTTGTAGGGTTTTTTCCTGCAATACCCTCCCTCAGTCCCCTTCTTACTACCCTCTTTTTATCCCTGCTTGTTATGCCCCCTTGCCCCCCCATCTCTCTTACCCGACCCCCTTCTTACTACCCTTCTCTCTACCCCCTTCCTATTAACCCCCCTCCCTCTTTGTCCTGCCCCTACTCCTTCCTACAGCCTTCCTGTCGCCCCCTGCCTGCCACCCTCCTCTTACTCCCTCTTCTCCCCTTTCTTTATTCCCCTCCCAGCCTCTTTCCTGCTGTCAATCTTGCCACCCTTTCCCGCTGTGCGAACTCCAAATGCCCTCTTGCTACTCTCTCTGACATCCTTCTACCTTCTTTGACTCCTTTCCTGCCACCCCTTCCTCTTTCTTTTCCTCTGACCTTTTTTTTGCTGTCCCCCCCCAAACCCACTTCTTGCTACTCCCCCTTTATACCCTTCGAAGAGTAGAGAGGACCCTACTTTTACCCTTCCTGCTGCCCCTTGGAATCCCTTTCCATCCCATTCCTGCTCCCCTCCCTGACCCCCTTTCTCTGTTCTTTCTTTGACCTTTTCTCTTTCTCTCTTCACCTTTTTCTTTCTTCCTCTCCTTTCTCACTCTGCCTTCCTCTTTCTCTCTCCCCTTTTTCCATTTCAGAGAGACCCTCCTTTTCAGACACAGATCACCAGTCTGGTGAAGAGGCACATTATAGAATTGGTAGAGGACTAAAGCGATCATTTCATTTTTCAAAAAGTGAAGGCACTAGTGGAAAGGTTGCTGGGGTGAATGATGGGAATCTTGGACAAAGCGAGTACTCTGTTTTAGTATTTATGATAGATTAGCTGAGGAGAGCTGGGCATAGTTTGGCACCTACTCTTGTCTCGGGGAGAGTCAATTTCAGACTTTTCTGAGAAAGGAAGGGTAGGATCCCATAGATTAAAATTTTACCTGAAAGTCTGCCTAGGAGCTATCAAAAACAAGAAAGAAGGAATTGTGAAAACCCAAAGAAATACTTGTGATGAGAAGGAAGGGAGAGACTTACCCAAAGAGAGTGACATGTCTGTGCAGAGAACTAAGACACATGGAAGATCAGACGTGGTCCTTCAAAGATAGTGTCAGGAGTGCTGAAGCTCAGGATGACAGAAGATGGGCAAAGAAAGGTAAGAACAGCAGCAGCAATATTTGGGAAAAAGAAGGGGATTAAAAAAGTACCTGGTGCTCAGAGCAAATGAAGTTGTAGCCACCTACAAAAAGGAGAGCTGCCATTGTCTACTAAGGAGAACTATCTAGAGCAAATGAAGTTATATCCACCTACAAAAAGGAGAGCTGCCGTTGTCTACTAAGGAAAACGATCTTTGGATCAGAAAGGAATGCAACAAGAATGACCAACAGGGAGATGATTGAAGATAAATAAGGGAGAAATTACAAAACAGTTAGCTCACCTTGATGATTTTGAGTTACCGGACCCCAAATAATTGCATCTTAGAGTGCTGAAAGAATGGAGTGATGCTATTGCTTAGCGGCCACTCTGTGCTGATGTCTTAAAGTTCCAGGAGGACAGACATGGTCCTGCGGGATTTAAGAAGTTAATCAGCTGGCATTTATTAAATGTCTTCTGTGTGGCAGGGACAGTACTGTAATTTAGGAATACAGAAACCTGGAGGGTCTTGTTTGAGAAACAACGAGGAAGCCAGTGTCACTTCACTGTAGGTTACTTTGGGGGTGAGGGCAGGGAGGGAGTTGGCAAGTAAGTTGAAGAAGGCAGAAAAAGTGGGAAGGGACAAGGTTACAAGGGCTTTAAAAGCCAGACATTATCCTGGGGGCGATAGGGAGCCACTGGATTTCAGTGAAGAGGGAGTTAACATAGCCAGGCCTGACTTAAGGAAGATCAATTTGACAGCTGAGTAGAGACTGGACTGGAATGTGGAGAAAGACTTGAGTCAGAGAACCTTACCAGCCGGCTTATTGCAGGAGTCCAGGTGTGAGGAGATGAGGGCCCAAAAGAGAGGGGTGTCATTGTAGGAGCAGAGGAGGCCTGTTCCAGAGATGCTGCAGAGATATAGATGACAGGACTTGGCAACAGATTGGCTGTGGGGAGAGGTGGGGTGAAATGAGAGTGAAGGGTCAG
This sequence comes from Pseudochirops cupreus, assembly GCA_028627135.1. Taxonomy (NCBI): domain Eukaryota; kingdom Metazoa; phylum Chordata; class Mammalia; order Diprotodontia; family Pseudocheiridae; genus Pseudochirops; species Pseudochirops cupreus. The sequence continues at coordinate 446,979,136 of CM053581.1, forward strand.
AGGTGACTCCTAGAGAGTGGACTGGGGGAGGGGGGACACACTGGGATGGCTGTTTTGGGGCGGTGGGTGGGGGAAAGAGGGGGAGAAAGTGTGTGTCTCAAGGTCTTGTGGAAATGAATGATGCAAACTAAAATAAAATTTAAAAAAAAAAAGAAGTGACTCCTGGACTGAGAACCTTGCCCCTGGACTGAGAAAGGAAGAAGGTTCAAAGCAATGCTATGGGGGAGGGGAGCTGTGGGGCCTACGGAATGATGAAAAAGTTTGGAAAAGCTGCTTTTGTGATTGGGATAGTGACGCGACTAGGGAGATACAAAAGGGTTGCCTTGCTTCACTGGGATTCCAGTTGAGGTTATGTAGTTTGTTTGTAGTAGACTCGGCACAGTTGGTAATTTTCCCTAGCTTTGTTTAGCAGCTGATAAGTAGGAACCTGAGTAGTGACATTGTTGGATCTAGGCTTTGAAGGAGAGAAAGGAACAGGCATTTATTAAGTGCCTTGCTATGTGCCAGGCCCTGTGCCAAGTGATTTACAAATGTCTCATTTGATCAGCAGAGTGAAGGATGGTTTGGAGTCAGGAGTGTCTTGAGGCAGGGAAACCAGTTAGGAGGCGGTTAGAATAATTCAGTCAAGAGATGATGAGGGTCTAAACTGGGGGATGTCTTTGTGAGTGTAGAAGAGACAAAGTGGATAACTGACCGGGCATATGAGGTGAATGAGAGTGGAGGGGGGACGATGATGCCAAGGTTTTGAACTCATGGCTGAAAAGGTGGTCGTTGTCTTTGGGAAAAGGTTGAATTTGGGAGGGAAAAAATGAGTTTGGACAAGTTGGGTTTGACGAGTCTTTAGGACATTCTGATTTTCAAAAGGGGGAGGGGAAGGGAGTAGACTCTTGGCAAAGTATCAGCCAATGAGCTTGAATTTGATTCCTGACACAATTCTAGAACACGTTGGAGGATGGATGATTTCTCAGTAAGGGAGAAGTAATGTCAGAAAGTCAGTGTTGTTTCTTCAAGAACATGTCAGATCAGACTAATTTTTTTAAAAACAGTTTGTTGGGTTGGTAGGTGAGGGAAATGCCATATAGCGTGCCTACATTCATCAAAGTACATGGCAAAAATCTCAGCAATGGTAGTTCAGTGGGATGGATTTGGAACTCTGTGCCCAAGTCTCAGGAAGAATCAGCATCAACCTGAAAGACAGTCTCCAGTGGAGTGCCATGTGAGGATTAGTTGAAGGAAGTGGGGATGTTAAGCCTGGAGAATAGAAGACTTGGGGTAGGGGAGGAGGTGTGATGAATGAGCTTTAGCGCGTGGGAGCTGCACAGATATGTATGATTTCCCAACAGTTGGCACTTTCCAAAGACAGGCGCACTAATATACTCTTACTTGATGCCACTAATTGGGTCAGTCGTTCTGGAGATCTCTTTGGAATTATGGCTTTAAAAATAGTGACAAAATATCCACACCTTTTTACCTGCAGATAGCACTACTAGGCCCCAAGGAAGTCAAAAACAGAAAGGTCTCATAGATAAAAAATGTTCCTAACATTTTTTTGTGGTAGCAAAGGAATGTAAATGGGAGCCTGTCAGTTGAAAATAGATAAACAGATTGCTGTACATTAACGTAATGGAATATCACTGTTGTGTCGCACTTGTTGTTAACATTAGGCAGTTAGGTGTCCTGGGTCATAGAGTGCTGGACTTTTCTCTCCCCTCCCAACCCTCAAGATGGCTACCATTAGACACAAAAGGGGGGGGGGGGGAGAGTGTGTGTGTGTGTGTGTGTGTGTGTGTGTAAAATTCTGTACGTACTTCTATTTATCAATTCTTTTACTGGATTGAGATACCATCTTTCTCTTCATGTGTTGTTTATAGTTTGGGTATTTATAATAGAATAACGTATTTGCTTAGTTCTTATAATATTTTGGTTACTATACAATGTTCTCTGTCTTCAGTTTAAGAAATTATTGATTATTAGACATGAAATAGCATGTGTATCATGTGGCTATATATTTTATGGTCATTGGTTTTTTATTTTTTCTCTATAAGATTTTTTTTTAGGTTCAAGAAAATGGACATCTTCCCTTTACAGTATATACGCAAAGAAAGAGCTGCTTAATGACAGAAGGGTCCTTAGATAAAAATTTGGCTTTGAATACTTTCCAAACTGAGATACAGATTTCTCATTTATTAGTAGACCATTTATAGGTTTTTTCCCCCCTGCTGTTAGAGGTGTGTAGTTAAGATTTAGTTGTATTTGTCTTATCCTTTTTTAAAAAAGTTATTTCAGAAGTCAACAAGCATTTACTAAGTGCCGGACAAAAGTACCTCTGGGTGCTAGCCTCTGGGGACAAAAGCAAAAATGGTCCCCGACCTCAAGGAGCTTATAGTCTAGCCAGAAAGACAGAAGGAAGCCAAGAGTTTTACCCCATCTTGGGGTGGGGCCCGGGGAGGGGAGAAATGAGAAAATTTGGAACTGAAAAATCTTATGGAAGTGAATGCTGAAAACTAAAATAAATAAATTTTTTTAAAAAGAATCCAGGAGTTTGAAAAGTATTGAGATAAATCAAACTGACTTGTTCATAGAACCATATTTAAGTAAAATGGTAGAATAGAATTCACAGGTAAAACACTGCAAAGCTTCTTGTTGATTTTCTTTTGTACATTGTTCATGGACTGAAGGTTGTAGAAAAGAGCTACTGGATTTCTGAAGTTCTCCTTTTATTCTTTTCCTTCTAGGCTTTAAGAATTACTGGTTTGCTTGTTTTAACCTCAAGTGTGTGAAGGTGTTTATTTCTATGATGTCAGATGAAGATCATTTGGTTATTTAATACCTTGGGGTTCTTGCCCCGTGTCACTTGTGATTATAGGCCCGTGGATTGAACTAGATTAATTCAAAAATCTCATCCAAATCCAAGGTTCTCTGTTTTGTGAATCTGGTGAGAACAAGTAAGAACGTATTCTCCAAGAGACTTGCCAGTCTGATGCAGAGAGAGTGCTGGAAAGTGAAAAATAGAAAAGAGGGAAAAGGTACTTAGAAATGTTAAATTTGGCATATGGGGGAGCACTTCTTATCACATAATAAAAATGTGACCTAAAACTAGCATTAGAACTACTCAGTAACACACACCCCCCCAAAAAATATGAGTAAAGGGATAGAAATGTTATTCATATTCTCAGAGATTTATGTGTCATGTTGCTATAGTATAGTTGATAAAGTAAAATTGTTATCTTACTACAAGGAGATAATTGGATTCTCCTAAGTTTGTATGAGACTTGGTGGGATAGAAATTCTAATTCAGTTATGAGTCTTGAGAGGAAGATATAAACCTTATTTTGTATCATTCAATCAGTGAGCATTTATTAATATAATTCTTACTCTGTGCCAGGAACTGTGCTGAAAAAACTAAATTAGATAGATTAGCATTACATATCCAGAACATAAACATCTGTGTAGAAAACCTTGAACTTAAGAAGTGAAAAATGGTAAGAAGCATTTGGAAACAGAAAAAAGGAATAGGAAAAACAAGTGATGTTATTATGGGAGCGTATTTCAGAGTGCCCAGTCAACAAGTAGAGAAAATGGATGATGAGTTCACAAAAGCAGTCTTGGATAAAACCTCAAAAATGACCAAGTCTAACATATAACTGAATGGCTTTTGTACTATTCCCAAACAATGGTCACCCAGTCTGTGCCTGAAGATCTGCTGTGATACATGACCTACTACCTCCTGAGGCTATCCATTCTACCCTTAGATGATTCCAGCTGCTGGGGTGGGGGTGAGGACTATTTTTTCACTTTGAACCTCCATTTCTTTAAAACTGTCTCGTTCTCCTCCTACATGACAACTTACAGTACTCAAAGATGGCTTTCATATCCCCTCTACCCAAGGCCTGACACAGATCACAGAATAGGCAGGATATAGTTATAAGAGGGAGAGTAGATTTGTCTCTGCTAAAATTAGAAGATTTATTAGTTTCTTACCTTATGGATAATTTCAGCTTTGAGAAGGTAAAAACTATGAAGTGAATTGTTCTTCTGTACCTGATTCTGACCAGCCAGAAGAAATAGAAGCAACAGGAGCCTTGGGAGAGAGGTCATGATAGTCCAGGAGAGAAAAACTACCCTTAGCCTATGTGTTCATATGAATGAACTTATGTTTTTTAAAAATGTACAAAAGATGAAAGGAAAGATACATAACTGAGAAAAACACTAAAATGTTATATGCTTCTTGAGGAATATGTCAGGAAAGCTAATCAGAATCACCTGAGGCTTTTGGAAAATGTGTTTAGGGTGAGAAAAAAGCACAGTAGGGATATACTACTTAGGATATACTATCCTAAGCCTCATCCTTAGGATAGGTACAAGAAATTAACATCAAACAAGACTCTGCTAATTCTTGTGACTCAAGACAAATTTCAGTCATTACTTATTACATTTTTTGAATTAATGACATTGCTTGTGCCTAAAGTTGAAACTACAGGAATTTTCCCATGTTACAATAAGAAAACTATTCCTTAATATATTCTTTGTTGGCACACTGCTACAGAGCTCTAACCTAAATATAAACTATAGTAATTCTCAAACTGTAAAGAAACCCCAAGCTTAAAAAAGGTAGTGACTTCTCCTGAATCTACAACTTTTGGGGACCTTGCTGATGTTTCCGTTGGGGGTTTTTAGGGAATGTATTGAGAAGTAGGAAATATGTAAAGCAGAAAGAGGGCTAACCTTTAGGGACATATTCACATATAAAGCTAACTTTCTTCTCTTCCCTCTCCTCTCCCCATCAGAACTTCTTTTCCACACTACCTGACCATATTTATCTCACTTTGTTTGGCAGATGTATAATTTTGTGAGTACACCTTCCACCAAAGGTACCTTGCCAAACTTCTGTGTCTTAATAGACATGAAATTATTGACCATTTTTGTTTCTTGGGCCCTTTTGGCGGTCTGGTGAAGCTTATAGTCCTCTTCTCACAATAATGTTTTTAAAGGCATAAAATAAAATATAGAGGATTACTAAGGAAATATATTGAAATAGTTCTTGAAATGTTAAAAACCCAAATTTATGATACAGTAATATATGTGTTTTTTAACACATTAAGCAACAAAACATTTAAAATATAAGCAAATTAAAGTTGAATTTTTCCTTTTAAAAAGAACATTAGAATCCAGGATGGTCTTTGACAAGGTAACATCTATGTCAGACTGGACATCTAGTTGATTTTCACTTGTAATGTGACGTGAAAATTTCTCTCATTTCTATTGATAATAAAGTTACATATATTACTAATATTATTGTGGTTTATTTCCTACCTTCACAAGTGAAGAAAATGCCAAATTTTAGTTAGAGGTTAGTGAAAATAAAGATGTAATTTTTTCACCTCCCAGGTTCATGGACTTCTTGGGGTTCTGTAGACTGTGGGGTTAATAACACCTGTAGTAAATGGTTTCCCCGAGTTGCTATGGCCATGGCTAAGAAGTGATTGCCTGTTGTCTAGCCTGAGGAGCCTTTCCAAACTTGGCCAGATCTTTGAACACCTATAAAAATTATTAACCAATTCCTAGTCAAACCTTTTATCCATTGGTCAGACCTTTACAAGGCTGTGTAGCTTTTGGCAACTGTGTAGGCCCTTAGTAGAGGCTGGACAAATATGTGGGCTTCAAAAAATGGGAAAGACCTTTTGGGAAGATTAGAGGACTATTCCAACCTATCTAAAACAGCTGCACTACTGGAATAGGAAGAGTTTTTGTGGGGAAAGGGAGAAGCAAGAAGGAGGACTGTGGAACATTTGAGGAGTGGAGCCAGGGCAAAGTAGGCTTGAGCAGGATACCCCAGTGGTGGACATTAGATATCACATGGGCCTTAGAGGTCTAAAGGAGAGAGAGGAACAGTAAAAGATTGGGAATAATGTAGAGAAAGACAAGTGAAAAAATTCAAAAGACAAAACTTCAGTTTATTTTCAGAATTTTTCTTATGTTGGACTGCATCTAAGAAGAGAGATGATTTTCTTTTTTTCTCTTCTGTAACACGTGGTCCCTGACACAGAGCTTTGACTGCAGGTATTAGTGTTACATCGTGCACATTTGTGAGTTGAATCTTGAATTTTAACCACCATTATAACACATTTAAATGTGTCCTAAATTCCAACAAACTTTGAAACTCAATTTTTTTTTTTGCCTTTTGGACAGCAATTGGGGTAAGTGACTTGGCCAAAGTCACACAGCTAGTAAGTGTGTCAAGTGTCTGAGGCTGGATTTTAACTCCGGTCCTCCTGAGTCCAAGGCCGGTGCTCTATTCACTGCACCACCTAGCCGCCCCCACAATTTCTTTTTTAACATTGGGGCTCCTTTGACATCTACAATTCAGTCATTTAGTAAGCATTTACTAATCATCTATTTTGTGCTTGATGTTGAGGATTCGAAGACAAAGAATGAATCAGTCATTCCCTGCTCTCAAAGAGCTTATGTTCTAATGCTTGGTGGGTTTCTGTTTGAGCTTCCTGTTTAAGCATTAGTGTACATTAATTAATTAATTAAGAGACTAAGGGAGAAATTGTCTTTTGATTTTTAACATTGCAGTAAAAATGAAATTTGAGACATAAGTGTTTAGATATTTGACAGTTGAATTCAGAATTTAACTTTATAACTGTATGCTCTGGAACAAGAAAAATTCACTTATGAATCACTCATCACAAATTTCCCATGAACAGTAAACATGGAAAACATGGAATAATCTAAAGGGATTTTCAAAAATGACATACAAAGGAGACTACATGGTATAGGAAAAAAAGCACAGAACTAGAACTGGGGTAACCTGGACTTTGACATCTCTTGACTTCATAGACCGCGTGATCTTGGACAATTCACTTGGCCTCTCTGGGTAACGGTTTCCTAGTCTGTAAGGTAAAGGAGTTTGAACTAGACTGATGTTCCTTGTAGGTCCAGAATTCTATATTTATTGATTATAAGATATATTAGCATTGGAACTATGATTGCCAATTTGTTGATGATTGAACCCTTCATTAAGATCTAACAGTCTGGAAACTTAAATGCTCTCTGCCCAATATTCATATACATGCTGTCTTTTAACTTCCATTTCCTCCTCTTTTCCTTTAGCTTTAAAAAGAAGAAAAGATGTCCTTGTATGATGACCTGGGAGTGGAGACCAGTGATTCAAAAACAGAAGGCTGGTCCAAAAATTTCAAACTGCTACAGTCTCAGCTGCAGGTCAAGAAGGCAGCTTTAACCCAAGCAAAGGTAAAGGTAATAACTGGGAAGAAGTCAGACATGTACAGCATAGGGCTGGTTACCTGTCAGGGTCACTGATGGTTTGGCTGCAGCAGATATTTTCCTCCTTTGTGATTGGGCTGGTGGGTGACTTAGTGGGTTATGTATTTGTAGGTGTGAGTCTAGGACTGAAGTTGTAGTCAAGTCTAGGACTAATTTATTTCCCCAACCCCTATTACGATTTTAGAACATGTGGTACGAGGCAATGGAAAGACAGCTAGCACTGTCACCAGGATTCCTTCAGTAGAAGCTATGTTGCTTTGATCCATGAACAAAACAAATTACTTTATTTCTGATACAAGAGTGCCCTGGAATACTTTTCCTTACCCTTGTTTCTTGGGATCCCTTGTTTTTTTTTCAAAACTCAGTTCATTGATTCTCCAGGAGGTTTTCTTCATCCTCCCAGCTAGCTAGTACCTTCTCCGAGGGTACCCTGAATTCAGTTTGTATATGGCCTAAATATTCATGTTGTTTTCTCTTTGACTATAAGCTCCTTGATAGCAGGAACTTTTTCAGTTTTGACTTTATAGTCCCATTCATTGCCTGTCAGATAATAGATGTTTAATATATGCTTGTTGACTGATTTGATACTGCTTCTGTTACTCTGCATCTTGTATTCACAGTATGTTCCCCATATAGTCAAGATATAACTTTTCTTATTCCTTTACTATATGATTATCATCAGTAAACAATGAGTACTTTCTGTTGACAGAATTGAATAAAAGAAATATTTAATGATATTAACATGCTGAAAGTATGTCACTCATGGTATAAGGAGACTTGAGTCCACTGGGGAGAAACTTTGTAGCATATTTCTCTGATGCATTAAGTTCTTATTTCCAGGATACATAAGGAACAGATTAAGATTTAAAAGAGTAAGAACCATTTCCCAATTGATAAATGTCAAAATATATGAACAGGGGGTTTTCAAAGGAAGAAGTCCAAATCATCTACAGCATCTTGAAAAATGCACCCAAATCACTAATAATTAGAAAACTGCAACAACTCTTAGGTTCCACTTCATACATAACAAACTGTCGAAATTGACAAAAGAGAAAAATGATAAAAGCTGGAAAATATATTGTGCCTGAAAAACAGGCATATTATTGCATTGGTGGTAGAGCTGTAATCTGATCTAGTCTCTCTAGAAAACAGTTTTGAACTACGTCCCCCAAATCCATTGTTTTTGGCTCAACAGTATCAAGGCTTACACCCCAAAGAACTTAAAGAGGAAAAGGATCCATGTCTATGAAATAGTTATAGCATCTCCTTTTTGTAATGATAAAGAATGGGAAACATAAGGGGTGCCAGTCAATTGGGAAATGGCTGAACAAATAATGGTACATGAATGTAATGGGATATTATGTCTCCATTAAAAAATGAAATTGATTTGGTGGTTTCAGAGAGACCTAGAAAGGTTTATATGGGCTGACAGAGTAAAATAAGGAATTTCTATAATAACAACACTCTAAAGACAAACAACTGTGAAAGACTTAAGAATACTAATCAGTATAATGGCCTATTAGGATTCCAGGGTACCAGTGTACTACGCACCTCTTGAAAAGAGAACTGATGAACTCAAGATGTAGAATTAGGCTTACGTTTTTTGATGTGGCTAATGTGGGAATATATTTTGCTTGATTACGTGTGTGTGTGTGTGTGTGTGTGTGTGTGTGTGTGTGTATAGACATATTTTCGAACAAAGGCTTTGTTTTTCTCCAGACAGTAGGAGGGAAGGAAAATGTTAATTGAAAAAGATTTTACCTTTAAGTTAAATTTTAAAGAATATTTAAATCTTTTTCCCAATATGAACTAATATTCTGTTTAGAATTTTTTATTATTTTTAACAAGTAAAAAACCCAATTTGGTGGTTGCTTGTTTTTATGTAATTTGATGGTGACTAGAGATGGTTTTGTTTTTAACCTAACCATCAAATATATCTGCTTAAAAATTCATTTTGGGAAAAAAATTGTTTAACCAAATCTACTTGCATTTCCTTTTAACTGCTTTACAAGGTAGGTAGTTGAATTAAGAGTTCAGATTTGTTCTGATTTTCAAAACTATAGTCTTGCAATTTTTTCTGGCAAAAAAAATCCTACTCCAAAATTCCTACTTAAATTTTTTTAATGAGCAGTGTTTGAAGGACTTATAGATGTTTGGCCTGGAGAAGACATGGGGGAGCATAACTTTTTAAGATTTGAAGTGTCTTCATATTTGACAATTGGTAGAAGTTTGAGATAGGCAGATTTGAGCTGAAAATTTGGAGGAATTCCCTAGCAGTTATAGAAATATTTGGAAATGGAATGGGCAAGTTTCACAACCGAATTATTCCAGTGTCTTTGGAAGTATTTGAGCAGATTCTAATAGATTATTTGTCAGGGATTTTGTAAAGGGAATTTATTCACTGAGTAAGGTATTAGATTGTGTGAACTCTAAGGTCACTTTAAGCTCTGATTCTATGAATCCTTGTTGTATCCTTATGTTAGTATCCTCTCATCAGTTTCATGAAGTCATTTTACTTTTAATGTAAATTTTACTTGGAGTCATTTTACTTTGCTTTGCAAAGTCATTATCTTCTTCTAAAATTTAGTAATTGAAACATTTTTGATACCACATGAAAATTTAACTTCCTGAATAATGAACCAGCAATTAGTTCAGTAGAAGTTACATATGAAAAAAAGCTTAGTAATATACTCAGAAGAAAGAGGAAGATTGACATAGATCACTCTAATTATTAAAAAAATGTTAATGTTGAAATCTGCTCTGTTGAATGTGAAATTTTTGAAACTTTATTTATTTATTTATTTTGCTCTGTAGACTCCTAATGTTGAGTTCTCCTATAGAAATATGGTTTGTTTTACTTACATCAATAAAGTTATTTTATTAGCTAAAACTAGATATATAAAAATCATGTCATTTTAGTGGAAAAAGTTAAAGAAAAATCTGTGTGACTATTTTAAACATTGTTGCATATAACCAAAATGTTCTTGACCAGAGGTGTCCAACTTCAAGCCACAATACTCCCAAGTGCACCTGAATCAGATGAAAATGTAATTGAGAAATGTTTAACAAAATAAATAAAAATACAGTATAGCATATATGATGTTAATTTGTAGTTTTCTAAGTCAGTATTTTGCCTGCTGGGATCAGTTTCTATTTGAGTTTGAGGCCATTGTTTTTGACCATATTTTAAAAGATTTTATTTGTTATTTGGTCATAGTATAAGAGTTTTAATATATTGGGTTTGAATAATGCATTTATCTTACTTTCTGTTGATTAGCTCACATTTATGTAGTATTTCGCAGTTTAGTAAAGTTCTTTTATCACAAAAGTCCTTTGAGGTATTTAATGAAAATCTTTTCATTTTATAGATGTGAAAACTGAGGCTTAGACATATAGTGGTTTACCCCATTTTTAGATCCTGCCCTCAAGACTAGATCTACTGATTCCCATTCCAGTATTCTTTCCACAAGATCACCATATTTCTAGTGCTCTTTGTATCATTTAAAGACATTGAGAACATAATTGAATTAAAATTGCCACAGTTTATGAGTTTGAAAGATTGCAAAAATGTGGGGAACTCCCAAAAAGAGATATAAAATTTCCATTTTATTCATGGATGAAAAAAATAAAGGACGAAGATCAGAGGCAAAAAAAAGGGTGATCATTATCCCTAGTGGAACTAATGTGAACTTATCAATGCCTGACTCCTTCTAGTCGTGTTTTTTAATTATTACATCAAACTAAAACTTTGTGTTCAGGTAGATTATTACTGGTTATTTTTGTGATAAGAATAAAAATCCTATTAAATCAAGATATTGCTCATAAATTGTTAATATTTTGAAATTGGATTTCTGGAGTGTGAAAGGATTGCTATTGCAGAAACAAAAGGTAATTGTTTTAATTGGCAAGTACTTGAATTTGAAATTTCAGCATATTTTTCATGATATCTGTCTTTTGATTTTAGAGCCAGAGGACAAAACAAAGTACAGTTCTTGCTCCAGTGATTGATCTGAAACGTGGAAGCTCTTCAGATGACCGTCAGATTGTAGATACCCCGCCACATGTAGCAGCAGGCTTAAAGGTAAGACATAGGGAGAAACACGAAATCGTCCACACTTCACTTGCTTGTGGAATTTTTTTCAATAAAATTGAATTTATTTTCAATAAAATTTTGCATTTTATTTCTTTGTAAACGAAGGCTTTTACCCCATTCTTTTTTTTGCAAGTCCTTGAAGTCATCATTAACTTCTCTTAAAGTTATCATTGACATCATTAACATTTCTTTGAAACAGTCATCATTATTCACATTTTTTCATGTGACAAACCCAAGGCATGTAAATTTGTGATATGTACAAGGTCACCAGGAAAGTTCTTTTATATTCAGAGTCTTTCTGAACCCCCGCGTAGCTGGCCACTGTTACACAGCACCGCCACTGACGCTCACTAGGGGGCGTTTTATGAGCTGTGGTGTTTACGTTTTGTCTTTTGTTCCAGTTAAAACACCTTTAGTCCTTATTGCCTTTCTTTAGTGTACTCAGAAGATGCAGATTTAACACTGAATCAGCTCAGTTCAGACACTGAGAATTATTTTCTGTCAGATTTTGAAATGATAAAAGAAATTTTAACATTGACCTTCACACTAGCACTTTTAGCTTGTCTACACATAGCCAAGTTATCTTTGATGATAATAGTATGTAAATTGTTGGATCATCACTTTCTTCCTTACTGTAATGATAGCTGAAAAGAGAGTAATATACACATTATGTGTGTATGTATGTATGTGTGTGTGTGTGTGTGTGTGTGTGTACATATGTGTATGTAATATAATTTATGTTTTTAGGTCTTTTTAAATTCACTTAAGTATATAATTAACACCTTTAGGGGCATTACATTTTACATGTTAAGGAATTTTCTAGTTTTTCTGATTACTTTTATGTAGTGTAAGAAAACTGATGAATTTGCCAAATGGTATTAAAATGTTAACTTAATAGTCATCTGATAAAGAATATGAATTAGATTTAGGCATGTGATTGAATCTGCATCATCTTATATCATTATGATAACCGTTGTACTTTAAGTACAAAATACGCCTTTTGAAATAGCCCTGTATATATTAACTTTCTCTCCCCACAAAGTGTCTATCATTAGTAGCAAACAAAAACAAGTGTAACTTCTGGTATCAAAATCATCTTGTTTTGCAGGGTCACAGTCAGTGAATTAAGCTTTTGAGGACCTTAAGTTCCATTCTATTTTCAATGAAAAATATTAGTAAAGAATAATTATCAGTACAAATCACTTGGGGTCCTTTTGGGGGGAAATCCTTATTATGACAAACCTAAAATTTTGTCCTGAAAGAAAAATTTACAAAGGGAATCATACTATGAAGTGGAGTCTCAACTTTAAAGTATCTTTTTTGATATTTTATTTTCTAGTTAGCCTTGCCTCTTGTTGTTTCATTCCCATCTTATGTAGCATTGGACGAATAAGCTTCACCTTAAATAATGGTTTCAGTTTCTAAATATATAGAAAAGAAGATACAAGCTTCCCCATACCAAATTTGATCACCAGACCTCAAAAATTAGAGGACATAACTGGCTTTAGATGTGGGAATCACATCCATCTATATGAGACTCATAACCTTTTTTGGAAGGGATGTAGGATTTTTTTTAAGAAGTAGAATTGTTTCCTTTACATTAATTTCTACATGTTGTTATTGTAAAGTTATTCATTGTGTTATCCAGGCAGTGACTGAGTAATTTATGAGTTAGAAATAGCATTTTGGAGCTTGTGGGGGATTCGGGAATCATCTAGTAAAACTGTCATTTTACAAATGAGTAAATGGACATAGAGAGATGAAGTGACTTGTGAGGTGGAGTAAAGTAGCATAATTTGGTGGCAGAGCCAGGATGCAATGTCAGGTTTTTGAATGAAAGTTCAGTTTACTTTTCATCATGCTAACTCTTCTAACAAGAAGTTTGTGAGATTTAAACCATTTCTTTCCTTTTTCTCTTTTTTTTTTTTTGGTGGTTTACCAAGAAAATGCTATATTTACAGAACGTTATGGATGGTGACAGTTACAGAATATGATTCTGGTAGCTTACTTTGGAATTTTGACTCTTCTTTAGGATCCTGTGCCTAGTGGATTTTCTGCAGGAGAAGTTTTGATTCCATTAGCTGATGAATATGATCCCATGTTTCCTAATGATTATGAGAAAGTAGTAAAACGCCAAAGGGAGGAACGCCAAAGACAGCGGGAGCTGGAAAGGCAAAAAGAGATTGAAGAAAGAGAAAAGTAAGAGTCTACTTTAGATTTTTAAATAATCCAGTTCTTCTATTTTTCATTGGCATGTTAGCATATAACCATGAACTTTAATTTCCAAATCTGTTTTCTCTTTATCAGAGTAATCACTCTCAAAACATTTATGTTCTAATCATAATTTTTTCATTGTTGTCTTAAAGGTTAGTACAGACAGTGAGGCAGAGAGAATTAGGTACAGTATCCAGGGAATCTTTGTCATTGCCATCATCTTCAAATGGTTCTTAGTTTCTTCACATATATGGATTTTGTAGAAAGCAAATTAGGCTAACAATTTTAACATGATCTTAATTATCTGTAACAGATTCCAAAAGAGAACATCAGTATATTATATAGGAAGATGGTTGATCATTGACATGTAAATCTTCATTTATCACAACCTTGCACATTTGAAAAATAACTAAGCTATGATCATCTTATCAAGTTGTTGCCACACTTGCTGTTACAACTGCTAGTGGCCAGGAGCTTTAATGGTTTGAAGAAATGTGATCTTGCTAGTTTTCGTGTTTTTTTAAAAGCTCTTGACTAAAGCCTGTGAACCTTTATTAAAGTAATACAGGGTGTCTCAGAGGCTTTAGGGACACCCTGTGTAGCATGATGATGTCCATACTGATTATCATCAAAAATAGATATTACTCATGCTCTTTTCATTATAATGGATGTTTATAATTAATACTAAAGCGACTTAGCTAAGATTTCTTCAAACAGTGCTCTCTGTCTTTTAGTTGGTTGAAAAATTATTCACTTACTGTTACTATCACAGAGTGATTAGTTGCATACTGAAATTGTCATTATGAAGGTCAAAGTTAAACTATTTATAATTTAAAAATTTGGCAGAAAAGAATTCTCAATGTGTGAACTGGATTGATTCAGTGTTAAATCATCATCCTGCATACAGTAAAGGATAAAACAATAATATGTGCTCTCAGTTTTCCCCAAATACCCTGTCATTGGTTTTACGTTAGTGCTAGAATGAAGTGTGACACAAATGTTAACCTGAACATGCATTACTGTTTTCTGCAGCTTGTGGTCATGCATGACTCAGCCAACAAAAAAAAGCTAATACTTTTTAAAGCACTTTGTGTAGAAACACAGAAATCCATTATAGGCACTCCCAAACTTATAAATGGGTTATATTCTGAAAATTTGTGAGTTTATTAGAGTTCAAAACCTATTTTCCCAAATAAACAATGTTGTATCTGATTGGTTTCCAGTTCAGTGCAATTTTTAGTATGACGTACCTGAAGAATCTTATTATAGAATGAATCTGAGCATTATGTATACTGTTTCTTTTAAAACACATTCACAATTCCATTTTAGAATACCAGGAACATATTCTTCAGTATCCTTGGCAGTGGGTTTTGATGATTCCCTCATCCTATCTACCAGACAGTAGTAGTAGGGAATTATCTGAGTAGGGGGATATCTAATGAACATGGTGAAGAATAGTTATCTAGGGACCTTATAAGGGACTAGGGATCAACTTTGGAACCGGGATAAGTTAAGAATTTACTATTTTTCCTGTAATGTTTATGGTATCAGCTCTAGCATTGTATGACCAGTGAAGAGAAATGGTTGAAAAGTGACCAACAGTAGCACCTTTCTAACACGATTCAATCTCTGAGGATGAAAAAAAAATAAGGTTGAGGGGTTTTGGAGGATGAAGGCTGTTCCGACTGTCGTAAGTTCCAAGGATACGTATCAGCCCATGTGTGTTTCACCCCTTTGTGTTCTTCTGTGGGTCTCAAGGTCTGAGCTACCTATTTTCCTTTACTAATACCACCAACTCTTGGTCCCAACCAGGATTTATCTCTGTTCACTGACGAACATAACTCAATTTCATAGTCAACTTGTTATTGCTGAAGTAAGTACACCGTTCTACTAAGGATTTCCAAGGCGGGGCAGCTAGGTGGCACAGTGAATAGAGCACTGGCCCTGGAGTCAGGAGGACCTGAGTTCAAATTTGGCCTCAGACACTTAACACAAAAACTAGCTGTGTGATCTTGGGTAAGTCACTTAACCCCAATTGCCCTCCAAAAAGCAAAAAAATAAAAAAAAGAATTTCCAAGGGTTTGTATTTTTCTAATTACCATCAGTAAAAGAAAAGGCAATAAAAATGCTCTCTCTTCTTTCCCTTTTTTCCCTGCTACTTTTTTTCCCCGTTTAGATTCTTTAGGAAAATGCAAAAATATACATAGGTGATATATCCTTGGGCACATGCAAGATAGAAGTAACATACATTTGCATTTTGTAGTAACAGCCAGACTGAACATTTCTACACTAAAGCAGAATGAAGCCTGGCTGTGGGTGGAAAAGGTTTTACAAATATTTTGTTTTCTCTTATTTTTAGGAGGCGTAAAGACAGGCATGAAGCCAGTGGATTTTCAAGACGACCAGATCCAGATTCTGATGAAGATGAAGATTATGAGCGAGAAAGGAGGAAAAGAAGTAAGGAACAAGAAGATGCTGTGGTTCCCTCCTCCCCACCCCCAACCTGAATTAGATTGGTATTCTTTGTTGTTCTTCCAGATAGACTTTTCTTTCACTGTGTGAAATGCATACATGCAGGTGCCTTTTCTGTATTTCTCTTTCTATAAATCTTCAATTTGGCAGGTGTTTAACATCAGCTGGCATTTATTAAGTACCTACTCTGTGCCCAGCTGTGTGCTAAACTCTGGGAATACAAAGGAAAGCAAAAAAACAGTCCTTGCTTTCAAGGAGTGCACAGTCTAGTGGAGGAGACAATGTTTAAACAACTTTGTACATACAAGGTATGTTCAGAACAAATTGGGGGTGGTCTCAGATGTTATTTCTTAGGTACTAGGATTAAGAAAGACTAGAAAAGACTAGATGAGACTTAGCTGAGACTTGAAAGAAGCCTGGATAGTGAGGAAGCAGAGATGAGATAGGGGGGTGTTCCAGGAATGAGGACGGCCAGGGGAAATGCTTGGATTTGGGAGATGGAGGGCTGTGTGCAAGAACTCCAGTGTTCCTGGCCCACAGAATACATAGAAGGGTGGTGAGGAAATTGGAAAGGTAGGAAAGGGACAGGTTATGAAGAGCTTTAAAATCCTAGCAGAGAGAACAGCTAGATGGCACAGTGAATAGAGCACCATCCCTGAAGTCAGGAGGACCTGAGTTCAAATTTGGCTTCACACACTTGACATTAATTAGCTGTGTGACTGTGGACAAGTCACTTAACCCCAATTCCTTCCCCCTCAAAAGAAAATCCTAGCAGAGAATTTTCCATTTGAATCTGGAGGGTAACAGGGAGCTGCTGAAGTTTATTGAAGTGGGAGTCATATGATCATACCTACTATTTAAGCATCTGCCTGCTGTGTGCCTTATACTATATTAGGTGCTATATCCAAGTTCTTTGCCATTGTGAGTCACATATTGCTAAGCCGTAGCCAGAACCTCATGTTAACCCACATGTTCTTTAGTTCAGTTAGAGTAACTTACTTTCTCCCAAGATGAGCAACTGGCATTTCGTTCTAAAGTCTGATCCCACTTTGTAAATCTGTTAAATAAGAAACTTCCAGTTAATGACTATTTAAAACTAAACACTAAAATTAGTAAAAAGTATTATATTCTCCATAAGAAGTGCCCACTGCACCTTTATTTCTGATGAGGAGGGAGATTACAACTGAGAAAGGAAGAAAAGAAGTACGGTAGAAGAATATGCCACGTTTTTTTCCCTTATTTGAATTAGATTGATCATTGCGTTTTGGAGAGGCATTCTCCCTGGACATTTCCAAAAGTCTTAGTAACAGTAAAAGCAAATAGACTTTATTTACAGTGTACTTTATTTACAGTGCTTCACAGTGTGAAGTGCAAAACTATTCTGATGCCTACAAACTTCATCATGGATTGCTAGTTTTTCTTTTAAATACAGTGATCCTAAGTACAAAGTGTAAAAGTTTAGAAATTTATGTCAAAGAAGTGAAACTAATTAAGATGTTATGATCTTACCGTACATCACTGAGAACTAAGCCTTTGAACAGGCAA
The DNA here is from genome assembly GCA_028627135.1 of Pseudochirops cupreus. Taxonomy (NCBI): domain Eukaryota; kingdom Metazoa; phylum Chordata; class Mammalia; order Diprotodontia; family Pseudocheiridae; genus Pseudochirops; species Pseudochirops cupreus. The sequence continues at coordinate 446,996,750 of CM053581.1, forward strand.
AAATCACAGTGAATGGGGCAGCTAGGTGGCACAGTGAATAGAGCACTGGCCCTGGAGTCAGGAGGACCTGAGTTCAAATCCGTCCTCAGACACTTAACACAAAACTAGCTGTGTGACCTTGGGCAAGTCATTTAACCCCAATTGCCCTACCTTCCCCCCTCCAAAAAAAGCAAAAAAAAACAAAAAAAAATCACAGTGATCTAATATTTTTAGATGCAGTCATTATTTTGTGAGATCTAATGGCCTTATAGTAAAACTAGAAAATTTAGAATATGCTGACTTTAGCATTGATATGCAGGGGGAAAGGGTAATCTGGTGCCTGATAGTAACTTCTCTCATTTTTAACAATGAAAATCTTTGTCAACATTGTTATTGTTGTCTTTTAAAATATGTTTTTCAAGTAAGGAATTTGGAGATATAAATAAAAAGTACACAGAAGAAACATTGACATTCTTAAAGCTAGTCAGTCAGGAAGCACTTCTTGTGTGTGCCAGACACTGCTGTCCCAAACAGTCTGTTCTCAAGCAGCTCAAACTGTAATGGAGGAGAGAATATGTAAATGTTGTTTAGTCTTGTCTGACTCTTCGTGACCCCATGGGCCATGGGGTTTTCTTGGCAAAGGTACTAGATTAGTTTGCCATTTCCTTATCCACTGTATCTCTGTTTTATAGATGAGGACCTGGAGGCAAACAGAGGTTAAGTATTTTGCTTAGGGTCACACAGCTAGTGCATGAGGCCCAGTGCTCTATCCACTATGCCATCTAGGTGTCCAGCATGTAAATAGTAAAAAATAAATGTAGCATAGATGGGAGGTAATCTCAGGGAAGGCACTAATAGCTGGGGAAATAGGGGACTGGGAGGAGGAACCTGAAAAGACTTCCTACAGAAGGTGAATGTTGAAGGAAGCCAGGGAAGCTAAGAGGTGGAGGTGAGGAGAGAAAGCATTCCGGGCATGGGAAACAGCCATTGCAAAAGCATTGAAATGGCAGATGGAATGACAAGAAAGAGCAAGTAGCTAGTTCAACTGTATCAAAAAATGTATGGAAGGTAATAAAATGTAAGAAGAGGAAAAGTAGAAAGGGACTGTCTTGGGGGTGGGGGTGGGCATTAAATGACAGAGGACTGTGTATTTGACCCTAGAAGACATAGGGAACCACTGAAATTTATTGAGTAGGAGAGTGACATGGTCAAACCTTTACTTTAGGAAAATCACTGGCAACTGAGTAGAGAATAGAATGCAGAGAGACTTGAGGCAGGAATCCCAATTAGAAGGCTATTGAAATAGATGAGGCAAGTGTTGATGAGGACCTATAGTAGCAGGTTTGGAGATATTTGAATAGTGAGAAGAGGGTGTATATGAGAGAAGATGTAAAGGTAGAATTGACAAGATTTGGCATAAGTTGGATATGTAGGATGAGTGAGCATGAGGACTAGAGGACATAAGGTCATGAGCCTGGGTCAAAGGAAGGGTGACAGAATAGGGCAATTTTATAAAGAGTTGGTTTTGGGGGAAAAATAATGACGTGTTGAATTTGAGATGTTTATGGAATATCCAGTTTGAAATGTCCGATAATTTGGTGATGAAGGACTGGACCTCAAGAGAAAGACTAGGACTGAATATATAGATCTGCATGGAGATGGTAACTGAACACCTAAAGGCTGAGATCAGCAAGTGAGAAAATAGAAAGAGGAGGTCATCCCAGGACAGAGCCTTGAGGGCCACTCACATTTAATGATGGTGACAGGGATGAAGAACCAGCAGAGGAAGACTAGGAAGGAGTGGTCATTTAGATAGGAGGAGAAACAAGAGAGAGCAGTGTTAGGAGCTCTAAGAAAAGTGTGTCCAGGAGAGATGATTCATAGTCTCAAAGGATGCGGAGGTCAAGAAAGTTGAAGATTAAGGAGAGGCTATAGATTTGGCAATTAAGAGTTCATTGGCAACTCTGAGGAGGGCATTTTCAGTTGAATGATGAAAGAGGAAACCAGAGCTGAACATACTGCTTTTCTGCCCCCAAAACTTCAATGTCACCTTATTACCCTGGGATAGAATAAAAGCTCCTGTGACATTTAAAACCCTCCAGTCTATTTTTCCAGACCAATTTCATTTTATTTCTCCTCAAGCTTTCTTCCCTTCCATTTACGTTGGCCTACTTCCTATCACCCTTCAGAATGGAGCTCCAACACCATCCCTTGCACATGCCATTCCTGATTCTCCTCCTAGTTGTTGGCACTCCCTCATTCAGTCACAATTACTTTGTCTTTACTTATTCTTGTACATATAGTTTTCCCCCAGTAGAATATTATTGCTTTGAGGCAGGGACTGTTTCATTTGTGTCTTTGTATTATCCCCAGTACCGTATACATAGTAGAGGCTTGTCAATTGGATTCTGTAACTTAGATGTTGATAAGATTTAGGTGATGATATTTTTTCCATTTTGATGACAGCCATAATACAGATTTAAGTCTTCAGGAATCTGACTTCTAAAAATTTTTCTTTAAAAATCAATAACAGCTTTATTCATGAGCCTTTTGAAAAAAAAAATTGTGGTCACTTCCCAACTTCCAACTCACTTCTTCCCATTGCTCTCATAACAAAAAAGTAGTTAAGTAAAATAAATCAACACATTGACTAAATCTGATGGCATGGGCCTCCCCACCTCTCTACTAAGAAGAGGAGTAATGTTTTACCTTTAGAGTTCTGCTTATTTCGCTTAATAGCCGTTCATACAAGCCTTCACAAATCTTGAGAATTCTTCATAGTCTTCATTTCCTACAGCATCATAATGGTCTGTTAATGTAACATAATTTGTTCGGCCATTCACCATTGCGTGTCCATTTTGCAGTTCTTTTCTCCCATAAAAAGTATTGCCACAAATATTTTTGTATATATGAGACCTTTTTATTTGTAACCTTTGCCTAAGTAAAAGGGTGTGTAGAACTTACTTTTCTAGTTTAATTACAAATTGTTTTCTTTAATGGTTGAACCAGTACATAGCTCTACCAACCAGTATGCCAATGTGCTGATCTTCTCTCAACCCCTCCATCACTAACTGTTCCCATCCAACTTTGCCAATTTTTGGGGTCCAAGGTAAAGTCTCAAGAGTTTTAATATGTATTTCTCTTATTAGTAATTTGAAATATGGTTTTATTTTTCCTATGCCTTTAATCAATTCGATTTATGTTACTCTGCAGGTATGGGAGGTGCTGCCATTGCACCACCAACTTCTCTCGTGGAAAAAGACAAAGAATGTATGTTAATCTATTTCTTGACTTCATTCATTCCTTAAAATGTCTCATGCTAGCTATGATCAATGATTAAAATTCTTAGCTGGGTTTCCTGAAGTTAGGGGAGGTAGTAACTGATTTGTTTTCTGCTGTTCTAGATGCAATTTAACTGTGTAAGCCCCTTGTTTAAGATAAACAAATCAGTCTTTTTCCAGATTTACAGCCATAGGGCCAGAGTCAGACTTTCATATCCTTAATCCCCTGGGGTTGAAGAGGTTTCATATCTGTTTTCTTACTGCTTTTACCATTGTAATCTAGCACAATCTCCTATGTGGTTTTAAAAAATTCTCTGTTTCCCAGTGTGCTAGCCATGTTCTGAATACTGTGTTTTATTTTTTTATTTTATTTTTTGCTTTTTAGAGGGAGGAGGGCAGGACAGTTGGGTTAAGTGACTTGCCCAAGGTCACACAGCTAGTAAGTGTTAAGTGTCTGAGGCCGGATTTGAACTTCGGTCCTCCTGACTCCAGGACTGGTGCTCTTTTCACCGTGCCACCTAGCCACTCAAGAATACTGTGTTTTAGTAGGTCCAATTTATTTTGATGGTTTTATTTGAGATTATTTTTTGGAATGGGCATATTGACTTAAAGATGAAAAGTTGTATCCTTTTCCAATTAAAGAGGTATCAGTGGGTTAATTGAAAAAATCTGGGTTCTTTACCTTGCCACTTTTTTAGTGACTACCATAGAAAATTGTAGTATAGGTCACTTTCCACTAGATGGCAGAAGCTTACTGGATTTTTAATTTCCTTACTATTAATTTCAAGGCATTGTGTTTGTGGATCTGTTAAGCTTCCTGGCAGAAGATCTCTACTACTTTCCACCTCTTCCATTAACAAAATTGTAATGAGCTGGAAAGAATTTGAGGAGTTATCCAGGCCTACTTAAGCTAACCCCCCAAAAGTAGAATTATATAGTATAAACACTCTGCTTATAATAACCTTTAAAACAAGAGATTCTCCATATTTTCTTATCTGCTGCAAAGGATGGATGTATGGTCTTGAGTTTCAGTTTTCAATCTGTTGTAAATTTGTAATTTGCTGTTCATGTGTGTTATAATTATCTACTGTCCTATAACTTTGCTATGAAAGAAAGAATCAAATGAAATAATAATGTGTAAAGGGCTTCGTAACCTTTAAAGCAGTAAAATTATTATTAGGAGGAGGAAGAAAAGGTAAGTGAGTGGTAAGCATTATTTTCCCTATTATATTCATAATTATTAAATAGCATTCACATCTGATATAGTTGAGTACATAAATAGCACGAGCCAGTATATTGCTATAAAACTAGAAGTCAGGACCACTGGAATTTTGTCCTATTTTCTCTCCTATAGCCGAGTTTTTCTTACTTATATTGTATGTTAAAATTTTTATTTTATATGTAACATATTTAAATAGAAATGGCTTTTTCCAAAGAAACAATAAGACAAATAGTGGTTAGGTTCCTGGGCCAAACCTATTTAACCTATAATTAATGTAATTGAAACACCATTCACTTAAAATCATAGAAAACTAGAAAGATTATTGTTGCAAATATAAGATAAGATAGCCCCTCGTTTCCAAAAGGATTCGGTTCTAAAAGGTCATTTTTAATTTGTTGGTTTTAACTTAGAATGTATTTTCTCATTTAGATTTAGATGTTAACCATAATATAATTTATATTTCTTAGGCCAGTCCCCTAATGAGTATTTAACCTGTAATGCCACTGAAGTATAGTATTATGAAATTTAAGTACCATATTTCTGGAGAAAAAGTTTTTATGTGTTCCTACCTTGGACTGTCACAAATATCTTTATCCTTATTTCAGCCCTGTCATTGGACTAAAATTCTCCTGCCATGGGCAATCTGGCACATTTGAGATGTTAGACTTTAGAGTGGTGGCTCCCCAGCTTCAAATTGCTGGTGTAGTTCCTGCAGTTTGTACTCAAAGAATCTCACAGGGTTGACAACTGCAGATCTAGCATTCGGAAGGAAAGAATAGGAGTTCCTGTCCCTACTAGCATGCCACTTTTATGTAAAGTGTGTGTGTGTGTGTGTAATCAGTATGGGACTAGCTGAATAATATTTAAACATCACATTCTCCTCTGCCCCTAGCAGTTTTCATAATTTTATCTGTCTAATTTTGAATTAAAGTCAAGAAGCAAGACAGGTAGTCCAAGAACAGTTTGGGATCCTGGTAGCTGTTCTTTATTGTGGTATACCCTGAGTTTTGGGTATGGGACGTAAAAGATTTTATTTCTTCCCATACCTTCATTAAGTTTCATGAAGCATAAGTATCTGAAGTAGTTAATGTAATAAAAATAATTTTGTAAAGATATAAATTCATTGTCAAAATTTTCTTATTGTAATCTTGTTTCATTCTATCTAAATAGTACCCAGAGACTTTCCATTTGAAGAGGAGTCAAGACCTCGTTCACAGTCTTCCAAAGCTGCTATTCCTCCCCCTGTGTATGATGAACAAGAGAGACCACGATCTCCAACAGGGCCCAGTAATTCCTTCCTTGCTAACATGGGGTAATTATTTCAGTTGAATTTATATCAAAAAAATTAATTTGCAAGAATTTGAGCAATTGTTAAGTGGAAGCAGTGTAGAATAGTGGAAGACCACTGGATTTTAAGTCTAGGACACTAGATTTGAATCCTGCCCTGCCACTTACTACTTTTGTAACCTTGGACAAATCTCAATCGATGTTTTCTTCAGTTTACTAATCTATAAAGTGAGGTTGGAATACTAACATCCTTTATAGCTCAAAATCTTTGATCTGGAACGTAGGTATAAAGGAACATTTCAAACTCTTTGACACACATAGCCATTACCTGAATATCAGTATGTGCTTTTGTGTATAGTTAAATTATTTTTGTTCTACACTCTCTTCAAGGATCGACCCCCTAGTGAATTTGGAGGACTTTCCAACAGAGTATCATCTTCTCTAAAAAGTTGTCCATTTAAGTTGTTTTTATAATTTTCATGTTTAACTTCATATTCATCATAAATATGCCTGCTAATTATTAATTTTTAAATATAATTTGCAAATACACACTATCCATTTTGAGTTAGATGTCATTTGCCTAGAATCTTCAGGATTCTAAATATAGTGAGACAAGAAGTTTTTTCTTGTCCCATTGGCCTGGTAGTTCTTGTGCTATTTTCTCTGTAATTTGGAAATTCATCACTTTAGCATGTGCAACTTGCTTGATTTTAATTTTTCGTAACATTTTTATCCTACATATGCCTATTATCCATTAATTGACTCAACTCCTTTCCAGCTTATATTGTTATCTAGTACTATATTCCAACTTATTTTGTCACCTGAATTCCAAAGTAACTGTTTATATTTCTGTGTTATTATATTACCTAAAATTGATTTTTGTAACATGCCAGAACTCACACAATCCTTTGAATGTCACTTTGATTTTAAGGACAAGAAAACTGACTTATGTCATATTTTTCATTGTTCCTCTTGCTAGTGGTACCGTGGCTCATAAAATCATGCAGAAGTATGGCTTCCGAGAAGGCCAAGGCCTTGGAAAGCACGAGCAAGGGCTGAGCACAGCGCTGTCTGTTGAGAAGACGAGTAAGCGTGGCGGCAAGATTATTGTTGGTGATGCTGCAGAGAAAGGTGTGTCTTCCTGAAGAAGGACAGTTTGGTTGTAGATGTAGAGGAGAGCAAGAAAGCCTATAGCCTTTCACTCACTTGGCAGTTTTTCTAGAAGCATATATTCCTTGGCATTACATTTTCCTCACAACTACAGATTTTTTTAGATGGTCCATCAGTCCATCAATCACTAAACATTTATTTGTTGCCTTCCATGTGCCAGGCACCTATAGTAAGCTCTGGGGATACAAGAAAAAACAAGACAGTCCCTGTCCACAAGGTGCTTTACAGTCTAATAGGGGAAACAGTATGCATACAACTGCATGCAAAGCAAACTGTATACAGGATAAGTAGGAAATAATTAACAGAGAAGACACTGAAAGTAAGAGGACTTGGGGAAGGCCTCCAGTAAAAGATGGGACTTTAGTTGGGACTTAAGGAGTTCAGTAGGCAAAGCAGAGGAGGAAGAAATACTCCTATCATGAGAGACAGCTAGGTTCTTGCCTTTAATTTCTGGGATAAGGCTGTAGATTTAAACTCCTAACAAGGAAAAACGAGGAAATTGGAGGAAAGGAAAATCTTTTTTTTCTTTCTTTAAAAAAAGTCATTAGGAAAAGATGAGGCAACAGTTTCTTTTGAAGAAAGAGTCTTGATGTGAAATTGAAACAATCATAATGTCTTTTTTTAAAAATAATTTTTATTATTTTTTAAGTTATTATTATTATTTTGCTTTTTGGAGCGGGGAAGACAGGCAGTTGGGGTTAAGTGACTTGCCCAAGGTCACACAGCTGGTTTTTATGGTAAGTGTCTGAGGCTGGATTTGAACTCAGGGCCTCTTGACTCAAGGGGTGGTGCTCTATTCACTGCACTACCTAGCTGACCGGAAACTGGGTCTTAAAGAGAGTAAGTGACTTGTCCAGGGTCGGTAAGTGTCTGAGGCAGGATTTGAACTCAGATTTTCCTGAGTCAAGTGCTCTGTTGACTACGCCAAGTTGCCTCTCTCTTTACCAAAAGGAGAGATGGGACATCCAAGTAGAGCATGTGTTTAAAATATTAACTCACTTGTAAAACACTACGGAGGAAGATGACAGATGATTAAGATTATTATCTCATTATAAAATAATAAAAACAAGAAAAGTTTATCTTAGTATTATGCTTAACTCAGCTACACAAACCAAGAGCATTCATAGATAAAATGAAAGGCAAAAAATAGGCAAAAAGTAGAACAAAATAATTGGTATTTCTGTAGCAACCTGTTTTCATCACATTTGAACCTGACGCTCAAGTCCCCAGCAGAGATATTAGGGACATTGAAATGGTTCTTAAGATGAATTCTGGAATTGTTGCTGGAGCAAATCAGTTATGTACTGAAGAAAATTGTAGAGGAGGCAACACCATCTTGAAAACATTTAGGGCTCATTTCACAAGATAACTCAGGGAGGGGAATATATCACAAAGGGAGAGAAGGGGGAGAATCACAGGCTGTACTTTTTATTTTTAATATTAACAAATTTTTTTGAGTTCCAGATTCTCTCTCCTTTTAGTTCCTCCTCCACCCATTGAGAAGATAAGCAATATATTAATTATACACATGAAATAATGTAAAGCATATTTCTGTATTAACCATATCCTTCCCCCAAAAAAAGGCAAGAAAAATTTTTAAAAATGAAAAAATTATATTTTATTTTGTATCCAGAGTTCATTAGTTCTCTCTCTGGAGGTAGATAGCATTTTTAATCGCAAAAAGTAGTTTTCCTGCTTATATCTCTTAATTAGGTCTGTTTTTGCTTTTCCTTTGGCTGAGGTCATGATTGCTTTGTTGTTATTATTTAGACATGTCCAATTCTTTGTGACACCGTTTGGGGTTTTCTTAGAAAAGATAATGGAGTGGTTTGCCATTTCTTTCCAGTTCATTTTACAGATGAGGAAACTGAGGGAAACAGTTAAGTGACTTGCCCAGGGTCACACAGCTAGTATAAGTGTCTGAGGCCAAATTTAAACTCAGGTCCCCCTGAATCCAGGCTTGGTGCTTTATCCACTATGCCACCTAGCTGTCCTATCTTAATTCCTACCCCTGCTTTTTTTTTTTTTACCTCAACTGAAGTATAATAGATTCTGCTCCAGCCCCTTATTTTAACTCTGTCTGTCTCTGTTTCAAGTATGTTTTTATAAACATTGTTGGATTCTGGTCACGGATCCATTGCTATTTGCTTCCATTTTATGGCAAGTTCATCCCATTCACATTTACAGTTATGATTTCTACTCAGTATTTCCCTCCATCCTATGTTCTTCTGTTTATCCTCTTCCTCCTTCCCCTCTCCCCCTTCCTTCTCAAAAGTCTGTTTTGCTTCTGATCACTGCCACCCTTAACCCACCCTCCCATTTATTACTTCTCTTCCACTTTGTTTTGTCCCCTCTCTGAACCAGTTCTGATGAGAGTGGGGGTCAGGCGTTGCTTCCCACCTCATTATCTCCTCCACTGTAAAAACTCTTCCTTGCACTCTTTTATGAGAAAATTTTCCCCATTCTTCCTCTCCTTTTCTTACTCCTCCCCACTTTTTTTAGATTATGCCTACATAATAGACACACCTATGCCCTCTATCTATGTAGACTCCTCCTAACCACCCTAACAGTGATAGAGTTCTTAGGAGTTACATGTCTCATTTTCCCACATAGGAATGTAAACCATTTAACCTTAATAAGTTCCTTATGATTTCTCTTTCATGTTTACCTTTTTATGCTACTCTTGAGTCTTCTGTTTGTCAAATTTTCTATTCAACTCTTGGTCTTTTCATCAAGAATGTTTGAAAGTCTTGTAATTTATTAAATGACCATTTTTCCCCTGAAGGATTAGTTTTGCTGAATAAATTATTCTTGGTTATAATCCAAGCTTTTTTGCTTTCTGGAATATGATATTCCTTTAACTTGGAAGCTACTAAATTTTGTGTTATCCTCACTGTGGCTTCATGGTATTTGACGTGTTACTTTCTGATTGCTTGCAGTATTTTCTCCTTGACTTGGAGCTCTGGAATTTGGCTGTAATATTTGTGGAAGTTTTCGTTTTGAGATCTCTTTCAGGAGGTGATCGGTTGATTCTTTCAATTTCTGTTTACCTTCTAGTGCTAAGATATTGGGGCAGGTTTCCTTTTTTTAAATTTCTTGAAATATGATGTGTAGGACCTTTTTTTATCATGACGTTTAGGTAGTCCAATAATTCTTAAATTATTTCTCCTTTATTTTCCAGGTCAGTTATTTTTTCAGTGAGATATTTCACATTTTCTTTTAATTTTTTTTTCCATTCTTTTGACTTTATTTTTTTCTTGACGTCTCATGGAGTCATTGGCTTCTACTTGCCCAGTTCTAATTTTTAAGGAAACGTTTTCTTCAGTCCTCTTTTTCTATTCTTTCACTTCTGCTTTTTAAGGAATTCTTTTCTTCAGTGAATTTTTGTGCCTCTTTTACCACTTAGCCAATTGTTTTTTAAGTGTTATTTTCTTCAATATTTTTTGTGCTTCTTATGCCAAACTGTTTTATTTTCATAATTTTCTTGCATCACTCTCATTTCTGTCTTGCATTTTTCCTCTATGACTTTCATCTCTTCCAGGAATTCTTGTTGGGCTTATAATCAATTTGCATTTTTCTTTGAGGTTTTGCTTATAACTTTTCACATTGATGTCTTCTGAGTTTTGTCATTGTCTTCCGTACTACCTTATTAGCTTTTTATAGTCATGTCCTTTTTCTGTTGTTTACTCATTTTTTTAAGCCTATTTTTTCACTTTGAACTTTATGGTAAAGTTGAATTCTGCTCACCTGGGGGCAGGGGGGCACTGTCCTAAGCTTCAGGCTTTTTTGTGTTGCTTTTTTTCAGAGCCGTTCTAGAGGTCTGTAAGTTTTCAGTGCTTCCAAGGTGATGTGATCAAGGGAGAGGTGTGGTCAATGCTCTCCTGGTATGCTCTCTGGTCTTTACCAAGGAAGGGCCCCTGCTACCCTAAGACTAGTGTTTCTTTCTTCTCTGGAACTGTGGGACTAGGGCTCCTTCTCCCTTGTGACTGACTACATGTGCTCCTCTTTTCCTTGGAATCATGACCCAGAATTGCATGTAAGTAGTAGCATTGCCAAACACTGCCGGGTCCCCTGCCCAGTGCCAGCAAAAGGGCCCCCATAATCTCCTGATCGTTGTTCTAGTTGTTTCTTCCCGCCACTGCCCCTTGCTGTCTCTGAGCTGAGAGTTCTCAAACTCTTGCTATCCCTGTCATAGCCACCTCTAGGCCCACCACTGGTGGACCATTTACCTTCCAAGCTGGCCCCACTTCCTTGTCACCAACCTTTCCTGCTCAAGTAGTCTTGGGCTGGAAAGATTTCTCACCCCAACCTTTTGTTGGCTATGCCTCTCCAAAATTCAGTTTGATGCTTTGTTCTAAAGTTGTTTAGAGGGGAATGTTGTCAGAGTTCAACTGGGCTGCTACCTCCACTCTACCATCTTGGTTCTACCCTGAACAGACATATTCTTAATGAGAAAAGATAATGTCAGCAATTACTAACCCATATGCTTACATTTTCCTCTTTTATGATGCCATCTATCAAATGATACACGCACTTCAAGAGTAGCCTCCATGAAATTATGAGGAGAAAATGAGCAAACTTCACAGTTTTCTTTATTGGCCTACATCTTTATAGTTACATAGCTGACTGAAGTGTTCAGAGAATGCGAGATTCCATTCAGTGTATTATTTCCTGATTAAAAAATATGTGACACAAGAGAGTAAAATGTACCCTTAAAGGCTTTCCTCCAAAAGTGAGTTCCTCATGCATATGTTAAGATATGCCAAGATTCCTGATAAATGCTAACATAGAAATAGTGACTTGATAGCTCCTTAGGTCCACTCCAGCTTTAAAGCTATGATATTGTGCTTGTGCCTTTGATCCTCTGATCCTGTACTCTGTATTTCTAGGAACTTTTTCCTTCAGTCCTCTCCCCAATATTCAGCCTCTCCTTATCTCCTAGTGCTTTTACTTGTAGCCTTCTCAGATCTATACTGACATGCTACATTGATCACATCATCACCCACAAGTATTGACCTCCACAATCCATAATTTTGAAACTTCTCACTCGTAATACTATTCTGTCCTTATGGTTTTCCTTTTATCTTAACCCTCTTAAGTCTATTCTCCTGCCTTACCACAGCCTATATTCACAGTATCCCTCCCTGATTCCCTAGGCCACTGCCCCTGTTCTGGCCTTGCTTTTCTCCTTCAAAATCTTGACCTTTGAGATAATTACTTGAGTTTTGTACTCTTTATTCACTACCTTTAAATCTCTTGTTTTCTTGTTATCATATTGTTTTATCTTTTTTCAAATACTAGCCCTGAATTGTTATCATCTGTCTAAAAGTTACCTACAAACTTAGGTTATACAGTTTCAACTGGTCTTTCACTGCCTTACACCAATATTTTTATTCCTTGTCCAGTTTTTATTACACTTCCCATAATGACGTCACAAGTTCTTTTTCCTTCCTGGTTCTGTATTGCATATCATTTCAGCATTATCTTCCATCTTCTCCTTTGCTATAGACTTAGAGAAAGAGGTACCTCTTCTTTCCAATGCCACCCATTTAGAGGCAGTGTAATGTATAGGACACTGGACTTGGAGTAAGAAGTCCTGGGTAAATTTCCATCCTTAAACACTTACTAGTTGTGACCCTGTACAAGCCATTTAACCTCTATGTACCTGTTTTCCTTATCTGCAAAATAAAGAGGTTGGATTCAGTGACCTCTGAGATCCCTCCTACCTGTAAATCTCTGTTCTTTTATTGGCATCCTTAATCCCATCTCCTCTTTTTCTAAGATTGCTTTCCCCTTAAATTATTCTCTCCCTAATTTCCAACCTCTTCTTAGCCACTGATGCTTTACTTGTGGCCTACAAACATGCCCAGATGGCGTCTGTCCTTTAAAACCTTCACCTGAGCCTACCATTTCCTCAAGTTAATCAACCTATATATATTCTTCCTCCCTTTCATACACAAACTCCCAGAAAAGCTACACCCATTGCTTCCATTTCCTCACTTTTCCACCTGTATTCTGGAAGGAGTGGTATGATTAGAACCATTACCATATTGTAAGCAGTTAGTTGTATAATAGATGGGATGTTTAACCTGGAAAGGATTAAGTTTTAGGGACATAATTGTCTTTAGATACTTAAAAGACTGCCTTGTAAAAGAGGAATGAGTGTGAGTATCACAAGGCTACTGGCAACCAATTTTTTTTTTTGGTACTTCACAGCCCTCCCTTAGGCTATACTACCCATAAAGTAATTGGAATTTGCAGTAAGTTATTAACTTGCTATAAAGTGTTACTGCTAAGGAACTGATACAGGACCAGTGGCCGCTTGTAAAGTTTGCAACATTCTGTACTTAGCCAAGCCAGAATTAAGTTGTGAGCATTTGTCCCAAACCATTTGCTCTGCTTTGGGAAGCAAAATAATAACTTACCCAGCAACTAAAAACCTCTCTTTGAAAACCAATTTGAAAATCACTGTGCCCTAAAACAAAGCCAATTGGTTGCCTTTTTATAAGTAGGTATTCTTTTCTGTTGGGTGAAAGATTGCTGAGGTGCTTCAGATGATATTGGGAGAAACAGGATGTTCATTCTTGGATTGCATTGTTTCATGAAGGCAAGGGTTAACCCAGCTTTTTACTGTCATAACATACATTTTGGTTTATTCTGTTGCTGCAGATGCATCCAAGAAATCAGATTCAAATCCATTAACTGAAATCCTTAAGTGTCCTACAAAAGTGGTTCTACTAAGGGTAAGTAGAAAAAAAAAAGTCTTTTCTTTTTGTGTGGCTTCCTTTCAGATATTGTTCAAGTATAAAAGAACAAAAGCAATAACTGCTTAAATGATTTTCCCTGCATATTTTATGTCCAGGGATCACCTGAATACAAATTATAGCTTACTGATTTTACTTTTTAAAAGTGTGTGTTAAGTCACCAAAACTACTACCTAAGGTACAATTCATTGTGTCAGTGACTATCAAGGGAATCAAGGTCATAGTTGACATTTGGGGAAAACTCAAAAACTGACTAACAGTAAAGAAATGGAAGTCTTAGAGAGAGATTGGTCATTGCAGGATCTTGTAAAAGAAAGATTTTCCTTTCCTTGACTCCAATTGTCAAAATTCAAAATGTCATTGTAGAGTTATTTGCGTTGAAGTATTCATTTCTTTGCAATTCAGCGGGTAGAAATTACTCTGTGTAAGATTGCTATGATGGTAGTTTCTCAGACCAGGGGAAAATATTATTTTTGACATTTCTTTGTTCTGCTACTTAAAGCTGTGTAGAATTCTAGTGTCTGAAAAGGATCTTCTTTAACTTGATACCCAGGGCTTCCTTTAATATAAATGCCTTTAATTTTTAAAAGAACTCTTAGCTTTAGGATGTTTTAGGAATGAACATTTTCAGTATGTCAGGATTGAAGCAGGAAATTTGTCATTATGAAATTTTAAGATTTGCTGTTTGCATACCTATAACCATCCAGTTTGACATATAGTCATTCAATTTCTTTTCCTTGATTTGCAGAACATGGTGGGTGCTGGAGAAGTGGATGAGGATCTGGAAGGTGAAACCAAGGAAGAATGTGAAAAATATGGCAAAGTTGGAAAATGTGTAATTTTTGAAGTAATGGCCTTTCTATTTTTATCCTCCTAAGAACATTTATATACTTGCGATGAAAAGCATTTAGAAAGAAAAACTTTCAAGCTAAGAGTCAAACCTCTTTTCCCCCTATATTGCCTCTTCAGGGACTGTTAGGCCAACTTCTTTTTGCCAGAACATAGCTTCAACAAATTGTTCTCTGCTATAGGTACAGTAGTGATGGCAAGGGAAATTACTGCCTAATTACAAAAGTATTTCTCATATGTTGCCCACAGTTCTCTTGCTATACTATAAAAGTTTCAATGTGGAGATAATAACTTTGGTCTGCTCCCTATACTGATGCAGATTCCAACCCTTCCACAGTTCAGTAAATATTCTTCATGAGTTGCTTTGGCCCAAAAAATTCTCCGCCTTTGATAATCAGCTTGCCTTAGGTAAGAACAATAGAAACATAGCCTATCAACAGATACGTAGTAAGTTCCTTCCATGCTTTGGTTCTTTGACAGCCGCTTGCTATTCAGTATACCTCGATTAAGTGCCTGTGTGCTATATGCTATATAAGGAGGTGTCATTTGAATTTGGCTTGTAAAAGGGATTAGGAATAGGCAAAGACGGGGAAGGAGGCTATTCCAGGCATACAGAGAAGAGCTCACTGCCTCTTTGTGGGCAGAGAAATTGGCTAAAGGACATAGAGGGGATTAATAACAGAGCAGCCTGAAAAAGTAAAGGCAGCATTCTGATTATTAGGGTGGCGGGGGCCTTAAGGCCAGGACTTTGAACTTTGCATCATAGGAAGCCTTAAAAATTTTTGAACAGAGCAAACAGGCCCAGGGTGATTAAGTGACTCACTCAAGGCCATACAAACAGCATCAGAGGCAAGATGTATTTTTTTAAATTTTATTTTAGTTTGCATCATTCATTTCCACAAGATTTTGAGTTACATATTTTCTCCCCATGTTTCCCCTACCCACCACCCCAAAAACAGCCATCCCAGTGTATC
>CM053581.1:447012775-447039609 GCA_028627135.1 Pseudochirops cupreus
TTATAGCCCTTTGGGTATAGCTCCAGATTGTTCTCCAGAACGGTTGGATCAGTTCACTACTCACCAATATTTTACTCATGTGTACCTGTTTTCCTTTACCCCTTTAGCATTTGTCATTTGATAGGTATGAGGTAGTATCCCAGAGTTGCTTTAATTTTCCTTTCTCTAATCATAGTGATTTTAGAGCATTTTTTCAGATGACTATAGATAGCTTTGATTTCTTCTGAAAACTGCCTGTTCATATCACTTGACCATTTATCAATTGGGAAATGGCTCTTATTTTTGTAAATTTGATTTAGTTACTTTAGTTGTTATGTTTGAAAAATGAGGTCTTTATTAGAGAAACTTGCTGTAAAAATTTTTAGTATTACTTCATTGTCAATGGCACCTTTTAGCAAAATGTAGTTTTCCTAGTTAGCTCTTTTAATTAGGTCTGTTTTGCTTTTGCTTTGTCTAAGATATTCGGTGGTACCCCTGCTTTTTACTTCAGCTGAAGCGTAATAGAATCTGCTCTAGCCCTTTATTTTAACTCTTTGTGTGTTTCTTGTACACTACAAATTGTTGGATTCTGGTTTCTTGTCCATTCTGCTATCTACTTCTGTTTTATTTGTTAGCTCATCCTATTCATATTCATAGTTATGATTACTATGTTTTTTCTTCTCTCTCTTTCTTTATTCTCTCCCTCTTTAGAAGTCTGTTTTGCTTCTGACCACTGACTCCCTTAATCCACCCTCTCTTTTATCATATCTCCCTTCCCCCCCAATAATTCTTATCCTGTCCCCCACCTATTTCCCTTCTGGGAACTGAGTGGGGTGTGTGTGTGTGTGTGTGTGTTCCCCATTTGAGCCAGTTGTGATAAGAGTATGGTTTAAGCATTGTTCACCATTCCCCCTCCATTTTATTTTTTTAGTTTTGGGGATATTTTATTTTAATACATAATATTTTATTCTTTCCACAGTTACATTTTTTGGCTTGTTTTTAAAAGGCCATTGGAGTTATGTGACTTGCCCAGGGTCACACAACTAGTAAGTATTTCAAGTGTTTGAGGTCAGATTTGAATTCAAGTCATCCTGACTCTAGGGGGTCAGTACTCTATCTGGAGTGCTGCCCCCACTCCCATCCTCAATTACACATTAAAACAATTTTTTAACATTGTTTTTAAAAAGTTTTGAATTCCAAGTTCTATCCCTCCCCTCCTCCCTCCTTGAGGTGGTACATGATCATGTAGGTTCTACATGTGCATTCATGTAAAACATTTCCATGTTAGTCATTTTGTACAAGAAGACTCGAAAGAAAAAGAAAGTGAAAAATAGCTTGCTTAAGTCTGTATTCAAACAGTCTGGAGGCAGATAGTATGCTTCATTATTAGTCCTTTACGATTGTCTTAGATTTTTGTATTGCTGAGAACAGCTAAGTTATTCACAGCTCTTCATCATACAGTATTGTATGTACAATATTCTCCTAGTTCTCACTTCACTTTGCATCATTTTATGTAAGTTTTTAAGGTGTTATTCCATATTTTTTTCCATGCCTCTTTTACCAAGCTATTAATCTCTTTTCATAATTTTCGCATCACTCGCATTTCTTTTCCCAATTTTTCCTCTACCACTCTTATCTCTTTTTTTTAACTCTTCCACAAATTCTAGCTGGTCTTGTGTCCAATTATCATTTTTCTTTGAGACTTTGCTTGTAGTTGTTTTCACATTGATGTCTTCTTCTAAGTTTATGGCTTGGTCTTTCCCTGAAAGTTTCTTTTTTGTTGCTTGCTTATTTTCTCAGCCTCTTTCTTTGAATTTTATGTTAAAGTTAGGCTTTGCTCCCCTGAGGGCAGGGAGGGATTGTGCCAAGATAGGATATTGTTTTCTGAGCTAGTTCTGGGGTTCTGCAAGTTTTTGGTGCTTCCATGGTGGTGTGGTCCTAGTTGAGGTGTAATCACTGCTTTCCTGGTATGCTTTCTGGTCTTTACGAGGAAGGGCCCCGCTCACTTGCAGCTGCAAGTACTAGTACTTCTCTTGGCCGTGGAACTGTGACCAGGGCCCCTGTTTCTTTGTGACCGATAACATGCTCCCCTCCACTGTAAAACTGCAAACCAGAACTGGGTACAGACTGTAGAGTTGCCGATCAGTGCTAGCTACACCCATTGCCTGTACATGGTCCCCTATAATCTCGTTCTGATCAGTTGACCAATACCCTTACCATCTTTGGACTAAAAACTCAAGAAGCTATTGCTGTTGCTACTGCTGTTGCAGCCACCTCCAAGGTCACCACTGGTGCTCCTGCCATGCTGGGGGACTACACCTGCTAGGATGTTACAGACATTTTAAGTTGTCATAGGCAAGGAAAATGGCTGCTTCTGACCTTTTGTTGCCTTTGCCACTCCAAAATTTGATTGGAGGCATTAATTTAAAGTTACTTTGAAAGGAATGTTGGGAAAGTTCAGCTGGGACCCCTGAGTCCTGGCTTGTATTTTGCCATCTTGGCTCTGCCCTAAAATGTTAAATATTGATAGTGGATAGTACAGGCCTTGGAGAAGAGAGGGGAAAAGGTGGAATCAAATTTAATTAAAATCAGTGAATTTATCCTGTGAAACTTCTGAAGGAGATTTCTTTCATGAGCTCATTGATGTGGGTTATAGATCAAACCCCTTAACTTATGTCCTCCACCCACCCCTGTGTGTATTTGTCCTCATTCTTCCATAATCCCTCCACAGTGATCTTTCCAGTGCATTTTTGAGGTCTTTTTATGCCCATCATAAATCATGATTCCCTAGAGACTGTAATGTTGCATGGTTGGCAGACCTAGAGTATCATTGGAAGAATATTGGTGTTACAAAGATGGAATTTTGTTTCAGGGAGAAGCTTAGGGTCGTTGAAAGTGCTGAACAACACTTAATAGAAATATAATGTCTAAAGTGGAGGATATTAATAGTCACTCTACTCTTCATGATCTAGAGTTTTGGTTCTGTTCTAGGTGTTAATTTTTAAGAGTGACATTGGTGAATAATTCTAGGGTGACCAAGCTAGAGATGCGACCTAAAAGCATGTAATATGAGGCTTATTTGAAGGATCAGCTGGTTACACTGGAAATGAAAAGGCTTGAGAGAAGAAAGGTACATTATTGTCTTCAGATATTTGTAGGATTCATGTATGGTTCCAGTGAGAAATGAGAAGAACAATTAGAAGTTATGCATGGGCAGATTTCTACCTCATGGCAAAGAAACCAAGTAATTTTCAAGTTCTTATCTAAATAAGCTAAAGTTACCTTTCATTATGTAATTTTTACCATACTGGCTGTCTTTAAGCTAGTTCACTTCACTTCTCCATGCCCCTACACCAATCCAACGATTGTAGAGCAGGCTTTCGTGTGGACTTAGAAGAGAACCTCCTCTCCCAAAGATATATAACCTCCTTTATTCATTCAACCTAAGCTTTTTCAACCCCTGCCTAGTGAGAACTTTGGGCTACCATTTATTGTGTGGCCTCAGGCAAGTCAGAAGCCGTCCATCTCTTAGATAGGGATATCTGTCCCACCTACCTCACCAAGCTGTTCTGAGTATGTAGTGAATTTGTGAGTGCTTTGTAAATGGTAAGTTAGTTGCTAGCCCGCACCTGACACTGAGATGATTGGTTGGGTTAGTGAGTGAGGAGGGGAAAGAAGCATAAAGCACTCTCCTCTATGCAGGATCTTGCCACAGTTGGCGTACACAAGAAAAATTTGAGACAGTGAGTCAGAACGTGCTAAGTACCAAAGTGAGTGGTACAGACAAGGAAGATCACTTGAAGTTCCTTTTCCCACACACTAAACTGGGGGAGGAAATATTTTTATTTTTTCTTTCAGGCTTTTCTGAGGACATTTTTTTTTTAAATAACCAAAATGTGTACCCACTCCTAGAGCTTCTGGGAAATGGCAAAACATTTTTCACTCAGGAACTCTTATTTTTAGGTTTTCAACCTTGAACCAATCCTTGCCTTCATCCTTAGGCAAAATTTAGTCAGGTCTGCAACAAGTAAAAACACCTACTTCTCCTGAAAGGCTGAGGTGATCCTGAGTTGTTCCATTTTCAGCATCACTACTAATTCACTAAACAAACAATGCTACTACCTTAAGACTTGGTGACCATCTGGAAATTGGAAATGGCAACTTAACCCTGATGGGTATTGAGAAATTCATAGTCTAACCCTCTTGTTTTGCAGATGAGAAAAGTTAGACCCAAGTTGTGACTTGCCCAGGGTCATATAACTAATAAGTGACAACTTGAACTTAGTACTTTGTGATCTTAATGCTACTGTTCTTTACACAAAATGAAAGAAAACTTCCAACCATCTTTAGACAATTCTGGAAGGAACTTTGAAAAGCCATCTAGTCCATACTATCTTCTGACCAAATCACCCCTATACCATCCTGAAGAGATGAAAATCTGCCATGTAGTACAAGACTTCCAGGGGAGAAATAACCTTAGAGCTAGCTTACCAAGATAGGTGTCTGCCTCTGATTTGAGGGCATGGTGCAGATTGTACCCCCTGCCCCCAAAATACCTCTTTCATAAACCTGCTGCTGCTGCTGCCTGTATTTCCACCTTTAGAGACTCAGAATCATAGGAACTAAGTGTTGGAGTGACTCTACAATCATCTAGTTAAACTTGTTCCTAAATAGGAATCTTCTCTATAGGATCCCAGACAGCCATCCTGTCTATTTAGAGACTTCTGGAAAGAGAATAATTAAGCTCTTGGTGGCAACCTAATTATTAGGAAATTGTTCCTTTCATCAAGCCAGTCTGCCTCTCTGAAGCTTTCATTGATTACTCCTTGTTCTCTCTGGGGCCAACCAAAACAACTATAATAATCTCTTTTCTACTTAGCAGTTCTTCAAGAAAATTACCATTTTGTCGCTAAGTCTTGGTTCTTCTAACTGACTCTTATAATAACATGCTCTTCAGTCCACCCTAGTCATCCAGTTCTCTGGACACAGACCAGTTTATCAACATCCTTGCTAAAATATGGTACCCAGAATTGAACACAGTACTACAAATGTGTTTCGACCAGGACGGAAGACAGCAGGGCTCTCCTGTGTTATGGACACACTGCATTTTTAAAAATCCCCTATAAGAACATACCAGCTTTTTCTGCTGCTATATCACAATGAGCTTGTGGTTCACTATAGATTTTTTTTCCCATGAAATATTGGCTAGCTATGATCCCTATACCCTTTGCTTATGTAACTAATTTTTAAAAATCTAAGCATAGTAGTCTATTTATCCCTACCAAATTCCATACATTAAATTTGGCTCACTAGTCTAGCTTATTGAAATAACCTTTGGATCCTGGCTCTGTGTAAAGCCAAGCATGAGCAGCTTTCCAGAGGACTTCCGCTATTTAACAGCTTTCAAGGTTCTGATTACACAGTATAGTGAACTCTCTGTTCAGTAACAAACTCAGACAAAATATTCACAGAAATCAAAATACAGCATTCACAATGTTACGGCATAACAACTTATCACTAAAATGGCCACATAGTTTTTCACCAAAGTGGCTACATAGTTTTAAACAAAAGATATTCAGTTAGTAACTCAATCATTTAGTAAGTCCTTAATTCAATTACAAAGTACCAAGGTCAAAAATTCTCCACCCCTAGGTCATTGTCTTAATCTCTTCAATTAAAAAGTCTTCTTTCCTCTTAATTGGAGATTAGTTTACAATTGTCCTTAATTAGTAAGCCCTTAACTCAGTCATCTAATGTAAAGGTCAAAGTTCTCCACTCCTAGGCCATAGTAAATCATGATCTCAGTTTGCATTAAATATCCAAGGAGAGCTCTTCATCTTGACTTGAGGCAGGCTCTCAGCTTCCATGGTTCCTCTTCCATGGTCCCAGCTCCTGCCAGCTCCTTGTTGTCCAGCTCCTTGTCCAGTTCCTATCGCATATTGAAGCTTACAGTGTCCAGTCCACCCCAAGTCCTTCACAGTTTCTGTTCCTGGAGACAAAGCTTAACAAAGCCACAATAACATTCGTACACATTGCCAGCATCCTCATCAATTCACTTTCTCCCTGTGAAATCAACATAGACCCAACAACAAAGTCTGAGAAATCAGCACAAATCATCAGTATAGTCCCAGGACCTCTGAAGGATTTCAGCAAGACCCCTCCTCCAGGATTTCTGTAAACATACAACAAGAAAATCCTCTTTCAGGGCTTCTGTAACAACAGCACCGTCCTTTATCAGCAGTTGAATCTAACAAAGTAACCTCAAAACAGACAGACAAAGTACCAGCACCACAGTCATGCTTCCTCCCAGTTCTCTTTTCTCATAGGTGTCCCAAGACTGCAGATGGGCAAACACAATTCCAATTTCTAAAAAAATTGGGGGCAGTTTTCACATTATATGCCGGTGAATGTGACTTTGATAGCTGGCAGAATTCTAGAACATTATTAAAGGTATAGTTTATAACCATTTGGCAAAGGATATGGTGATCACTTAAAGTCAGCATAGCTTTATCAGGCACAGGTCATACCATATTAATTTCGTTTCCTTGAGAAGAATTTCCATTTCTCAATTCTGTTCTCAATTCCTCCCTCCAACAGTAGCAGCTCAGCCTCTAGGTGCTTGCTCCTAGCTGTTCTGGCCTCTCTCAGCTTGGGCTTTTCCTTATATATGGTATTAGCTCCTCCTTGTTCTGCCCCTTCCTGTTACATCAACAAGTTCATCCCACTGTGGGATTCACAAGTTTTAGATCTTAATACTTGACACAATCAAAAACTTGAAACAAGGTCCTAAGTACCTGTTTGCTTACCAATACAAGGGGCGTGGAAGATCTTCAAATTCTATTACTATTACACTCTGTCATCTAATTTGTTAACTATCTCTCCCAACCTTGTGTCATTCTGAAAATTTGATAATCAAGTCAGATAGGCCTTTATCCAAGTCATTGATAAAAATGTTAACAGCATGGGGTTAAGGATCAAATCATATCTTACAGCATTCCATTAAAGATCCCACTCCACGTTGACACAGACTTTAGGTCAAGTCATTCAGTCAGTCCTGATCCACCTAACTGTACTACGAGGTAACTATTAACTAACCCATATCTCTCTTGTCTACAAAGACATAGCAGATGCTTTGCTGAAATCTAGCCATACTATGTCTACAGCATCCCCCTGATCTACAAATCTAGTAATCTTATCAGTAAAGGAAAAGAAGAAATTAATACAATATGACTTGTTCCTGATGAAGCTGTGCTGACTTTAAGTGGTCACCATATCCTTTGCCAAATGGTTATAAACTATACCTTTAATAATGTTCTAGAATTTTGCCAGCTATCAAAGTCACATTCAGCAGCATATAATGTGAAAACTGCCCCCTTTCCCTTGATTTTTTTAGAAATTGGAATTGTGTTTGCCCATCTGTAGTCTTGGGACACCTTCATGTTCAGCGCCATGATTTTTCAAACAATTATCTAAGGCTTCACAGTCACATCCACCTGTTCTGGTTTTTGTTTTATTTTCAGTATCCTGAGGTATAGTTATTCCATTCCTGTTCATTTGAATATATGGAGAGCAACTGGATGCTTTTACCATCACCTTATATTAAATTAACACTGTGTTAGCCTTGTTTGTTCTAGTTTTCTTCTTGGTCTAAAGGTAATTTTTCTTGCCAGAAAAAAAAATGGAGGCAGAATAAAGATCGAGTATTTCCCACCTTCTCTCACTGACTTTGTCTCATCCAGCCCTGCGGTGGTCCTAACTCGTCTCTTCTTGCCTCAACATAGCCTTCAGAAAGTAGTTTTTGTCTTCTTACACACTTCTATATTTATCCTTAGTCACCTGTTTTTATTTTCTGCAGATGTGCATTAAAAATATAAGTTGATCAATGAATTTCTCTTTCTCCCTAGACTCTTCATTCCTTTGGGTTAATTTATGGTCACCTGTTAAAATGTAAATATTTTGGGGATGGTTAACATTTTAAGCCTTTATTTTCCATTAACCACTAAATATAAAATGAGATTACCAGATTCTTTTTAAAAAGTTTGATTTGTGTTGAGAAAGTTCTGATAGATAAGTAGAAGGGAGATAAAGATAGATTCCCAGGATGCTGTGCTTAGAAAGGACCATCCTACCTGAGAGACCCTACGCAGCCAGAGGGTAAGATGAGGCCACATAAAGAGAGTGGACCTTCACTTGATCCTATTATCCCATTAGCTTTCTCCTGTCTATCTCTTCCCCTTCTCAGTAAAACTGGAGACTACCCTAGGTGTCTACTTCCCTCCCTTGTAAACCACTGTCATCTGGTTTCTCACCTCATTATTAACTAAATTGCCCTCTTCAGAATTGCCACTAATCTCTTACTTGCCAGATCTAATGGCCTTTGCACAATACTCATTCTCTTGTCCTCTCTGCAGCCTGACACTGTTATTGATCACCTCTTGACTTAGATACCCTCTCCTCACAAGTGTTTGTAACATTTCTCTCTCCTGGTTCTCCTCTTATCTGTCTCATTGCTTCTTGCCTTTGCTGGTTCTTTAGGTCACACCACTAACCCTGGGTGTCCCCAAGACTGTACCCTGAATCCTCGTCTAATTTTACTCCAGAGTAAAGGAGTAAACTATTTTTACTTACTTTTTACTCTTACTTAGTGATCTAATCAGTTCCCATGGGTTTAATTGTCTCCATATTGGTAGTTTCCATATCTCTGTATCACTAGCCCTAGGTGCTCATCACCAGCTGCCTCTTGGACGTCTCAGACTGGATGCCCCACAGACAACATGTCCAAACAGCTCATTATCCTTTTCCCCAAAGCCTCTCTTCCCAGCTTCCCTATAAAAAACTTTTTTGGGGGGAGGCAGTCAGGGTTAAGTGACTTCCCCAGGGTCACACAGCCCCTAAGTGTCAGAAGCTAGATTTGAACTCAGGTCCTCTTGACTCCAGGACCAGTGCTTTTCCTACTAATGTTGAAAAGCATCATCATTCTCCTCCCTTCACTCACATTCACTTCACCTATTTAGTCTTTTGCCAAATCTTATCATTTCTACTTTTATAACATCTCTTGGATATGTCCCTTCTCTATCCTCAGTTATCATGCCCTCTGGACTATTGCAATAATTTTCTATCTGGTTTTCTGTCTCAAGGCTCTCCCCACTCCAATCTCCACTCAGCTACCATTTTTCTAAAGTACACATTTGCCCTTGTTAACCCTTCCCTGACCCCCATTCATTGAGCCCCAATGGCTCCCTTTTGCCTCCAGGACCAATATAAACTCCTCTACTTGGTATTTAAAGAACATCATACCTAGCCTTTTCCTGTTTTTCCAGCCTTCTTTTCCTTGGCTCTTTTCTCTGCACTCACTCTGTGATACAGCTATCCTGACCTGTGTGCAGTTCCTCAAACATGATATCCTATCATCCTTCTCTGCACCTTTGCCTTTTGGATTTCCTGGCTTCCTTGAGATTCAGCTCAGGTCCCACCTTCTGCAGACTCTTCCATGTCTCCTCAGGTGCTAGGACCTTCCTCTAAGATTTCCCTCCATCTTCTCCATATAGTCTGTAAATACCTAATTGTTGTCTCCCCCACTCCTTGAGGGCAGGGACCATGTTTTAACCTTTGTATCTGACACTTAGTATGGCAGCTATCTTGTACTTGCATGGAGCCTGGGACAGAGTCAGGAAAACCTGAGTTTTCAGAGACTTCCCCAGACAAATACTTCCACACACTTCTTGTGTGACCCTAGGCAAGTCACTTAACTTCTCTATCTCAGTTTCCTCATCTGTGAAATGGGAATAAGAATAGCACCTACCTCACAAGGTTATTGCTGAGATCAAATGCATTAACATGGAAAGTTTTTTGCAAACCCTAAAGCTGTATATAAATGCAGCTATTATTATCACAAGTGCTTAATAAATGTTTGCTGAATTACTAACTGAATTTATGAAAATGGAGAGTGGACATCTCAAAATAAAGAAAGAGTCAGGCTGTGGTCGCAAAATGTTGCATATGATGTCAGATGTGATAACTTTGCAAATCAATTTTGCTTGACTTTTTCTTAAGCAGGTTCATTTGAGGATAGGGTGTATCGGGAAATGATTGTAGTGTTTTTAGAAAAGCATCAATTAAATATGTATTTTTAAAGTTGAAGAGGGATAAGTGAAGATTACTTATGTCCACTCTCTTTCACAATTGTTCTGACTTTCATATGTGTTTAACGGAACCACTTTCAGGAAATTGTTCTGTTTCCGGCTCCTTTATTCTGTAGCTTAGATGACTTATCACTTCCCACTTGTTCTGTCCTCCTGTTTTTAAGGTATTTTTCTTTTTAAAAATATTTTGTGAGTTGGTTCTTCCCACCTTTGGTTCTTCCCATTTAACCCAGCAAACCTTCATATTGGAAACAAAGCTCTGTTCTAGGCAGCGGCAGCAGCAGCTAAGATGTTCTTGAAATGATTCATTCTTTGAGCTATTCACGATTTCTCTTCAGTGAGTGGGATTAACTTGCAATGACAGTGGTGTGGGCAACACTGAAAAGGCATTGAAAGGAAACTGTAGGCATCCCTCTCCATGGCCTAAAGCCAGAATTGAAATAGCATTTCTGGTATCTTTTTTTCTTTTTTTTTTTTGGTGTGGGAAGAAGGGACTAGCAAAATGGTCAGAAGGCCTGTTTGAGGCCTAGCTCTGCCACTTACAAGCTGTGACCTTTGCCAAGTGACTTAGCTGCTTTGAGCCTCAAAGATCTAGCGACTAAGGAATAAATAAGACAAAAGTGATTTGTAGATCCTAAAGGGATATGTAAATGTAAGTTGTTTTATTATTATTATTATTATTATTATTACAGGGCAAGGAACACAGAGAAGAGTCCAGGATCTTGTAATTTGAAGATTAAAAAAAAATACTTTTATAAGTGAAAATGGCAAAAATGTTAAACCTTCAGGGAAAGAAAATCATCCTTTTGTTTCTGAGGATAAAATCATTGTGATTAAAAGATTTTAATGACTGTTAGATAGTATGTATGTATCATCTCCACCTCCTCTCTCTTCCTTCACACCTTAAATAGGCAAGTTTGTCCCTTGCTTATGACTGGATTATTATTGGTTTCCCTTCAACTCATTTCATTAGTTCCTCACTCAGTATAATCAAATTGCCATATTTTTTCTAGGTTTCAGACTCTGTCAAGAAAGATAAGCACACTGATGTGGTTTAAAGTGAGAGCAGCTGGTAGTGATTGAAGAGATGGATCTGAAATTAGGAAAAACCTAGCTTCAAATCTCATCTCCCACATTTGATAACTTATGTGAACAGGGAAAAGCCACTTCCCTGCTCACAGCCCAAGTTTCTCCATCTGTAAAATAGACACACTCATCTCTTCAGTACCTCCCTTACACGCTGAGGATCAAATGAATCCTGGAGTGACTGCCGTTGCACAGTCTTCTTTGGGACTTCAGGGACTCTAATCTCGGGGGTGTGGGCAGTCTAACCACATTTGCAGATCACAGTCTATTCCCACGTCTTTCCATCCTGTGTTATTCTTGCCAGTGTTCTTCTACAGTTCCTCTGTAGGAGGGCTAACCAGTGACTGCGGACTTGTCTCTAGGTCTTTGTGGCTGCTAATGCAGTCCGTGGGCTGTCCATCTGCCCTCCTTCACTCACCTGTTCAGCCAGCCACACATGTTCTTGATGTCTCTTAGGCAATTTCTTTAAGGTAGATCAGTGGATAGAATGTTCGATTGGGAATCAGGAAGATCTGAATTCGAATCCAGCCTCATGTACATATTAGATATGTGAATCCGGGCAAGTCACTTCACCTCAGCCTGCCTCAGTTTCCTTATCTGTAAAGTGGGGATAACTGTAGCTCCCAGGTTGTTGTGAGGATAAAATGAGACAGTATCTGTACGTTGCTATGTAAATGCTCGTTATTAGTATCACCATCATCATTATTTTTGGCAATGTGACCAAGACATAGCCACAAATCCAGAATCTTTCACTTTCAAGCTGTTTTTCTTTTAAGAGCATCCCACGAGGCTGCTTGCTGTGTTGGAAAGAGATTCAGTTTAAGACTGATGTTTTTTGATGGACTTTATTCTTTTTTTTTTAATATTCAAAGTACAGTTATTTATAAAGCACCACTGTTTAGAAATCTCTCCCAAAAACAATTTTTGGCAATGTAGTCATGCAACTATATTCAAGAGAGATAAATCTCACCTTTGACACCAGAGGGCCTAGTTCGGGCCAGTTTTCTGTTAGCAGACCCTCTCTACCCACCCTCCTTCCCCCTACTTTCATTCTTCCCTTTCAATCATCAAGCTAGTGAGAGTTAATTAATCAGATGTTAAGTAGCCTACTATGGACTAACCTGGAGAGACAAAAACAAAAGTGGATTTGGGGGATGGGGTGGAGAAGAGACTGAAGGAGATAACAAGTATGCAGGTGAATATAAATAAAATACATATAAAATGAATTCAGGGTCATTTTAGGGAAAGGGTGCTAGCAGCTAGGGGAATCCAGAAAGGTTTCATTCAGAAGGTAAGGTGGCATTTGAACTGAATTTTGAAGGAAGTCGAGGATTCTCAAAGGTGTGGTGAGTATGGAATACCTTTTAGCATGGGGAAACCAGCCTTGCCATCCTAAACTTAACTGATTAACTGTATTGTTCATTGAAACTGACCCTAAGGAATATGTGATGCTGAACCACGTAGGACAAGCCTGTTCCCCAGCTATGGGGGAAACATGCCCCAGCCCCTGCTGATGATCTATTCTCTTATTTGAGATTCCACAGCCCTTACCAGCCAAACCACATAATTCAGTTTTTAATTACTGTAGGTAATGTCTTGAATTGTTGGTTGTTTTGGGTGTTATCTGTGACTCCCCCTCCTTTGTGTAGGTTCCTTTAGGGCAAAACCGAGGTCTTCTACTTTGTGCTGTCTACTATATGAGATAAAATGCTAGGTTGATTTAAATGATGTATATTACAAAGTTGGAAGTAAATTCCTTTTCAACAAATTTGAGCTATCACTGCTGTCTGCCATAGGCAGGATCAATCTCTGTCATCAAATCCACTAAGGAAACAGGATCTAAAAAACTCATCTTGCAAAAAAAAAGGAACCAGCAGATAAGGTCTGTAACCTGAGGTCAAGGACCTCAACAGGCACAAACGGATTTGGTGTGCCCTCCCTCCAGAACAGTTTTAGACTGGTTCATAGGATGTGCATAGCTGTCAGGCCTTATATGTGAGAGGAGTGAGGAGGTATGAGACTTTGTGTATAGGGCTCCTGTCTGTTTGGAAAATCTCCTCTATCCCTACCTAGTTCATTCAAGGTACCTTTTTCCTAATCAGTCTCATCCTACCCAAAGGTCAGCAAATATGATTCAAAGATGTATAAATCATGGTCCATCTTTGCTCTATAAAAATTCTCTCTCTCTCTCTCTCCCCCCCCCCTCCCTCCCTCCTCCCCCCCTTCTTGTCTACAAAGGGTTTTTAAAATCTTAGTGCAGTTCTAAGCTTTAATGGCATATACACAAATATAAAATGATACATAAATACAGTGTTGTGAATAGTGTCAAAATGAGGAGTTTGGCTCTCTGAGGTCTCTTCCAGTTCTAAAATTCTCTTTGTATCTTCCTATAAATTGTACATACAAATACATCTCATAGATATTTCTCATCTATGAAATGAAGGCATTGTAGCAGATGATTTTTAAGATTTTTTTCTGAATTTTTATTTCAACTTCCTACAATAGATATACATGTTCAGATATAAGAACAAGATAAGAAAACAAATACAAGCAAAATTGTAAGAACTGAAAACCCACATAAAATAACCAACTCGCAAACAAAAACCAAACATACATAAAGCAAACAAAAATAAAGATTACAGTCCTCAAAAACCTTAAAAATTAAGAAAAGTATTCAAAATGTGGTTTCTTAGTGATTGCACATGCAAACTGTAGGCTTATATAATTTATTAATCGGTAAAAGAAACAAAGGATACATCCAATAACTTTAAAAGATAGCATCAATCTAGTGCATTTTCTTTATCATGAATTTTGTTACTGTTTGATATTGTCCTCCTTTCTGTCGTTGTAATCATTGACCTTTTGGTTCTGCTTTTTTCATTCAGTATAAATTCTTAGTCTTCCCATATTTCTTTGAGTTCTTCACATTTG
Source organism: Pseudochirops cupreus (assembly GCA_028627135.1). Taxonomy (NCBI): domain Eukaryota; kingdom Metazoa; phylum Chordata; class Mammalia; order Diprotodontia; family Pseudocheiridae; genus Pseudochirops; species Pseudochirops cupreus. Next base: position 447,026,914 of record CM053581.1, read on the forward strand.
TCATTGTGTATTGAACAAGCATTCCATGACATTTATATCCCACGGTTTGGTTAGCCACCCTCCGGTTGCTGGCCATTTTACTTCCAGTCTTCCCCTCTTCCAAGGAGTGCAGCTATGAATGTCTATAAAAGTGGGTCTTGCCACAAGTGGAATTACTGGGTCAAAAAGCATGGATATTTCATCGTAACATTTATTGGACAACACTGTGTTATTTTCCAAAATAGTCAAAACAACCCACAGCTTCGCTTGCAGTAAATTATAGTGCCTGTTTTCCTACATCCCGGCCGTCACCTTTTCCCTTCATTGCCAGTCTGATGGTTGGAAGATGGTATCCTAGAGTTTAAATGGAAACTCCCCTAATTAATACTGGTTTGGGTGACATTTTCAAATTATTGTTGATAGTTTCTTTCTTGTTTTGATAACCATCTTTATGTCCTTTGAAGTCTTATCTATCTGAGAAAACTCATTACAAATTTGTGCCACTTCCCTACAGATTTTTTTATGTCAGACTTTTATCAAGTTTTTAAATATTTTCTTTTCCTTCTCTTCTTTTTCTTCCTTTTGCTTCTTCTGCACCTTGATCTTCTCTGTTTTTTTTTTCTTTTTTACCTTCTTCCTCAAAATCTGAAGGTGTTATGCTACTTTTAAATTCTAGAAAATAGAAGATGATGCCATATCCAAGAATTAGGATGCCCAAATTGAAAATAATAATCCCCTCCAATAAGAAAACTTTTTACAGCTGCAAAGAAGGGAATCTATTCTTAACAAGCATAGTGCCTGCCTGGCATATAAAAAGCTCTTTGTTGTTGTCCAGTTGTTCCAGTTATATCTAACTCTTTGTGACCCCATTTGGGGGTTTTTTGGCAAAGATACTGGAGTGGTTTGCCATTTCATTTTTCAATTCATTTTACAGATGAGGAAATTGAGGAAAACGGGGTGAAGTGACTTGCCTAGGGCCACATGGCTAGTGTCACACAGCTGTTAAAAGTGTTAAGTGTCTGAGGTCACATTTGAACTCAGGTCTTCCTGACTCCAGATCCAGCCCTCTATCCACAGTACTACCCAACTCCCACTAACAAATACTTATTCCTTCTACCCTTCTAACGTGCTTATTCCCCATAATTCCACAACCATTGTGACAGTGACTATTCTCATTTTTGCTAAGTTGTATAGTATAAGGTGAAATATCAAGGTTGTATTTTCATTTCTCTTATTATTAGTGATTTGGAGCTTTCTTTTATATGGTTGTTAATAGTTTACAATTCTTTGAAGTACTATTTGTTCCTATCTTTTAACTACTTATCTACTGGGGAATGGCTTTTGGTCCTATACCCATAGCTTTCCTCCTTCCCTTCACCAGTTGTTTGTGTATCTAAGATACCAAACCCTTATCAGAGAAATTTGACTTCTTTAGAATTTTAATCCATGGAATCCCAACTATCTTTATTTCAACCTTTTGAAGTCTAAACTCTTGAAATTCATGACACCTTTCACATTTCCCAATTTTCGTGACCTTTATAGCAAACAAGTACCCCCTGTTGTTCCCATCTGAAAACCAGGTTGAGAATAGAATTTCACAAGCTTTTGAAATATGGAGTCAATAAGTCAAGCCAAAAAACTGTTTGGTACCCTGCTTTTGGTAGAGAGAAAACTCTAACTGATGCCCAGATAATTGAAGTCTTCTATCACTACACTACTGCATCTCTCTCAGGCTTGCAATATTTCCTGAACTCCTCATCAATTTCCTCTTTCTGTCTGGTGGTCTTTAGCATGTTACTGATAAACGTGTTTCCATTTCTGCCTCCATTGGCCATTATTCAGATGCTCTCCATCATGCTTTTCCGCTCTGGTTCCTGGACTTCCTCAATGATTATATATTCTTAATATTCAGTACTACCTTGCCTCCCCTTTATCTGTTTTGCTCATTTTGAATAGGTTATACCTGTCCAGTACCATATTCCAGTCATAGGTCTCATCCCATCTAGTCTCAGTGATACTTTAGAGGTCATTAAGATCTCTAGTTAATTCTGTTTTTTAACCATACTTTGTATTCTTGTATGATTTTGTAAACATGGTTTGTACTTTACTCAGTAAACCTGATAGCATCTGGTAGGTATAGAAATATTTCTGTTCCTTGAAATACCAATCCTAACATAGTCGGTATCACAGAGGTAGGAGAGGGGCAGGTAATTAGGAACAGACTCAACTGCCTTAGTTAAAGACGTCAGTCTCAGGGAAATTGGTGGCCCACGGAGCATCATTGAATGTACAGTGTATCAGTCCCAGGCTGGAGAAACCCTTGCACCTGTTTTCATTTTATTTTATTTTGCCAAGTAGTTCAACACCTATCCCCCTTGTATAGGGCAAAAAATGTTTCCTGTGGAGAAGGGAACAAACCAAAATGGTGGAAACTTGGCTAACTTAATAGGGAATAGAATTAGAATGGATGGGGTTGGATGCTTTAAATAGCAGTTGGTAAAGATCTCAACGTCGCTGCAGAAGAATTAGTTGTAGGAGTCCAGCCCGCATCTGAGACAGTTGAGCAGAAGGCACAAACTCTGGCAAGGTTGGTTGGACCAAAAATATAGTTACAAATGGTGAAGGCATAGAGTAGGTAAAGGAATTCAGAGATGATCACCCTTCTCCTGTTGCCTGTCTCCTAAATGGATTGAAGGAAGAGTAAAGAAAGGGAACAGACCAGTGCTTTAAAAGTGGGTAAAGGGGAGGCTAGGTGGAGCAGTGAATAAAGCACCAGCCCTGGAGTCAGGAAGATCTGAGTTCAAATCTGGCCTCAGACACTTAACACTTACTAGCCGTGTGACCTTGGGCAAATCACTTAACCCCAATTGCCCTGCCTTCCCCTCTCCAAAAAGCAAAAAAAAAAAGGTGGTATGCCCAATTCTCAATCTCTGTGTGTGTCACCACCCATACATGAAATGGTTTGTCTATTTGTATGTATCTGCTTAAATGTATACTCACAGGTAATGTTTTGTAATATATAATCTCTCTTTTTTTTTAACAAGATTTAAGATACAAGGGAACTGCTAGTCAGTCAGCCAACAAGCATTTATTAAATACCTACTATGTGCTAGGCACTGTACAAATACTGGGATATAAAGAAAGGTTAAACTCCCCCCACCCCAGAAAACCAAACAGTCCCTGCTCTCAGGGAGCTCATAGTCTACTGGGGCAGACATCCTGAAAACCATATATAAGAAAAATATTTACAGGATAAATTGGAGATAATCTCAGAGGGAAGGAACTTATATTAAGAAGGACTGGGAAAGCCTCCTTGCACAAGATGGGACATGAAGCTGAGACATGAAGGAAACCAGAAGGTAGAGATGAGGAGGAAGAGAATTCTAGGGATGGGGGACAACCAATGAAAATTAATGGAATTGGGAGATAAAGTGTGATGGGCAAGTAGACCAGTGTCATTGAATATGTGGGACTGAGGTCAGAGATATACTGTAAATGTTTAACAACCAACTGTCTGAAAATTCTGGACATACTTTTAAGTTGCATTAATATTTCATCCATCATTTTATTAAATATATACAACCAACAAAATAATAAATCAAGCCCTGATTGGTAGCATAGCCTATTTCCAAGTAAATACACTGAACATTTAACAGTCAGCTCTCATGTGCCAATTCAAGCAAGCTCCAGAGTACCACTGAAAGATCTAAGAAGATAGGAAGGAACCAGGTTATAAAGGGATTTAAATGCCAGAGAATTTTATATTTGGTCCTGGAGGTGATAGAGAAACAGTAAAGTTTCTTGAATACAGTTGCAGGGAATAAGTTGGGGAACATCATCAGGCCTGTGTTTAAGAAAGATCACTTTGACATCTTGTGTGCAGGATGACAGGAATGAGGAGACCTGAAGTAGAGAGACCAACCAGCTGGTCCTGGCAAAATAGTCATTCAGAGGAGGGCCTGCACCAGGATGGGGGCGGTCATCTTCTCTCTGCCTTTGTATGGTGATAGTTACTAATCCTTCAGAGAAAAAATAAGTAGCCTCTGATAAATGTGGAATCAAGGAGAAAAGCAGAGTTTCAGTGAGAGAGCTTACAAACCATCCTGATTAAAATTAGAGTCAAATGCTCTTACCTGACCGCATTTAGTTCTACTAAACATTTATAAAATTTTAAATTAAAAGATCGTAATGGACTTTTTAAGCCTAGATGTTGGAGGATAACACCCATCAAAAGACTGTGAGGTGTGTGGGGGTTGGGCTTTTTTTTTTTTGCAACATGGTTAATATGAAAATGTTTTGCATGACTTCACATGTGTAATGGGTATCATATTGCTTGCCTTCTCAGTGCGGGGAGGGGCTGGAAGAACGGAGAGAATTTGGAATTCAAAAATTTAAAAAGAATGCTAAAAAAAAGATGGCTAGGAATTATGTAGATTTCTGTGAATTAATAGATAAAAACAACATGTAGTCCTCTTTCTCTCTACTTACATAGCTGCCACCTTGGTAGATTCTTTATGCCTAGATTATTGCAGTAGCTTAGTGGATGATCTTCATGTCTCAAGTCTCCCCCAACTCCAGTCCATTCTTCATTCAGCTTTCAAAGTGATCTTCCTAAAGCACAAGGTTGACCATATTACTCTTACCCCACTACTCCCACCCCAGGTAAACTTCGGTGACTTCCTCTTACCTTAAGAACCTACTATATGCTGGGCACTGAGTTAGCTGGGCATATAAGGACTTTAATCAAACTCTTTACTCTCAAAGAGGTTACATGATATCAGTAGAAACAATATGTACAGGTGTAAATACAAAAATATGTACAAAATGTATAAAAATAACTGGGATGGGGTGGATCTACTAATTGAAGAAAACAGGAAAGGCCCCATAGAAGAAGTAGCTCTTGAGCTGAGCTTTGAGGGCTCAGTGGATAGAATTGGTGCTGAAGTCAGGAAGACCTAAATTCAAATTTGGCTTCAAACACTTCCTAGCTGTGTGATCCTGGATGAGTCGCTTAATCCACTGGAGAAGGAAGTAGCAAACCACTCCAGTATCTTTGCCAAGAAAACTCCGTGGACAGTATTGACATGCTATGGCTCATAGGCGTCACAAAGAGTCAGGACATGACTGAACAGCAAGGGACCCTGACTGACAGAGGGGAGAAGGAAGTGTGTTCCAGGCATGGGAGATAGCTATAGGAAGGCACAGAGAAGGGTGATGGAGGGTCTCACTTGAGGACAAAATAGGCCAGCTTAGCTGTACTATTGGTTTCATGAAGGCAAGTAGCATGTAATCAAGTCAGAAAGACAGACTGGAGATAGATTGTGAGCATTTAAATACCCACTGGAGGAGATTGTTTATTATACCAGATGTATAAGGAGGTGTCGGAGTAGGAGAATGATACGGTCAGAACCGCACTTTAGGAAAGGAAGCCGGGAGACCAATTAGAATGCTTACTGCAGTAGTCTTTGGGAGTGGGGATGAAATGGGCTGGTGCTGAAAGAATGGACTTGCATAGATTTCTTTGGATTTGATTACCTGTAACTTAAGATGGAATGATAGCAACAAAAAAAAATGCCTCCTCCTAGAAAAAAATGAGGTTTTATTTTAATATATTGCAAGAGTGTATGTAATAAGGAACAGAGAGGATTCCCCTCATTTGTATGAGAAGAGCAATGCAGTAAAATGGGCAGTGTATCAGAAGTTTTCCTTGTTATGCAAGGCCATTCAGTCTGATAAAGGAGATAGACTTCCAGAGGTAATGTGATTTAACTGACCCATTGCTCTTGCTAGAAGATAAATTAAAGGTAAAGTTAACCTAGATAGATTTATGATCCTTCATTTCTGGCTTTCTCTTTTTCTTTTTCTTCTCCCTCATACATATTTTCTGGTAATTCCCATGAATTCTTGCAATATACTGCTTTGTGTAACAGCAATTTCTTCTGGACTGCATCTCGTGTAGAAATTTATGACAAATATAAATTGCTAGCCACTCAACTTCCCTAGGGTTCTTTTTCCTTATCTATAAAATGATATTGGGTTGATGGCCTCTGAGGTCCCTTACAGTTCTAAGTGGGTAAGGCTAAGATCCTATGGTACTTGTTTAAGGGAAACCTAAGCGAGTAAGGCGAGTCACTGAGCTGGCAAGTCAGATGAGTTGGAGAAAGAAATGGCAAACCTCTCCAGTATCTTTGCCAAGAAAACTCCAAATGGCGTCACAAAAAGTCAGAGGACTTAAACGGCAGAACAACAACAACCAAATATGCTTCAAAGTACAGGGAAAAGGATCAATTGACAGCATCAGTGGAGAGTAGGATTGCCCCTAGCAAGGTGGACCATCTCATTCTCTCATCTGGATAATTAGGTTGGACTAGACAACTACTGAAGTACCTTCATGCTGTCAAATTCTGTGTAATTCTGTATATGGAACATGGGGGAAAAAAAAAGCTTTCCTTTCCGCGATCTAGCTTATTATAAAGCACAGAAAAGGAAAGAGGACATGTTGGGGACAGCTGCCCTGTGATTAATGGAAAGTCTATCAGAGATGAATGAAGGTATTGCTGTGCTATGATGATTACCCAGTTAAATTTGGGTACCATGAAATAATGCTTACAATCCTTTGCAACAAACATTTACTGTATGCTTGCTGCTTCATCAGTCCTTGAGTCTAACACATCAGTCCCTGGCATTGTAGAATGTTGTAGTCAATCTTCAGTCAGCATTTTCAGCCAGTAGCCAAGAAGCTTTCTGCAGTTTTCCCAGTCACCTCTCCCCAGTGTCTGAAAAATTCTTCCCTTCATCTAGATTTGATCAAAAGGTCTAGAAGGCCAGGTTAACATCAGATCTATCTCTTGATTTTGCTGTTCTGGTTGTTTTTCGGTCATGTCTGATTCTTTGCAACCCCATTTGGGTGTTTTCTTGGCAAAGATACTGGAGTGATTTGTTATTTGCTTCTCCAACTCTTTTTCAGATGAGGAAACTGAGGCAAACAGGGTTAAGTGATTTGTTAACTTCCTTCCTTGCACTCCTCTCTGTCTCTTTGTTCCACTATTTTCTAACTTATAGTTAGAAACACATTTTAGTTTTGAGGTCTTATTATCCCTGGGTTGAGGTAAATCTCACCAAGATCTCTTCCTCATATAGAAAAGTTTGAGGGACATTACTAAATAAACATTTTTAATCTCACCCCAGCAGCCCTTCTGTTCTATGAAGAATAACCAATGTTGTACTAGCTAGAGAATTCTGAGAGCCTTTGTGACCTTTGTCTCCCATTCTGCAACTATGCATAGCATCTCTCTGACCTCTCTGGATTCATCTCTTGGTGGAGATGGGGTCAGGGCATCTCTGTGACTCACAGGTAGACTATAAGCAGCCCATTCCTCTCTTTATCAGAACTAGTAATATGTTCTAAAATGCATCATTGTAACAGTGACTTTTTCTAGCTTAGCATTCATCATTGAAGGTCTTGAAACAAAATTAATTTTTTCTTGTCATGAAGGGCTGCCTCTATTGAGGGTACCCCCTTCCTGACCCAGTTACTGTGTAACTGGATCCATAACCTGCACGTGAGATGAGTGATTTCACTTCCCCATTCTACAATTCTACTTCCAGCCTGGCCACCCTGTGCCCATCTTTAGAAGGAGCAACTCCTGCCACCACCAATACTTAATGCTAACCAACTTGTCCTCACTGAAGTATCAAGGTACACTGAGGGAGAAATAAGAGGTTGTATGTACCAGTCAGATCGAACCACTAAGCCCACCTTTACCACCAACTTTCCAAACCCTGGTGGAGACAGACCAAGAGTCCCAGGAATATCAATGCCCTCTATCCCATCAGCCTTGCTACCAGCCCAGCCCAGAGAGCCATCATCCAAAAGAGCAACCTTGCAGAAATTTGACTTGGCCCCTGCCTCCAGAGATGCTTTACCCAACCTCCTCCCCCTTCCACATTTCCTCAGTAGCAATAACTACTAAAGAGACCTGGGAAAGAAAATTCTTGATGCCAAAATCATTGGCACTGTCAAATGGTTCAACGTTAGAAACCAAAAGCCTTTGGTGTTCATATCAGTGAGCGTGGTAAGAGAAAGAGAGGGAAAGAAATCCTGAAGAGAAATTCACCAATTTCCAGTAATTGATGGATAATGAACAAATTTTTATGGCATACTAATATAATGGAATATTATTATACATGAAAAGTTATAAATATGGAGAATTCAGAGAAACATGAGAAGACATGTAGTTATGTAGCATGAAGAAAACAGAATAAAATGAAAAATATATATACTGATTACACCTCTATAATTAAAGACCAACTGAAATCAGAGTGTGTGAATTTTGAGGTCTCAGTCCTACAGAAACTGCTTTGCTTAGTACCAACCCCTAACCCCATCAGTGGTTACATGTATATTAAATAATAACATCAACACATCTACTTTAAAGACATAGAAAAGAAGGATAAAAATGGATGACTAAATCACGATAGAATGGATTAAAATTAAACCCTTTTTTGATTGGGGTAACCATAAAAGTTTACATACGTGTCAGATATATATATATATATATATATATATATATATATATAAATTTATATTTGACATATAGCTATTTGCAATTTCTCTCCTTTTTTCTAATTTTGCTTGGGTTTTTTTTGTTCCTATTGATATGCTTATACTTGTCAAGGGAACTCTTTTCTTTTTTCTTAAGGAAAAAGTTACCTCACCTAGCTCTTCTATCCTGCCCCCCAACTGGATTAATAAGAAATCTAAAACAGCTTCTTAAAATGTAAGTCAAGACCCCATATGGCCTTGCTGAACAACTGAACATAGGGATTGTGAAAATTTTTGCAACAGTAAAAGGTTTCTGAACATGAAATGACCAAAAATTAATTCCAAATCAATCAAATAATGAATCAGAGGTGTTTTTGGCAGCACTTGCTCGTGTTGCATCCAGTACCTTCAATGCAGCCTTGGTTCTGAACATATAACATGCGTACACATGCACTGCACATGCTGTCACGCCTCGCAACACCCACAAATGCTGTCAGAAACACCTTGGCTCATATTTGAGACTATTATTTTTAATAAGTGGTAAAATTATATATATATATACCAAAGAATTATTTTAAAATAAATTTCTTCATGATTTATTATCAGTAAATGTTTGATTTGTATACCTAGTTTATATACCAATCTACCTGAGGTTGTCTAAAAATTTCTTGGGTGAAAAGGGGTCATGAATGGAAAAAGTTTAAGAAGCACTGATCTAAAGCACTAATACTAATGTTCTTCAGTCATGTCCGACTCTTCGTGACCCCATTTGGGGATTTTTTTTTGGCAAAGATACTGGAGTGCTTTACCATTTCCTTCTCTAGTTCATTTTACAGATGAGGAAACTGAGGCAAGCAGGGTTAGATGACCTGCCCAGGGTCACATAGCTGGCAAGCATCAGAGGTCAGATTTGAACTCAGGAAGAGTCTTCCAGACTCCAGGCCCCGCACTCTACTATGCCACCTAACTGTGCCCTTAACACTAATGTAAAAAGTCTAATGTACCTATGGCCTAGAGCGATAATATAGCAAACTAGTAGGCAGCATAAGAGAATGAAAAATATCTGAGGATCAGATAGTGTAAGAATAAATTTATTGGAGGTCAGTCATTCAGTGAACATTCATTGAGCATTTATTATGTACCAGGCCTTGGGCTAAGTGTCCATTGTTTGTCCTTGCCCCATGACATCAGGGAAGGCATGTCATAACTTGCAAGTGAACTGGACTTGTGAGGGAGTCACCAGCCTCACTCTCTCCTCCAGAGCCATCTGGGTCTAGTGACAAGATATAGATCCGGACTACTGAAGATGGCTCCCGGGCTAAATGCTGGGGATACAATGAAAGAAGACAAATCTCTGCCCTCATATTAGGATTTTATGTGTAACATTTTCCTTACTTCCTTGGACCTCAAAGTGAAATAGTCACTGGGGGAAGAGAGATGAGCAGTGGTCAGAGATCAGGTGGCTTAGATTTCATACAGATTCTAGGCCCATTATTGGTGCTACAAGCAGGAAGAGGGAGGGCCCTGTTGTGGACAGTTATAGGAGGAAGCTGTTCACTGAGACAGGCACTCAGCTGGAGGTGAGCATCAGAAATAGTTTATCTTTGTCTTCCTAGCACCTAGGGCAGAGGTTCTTAATCTTTTTTTCAAAATATAATTGTCTCCTTTGACAGCTTGGTAAAGCCAATGGATCTCTTCTCAGAATAATGTTCTTAAATGCAATGGAAACCAATTATATTAAAATACAGTTTTCAGAATATCTTTCAAAATAAACCAAATTCACACACCCCAGGTTAGAACCTCAGACCTAGACTGTGCCTTGAAACATAAAAGATGCTTAATAAATAAATGCTTGAATTCAATTTCTCAGTTTTTAAAGTAAGCAGCAGAATTAAAGGCAAAGTGAGCTTCTAGACAGAGAGATGCCTAATGTAAATTCAGGATGGGACCTTGGATTGGATGACACCTTTTTTCCTCATGTATAAAAGGAGGGGAGGGGAGAGGAGGAATGAATTAGATGATCTTTAAGGTCCCTTCTAACATTAATATTCTACGAAATTCCTCCTTTGTTCTGCCAAGCAATCTCTTCTAAGTCCCACTCCCTCCCTGCTACTCTGGAGCCCATCTTTCCACCCTGGGCCATAGAACCAGCACTAGAAATCAGTCTCTTTGCTTCCATTGCAGAACTCTCTAAGCCGTACTGATGGACAAGGTAGATCTTCTGCTGTACGTTTCATGCATTTGCAAATCCAGCCTATTGCAAGTCTTTTTTCCTTCTTTCCAGCTTCTTGTATCAACTCTGTTTCTTGAAGCAGTAACTTTGACTTTCTCTGACCCTAATTCTCATATTTAACCTTAACCACTGGATCCTTAATTCCTTATCACTACACACCTGGACTGCTGCAGTGGCCTTCTGATTGGTGTCCTTACCTCAAATCTCTCCCCATTCTGATCCAATCTTCACTCAGCTATCAAAGTGATCTTAGTAAAGATCAGGTCCGGCCATGTCACACACACCCTCCTCCCCCAGTGTCTCACTATCAACTACAGACAGGGTCAAATACAAAAGTTCCTTCATAATCTCACCCCTTCCTATCTTTCCAGTCTTATCACTCTCCTTTGCAGACTCTTTGGTCCAGTGACACTGTGCTTCTTGCTGTTTTTCACACAAGGCACTCTGACACCTAATTCTATGCTTTCCCCCAACTCTGGAATTCTCTGCCTCCTCTCTCCCTTTCCTGGCTACCCTGGCTTCCTTCAAGGCTCAGCTAAAATCCTACTTTCTACAGGAAGTCTTTACCAATCCCCCTTAATGCAAGTACCTTCCCTCTGAAATTAACTCCAGTTTATATGCATATATCTTGTTTGTACATAATTGTTTACATGTTATATCCCCCATTGGAATGTAAGCTCCTTGAGGACAGGGACTATTTTTTGCCTTTCTTTGTATCCCTAGCACTTACTTAGCAGTGTCTGGTCTGTATATAGTTGGAGGTTAATAAATGCTTGTTGACTTGACTTGAGTAGGAACTTAGAGAGGGTTTTTTTAAAGGTGAGTATCCATTCCACATGATTACTAAAGGGCCAGTGCCAATTATGTGCCTACTATAAAGCCACACAAAGCCAAATTAAAATTTTTAAACCCCTGGCTTAATGTCTTTGGATGACTGGTTAAATGGACCTCATCTAGGTCTTGTGCTCATAGTTCCTCCCATCCTGGACCTTTTCCATAATCATTCATGTATCAAGAAACAAAATCTAAAAAGTCAACACATCTTTACCAGATCTATGCAATTCTGTCCTATTATTGCCACAAATCTGATCCAGGGAATATTGCAGGGTACTTTCCCCAAATTTGATTTGAAAAGAATCAGGATTGAATCAGAGATAAATGGTGTTGGATGCCAGTGTTTAAATCAGTTGGAATATCAAACACAAGACTGAAGAGAGACAATGTCCAAAATTACTTAGTTCAAGTTATAAATTAATTTACTGAGATAATGTTATCAAAACCAAAACAGGTTACCTTTGGATTTTCATATTAGCATCACATATCATTGCAAAAATGCCCTTGATCAACGTAAAAGTCTAGGTAGGATCATTGATTTAAAGCTGAATAACACCGTAGAGTCCCACCAAACACCCTCATTTTACCAATGAAGAAATTAAAGTCTAGAGCCTGTAAGAACCAAAATAGAATTTGAACCCAAGATCCTCTGTGTGTTCTTCCTACTGTGCAACATGAATAGTTTAAAAAATTCTAGTACATTTTTGCAACAGAATGCTGTAATATCATTAAGACTAAAAAGAATGAGGAATATAAAATGAATTGGAAAAACCCTTGTGAGATAGTGCAAAATGCAAAATGCAAAATGGAAGGAAAAAAAAAAGCAGAACCATGAGAATGTGATACGTACTATAACTATACATACCTAACTATATAAAAGTGAATTAGAGTGAATGGGCAAGGATTCCTGAAGGGGATCTAGCAAGAATGACTGAAAAATGTTAGTAATGATGCTCTATATATTGAAATGAATTTCAGTGTAAATAGGCACCAAGCAAGTTTAGTAGGTTGTATTGATGTTCTGCATTGTTCAAAACAAACTTTCATTACAAAAAGATAAGAACCACTATAGATGACTTAGTAAATACAGACAACTAGAAATTTC
>CM053581.1:447040109-447059486 GCA_028627135.1 Pseudochirops cupreus
CCTCAGACACTTAATACTTACTAGCCTGGTAACCTTGGGCAAGTCACTTAACCCCAATTTCCCTGCCTTCCCCCCTCTAAAAAAAAAACCAAATACCAAAGTAATAATAAATTAACATTATTCATATACTATGTAAATATATACATGTATTCAGTAATTCTGGGTCACTTGCATGCTACTCTGACGATGAGATGCATACCGCTCTGGTCCTGATGATCAGCTGAGCCATGTGCGGAGAGGTTCAGCAGCAGATTGGCCTCTTGGGGATGAATTTCTCAGCCTCAGCAGCTCCTGCTCCAACAGTGATTACTGTCTCCTGTCTCCTGAGGTTTCATGGGAGTTGTCATCTATTTTAGGAGAACTGACAAAACTACAGATCCTTGTAAGTGTTGAAGTATAGCTCTTGTTCGTTCTTCATGTTTTCAAAGAGGACCAGTGACATCATGGAGTGATATCTTGGCCTGTGAGTGAATTGGGTTTAAGTGAGACAAGAGTTGCATGGAGTTGTCGGCCTCTCTCTCTCTTCCAGAGTCACTGAAGTGCAGTGGCAGGACAAGTCAGGATGACTGTCAGTGGTCCCAGATGCAGGTGCCCAATTTTTTTTTTAGCTTTGTAGTTTACGAAGTGCTTCTGTATATCTTATCTCACTGGATCCTTACAACCCCCCTGTGAGGTAGGTAGAGTATTATTTACCTCCATTTCAGGGGTTGTTTTGTTTTGTTTTTTGCTTTTTGGAGTGGGAAGGCAGGGCAATTGGGGTTAAGTGACTTGCCCAAGGTCACCAGGCTAGTCAGTATTAAGTGTCTGAGGCTGGATTTGAACTCAGGTCCTCCTGACTCCAGGGCTGGTGCTCAATTCACTGTGCCACCTAGCCACCCCATTTTTGTTTTGTTTTGTTTTGTGTATATTTATCTCCATTTCACAGAAGCAGGATTGAGTCTTAAGGAGACTGGGAAAGTCTTGAGGAGACTAGAAAGTAATGGGTCTGGGATTGAAACACAAGTCTTCTGATTTCAAGTCTGATATTCAATGCTCTTCACACCACCCCATGCTACTGACAACAGGGACCATCTTTTGCCCCTTCTTGCCCAGTTATTAGCACACCACCTGGCACGTGTTAGGCACTTAATAAATACTTTTTGACTGACTTCTGTCTCTGATCACAGCCTCTTTGTGTGTACCGGAAATGCAGGACACACAGCAAGCTCTTTGAGCTGGAAACTGACTACCAGCATAGCAGGACTATTGGTCTGAAGCAGCCCCTCTGAGAGCCCTGTGCGGATATGGAGGGAACGGCCTGTATTCTTGTCATTGCTGGTGACTTGCTCCGAAACTCGGGACAAGTGATTTTGGCCTCCAGTGTTCTCGGCTTCCACATATAGAGTAGAGGTCATCCCTACCATAATGCCAAGCACCAGTATCTTTCAGCACATATAACCCAGTACCTTTGTACTGATACTGACTCAGAGAAATGTGTGCATCACAAACTTAATGTTTGATCCATGCGTGCCAACCAAAGGTGGTGGTGGTTGTCATTGTTGTTGAGTTGTTTCAGTCATGTTCGACTCTTTGTGACTTCATTTGGGTTTCTTTTTGGCAGAGATATTAGAGGGACTTGCAGTTTTCTTCTTCAGCTCATTTTACAGATGAGAAAACTGAGGCAAAAAGGGTTAAGTGACTTACCCAGGGTCACACAGCGAGGAAGTGTTTGAGGTCTGATTTGAACTCAGGAAGATAATCCTTCCTGACTCCAGGTCTGGCACTCTATTATCCACTGCCCCACCTGTCTACTCCCAACCAAAGGTACTTGTGTTTTATTTTTCAGATACCTCCAAGTTTATGATGAGGTACTGATTTCTTTCTATATTTTATTTCACTTTATTTAATTTCAAAATTTAAAAATCAATTTAATTTTATGTTAAGTTCCAAATATCTTCCCCTCCTTCCCAACCTCTCTCCTCCCGCCAAAAAAACAAGAAAAAGAAAGAGGAAAAAATATGCTTCAGTTCAGGGGTGGAGAACTAGCAGCCTCTAGGCCACATGTGACCCTCTAGGTCCTCAGGTGTGGACTTTTGACGGAGTCCAAGTTTTTACAGAACAAATCCTTTTATTAAAGGGATTTGTTCTGTGAAATTCAAGCAGCAAAAAGAATTCTCAACATATGAAACCTTTGCTTTATAAAGACTTTGTTCCTGTAATAAAATTTGCCAGGATCACCAAGGGATTCAAGCTCTCCAAGGAAGCAGGTATTCGAAAAGTAGCTTCTCAAAGGGTTTCCCCATTCAATTCCTCTTTTCTCTAAAACTCTACCAAAAAATGAATTCCAAATCAAAGAAAATTATCACATGGTGTAGATTTTCTCTATAGGCTTTTAAGCCCAGCTTATAGATCTTTGTATCTGTCATTTGTAAAGAAGTCAGCACTGGGTACTGTTCCACCCTTATAAAATTCTAGGAATGGGAATTAATTCTAGGAGTTGATTAATTCATTAGCAACTGTTTGGTTGTTAATGAATTTACATTGATAAGAGTGATCACAAAGTAAATACATTTGGTAATCTTTTCTTTATGATAACTTAATGAATTAGTTTGCTTAGGTGCTTATGAAGAAACTATTTGCAATCATTGGCGTTTTATTAATAGTAAATTTTATTTCTAAATTATTTTAATTAATAAAATATATATATAAATTTTGTTTCTAAATAGAAACAATGTTTAATCTAGTTAATATATTTATTACATGCTATAATGTATTTTATCAAAGTTATTAATTTAACAATATATTTAATTAATAAACTAATTTATTTAAAATTGTTAATTAAAAGTTAAATTAATTAAAGTTAATTTAAAACCATTAGCTTTTTTTTTAAGAGGGCAGCATGCCATGGGACATAGAATTGGACTGAGCATCTGAAGTCCTGCTTTTGACACATAAGATTTATGGGACTCCATGTAAATCCCTTGATCTCTCAGTACTCTAGGCCAGGGCTTCTTAATCTCTTTCGTGTTTGGTTGTATTCATTGGCAATGCATGACCTGAGGGCATGTGTGGTGCAAAGTGCACATGCTTTGTGTTCAGAACCAAGGCTGCAATGAAGTTGCAAGATGCCTCACAGGCTAACCCTCCCAGAAACACTTGAAATTCTTTATGGGCTTGATTTTGAATTAATTTTTGGTCATTGCATATTCAGAAACCTTTTACTGTTGCCAAACTTTTCGGGGTTGTGATCCATGGTTTAAGAAGCACTGCCTAGGTGAGTCTTGAAAACTGAATTGGAGCATAATCTGCATTGGCAGAAAGAGTTTCCTCACAAGAATTTCCTTACACCATTAATAATCCTATTTTGTGTTAGGACTACATCTGGAATATTATATCAAGTTCAGGAGGATGACCAGTATGGCAAAGGGACTCACAATGAATAAAGGGACATTAATTGTCTTCAAATATTTGAATGCTGTTATATTACAGAAGGTTTCTAGTCAGAAGACATGTCCTAATTGGACATGTCACTTAACATGTCTATGTCATAGACATACCCAAACCTATTCTACTCCTGATCTTTTTTTTTATGTATATGCACATCTCTTGTATCTTATCCCTTCTACCTCCTCTACTTTACTTTTACCCACCACCTTGCCCTCCTTTGACTTGCCTACCCCCCTCCAAGGATCCCTCCTCTGTCCTTCCATTCCCATAAATCTAAACACCCTTTTATACTCCTGTTTACCTATTCTCTCACCCTCCCCTCTAAAGTTCCCTCCTTTGTCCTCTCCCCCCTCCCTATGCCCCTACCATTTTATTTCTTCTGAATTTAAAAGACTTCTATCCTCTTTTAAATATATATGTATTATTCCCTCTTAGACCCATTCCCGATGAAAGTAGATTACCAGAAGTACCAACCCTCCTCCCCCATCTAATTCCTATGCATCATTTCTTCCTCTTGTACCTCATTTGTATAAATTAATTACTCTTTTTAGCTGTTCCTAAATGGTTTTACTTTTAAAATTCATATCATGCCCAGGTTTTCCCCAATCTTTCTTAGGAACTACCCTATTATTAATAAGAATCTTAGACATAAATTTTACATTTTATGTATATAAAAAGTAAACAGTCCGTCCTTACGAATCCCTTATAATCAGTCTTTGTTAGTTGCTTTATATTTATATCAGTTCTTGTATGTCAATCATCTGTTAAGTTCAGTTTTTTTTTTTAACAAAGTCTTGTGTAATTCTAATTGTAGCACCATCACATTTAAATTGTTTTAATCTTGATGCTTTTAATAGTTTTCCTTTGAGCTGGGGATTTTGGAATTTGACTGTGATATTCCTATGAGTTTTCCTCATGGGAGGACACTTTCTAGTTGTGTGACCTTGGGCAAGGTCATTTCATATTTCTTCTTTCCCCCCTTGTTCTAATGCTTCAGGACAATTTTCTTTAATTATTTCTTGTAGTTTTGTATCAAGATTTTTTTTATCATAACTTTCAGTTAGTTCAATTTTTTTTATATTTTCTTGATCTGTTCTCTAAATCTGTTGTTTTTCTTATGAGATGTTTTACTTTCTCTCTTTTTTCATTATTCATAGTTTGTTTAATCATTTCTTGATCTCTTATAATTTGACTGGCTTCACTTTGCCCTATTCTAATTTTCAAGGTGTAATTTTCTTCCTTAAGATTCTGGATCTTGGGGTGGCTAGGTGGCACAGTGAATAGAGCACTGGCCCTGAAGTCAGGAGAACCTGAGTTCAAATCCATCCTCAGACACTTAACATTTACTAGCTGTATGACTTTAGGCAAGTCACTTAACCCCAGTTGGCCTGCCTTGCCCCCTCTAAACCCCCCCCCCAGCCAAAAGATTCTGAATCTCCTTTTTTAGAAAAGTTGGTTGACTTTTCTGTCATACCCTTCTTCTCTTTCTTGGGTTGTTCTTATTTTCTTTTTCAGTTTTTCCGCCATCTCTGTCATTTGATTTTTAAAGTCTTTTTTAAGGTCCTCCATAGATTCTTTTGGCGTAGGTGACCATTTGACGTTACTCTTGGGGGGTTTCCTTACTTCAGTTTCCTCCTCTGAAGAGGAATCTCTATTCCCATGATAGGTCCCTATATTTGGATTCTTTCTCCTTTGCCTGTGCATTTTATTTTGTGGTGATAGCCTAGCATTTGTAGTTACCTCCAGCCCTGGGGTATGGGAAATGTTGAGGGTCACCATAAAATGTTGAGGTTTAGGGGTGCTCAAGACCCCAAAATACCAACACACCAGGTCCTGCCAAATGAATTCAACTCAAGCCTTCTCTTAGCCAAAGAAAAGCAAAGTTTATTAGAGATTCACCACATTGGGTAGACTCTTAAGGAGCCTCGGTGTCTATGAGTCTGCACTAGATAATCCTCTGGCACTCTCACACTTCATGGAGGCAAGATGGGGTCTTATATATAGAAAGGTTGTGGGAGGAATCCAGGGGTGGTCTAGGGGAGGAGTTTGGGGAGGGTCTTAAGGAGGAATCAAATGAGGTCAGACTCCAATGATGAGAAATTAAGGGTGGGAGCTAGCTGGACAAAGGAGGATGTAACAGATTTGGGCCTAGCTATAATGAAAGGCTTATGGACTCAGGCAAATGCTTCATCAAATGGGAAGATTCGGTCAGAGTTCAAGGAGGTTCCCAGAGCCTGTACCACATCAGGAAATGGTGCCTCTTGCCCCAGATCTTTAGCTCTCCCCTCTGACCTGAAACCGAAGCCAGACCTCCAGCCTCCCATAAGTACCCACGGTGAGGGGCTTTCTGCCCCACTGCTTCTGCACTCACCAAGTGTGTGCTGGTTTGTTCTGGCCCCTGCTCCTCTTCTGAGCTGAGTCTGTCATTTCTGGTCAGCAGAGGTTCCCTCCATCTTCCCAGGCTCAGATGCTCAACTGCCCTCACTAGCCCAGGGGTAAAAGTTCTGGTGGCTTAGCTGAGGCAGCCTCTCAAACTAACTAACCCCAGGGCTTGCTGCTTGCTGTTAAAATGGAACCTAGCCTGGAGGTGTTTACTCTTCACAGGGACCAAAACTCTTCCTAAGGATTTTTCTTCTGATCTTCTCAAATTGTCCTAGGAGGACCCCAGTAATGCCCCTATTCTTATTTATCTCCACCCATACTTTGTTCACCCTAAGGTGCTATTTTAACTCTTTTATAGGAGATGATCTTGAGAACTTGGAATTTTCTGACCTATTCTGCCATCTTCCCAGAATCCTAGGTGGTCCACCTAGGCATTTTCCTGAAACCTATAGACCAGGGGTGGAGAATCTGCTGCCTTTGGGCCATATGTGACCTTCTAAATCCTTGGGTGTAGCCTTTTGACTGAGTCAAAGTTTTACAGAACAAATCCTTTTATTAAGGGGATTTGTTCTGTGAAGTCAAAGGGCCACACTTGAGGACCTAGAGGACCACTTGTGGCCTTGAGGCTGCAAGTTCTCCACCCCTGCTATAGACACTTTCTCAAAATAATGTTTTTAAGTGTACAAAACAAAAGACACAAGAAACCAACTATAATGAAATAGTTATCAAAATATATTTTGAAAAAGATCATAGATCCTAGGTTATGAACTCCTGGTCACTACAGTAGTGTAAATGGAAAAGAACATTAAATGAAGCCAAACTCTTGAGTAGTTATAATAGTTTAGACTTAGTTCTAGAGAAAAGATGAGGTAGAACCCTCTTCCTTTTGGTTGGCAAATGGAGGACTACCAGTATAGAATGGTTCAGTCAGATTGGGTCACTGTATCAGTTGGTTTTACTTAACTATTTTTATTTGTTATAGGAGAGGGCTAATGTACAGGGACATATATTTGGAATTGACTGATATAAAAACAAAAGGCATCAATAAAACATTTTAAATGAAAAAGGGATAGAGCAGTTAACAGTAATATGGATAAATAGTCTTAGAGGAGAAGTCGTAGAACTATGGGGAGGGATTCAGAGAAACATGAAAGAGTTGTGTGGACTTGAGGAGAGCAAAGGACGCAGAGCCAGAGAAATAATCACAAGAGCTATACTGATGTAAATAAAACAATAGAGAATCCAAGCCAAGCTCAGATTAAATGCAGTGGCTACTACTGATTCCAGAGGACAGAGGAGGAAACATACCTCCTTCTGCCCTGGAGGAAAGAAGGATCTATGGATACTCATTGTTGTACATGCTGTCACCTAGTTTTGCTTGAATATTTTTTTAAACTTTTGGAAGGGGGATAAGTTAGGTCTTTGGTATAAAAAAACAAACACTGAGGCACCAGAATTTTTCTTAAAGAATGAAAAATGTACTTGAACAGTAATTGTATAGTTTACAATTCATTTCAACATTTATTCCTTTGTTAAGTGCCTGCTGGTCTTAGATCTCCTCCTCTCCTACTTTTTCCATCTTGTGCTTACAGAAACTTGGCTCTTTCCAGATCACACTCTGTCCTCTAGGCACCCTTCTAGTACAGGTAGTCCCTTTTCTTGTGCCTGAAATGTCCAGGGCCAAAAGAGGAATCTGCCTCCTCCTTGCTCCTTTTTACCATTTCCAGATCTTCTTGCTCACCATCATTATGAAATCTCTCATCCTCTGAGATTCACTCCATACATATATACCTCTTTAAGATTTTTGTTGCTATAATACTATATTATAATAGGAACATAAATTTTTCTTGGTGCTAACTTCTTCTTTATCCCTACTTTGTACTCATGTTGTAGTCTAGGGGTTCTGGGAACCCTGAAATGCAAGGGTATAGGGTGGGGGTCCACCTTGAAAGAATTTGACCACTGAAACCTTTCAATCCAAGTAGCGAGTTTATTAAGACACTAGTTGGGTGGATGAGATTCCTAGTGAGTCTGTGGTATTTGTGACGCCAGTACAAGAGGACCAGATCCTTAAAGAATCTTCACATTTGATGAGGATAAGATTGATATTTTTATATAGAAAGACTGGAAAAATCTGGATGGGATCAAGGAGTGGCATGAGATTAAGGAATGTCAAGTAAGCTAATTAAGTAATCAAGGTGGGCTGGGCTGGGCCAGATGCCCTGGGCAGAGGCACCAGTGATCTGGGCTACTGAAATTTGTGGGAAAGTTCAGGGCCTTTTAGGGGTCCATCATTAGTGCCCCATCATTCAGATGTACTAATATTCCCTTTTGAACTCTAGTCTTTCATTTCATTAATCCTTTTCAACTCCCATGACCTATATTTTATTGCACCTCAATCATCAATTAACCAATAAAAAAATAACAGAAAAGAAAAAGTTCCTGCCCTCAGGGAGTTTATTATCTGTGAGGGGGCAAGGTAAGCTGGGAGGGTTACCTATATCACCCATATCAGTTGCCACCTCTATGACCTTGAACTCTGAATTTGCCTTTTCTGACCATAATCTCCTGTTCTTAAATATTATCGTTCTTTGGCTTCATTATCCCTAAAATGTATTCTTTGTTTTCTCTATGACCTTTAGTTTCTCTCTGTCTCCCAGATCTCCCAATTTGTTCAGCCATACCATAGAATGCCATTGATGATATCATGGATCCTTTGAAATACTGAAATTGAAATACTGTCATTAAGAATCATTCCGATTCATCCTCCCCTCAGCTACCAAAGTGATTTTCCTACACATGTCACTACCATACTCAGCAAACTCCAGTGGCTCCCTCTTGCCTTCATTATCAAACATCAAGTCTTCTGACACTGGAAACCCTTTACAGCCTTCCTCCTTCCTAACTCCCCTGTCTCCTTCCATTTTACTTCCCTTCCTCGTAATCTGCATCCAGCAACACTGGCCTTTTTGCTGTTCCTTGAATAAGACACTCCATCTCCCAAATTCATGCCTTTTTACTGGCTATCCCTCACACCTAGAAGGTTCTCTCTCTTCTACTCTACCCTCAGCTTTCCCTGGCTTCCTTCGAGACTTGACTCAATTCTCACCTTCTGTAGGACATCTTTTTAGGTCCTTTCCCTTCTACTCTTCCCTTTTCACTCTGAGATAAATTCCTATCAGATCTTTGATATTTTCTATCTGTGCAGTTAGTTGTGTGTTCTCTCCACTAGAATGTGAGCTTTTTGAGGGCAGGGACTACATTTTTGCCCTTTTTTGTACCCCTAGCTGTTAGCATAGCTCCTGGCACGCGACCAAGGTTCTTAATTGGGGGATCTGTTAACTTGTGTTTAAAAACAACAGTAAATAACATTGACAGCCACATTTCAGTATAATTGGTTTCCTTTGTAATCCTGCGTATTTTATTTTAAGTATTTAAAAACATTATTCAGAAAAGGGGTTCATAGGTTTTGCCAGACTGCCAAAAGGCTAAAGACCCCTGTAATAGGTGCTTATTGAAACTTATTGACTAAGTTTATATCAGTGAATAATTTGGTCCCTCAGGACACAACTCCTCTAACTAAAAGAGGCTGGTGGATTGCCTACTTGTTAGTCAAGCATGAAGCATCACAGGCTTCTCCTTCTCAAGATGTAATGGGAAGGGCAGCTAGGTGGCCGGTGGATTGAACACCAGCCCTGGAGTCAGGAGGGTCTGAATTCAAATTTGACCTCTGACACTATCTGTGTGACCCTGGGTAAATCACTTCTATCCCAATTGCCTCAAAAGGCATTTTTCTGGCTCATTGTGACATCTTAAACTCTCCTTAGGGGGAAAGCTAAGGGAAATTAGCATCATGCTAAGTTTGGTGTCCTGGCCCAACACTCTCTTGGGTGTTGTTACCTCTTAAGAGCATGAGTTCCGGGGTACCTTTAGATCTCTGTAGTTTGGGGGAAATGACTAACCTCTCAGCCTGTAGGCAGAAAAATAAGCCAAACATCTTTCTTCCATTGGTCTGTGACTATTAGAAAGAGTTACTTGTCTTTGGTTCACTTCAAAATTAACATTTCCTAGTGAGGATGAATCATAAATTACTAGAGCTAGAAATAGAGGCCTAGAGATTTGCCCCATGTCACATAGATTGTACCTCTGCTTCTCCTTCCGTTTGGCTTCCCTCTACCAGGCTGGAGCGGCTTGGTTAGATTTGTATTGATGACTCCTTAACCCTTAGGGGAAATTATGCCTCTCATTTTTATCCTGTGATTAAGACATTTTGTTATTATAAAGGTGGGATTCTCCTTGGGTGGAGCCCTGGGGCTCCTGAGTGCTGAGTCATCAGAAGGAATTTGGGTAGTCTGAAAAGGGAATCCGAGAGGTGTGGATCACTCTTTGGGATCATTGTGTATCGGTCTTTGTTCCTGAAAGTGAACTGAAAAAAGGGAACCATCTCTTAAGCAGGAAGCAGTAAATAGATGGCCCAAAAGGGAAGGAAATGACAGGATATCTGGTTTTGGCCTTTAGAAAGAGCTGATAGGATGAGTGCAGATTTCAGGGGAAAAAAAATAACTACTGTATGAGGCTCCTTTAACAGTTTACTCATGGGGGCAGCTAGGTGACACAGTAAATAGAGCACCGGCTCTGGAGTCAGGAGAACCTGAGTTCAAATCCGGCCTCAGACACTTGACACAAAAACTAACTGTGTGACCTTGGGCTAGTCACTTAACCCCAATTGCCCTCCAAAAAGCAAAAAAAAAAAAGAGTCTACCCATTATGGCAAATCTTTAATAAACTTTGCTTTTCTTTGGCTGAGAGAAGACTTGAGTCGAGTTCATTGTGCAGGACCCGGTATCTTGGTATTTTGGGGTCTTGAGCACCCCTAACCCTGTACCTCATTATTTTATGGGTTGCTAGTGGGAATAGGCTCAGATGCTGGGGTTCATTTGATAGCACCAAATAATAAAATCAGTCTTGACCCACTACTGACTATGCCTCAGCCAGTTACAGAGCCCAGGATTTTGAGTTGAGAGATCTGAGCTCCTGTCCTAGTTCTTCTACTTGCCAGCTGTGTGAATATGGGCAAAAGAACTACCTTCTCCGAGTCTCAGTTTTCTTATCTTTAAAATGGGGATAATCATATTCTCATTACATACCTAACAGAAAGTTGTCAGGAATTACTGAATAAGCTTCAAAGTTCTTTATAAATGTGAATTGTTGTAAACAGGTCAAAGGGATATGGGTCAGGGGTCAGGGTAGAACTTCTTTGAAAGATATCCAAGAGAGGATTGAAGACATCACCAGATCTACTGGGGATAATCTGAAGGTCTGGAGAAATCTTGGAGGGATTAGATAGGTAATGTTTTTCTTGTTTAGAGGATAATGGAAATGGAAATGCAGTGCATCATAAGATTAGAAAGAGAAAGCCTTTTCCATCTTCTTCCTCTCCTCTTCCCTCCCATACATGGACTGGCGCAGAGATAAGTCTGGGAAGCAGCTTCCAAGAGAGAGGTTCTTGGGGTGGCTAGGTGGCACAGTGAATAGAGCACTGGCCCTGGAGTCAGGAGGACCTGAGTTCAAATGTGGTCTCACTTAACACTTACTATTTGTGTGATCTAGGGAAAAAGCAAAAAAAAAAGAGAGGAGTTCTTCTTGACTTTTATGTGTATCCCGAACCCCTTTGGCAGTCAAATGAGAGTCCATTAAGGGAGAATAAGACCAGAAGGGTTGGTAGGGTCCATTGGTTGGTTGTTGTGCTATGGATAGTGCACGGAATGCCTGGCCCGACTTATCTTCTTGAGTTCAGATGTGGCCTCAGACACATACTAGCTGTGGGACCCTGGGCAAGTCACTTAACTTTGTTTACCTCAGTTTCTTCATCTGTCAAATGAGCTGGAGAGGGAAATGGGAAACCATTCCAGTATCTTTGCCGAGAAAACCCCAAATGGGATCACAAAAAGTTGGGCATGACTGAAAATGACAACAAGCTTGTCTTAAGGCATTAAATTATTATTTATCACAGAATTTTTTAAAATTGTTGGTTAAATTGTATGACTTGTAAAAAGCTTTGCAGACCTTGAAATGCAATATAAATGTAAGCCGTTATTATTACTTAAATAATTATTGACATCTACTCTTGTGAAACCTAAACTGCATTAAATATAAGATAGGCCAAAGGTACTCCTTTGGGAAAAGTTATGCACTGAAGTGGAAGAGAGAGTGAAATCCTTATCAGTCAAACTACCCTTGCCCTAGAACGATCTGATATAGGTAAAATTTATATAACAGCTTCTAGAGACAAAGGATGAAACTGTTCTCATAGGTCAGTGTTGGACCTCTTTTCCATTTTGAGGTCAGAGAACCAGAGGGGGAAAAACAACTAAGAGCTACATGAAAGGAAGGAGCAGCTAGCTTTGAGTCGTGAAGATCAGAGTTCACATCTGTGTGTGACCCTGGGAAAGTCAATTAACCCTATTTGCCTCAGTTTCCTCATTTGTCAAATAAGCTGGAGAAGGGAATGGCAAATCACTACAGTACCTTTGCCAAGAAAACCCCAGATGGGGTCACAAAGAATCAGACATAACTGAAACATCCGAATGACAAAAACAAACATCAAAGGAATAGTTTCATGGGCAAAGAGGGCTTCTTATAGAAAGAAATGGAAAATATTGAGCACACCTGCTTTTAAAATGAAGAACTTCAGTACAGCAATGGCTCTATGAAGTCACTGATGTAGGGACTTCCTCCTGTACTACAGATTGCAACCCATCCGTGACTTCTCATTTCACTCAAGTTTTAGACCTATCCTCCAATTAATTGTAAGCGTACCCGATACTAGGTGGTTTCCTTTGAATATTCTTGGGCCCTAGGGCAGCATTAACACTAGTATGGGACAAACTTTAAGTACTACATATGTTAAAAAGGACACTCTGGTTCCATATCATACACTGCTGGGGGTTGTGAAGAGAAGGGAAAAGAGGGGGAGGCAGAGAAAGACCAAGTGTGGTGAGGAGAGGGGGGAGGAAGAGAGGGAGAGATGGAGAGAGAGAGAGACAGAGGGAGAAAGACAGAGGGAAACAGAGACAGAGACAGACAGAGACAGATAGAGAGAGAGAGAAAGAGAGACAGAGAGAGAAAGAGAGAGAGAGAAAGAGAAAGAGAGAGAGAAAGAGAGACAGAGAGAGAGAGAGAGAGGTAGAAGGAGAGGGAGAGAGAGAGACAGAGACAGAGGGAGGGAGAGGCAGGAAGAGAGAGAGAGGGAGAGAGAGAGAGAGTAGGTAATAGGTCTTTGTAAACTTGAAGTCACACCCAGTAATTCACTGGGGCCTTCATTCATTATCTATAATAATTTTATGTTTTGATCCATTAGGCTTCTGGGTGGAAAATACAGCCAGTCCTGGATTCAGTCAGGAAGACCAGAGTTCAAATGTAGCCACAGATACTACTAGATTTGTGACCCTTGGCAAGTCACTTAATCTCTCTCTGCCTTAGTTTCCTCATCTCTCAAAGGGAGATAATAATAACATCTACTTTCCACAGTTGTTGTAAGATAAAATAAGATAATATTTGTAAAGTGCTTTGCAAACTTTAAATAGTTAGATGAATGCTAGCTATTATTGGTGGTAATTTTATTAATATATATTCTTCTGTCAGTGGAGATCACAAACCATCCACATCTTCTTGTCCTCTTTTTTTCTTGTCCATATCTTTCCATAAGTAATCTATGGAGGGTCTAGTCAGTGTACCAAGGCCTTCTTCTAAGTCTTTTGACATTTCTGATGTAGCAGTGCTACCCCCAGGCTGGCTAAGTTAACCATCTCTCACTTTTGAGTATGTGACTGACCCACTTCCTTTTCCATTTATAGGATGTCTTGATTATATATATTTTTTAAATTCTACTTATGTCTCTTACTTTCACACTAGTCACCATTAATAATAGAGTGTGTTTTAAGGTCCTTAAAAGTACACAAAGACTTCTGGGACACCTTGTATATCATTATCTGTTTATGTCCAACCTTTCGGTTATCCCTTGGGCTGCCTGTAATTCTGATTCTTTAGAGATCATGGTATTCTATGATTCTTAATCCTATAGCAATACCAAGAGAATTATTGGTATTATGAAAATAGGTTTTTGTGTCAAAGAGCATCTCGGGATTTTTGGAAGCTCTGCACAATTTCCCAAATGCAATCTACTCTACTGTTCTCCTTTAGTTAATCAACGGTGCCTTCCCATCATCATAGTGATGGCCATCCAACTGAATTGTCACCATTTGGACAATATATCTTCTTCATCTACTTCCTAGAAGCCCAGAATTTTAGAGTTGGAAAGGACCTCAATGACTTTGTATTCTGACTCAGAAAGAATTCCCACTATAATATACCCAACTAAAGGTAAATCTAGCCTTTGAAAAAAATGTCCTGAGGCTACTGTAATGGGAATGGGAATTTGAAGGTCTTCCCTGCTCCTTAATAGGCCTAGGGGGCAGTTTGAAGACCTCCCCTGCTTTGAAAGTAAACTCTGCCCCGGATAGGATGAATGTAATCACATGGAGCCTGTGATGGGAGGAGTTTGCTGAACGGAAGCAGAGCCCACAGGAAGCTGGTTCATAGCTAGCCAGATGGTGGGGAAGAGAGGATGCTCATTAAGGAGATGGAGAGGTTTGTGAGTAAATATTGATCTTGTACTGGTTTGTGGGAAGGCTGAAGGATGCTGTGGCTCTTAGTGTTATTATGGCTTCTGAATATCTTTGAACTATGATGGAATCGGCTTACTGGTTCTGGGGTTCAGTTTTCTGGTGTCTAACTAAATGCTTCAGTTCTGCCCTTTGCCTGGAGAATCTGGTATATTTTGCAATCGAATGTCATGCGAGACTTATAGTTACGGTCTTTATCATGATCATGGGAACTGTAAATATTGCGTTGGCACTACAGCTACCCATTATCCTGTCAGACAGCTCTAATTCTTAGGATGCTTTGCCTTAGATCAAGCCTAGGTTGATCCCTTTGCAGTTTATCCCTGTTATTCCTGGTGCTCCTTCCTGGGGTCAAAAGGAACAAGTTTAATCTCTTTATAGAATGATTTTACATATACATATATATTTGTGTTTAAATCGTTGCCATCTCTAGGGTAGAGATTGGGGGGGAGAGAAGAGAAAAAAAGGAGGGAAAAAGAAATTTACATGATAAATTTATTATATATTGAAAAGGAATAGGGGCGGCCGGGTGGCGCAGTAAATAGAGCACCAGCCCTGGAGTCTTTCAAATCCAATCTCAGACACTTAACACAAAACTAGCCTGTGACCTTGGGCAAGTCACTTAATCCCAATTGCCCCTCCAAAAAAAAAAAAAAGGAATAGCAAACTACATAATAGATTTGCATTTTCATGTACATCATCTTTTTATATTCTATTATGTTCTAGAAGTGCTTGTTTTATTTCATAAATTAAAAATAAAAAATATTTTTAAAAAATAGAGGTGACTTTGAAAAAAAAAAAACCTTTCAAATACTTGAAAGCAACTATTGTGAAGACTCACCTGAGTCTTCCCTTCTTCAGGTGAAACATTCCCAGGTCCTTAAATGGAGCCTCATAAGGCTTAGTTGTAAGCCTTTGATTATCCTGGTTGCCTGTCTTTCAGATGCTTTCCAGCTTAACCAGGTCTTTCCTAGACTGTGATGCCCTGAACTGAACCCAGTACTCCTGGTGTAGCCTGACCAGGACAGAATACATAGGGCCTATCTTATTTGTGGCTACTGTGCCCCCTCTTCAGGTGACCCAAGATCTCATTCACTTTTCTGGCAGCCACATCATATGACTTAGTCCTCCTGAGCTTGTGGTCTGTTGGTTTAGACAGCCTCTGTCTAAACATTTCTCTCCATTTTATTCTTGTGAATTTGATTTTTTTTTGCAAGTCAATTAGCATTTATTAAAACTTCCTATTTGCCCATCACTGTGCTAATAAATGAATAAAAGAATAAATTATTTAAAACTTTCTTTTGAAAGCTTCTGAGGAATATTTTCCCCATTATTCAGACCAATAAGTTTTCTAAGAGAGGTTAGTTGACACAACTAATTTTGAATTTGATTTTTTGCACCCCAAAATAGGTGGAATGGACTTCCCTCAAAAGTAGCAGGTTCTTCCATCACAAGAAGTTTTCAAGTCAAAGACAACATGACAAAGACCACAGTGTAGTGGGGGATTCTCATTTAGGTCTAGGTAGGACAAGATGACCTAATAGGCACATTGCAAATCTCAGATTCTGTGACTCTCTGGCCACTTTCTTTGTATGGCATCTTTATCATCTTTTATACATAGAACTTAGAACCCTTTAGGGCTGTTGGGAGTCATGTGGAAGTGGTATGGCTGGGACTTTTAATGACATGGCAGTTCCAAACAAGGCAATAATCATTGGGTTGACCTCAGTGCCTTCTACATATAATATTTGTAAAGTGCTTTGCAAACCTTAAATAGACATGTAAATTCTAGCTGTTATTAGTAGGAATTTCACCAGTGCATTCTCTCTGTCAGTGGAGATCACAAACTGTTCACATTTTCTTGTCCATATCTTCCCATAAGTCACATGTGGAGGGTGTACTTAGTGTACAAAAGACCTTCCTCTAGATCAGTGGTTCTCAACTTGTGGGTTATGTTCAGTTTGTAACAATGAAAATATATCCTGCATATCAGATAGATTCATAACAATAGCAAAATTACAGTTATGAAGTACCAATGAAAACAATTTTGTGATTGGGGGTCACCACAACATGAGGAACTGTATTAAAGGGTTGTGGCATTAGGAAGGTTGAGAACCACTGCTCTAGATCTTTTAACATTTATGAGTGTTGTCCTACTCAGGGAAGGGAGGTAGCTAGTGGCACAAGCTGGGCCTCAAGTCACTGGCAGCTGGGTGGCTTAGTGGATAGAGTCCTGGGCCCTGAGTCAGAAGACATGAGTTCCAGTATGGCCTCAGACACTTAATAGCTTTGGGACTTTGGGCAAGTCACTTAACCTTCAGTTTCCTCAACTATAAAATGGGAATCATAATAGCACCTACTCCCAGGATTCTTGTCAGGATCAAATGAGAAAATGTTTATAGGTACATAGTAGGTACATAGGTATTTAAAATAGGTACATAGGTATATAAAAAGTATTTATAGGTACATAGCACTATAAATTTTTTTAATATTTATTTTTAGTTTTCAGCATTCAGTCCCCACAAGATTTTGAGTTCCACATTTTCTCTCCATCTCTCTCCTACCGCCCACCCCAAGATGGCAAGCATACTGAATACCCCTTCCCCCAGTCTTCTCTCTCTTATATCCCCAGTCACTCTTTACTTTCTTGCAGGGCCAGATGGGTTTCTACACCCCATTGTGTGCAAATCTTATTTCCCTGTTGCCTTCCAGATTCTCTCCCTTCTTCCGTCCTCACCCACCCCCACTGGGAAGACAAGCAATTCCATATGGGTTATACATGTGTAATTATGTAAAACATTTCCATAGTAGTCATGTTGTGAAAGCCTAACTGTATTTCCCTCCTTCCTATTCTGCCCCCCATTTATTCTGTTTTCTCCTTTGACCCTGTGCCTTTTCAGAAGTGTTTGCTTCTGACTACCCCTTCCCCCAGCAGGCACCGTAAATTGTTCTCATTGGTGTTCAGTCATATCCAGCTCTTTGTGACTCCATTTGGGGCCTTCTTGGCAAAGATATTGGAATGGTTTGCTATTTGCTTCTTCAACTCATTTTTCAGATGAGGAAACTGAGGCAAATTGGGTTAAATGACTTGGGGTCACAGCTAGTAAGTGTCTGAGGCTGGGTTTGAACTCAGGAAGATGAGTCTTTCTGATTCCAAGTCCCTTGCTTTATCCTCTGTGCCACCTAGCTCCTCTACTTATAGAAGTTCTAATTATTATTATTATTGTTAATAATAAATTCTTCAGTCCAAGTTTACTCATCTTTACAATATCAGATTAGTTAGAAGTTCCCTTCCAGACCCAAATATGTGAACCTATGTGTTAGTACAGGTCATGGGTAGATAGCTACACCTTTCTAGGCTAGAACCACGGTCTCCTGTCTTTCTCCAGACACCGTCTGAGTAAGTGTATTCTTCTAGCTTTTCCATATCTGTCTACTTTTTAATTCAAGGTGTTCCAAAAGTCTTAGTGTCGTTTTAAGCTATTAAATAAGCTATTAAAGTTTATTGTTATTGTTAAACCAGAGGATTAGTACTGTAAGTAGGCCACACTGCTGGGGCACTTTGACTCCTCTCTTTTCTTTCTTTCTTTTTTTTTTTAACTGTCAGTCATCCAGCCTTGATGGATCTTCTATTGTTTCTTAAATCTTTCCCCTCCTTTCCCCAAGCAACTACCCCAATTCGTTCCATCATTTTTTCCCACCTGAACTGCTGCAATAATCCCCCAGCTGGCCTCCCTCTTTCCAGTGTCTCCCCCTTGGTGATGCATCTGTCTGCGGTTGCCATGGAGAACAATGAGGTCTGTGGGGTTGTGAGCTCCCCAGCTGAACAGACAGCATGGAAAGTTGGAGTGCAGGGCCAGCTGGCTAGGCAGATGAGCACATAGATGCCATGGGCAAAGTGAGTATGCCAAGGTGACTTTTCATCTAGCTTAGTCATCTGAACACACTAATTGAATGTGGTCAGGGTGAATATCTATTCTAAGAGATTGTGTGCTTTATTCATTAACAAACCTTTACAGCCTAAATCCCTAACCCTTGCCTCTCATTAGCTCCTCTCTCTACCTTTGTGATTCCTAGTACACATTACAGAATCTAAGAATAACAGAATTTGAGAGCCGGCAGCCATCTGGTCCAACTTATTTTATTGTAGTTATTTAATCATTTCAGTTGTACCTGACTCTTCATGACTCCATTTGGAGTTTTCTTGGCAAAGATACTGGAGTGGTTTGCCATTACCTTCTCCAGCTCATTTCACAGATGAGGAACTGAGGCAAACAGGGTTAAGTGACGTGCTTAGGATCACATTACTAGTAAGTGTCTGAGGCCAGATTTGAACTCAGGACTATTAATCTTTCTGACTCTGGGCCCTGTACTCTATCTGCTGCCCCACCTAGATGAAATCTACTTTGTAGCCTACCCAACAAGTGATGGTACATTCTCTGCTTGAAGAGCTCCAAGAAGCAGAGGAGCCTCTCACCTCTGGAGGCCCATCATTTCATTCTTGGACAGCTTTAATTCTTAGAAATTATTCTACTGACATCAAGCCTAAATTGGCCTATTTGCAACTTCTGGTTTTTGCTCCTGGTTTGGCCCTATCGGGCCAAACAGAATAAGGAATCCCTCCTCCACAAGATAAGTCTTAAAGGGCAGCTAGGTGGTGATGTGGATAGAGCACCTCTTGGAGCCAGGAGGACCAGAATTCAAATCTGACCTCAGACAATTACTAGCCTTATGACTCTGGGCAAGTCACTTAACCCTGATTGCCTCAAAACCCCACCCCCACCCCCCAAAAAACGACCCAACCTCTCCAAAACAAACATACAAGCTGCCAAGAAGAAACAATTTGAATACTGTGGAAACACAATTAGGATAACCCAGGATCTAG
>CM053581.1:447059986-447210608 GCA_028627135.1 Pseudochirops cupreus
AGAAGGAAGGCGCTAGAATGGAGAGGGGCTGTGTGCAAGCAAGGTGGGATTTTTGTTGTTTAGTGTTTGGAGCTCAGTCTTAGTCATAAACCTCTGAAGGATTAATTGCCTTTGAACCCTGATAATTCACAGGTGTGCTGAGTCACGCAGGTTTTGTGCCTTTGGCTCTGTCCCAATCAGGGGCCCAGTCTTTGTTATAGATTCTGGGAGGACGGCATTTTGCTTTGGGGGTTCCTTCATGAGAAGGACCTTTTGATTCCCTGGATGGGATTGAGTAGCTGTTTGTTAAGACACACACCTCCCCCCTTCCCCTACTACTCTGATGTTGGTGCTCTCCCGAGGCTGGTGATATATGTAAGTGGTTGTTTTATTGTGCTTAGACAGCTGGAGCCCTGTCTATTGGATTCTTTCTTGGACTACTTATCTGTACTTATCTGTTAACTAAAGTAAGAACATTAACCCCTTTAAAGCCGTCTTTCCTTTAGAAAAGCAGATCAAAGAACCTGTGCTAGCAGCCCACTCTGCGTTGTAGGGTGGTTGCTGGTACAGGTTGGGAAAGATTGGAGATTGGAGAAGATTTGCATAAAGGAGTTTAGAAAGGGGGCACAAGTAACTTGAGAGTGTAAGCTAAGCTTTCTGTGGAAGATTTTGCTTGCCCTGAACTTTAAACCTGGATGGACTCTGAGGCAAAGGTGAAGGAGGAGTCCATTTCAGGGATTGGGGATGGGGTTGGGGATGAGACAGTTTGTGTAAAGGCATGGATGTGGGAGATTAAATGTCACATACAGGGAATAGTAAACAGGAAATAGTCTGGCTGGGGCATAGAAGGCAAAAAGAGATGGTACTGGCAACAAACCTAGGAAAGTGGCCCAGACCCTGATTGTGAAGAGCTTAGAATGCTGATAAAGCTGCAGTTTATTGTAGAGAGAGGAGGGATCTTCTTAGGAGGGACATGGGCTAACTAATGATAAGGTATAGGCTCTGGGACCCCCCTTGAGTTCTCCTTGAATCTTTGAGGTACAGGCTCTGGGAAACTCCTTGAAGTCTGATTGAATCTTCCCACTTGATGAGGCATTTGCAGAGGCCATAAGTATTTCATTGTGGCTGGGCCCAAACCTCTGTTACTAGTCTGGCCCTCCATTGTCCATCTGCTTCCCTCATTAACTCCTCGTCTAGACCTCCTCTAGACCACTGTATATAAGAATCCCATCTCCCATGTGGTGTGAGAGCGCCACAGAAGGACCTAGCATAGACTTGCTCTGTGACAAGACTTACTCTGTCCTGCTTGCCCAATCAATGCAAGCATCACAGAAACCTAGGCTCCTTAAGAGTCTACTCCATATGGTGAACTATTAATAAACTTTACTTTTCTTTGGCTGAGAAGACAGGTTCCCAAAGATGGTTAGGGTTGTCTGAGACCCCAAAATACCAACATGCTAGGTCCTACAGAAAGAATTACACTCAAGTCTTCTCAGCCAAAGAAAAATAAAGTTTATTAGAAGTTTGCCTATATTGGACACAGAGCAAGTCTGTGCTAGAAAACTCCATGACCTCTCACACAGCAAGTCTGTGCTAAGCTATTCTATGGCGCTCTCACACCACATGGAGGGAAGATGGGGTCTTATATACAGAGGAATATAGGAGTGGTCTAGGGGAGGAGTTTGGGGAGGGTCTTCAGGAGGAGTCAATGAGGTCAGACTCCAGTAATGAGTTTGGGGAGGGTCTTCAGGAGGAGTTAACAAGGTCAGTGCAAGAGTGGATTGGTATTTTGATAGGCTCAAGGGTGGGAAGCAGATGGACAATGGAGGGCCAGGCTAGTAACAGAGGTTTGGGCCCAGCCACAATGAAATACTTATGGCCTCTGCAAATGCCTCATCATGTGGGAAGATTCAATCAGACTTCAAGGAGTTTCCCAGAGCCTGTACCTCAAAGATTTCAAGGAGAACTCAAGGGGGGTCCCAGAGCCTACACCTCATCATCCTGATTGTGAAGAGCTTAGAATGCTGATAAAGCTGCAGTTTATCCTAGAGAAAGGAGGGAGCTTCTTAGGAGGGACATAGGCTAACTAGTGCTTCAGGAATGTGCCTTTGTAGCTGTGGGGAGGATGGGCTAGAGAAGGGATGGGACTGCAGGCAGGCTGTTTGAAGGCTGTTGCCCTAGTCCCAGGGAGAGTAGGTATGGGCCTGAACTAGGGCAGTCTTTGTGTTAATAGTGAGAAGGGGTCAAATTTAGGTGTTTGTTTTGTTTTTTACTTTTTGGAGAGGGCAAGGCAGGGCAATTGGGGTTAGGTGACTTGCCCAAGGTCACAAGGCTAGTAAGTGTTAAGTGTCTGAAGCTGGATTTGAACTCAGGTCCTCCTGACCCCAGGGCCGGTGCTCTATTCACTGTGCTACTAGCCACCCTCAGATTTAGGTTTGGTAATTGGTTGTGAACTGTGAAGGAACAATATTCAAATACTGGCCCAGTGCCCAGAACTAGTAAGATCTCATGTTAAATGTCAGGCAACATCAAGGAATTATGAGGTGGGAAAGATTGGGGGGAGAGGTAGGATTCCAGAGTGTGCTGCCCTGCTCTGCATTTACAGCTCTCCTTTCTGTCTCAGAAGGTCTGTCTGGGTCACCCAGCTTATAAAGGGTGCAGCCAGGTGTTGCAGTGGATAGAGCTCGGAACCTGGAGTCAAGAAGACCTGAGTTCAAGTATGATCTCAGATCCCTGCTAGCTCTGTGACCCTGGGCAAGTCACTTAACCTGTCTGCTTCAGTTTTCTCAACTGTGAAATGGGGATGTTAGAGAGGGGATGGGACTGCAGGCAGGGAAAATGATTTGAAGTCTGTTGTGAGGATTAAGTAAGACAGTATGTATAAAGTGTTTTGCTTAATAAATGCTAGTTACTATTATTCCTGACTGCTATCCCAGTTTTGAAGCTGTCTTGGGAAGTGATTTACTTATGCCCTAGTTTCCTCCTGCTCCACACTAAATAATTCCTTATCATTTTAACTCAGGAGGCTATGGGGAGGAACAGCTGATGAGTCTTAAGTAAATGGAAGTTTTGGCAAAAGCCTGAACAAGACTGGAGAATTTTGACTGTTAAGGCTTAGCAATGTGTGTGCTGAGTTCCTTAAGCTGTTTACAAAAGCCTGGGCTGTTCTTTGCCCTGTGTCTCCTAGATCATTTTTTATTTAGGAATTCCTTCTGCTTTGTGCCGTATCTAATTAAAGGATTAAAAAAGTACTTATCACTCAGACCAGATCTCTAGCATCAGCAAGCCTTTGGAGAATCAGAGGATGTATTTTCTTCTTTTCTTCATGCTGTCATATGACTATCAGTTCTTTTTCTGGGGGATTTTGAGGGGACTTGTAGGAGAGAAAGTCAGAAAGTCTCCAAAAACAAGATAAGTAAGGAGACAACAGATAAGGAAGAGGAAAGACCATTCTTGCTGTTGTCCATAAAGGATTAGATTCCTAATGGTAGACCTAACTGAGGTGATAGTACTGAAAGATAAAGGTAGAAAAATTACCCACGGGAAGGTAGGGTCTGATCAGCCCCTTTCTGACGTTATGGATGAGATAGCAGTGAATTCTTCGGAAATCCATGGATACTAGAGAACCAAGTTGAAAGCAAATGAGAGACACGTTTACTTGAAGCAATGAAATGATAGTTAAGTGTATTCTATTTTATTTTGTTTTTCAAAGCTGTGAGCTAATGACCATTTTACCTGATCAACAAAACATCTGCTCTGAACAGAGATGAAGAGTAATCCAATAAAAACTGCAGCAACAGAAGCTCACCTTTACGTAGCACTTATTAGGTACCAACAGTTATTATCTCCTTTGATCCTCACAACAGCCCTGTAAGGTAGTCACTGTTATTATACCTATTTTACAGATGAAGAAACTAAGGTGAACAGAGGTTAAGTGACTTGCCCAGGATCATACAACTAGTAAGTATCTGAGGCCAGATTTGAACTTCAGTCTTCTTGACTCTAGGTCCAGAACTCTATCCACTGTGCTGCCTACCTGCCTTATTTATACCTACCTGGCAGATACAGTTTGATTGCTATTTCCCAGAAGGAGATAGGACTGTACTTGATGGTAACTGATGTGAAAATTAATCTCTGCTTTACCTTCTGTCTTCTGACACTGAGGTTCAGTGAAATCATTACCTGCCCAAGGTCACATAGGTGGTTAGTATCAAAGATGGGATTTGAACCCATATTTTGACTCCAAAATCAATGCTCTTTCCATGATACTAGTCCCCAGTTCCTTCAAGAGATCTTCACATGGCATGATCTCATGGGCTATCCCTGTGGTTGCTTTCCTCTGTCCCCCCTCCAGCTTATCACTGTTATTCATAAAATATGGTACCCAGAACTGATGATAATACTTCATATGTCATCTGACCAGGGAAAACACCATATATCTCCATAGTCTTGGTATTCAAACTACACTCACATACCCTCTCTCTCCTTCATATCTTATATACCCCTTAAGGATTGTCTCTCTTTGTATCCCCAGAATTTAGCATAATGCCTGGCACATAGTAGACTAATAATAATATTAGTATTATTAATAATATAATTAATAATAATAATATTAATAATACTTTCTTACTTTGATCAATGCAGTGACCAATTGTGAATTCAATCAATAGCATTTACTCTGAATGCTAGTGTAATATTATGTGATTAATTTTATAAGCATTATAATGATATTATAATTAATTTCACATAAAATATTAAAATCATTATTACTAGCATTTATATAGCAGATGCTTGTTGACTGAATTCATAATTAGTCTCTTCATTGATCGAAGTTCTGAAATCTTCCATATATATATATATACATATATATATATATGTTTTTCTTTTTTGGAGGGCAGTTGGGGTTAAGTGACTTGCCCAAAGTCACAGGGCTAGTAAGTGTGTCAAGTGTTTGAGGCCAAATTTGAACTCAGGTCCTCCTGACTCCAGGGCCGGTGCTCTATTCACTGTGCCACCTAGCTGCCCCTCAGTTATGTTTTCTTTTATAACATAGTGGTCATTCTGTAAATTGTTTTCATGGTTCTGTCTAGTCTTCCCATACTTCTCTGAATTCTTTGCAATTTGCCACAGTGCTGTAATGGCTCAGTATATTTAAGAACTACAATTTATTTAACTATTCCCCAATCAGTAGTTATTTATTTCATTTCCAGTTCTCTGCTACCACAAAAAATGTTTCCAGGAATATTTGGGGGGGGGTACAGTAGAACTTTTCTGTCTTTGATCTCTGTCGGAACAGATGTCTAGTAGCAGGATATCTGGTTAAAGGATATAAACATTTTAGTTACTTTTAAAGGAAAATTACTTCAGTGGTTGGATCAATTCACAGCTCCATTAGTCGTGCATCAATGTGCCTTCCTTCTTATAGTCTCTCCACATTTACCATTTTCTTCTTTTGTCATCTTTACCAGTCTGGTGAGTG
The DNA here is from genome assembly GCA_028627135.1 of Pseudochirops cupreus. Taxonomy (NCBI): domain Eukaryota; kingdom Metazoa; phylum Chordata; class Mammalia; order Diprotodontia; family Pseudocheiridae; genus Pseudochirops; species Pseudochirops cupreus. The sequence continues at coordinate 447,065,445 of CM053581.1, forward strand.
TGAGGTAAAATTGTTTAAATTTTAATTTCTCCTTTTATTTGTGATTTGGAATATTCTTTCTTTTAGTTGCTAAGAGCTTGCATTTCTTCTTTTGAAAACTGCCTGTTCATGTCCTTTTGCCCGCTTGTCTACTAGGGAGTGTCTAGAGTGGCTCATGTTTTTATATTTGTACCAATTCCCTATATATCTGGGCTTCTGAACATTTGTCAGAGATGTTTGCTGCAAAGGTTTTCCCCAATTAACTCTTTCTCTTCATAGTCAAGCTGCCGTTGATTTGTTTGTGCATAAGCTTTTCAGTTTTATGTAATTAAAATTGTCTATTTTATCTTCTGCGATTACCTCTATATCTTGTTTAGCTAAGAACACCCTCCCTTTCCATAGTTGTTAAAGGTGTTTCCTTCATTCTCTAATTTTTTTTAGGATGTGACCTTTTATATATAGATCACGTATTCATTTGTAGGTCATTGCATATATTGTAAATGATGATCTAAACCTAATTTCTGCCACATACTGTTCCAATTTTTTTTCTAACATTTTTCATTGAATAGACAATCCTTACCCCAGTAATTGTTGTGCTTGGGTTTATCTAATACAGTGTTTCTCAACCTTCCTAATTCCACCACCCTTTAATACTCATATGTGGGTGTATCTGCATGTGGGCGGACCTACCTGGAGATGGATAGAGGAGTAGTGTCTCGGTTCCTAAGACCATGGGAAATATGTGTTTTCCTATGGTCTTAGGTGACCCCTGTGAAAGGGTCTTTCATGACCCACAGGTTGAGAGTGGCCAATCTAATACTAGGCCTCTGTGTTCATTTGCTTCTGAGTCTTACTTACCTACTGGTGCTGAAGAGGGATAAGGATAGGTGTTTCAGGACCCCAATGACCAGAGTCCCTTGGTGGGAAGTCTGGAATGAATTCACCAGCTCAAGCATTCTGAGTCAAGTTGGTAAAAGTTTATTGTTACGCTTTACAGCGGGCAAGAGTTCTTAGGGAACCTGCAACCTTAAAGGAGTCATAGGTATATTTTTATAGAAGAATCCATAGTATAACCTGTGCCAATTATCCTAACTAGGTGAGTAAGGGTGGGATCGGGGAGGAGTTAAAGAGTAGTCAGTGCTTAAAGGGACATGTACTTTTAACATCTGCTGCGCAGGTATATTGCCCATAATTCACTGGGAAATAGCCCAAGGAGGGGCTGCATGGAGGTGTGTTTTTAGGCTTGAAACATCACTAAGCCAACTAGCAGTCAGGGCTGACTGAGAAGTGCCCAGTCTGTTACCTATCAAAGTCCTGTTTGACAAGATGGTTGTTGGGAGTGTGCATATGTCCCAAAGCTAACACGGTGTCCAGGATGTGTATAATGAGCTAAGGAGTATACACATGACTGAGTCTGTAATATATATGATAGATAGATACCCGTACACAGCTGCTTCAGCCAGTACACAGTTGAGTCAAACTACTAAATTCTATAGGTGCAGCTGACCACTGTAACAAGAAGAGAGATAATTATTTTGTTAGGACATGCTGCCCTTGAGCTAGGGAGAAACTGCCTGAGACAGTGTTTTGGGGCTAGGGAGACTTAAGGCTAGAGAGAAATGTGATTTTGCAAACTTATGTGATTTTACAAACTGTGGTTCAAGCATAGGCACCCAAGCACCCCATCAGTGCCATTTATGAACTTTTCTGCTTTTGAACTGGTACTAAATAACTTTGATCACCTCCTTGAAGTGTTGTTTGAAATCTTGTAATGCTAAGCCCTTTTGTTAAATATGAAGAGTTTCTGATCTGGGTTAGGAACAGCTCATTCTTTGGGGGCATGGGGATGTGGTTAGGACCTGTGATTTCATCCATATGGGAAGTGCTTGCATTGGAAACCACTTCTACCAATGCAGAATGGCTATTCATTTGTCCTTTGGCCTACGGTACTGAGAAATTAAGTGGCTTGCCTCATGTCCCACACCCTTGCATGTCTGAGGAAGGACTGATCCTTGCTCTTGTTTTGAGGCCAGCTCTACACTGCTCCATGCATACTTGGCTAAAATGCCATACGCATCCTTTCATAGCTTGCGAACTGTTATATAGCAATGCCTAAATTAATAAATCCTACCCGAAGAAGAGCTTGAGGATTGCAAACTCAAAGGGGCTAGCCAGTCATCTAATCCAATTCTTTTTCTTTTATAAATGAGAAAAACCAAGACTCACAGAGAAGTGAGTTACACAAAGTCGCGCAGATAGTCAGTGGCCAGCTGGGGTATTAGCCCAGATCTCCTTATCCCAAATAAGAAGTGACATTTAATTCACTTACACATCACTTTATAGACATGTTCTCTCTTGATCCTCATGACAAATCATAGGAATCATTATCTCTAAGTCATGTGAGGACATTGACGCTTCAGATAGGTTGGAAATTGCTCCTGTTTTTACAGGTTGTATTGGAAGTGGAATTCAAAACCACATCTCTCCTGACTCCAGTACTGGTACGCTTTTCACTGGACCACATTGCTCATCAAATGAGATAATATTTGTAAAGCACTTAGCACAACGTCTGGTATACTGTTGACATTTAATAAATATGTATTCCTTCCTTGCATCACTTTGCTACTTTCATCAAAGTGTTTATTCCTTCTCGTCTTGGGTAATTCTTGTTTCTTTCTGGAAGTCCTCCACAAAGGATCCACTCATGTAAACTGTTATGATGAGGAGGATGCAAAAAGTTTTGTAAACTATACAATTTTATATGTTCTATCATCATTATAATATTTAGCATTTACGTAGCAGTTTTGAGGTTTGCAAAATAGCTTACAGATATCTCATTTGTTCCTCACAACAAGGGGTCTGGAAGGAGAAGGTGCTGTTACGATCTCGTTCTGCAGATGAAGAAACTGAGGCAGATGGTGATTAAGTGACTTGCCCAGGGTCACCCAATATTTGAGACTGGATTTGAACACAGATCTTCCTGGCTTATATTATTACTATTATTCTTAATGTTTTGTACCTATAGAGGCATCATGGCTACCCTTGGAGGTATATTTCCCATATAGATCCTGGATTGAATATTTTGTGGATATCCATGCAAGAGCACAAAGGATGTCAGCCACCCATCCCAAGCTTTACTCTGATAATGAGCTTAAAATTTCCAGACTCTTTGTCCATGTTTTCCTTAGCATCAGCTTCTCCTTGTCCCACCTCCGTTTTCAGGTGCTGTTGACCCCTTGCTCTTCTTCCCAATAGCCTCCTCCCTCCTCCCCATCAAAACCAGAAAAAGGAGCAATACCTATCTTCTCATTTGTTGAAGGAGTGATTATATTTTAGTGCAGATTACTTGGAGCTTATTTTCTTCTTCTTGCTTTGGTTTTCTAAGCCTTTTGTTTCTAATTGTGGAATGAAAAGTTTTATTTTTTTGTTAAAAGAATTTCAGAGTTCTGCAGGCAGGTGACTGGAGCTGAAATCCCTGAGGGTAAATCAGATTAGCTCCTTGGAAGGACCTGTGTGCAGTGGGGGGGCAGGGCATGGGGGACATCTGAAAAGTCTCTTTCATTTTGTTGTTGTGGTGGTTCGGTCGTTTCATATCTGACCCTTCTTGACCTCATTTGGGCTTGGGGGTTTTCTGGGCAAAGATACTGGAGTGGTTTGCCATTTCCTTCTCCAGCTCACTTTACAGATGAGGAAACTGAAGGATGTTAAATGGAACTGGATTTGCTATGGCTGCTGTAGGTCCCGTTCTTGAGAACCAGTGGAGGAATAGGAGCCAGTGTCCTTTATCATTGGCTTCTGGTATGTAGTCAACAAGCATTTATTAGGTCCTTACTATGTGCTTAGCCCTGGAGATACAAAGAAAGGCAAAGACCTCTTCTTCTCTCAAGGGGTTCACATTCTTACAGAGGAAATGACGAAAGTTATGATTTGAGCCAAGTTTTGAAGAAAGTTAAGGAAGTTGAGGCAAGGGTTGAGAGAGCATAATATTTCAGGCATGGAGACATTTTGCCAGTATCAATTCAGGGAATCTGGGTGACTGGGAGGATGGTGATACCTCACCAGTAATAAGAAAGGTTAGAAGGAGGGAAGATTTTTGGAAAAAGAAAATGAGTTCTGTTTTGAATATATTGAATGTATATAACTATGGGTCATTCAGTTTGGGATGTCCAATAAAATGGGATTGTAGCTTGGACAGCTAAGGTTGGAGACATAGGCCTGGAAATAATCTCCAGTGAGATGATAATTGAACCCAAGGAGCTGATGAGATCACCAAATGAGGTAATATGGAGTGAAAAGAGAAGGAGAAGTCATGATAGACTCTTTGGTGACTCCTGTTGCTAGTGGGCATTACACAGATCAACTGTTCAAGAGAGGCTGAGAAAGAAAGGTGGGACAAGTGGAAGGACCAGCAGAGAGAAATGCCATGAAAACTTCAAGAGGACAGAGTATCCAGGAAGAGGTGATCAGTATTATGAAATGATTTAGAAAGGTCAAGAAGAGTGGGGATTGAGAAAAGGCCATTAGATTTGGCAATTAGGAGATCATTACTAACTTTGGAGACATCAGTTTCTGTTGAATGATGAGGTTGGAAACCAGACTTAAGATTTAAAAGAGAGGAGGAGAGAAAATAGATTCATAGATTATGTCCTGTAGATGCCTTTCTCAAGAAGTGGAGGAGAGACAGAGGATGATAGTGGGATTGGTAGGTTTTTTAAGTGTGGGGACACAGGCATTTTGAGGCCAGCAGATAGATGACCTTCGATGGCCTTTTCAGTTCTGGGATTATGTAATTCTGTAAAATGAAGCTCAGAGAAATTAAATTATTTGCCCAAGGTCACCCAGTATTCTATAATAGAATCACAGAATAGTGGCAGATCTGAGATTCTAATTCAGGTTTCCATAGAGTCTTAGAGTTGGTAGAAAGTCTTCTTTACCAGCTATCTAGTCTGAAGTAGCAGTTACCTCTGTGGTCCATCCAACAGTTAGACTTTCAGCTTCTGCCTGAATAATTCAGTGATGTAGCTTACTAACACTGTAATGGATAGGGCCGTGGACTAGAACAGGGGTTTTATTTCCTTGATACCCTTAATTAGCTTGTTGACCATTGATATCATCATAGGATTTTAGGGTTGAAAAGACCTTAAAAAAATCACCTATTCCAATTCCCTTGTTTTATATATGAGGTGATAAAAAAAATGGTGCAAGAATTTTTGGTAGGTATTTGCCCCTCCTACTTAATTAACATTTAACAACTGGTTTATTATGTATTTAAAGCATAGACCCATGATATATAAAAACCAGGGGTCTCAGAGCATCAGTTTCCAGCAATAGGTCTTAGTTACATAGGCAGGATGGGAACAATGAAATTTGACAGATTGTGGAAGGGGAAGGCAAAGATTTACACATCAAAGAATAAATAGAAAAAGGGGAAGATCTACATCAGGTAAAATAAACTGTCCAGTAAACACTAGGGATATAGCTGGAATTTACAGACTAACCATTAACACCAGAGCTATACTTAGTTACTTGACATGGCTCATTTTAAGTAAATATAAGTAATAAAAATGAGCCAGAAATTCTTTTATCACTAACCAGTTACTCACTGGTGCTAAAGTTTGATGGCTCAGTTATATTCTGCCATGTTCCAGTTAGGGAGGTGATGCTGTCTCTAACAAGTGGTTGCAATAGAGGCAAACTAGAAAAAATTATTTTATAACTTTGAACCTTACTAGATATAATTACCCCAAGCTAAGGTTTAAGCCTAGATGTTTTGATTTTCATTTTAATGCTCTTTCCTACTACCCCAGTGTGCCTCCCTGGTCTTCAGTGTCCTTATCTGTAAAATGAGGGAGTTGTCCTGACCCCTAAGGCCCCTTCCAGTTCTAGCCTCTGTGACTTCCTGTCTATTGTTGGACAGCACCAATGATCACAGCTTCAGTTGGCTGCTGTGTGTCTTCCACTCCTTTGTCCCATCTCTGCCCTCTGGAGTAATTGAATTCAACAAATGTTTATTGGGTTCCTGCCTAGGCCCTTCAAGGGACACAGATGAGTAGACATAATGTCTGTCCTCAGAGTTTCAACATTCTAGTAGGAGGAATGAGGCAAGTGTACACATAACTATAATATATTTGTTGTGTTATGTAGTATATTAATGCCGTAACAGAGACTGATGCAATTCTGAGGGGGTTCAGAGGAACAGAGGAATCCCATCTGCTTGGAGGGATTAGCAAAGGCTTCAGTGAGGATGTGGTAGTTGAGGTGGTTTTGAAGTGGGACAGGAAGTTCTGGGGAGCACTGTTGGGAGGAAGGCCAGGCAAGGCAGCTTATGTAGAGGGAACAGCCTGAGGAAAGGCATAGAGTGAACATACATTTTCAGGAAACAGAAAACTTAAACTCTCTTTTCCACCTAGTTCTCAACTTCCTAAAGTTCCTCTTATGATGTGTTTTCCATACTGTCCTGACTGTTCCCTCTTCCAGAAGAACTCTAACTGATCAGAATTCATCTTAAAATTGTGTTCCATATAGACTCTGACCAGCATGGAGAATGGGAGGGCTTTCATTTCCCATAGTTTGGACACTAATACTTCTTTTAATGAAGAGCCTGAGACTGCATCAGTTTTTTTTTTTAAAGCAATCACATTACACCATTCAAATGTTTTGTTAGTTTTTTTTTAAGTAAGGATAACACTGTTACATGTCAGAGCCTTCCTCAAAAAGAAAGAGTCCTCTGCAAAATGTTCTAGGTTTTGATTTTTTGCTGTTATTGCCATACCTTTTTACACACACACACACACACACACACACACACACACACACACACAGCCTGTGTGGTAGTAGTGGTAGGAAAGGAATAAATGAAGAGGTATGTGCCAATTCTTAGTAGTTCATCAGAGAGTTACACCACTGAATGTTGGTCACATTCTGTCTCATAATCAAGACTTGCAAAATAGGGCCTGTTCCCCACTTTCTCAATAGGCCTTTTCTTATATTTAGTAGGAGCTATCATTCTGAACTCAAAAAACCAAGATCTAGTTACCATTTCCCTGTTGTCACCATAGCCTTGACTCAAAAATTTCCCAACACTTCCGAGGTCTTATTTGTTCCTGCATGTTGTAGTCTTCTTGGGTAAGAAAACTAAGATCCAAAATAGCCTGGGTTGTAGGAAATCAACAGAGATAAGTGTTTCTCAACTGCAACTTTCTGTCCCAGACCTTTCTGTCACTGGTTCATTTAGAACAGCGGTTCTCAACCTGTGGGTTATGTTCGATTTGTAACAATGAAAATACATCCTGCATATCAGATATTTACCTTATGATTCATAACAGTAGCAAAATTACAGTTATGAAGTAGCAATAAAAATAATTTTATGGTTGAGGGTCACCACAACATGAGGAACTGTATTAAAGGGTCGCGGCGTTAAGAAGGTTGAGAACCACTGATTTAGAACCTTTAAAAACCTAGTCCAGTACTGGTAAACTCTGAGGATAGATTGAAGCCAACTTTATTTTTCTTAGAGACAGAGAGAGAGAGTGTGTATGTGTGTGTATTTTCTTTTGCAGCATGACTAACGTGAAAACATGTTTTTGCATGACTTTACACAATCAATATCATATTGCTTTGCCTTCTCAAGGGGTGGAGGAGGGGTTGGAACTCAAAATTAAGAAAAAAATGTTAAAATTTTTATGCATGTAATTGGGAATTACCTAATAAAAGAAATTAAAATATATTTAAAAAATAAAGTAGTCTAGTAATTTTTTTTGCTTTTATTTTTTTGGGGGGGAAGGTAGGGGAATTGGGGTTGTGACTTGCCCAAGGTCACACAGCTAGTAACTGTTAAGTGTCTGAGGTCACATTTGAACTCAGGGCCTGTACTCTATTCACTGTGTCACCTAGCTGCCCCTAGGGGGCAGCTTAATGCTTAACCAAACAAAGATCATATAATCATTGATTTAGCGATAGGCAACTATATTGTTGATGTAGTTGGATGATTAGAGATGGAAGGGACCTTAGAGGTTAATGAGTCAAATCCCCCATCTTTTACACATGAGAAAACTGAGGCTGAAAGACACTAAGTAACTTAGTGTCTGAGACAGGACTTTAAGTCAAGCCTTCTTGACTTGGAGCCTGACACTCCACTGAACCACTGATCGGGGAGAGAGGTCATTAAGAAGGAGAAAATGGATCATTTTGATGATAAGAAATTAAAAAGCTTTTACATGACCACAATGTGAATAGGATATGAAAAGAAGCAGTGGACTGGGAAAGTCATTGTATCAAATGTCTATGATGATAGTCTGATATACAAGATATATAGTCAACTAACAAATATATAAGAGTAAAACCCATTCCTCAGTAGTTAAGGGGTCAAAGGAGAGGACAAACAGTTCTCAAAAGAATTACCAATTATTTATAATAAAGAATGCTCCACATCACTAATGACAAGAGAGATACGAATTAAGACAAACTTAAGGGTGCATCACATCCCGAAAATTGACAAAAGGTGACAAAAGATGGGAATAATCAATTCTACAGGGATTGTAGAAAGACAGACACACCAACGAATTATTGGTGGAATGGTGAATTGATCCAACTACTCTAGGAGGCATTTTAAAGCGATTTGGGCAGCTAGGAGGCACAGTGGAGATAGAGTGCCAAACCTGGAATCAAGAGAATTCATCTTCCTCAGTTCAAATCTGGCCTCAAATAACTTACTAGTTATGTGACCCAGGACAAGTCACTTAACCTTGTTTCCCTCAGTTTCCTCATCTGTAGAATGAGCTGGAGAAGGAAATGGAAAACCATTCTAGTATCTTTGCCAAGAAAATCCTAAATGGAGTCACGAAGAGTTGGATACAACTGAAACAAAACAGTAACAAAAAACCCCCAAATAACTAAAATATCCATTTTCTTTGACTCAGATTCCATGAAGTATACCACAACCAGATCAATGACAAGGAGAGAGACTCCCATATATAACCAAATGTTTTTAGTAGCATTTTTTGTAGTAGAAAAAAACCCTGGAAACAATGTGGTTGTCCATTGATTGGGTAATGACTGAGTGGGGTACACTCTCTGCACCTCTGTGAAGACTCCTTAGAATGAGAAGGGAGAGAAGCCATCTGGAAACCATAGATAGAAATTATGCAACGGAGGACCCTTCTGCCCTTCCCTTGCTGTCAATCAGCCTTAAGCCCTTCAGAAATTTTAGCTCTTAGCCCCTCCCCCTTCAAGTTGGGGTTTGCCAAATAAGGACATGAACTGGTTTCCTGTTTTCCTGTCCCACCTCCCACCCAATGGGAGAAGGGACAGCTGTGGGGCAGGGGGTGTGTGTGGTGGTGCTTGACTTTGTTAGGGCATAAATTCTTGTTCTGCCTTTTGTAACATGCCTCTTCTCCTTGATCCCTACCATGGAGAGGACCGTTCTCTTCCTGCCATGGAAGAGAATAAAATTTCCTGTTCCTTCCTCAAGATACCTCTGGCTTTTGATTTTTCTTGGGTAGGGGATTTTTGGGGTCCATGTACCCTATACATGACTAAAAAAATCATGGTACATAAATGTAATGAAATATTACTGTTCTATGGTAAATAATAAATATGATGAAGACAGAAGCATAAGGAAGATTTACATGAACTGTTATAAAGTGAAATATGCATAACTAGGAAAACAGTACATAAAATGATTACAGTGATGTGATGAGGTTTACCCAAAGAGGGTTAGGGTTGCCTGAGACCCCAAAATACCAACATTCCAGGTCCGGCCGAAAGAATTCAACTCAAGTCCTTTCGGCCAAAGAAAAGCAAAGTTTACTAGAAGTTCACCTGTATTGGACACAGAGCAAATCTGTGCTAGAAAACTCTATGGCGCTCTCACACAGCAAGTCTGTGCTAAGCTATTCTATGGCACTCTCACACCACATGGAGGGAAGATGGGGAATCTAGGGGTGGTCTAGAGGAGGAGTTTGGGGAGGGTCTAAAGGAGGAGTCAATGAGGTCAGACTCCAATAATGAGTTTAAGGAGGGTCTTCAGGAGGAGTTAATGGGGTCAAGGCAAGAGTGGACTAGTATTTTGATAGGCTCAAGGGTGGGAAGCAGATGGACAATGGAGGGCCAGGCTAGTAACAGAGGTTTGGGCCCAGCCACAATGAAATACTTATGGCCTCTGCAAATGACTCATCAAGTGGGAAGATTCAATCAGACTTCAGGGGGTTCCCCTGAGCCTGTACCTCAAAGACTCAAGGAGAACTCAAGGGCGGTCCCAGAGCCTGCACCTCATCAGATGGAAATGGAAAGAACAACAACTTCGTTTGAAGTCGAATGCTGAGAAATTGTAATGACCAGGTTTGGATCCAAAGACCAGATATGAGAAGGTACCTTCTTCTGTTTCTTTGCAGCAGTGGGGGACTGTGGATTTGGAACACGATAGAAAATGTCAGATTTTTTCAATGTTTTGACTAGTTTTGTTGAGCTCTCCCGTCCCCCAGTCCCCTTCTCTCCTCCCCCTTTTAAATTTTTTGTAACATAAGCTGACTCTCTGAAGGAGAAGGGGAAAAGGATTATTTATGTGAAAACAACATATATCAATAAAACTCATTTTTTAAAAGGCTCTTCCTAATAGACACAGGTTCTTGTCAGTGTCCTGGAGTGCCCTATGGGTGGCTGCATAACTGTGAAAGCAGTTGATCTAGGTCCCTTTTCATATTCATGTGCATTCAGAGAATATATACAGAGCTGGAATCATATCAATATGATCACTACCTTACCAATGCTATTAAATGACAATTGCTTTAAAATTTTTAAGAGCTTTAATGATCCAATCAATCAACAAGTCTTTATTAAGCCCTTACTAAGTGAGAGGCCTTGTATTAATCCTTAGAGATACAAAGGGGAAAGTGAAACTCCCTGCTTTCAAGGAATTTAGCTCCTAATCAGGGAGAAAATCCCATTTGAGTCTATATACAATGAAATGACTACCTCACACAACCCTGTGAGGTAAATGGTAGAGGTATTATTAACCCTATTTTACACATGAGGAACTGAGTTTAATTAGTTCATGGTGGTCACTCATCTAATGTTGAGAGGCAGGATTTGAACCTGACTAAATCCAGCAGGCTGTCCAGTAGACCCTACTGCTTCACATGTCATCCTTCCCCTAGTGTTATAGATAAGATAGTTTAATTCAGAGAGGTGACTTATAAGAGGGTCACAGTTAACAGTGCCAGGGCTGGGATTACAACATACTCTCTCCCCTGTACCACTACTCTCTCCCTTTTAAATACTACTGTTCTTCCCTTTTGGACTGCATGAAATCAGGCAGATATAATCTATAAAGTTTTATATTCTGTATCTTAGATTATAAATTGGTTCTAAGCCTAGGTTATCCATATCCTTACTGTAATTGGCTTCCCCTTAAATAATCTTAGTCATGCATTCCTTTGGAGAGAAGATACGGGTCCAGCAGGACTGCTGGCCTCCTTCTGCCCCTCCAGCCCTTTGCTCATGATGACTTTTGGCCTAGTGGTAGTATATTATCTCTATTTCACTGGTGATCAAAAAGCCTGAGCTGTCCAAGGGATTCTAGCCAGCAAATGCCTGCCTTTTCAGTATTGCATGGTCTCTTATCAAACTTAGTTACTCCTTGGCACAGTGCTGATGTCTCCAGAATAGATGCCACAGTAAGCGCAGCACTAGGTTTTCTGCTTCTGATCCCGTCTGCCAGTGAGTGGTGGGGATCTTTGCACTTCATACTGAGAGGGGGATGGGAACTCCCCAAACCTGAATGAGTTTTTAGTCAGTTTATACCCGTGGACAACTGATTTCTTTGCTCTTGCAGGTTTATCTACATTTGGTACTTCTCTCTACTCATTTTGTGTGGATGTCTATGAAAAATTACAGCGGACACACTTTAAAAAAAAATTAATTTATTTATTTCTTTTTTTGTTTACATCATTCATTTCCATGAGATTTTGAGTTACAAATTTTCTCCCCATCTTTCCCCTACCCAACACCTCAAAACAGCCATCCCACTGTATAACCTGTCCTCCAATCTGCTCTCTTCTGTGTCCTCCCCCAAGGCCCTCTGACTTTCCTGTAGGGCAGGATGGATCTCCCTACCCCAGTGACAAACTTTTCTATCAGGGGATGGGGATAGCAGTTCAACCTGATTCTCCAACCTGCTTCTCTTTACTAATTTTTCGAAGTTTTCAAGAGCAAATCTTATAGTTGTCTATCAAGGAATCAACTTTTCACCCTGTCTTATTTTTATTACCCTCTTTTAGTTTTGTATGGGCAAGTAATATACCAAAGGACCTCTAATCCCCTCAGTCTGTGTAATTACTCCACTGCTTTAGATTGCTATCCATATATGCCTTCCTATTCTTGCCTTTCCTTAAGTCCTCTCTATATAGTCTACCTAACACACTGGAGACCTTCTTCTGATTATATATACATATATACACACATTTAATACATATGTTGTAAATATAGCATATATATGTTATAGATATCTATATATTATATATACTACATGCATATATTTTATACATAAATATACTATTTTATAAATATATATTTATTTGTTGTTGTTTAATCTTTTTTTCAGTCATGTATGACTCTTCATGACCCCATTTGGGGTTTTCTTGGGCAAAGATACTAGAGTGGTTTACCATTTCCTTCTCCATCTCATTTTATACATGAGGAAACTGAGGCAAACAGGTTAAGTGACTTGCCTAGGGTCACACAGCAAGTAAGTGTCTGAGGTCAGATTTGAACAAGCCAAGATACAGGTAAATGATAGACTAAATCAATGGTTTACCTGTCTAGCCACATTTTTTAATGTAAGCAATATGCATTACTCTCCCATGTTGCTTTTCTTTTGTGCATGATAAGGCTAATCTCTTTGCAATATCCATAGTTTTCATTAAAAAGATCCTTTAGAATTTCTTAGATTAGTTCAAACAATAGAAGGTCATCTATAAATGGGAGTATCAAGAAAACCTTACCAAGGAAAGAGAAGCAGCCCCTGTTGTGTTTGAACTTGCATAGGACATTCTCAGTGACAAGTGATGAAAACACTGGGTAAGCATATCTCTCTAATGCCACCCTTGGTACTGATTCTTAACTTATTTCTAAACAGAGTTAATACTTGCATCTTGTCTGTCTGAGCTTGTTTGAGTGAAGGCTTTATGAAATCGACAAATAGGAGAAAACATTATATTATCTTTTTTTTTTTTTGGCTGCCATATAAGCTACTAACTTACATTAAGCCTGCATCCACTAAAACCTCCAGCTTGTTTTCAGAATTGCTATCTACCTATCCCTTCTCCATCTTGTACTGCTGAAATTGATTTTTTGGTAGCCAATTGTAAGAATTTACTTTTATCTCTACTGAATTTTGTCATATATATATCCTGACTCAATGATCCAGTGTGTTAGCCATTTTTCTGAGCTTTGTCTCTGAAATTTTATGAGTATGGCATATCTGACTTGAGTCATTTGATAAAAAAAAAAAGTGGATAATGCATAGGAGCAGCCAGAGATCTCTAGAGTACTCCACTGGAGATCTCCTGCCGCATTGACATTGCACTATTAATAACTACTTTTTTGAATCCACCTGCCCAGCCATTTCTGAATCCATGTAAATGTATTATCCTTTCATTCACATCTCTACATATGAGACACTTTATTAAAAAAAAAACTTGGCTAAAATCTAGATAAATTATATCAGTGACATTCTCCTAATGTACTAGTTAAGAAATAATATCAGAAAGGAAATGAGTTAGTCTGATGTGACCAGTTTTTGGTGACATTACTTTTATATAGTTATTGTCAAGGTAGATGTTATTCTAATCCTGTTATCTTCCCTTTGCTTCACTTAGTAGATATCTTTGCATTTTCCACATTGGGCCTTTTTTTTTCCTTGCACAATAGTATTCTATTGTATTGAGACACCATTGCATAACCAGCCACTCCCTGATCTTTACTGATAGGGAGTTGTTTGCTATTACAAATAAAGCGCCTATGAATATTTTTGTACATGCCGATCCACAGAATCTTGATGAGTCAGCCTTTTTAATATTTTTCTCTTGGAGGGTGTGGACTTGTGCCTTGGCATCTTAGAAGACTGACTTCATCTCTTGAAGTCTCATCTACTTGGGGACCAACCAATGAATCTTCTCTATTCTATGATAAGGAAGAAGATACCTAAATCTTCTCAGCTAGGTGTCAGTAGGCATGTCCATGTGCTCCAAAGGAAAAATGCAATTAAAATTTCAGACATGGTTCCATTCTCCCTGTATGCTCAGCAAGTGAATTAGATTCCCTTATACTTGTGTCTTTTTTTTTTCTCTTTTTACATATTATCATTTAGGACTGAGGTTCTTAAACTGGGATCCATAAATTCATTTTTTTAAATTTTTAATTAAATTTTAAAAGATTTAAAATATTTTATTAATTATTTCAATAAAGTTGGGTTCTTTTGTTAGCCTCCATATTTTATTTTATTTAATATATTTAAAACCTTTCTTCTGAGAGTGGGTCCATTGGCTTTACCAGACTGCCAAAGTGGGGGATGAATTACACAAAAAATGTTAAACCCCTACTTTAGGTTATATATAGTCCTAATAATATTGCTGAGTCAAAGAGTGGGATGTATTTGAGCTTATATCAGGTCAGCTATCCTAGGGCTAACCTGGGGTTGTTTTTGTTGTGACCTCAAGTAGGAGTAGAGAATGGTGGCACCTGATTTAGCTGGAGGTAGGAAAAAAATTAAAGTCTCTTCCATCTACCCTTCCAGTTTATTTGCCCTGAAGTTGGATCTACACACTCTAAGTAGTTAAGGAGCTATATATATGTCCTCACTGCAGCCTTGGACTCCACTCCTGGATCCCCCAGCTCTAATAGGGGAGCTTTTACCTTGCCTTGCCCAGAACCAGTCCTCTAATGCACTTTCTAACCATTTCCACACTTTGCTAATGGGTTCCCCCTCACTTTCCGTAACCTTTTATGTATAGATTGCCTTTTAAAAAAAGATAGAGTATGAACTTGAGAGCAGGTACTGCTTGTATCTATGTATTGTGATGTGCTTACATTTGCATACATTGTAGTTGGCCACATATTAAACATATACAAAATTCTCTCTGCCTTTCCCCCTTCTTTCTCTTCCCTTCTCTCCTTCTAATTCTTTCTATATCCCCCTTTTTCTTCTCCCTCCACCTTTCCCTCTTTCCCTGTGGGGCCTACTAGAGTCCTCTTTGGAAATGCCTACCCCCCCAGTTTGTAACTGAGTCATCTGAAAATCACATCCCCTCAGAGTGACTAGAATGGAGAATCTCTACCACCAAGTAACTTTCTTACCATCCTTGAAAAGGAAGGTGGAGCTGTGAGCTGATCCAACCATTCTGGAGAGCAATTTGGAACTAACTATGCCCAAAGGGCTAGTGCATACCCTTTTGACCCAGCAATACCACTTCTAGGGCTGTATCCCAAACAGCCCAGAAAAATGGGAAAAGGACCCACATGTACAAAAATATTTATAGCAACTCTCTTTGTGGTGGCCAAGAACTGGAAATTAAGGGGATGCCCATCAGTTGGGGAATGGCTGAACAAGTTATGGTATATGAATGTAATGGGGTACTATTGTGCTATGAGAAATGATGAAGGTGGACTTCAGAAAAACCTGGAAAGATTTATATGAACTGATGCTGAATAAAGTGAGCAGAAGCAGGAGAAATCTGTACACAGTTATAGCCACAGTGTATGATGACTGATTTTTATAAACTCAACCCTTCTCAGCAATGCAAGGACCTGAAACATTTCCAAAGGACTCATGATGGAAAACACCATCTACATCCAGAGAAAGAATGAGAGAGTCTGAATGCAGAGGGAAGCAGACTCTTTTATTATTTTGTTTTGTTTTGTTTTTCTTTCTCATGGTTTCTCTCATTTGTGATAATTCTTCTATATAACATGATTAATGTGAAAATATGTTTAATAGGAATGTATATGTAGAGCCTATATCAGATTGCAGGCCCTTTTGGGGAGAGAGGGGGAAAATTTTAAAACTTACGGAAGTAAATGTTGAAAACTAAAAATTATTTAAATTTAAGAAAAAGAAAAGAAAAGCAAGGTGCTGACCACACTTGAGGATATGTACTATTTCTGAAAAAACTCTGACCCAGATTGTAAAGATTTTCTTTGATTTCTTCACACAAGTATCAAGCTCTGTTTATTTGATTTGGGGTTATGATGGGTTCAGGAGGAATGAGATGGAAGTAAGGGTGTAGTTTGGAACTAAATTCAGAGTGAGAAAAAACTTGCAGAGACATAACATTATTAAAAATTTGTTTAAATTTTCCTGTTTTGGGTTGTGAACTTGGGAGTCAGAATTGTGTGGTGATTAGGAAACCAATTTCGAGGCCAGAAGACTTGAGTTCAAGTCTTTTTGGGCACATATCAGCTGTGTTGGGCAGGGTCAGTTAAACTCTTAATGCTGTAGGGTCACAGCCAAGGGGCTGAATTACAAGGGTCTCCCACAAAACTCCCAAGTGCACAGAACCAAATTAAAAAGTAGTTGAGGGCCATTTATCAAAATAAGTAAAAATGCAGAACAATAAAGTAATGTTGATTTGTGGTTTTCTACGTCAATTATATGTACTGCAGGGATCCATTTCTGTTTAAGTTTGACACCATTTTTCTAGGTACCCAGAAGGTGCCAGTAAGTGAGAATTCCTCACAGGCGGATTTCCTATGGTAGTAGTGTCAAAGTCAGATAGAAACAGGAGGCCAATAAACCATGCATCTCGCTAGGTTGCATATTGACTTTTAAAACCTCATGTTAACATTACTTATATTCTATTGTGTTTTTATTTATTTTATTAAATATTTTCCAAGTATGCTTTAATCTGGTTCTGACCCCACTGGAAATTATTGTGGGCAAAGTGTTTGTCACCTCTGCCCCATACCAGTGAAATCACAGTTCCTGTTTTTGTCCTTGTCCTGTTGTGAAGTTAAGCATCAATAAACACTAATGAATGTTTTTACTTTTTTTGTGTGTTTGTTGAGATTAATATTAAACACAGAAGAAAGAGACCTGTATACTATTAGTTTATGTGTATACAAATTCTTTTTCAGTCGATAGTTGATACTAATGAAAATCCTCAAGAAAGATTCAAGTGCAAAGAGGGTTTAAGATAGCTGATCTGAGGGCCATTGGGCCTCTAGGACACAGTACTTTATTTACAAATATCACAATCATCTTGTTATATTGACTA
Source organism: Pseudochirops cupreus (assembly GCA_028627135.1). Lineage (NCBI taxonomy): Eukaryota > Metazoa > Chordata > Mammalia > Diprotodontia > Pseudocheiridae > Pseudochirops > Pseudochirops cupreus. The sequence goes on from CM053581.1 coordinate 447,082,691, forward strand.
ACATCTTCAGGTTATATGTTTACAACATGGTTGAAAGATAACCCCAAGTGGTTTGAATTAAAACACAGAAAGGAAACAACAGGTTATTACGTCCCCTTGGAGTTGTCTCTTCTGTTGAAACATGTTTTTCAGCACTTTTCTCAAGGAAGATGATGGGATTTAGGAACAGTGAGGTGGGATTCTGGTGAGTACCTGAAAATGTCAAAAAAAATTCCCACTTGACATCTTCGGTAAATATCCTCAAGACTCAGGTTTGGTACAAAAATGGCTGTTAACCATCAACCCCAAGTGTCTTTGGAGTAACTGCTTTATTGGCTGGGAGTCATAGGGACAAACATCCCAGAAATTGTTTTGTGCATGAGGATGGTTTGATACAGTGATTGAAAACTATAATGGAATGTATCCACCATCTTATGATTGTGTATGGACTGTTTGGCAATTTCCGCATTTTCAAACAATCCATACATAATCATCTTAAAAGTGTGGATGATACCTTTGGCAAAGTGTTTGCCCTCAGGTTCCCTATTTTAATAAGCACGTAATGGTTCTATACATTTCTGGTCTGGAGACAAATCAAAGGCAAAAATAGTGTCCTTGGTAGTATTCTTCTTTGTCCACCAGGAACACAGGATCCTTCTTTATATGTAAAACTCCTTTGGAACCTATACCAGGTTCACCTATTCTTTAATATAGTTTCTGGCTTTGTATAGTGGGAGGGATCGTATTCAGCCACATACAGAGGCATAAAATTAACTGACCACTATCATGCTTGAAGTTGAGGCATAATTCCCACCAAAGGCAGCTGCTTCAGGAAAAGGTTCTTCTGGTCACAGGTACATCTTCCTTTTGAGGTATCGAACACATGATACCAGTGCAGACCCTGGGTACCTGGCATTGGAGATAAACAGCACCTTGATGTGATACATACTTGATGCTATCAGACCTTCTTGAAAGGAGAGGTCATGGAAAGATGAAAACTTAGACTGTCAGGTTCATTCCATTACCTTCGGACAGAAGGCATATCTGGATCCTTCTCAGTTTGATTTTTATAGTCACAACATTTATCAGTAGCTTTAAAACAACAACAACAAAAAAACCCAGGTCACTGTGCAGATTTGCCCAGAAGCTCTAATTTTCTGTCGCCTGCTGTCAGCTGTTCCCAGTTCAGAAAACCCTCATTACTTCTCTGTAGGGTCTGTAAACTTGGATGGGAAAATAATTATATTTTTACTTTCATTAAGCTCTAATTAAAAATTTCACATTTCCTTCAGTTATTTTAAAACATTATTCTGAGAAGGCCTGCAGACTGCCCACGTGATCCACTACAGAAAAGGGTTAAGAACAGTACTCTGAGTCTGTTCCTTCAGGGATACCCTGGTGTATCTTTGTAAAATTCCTCTTCTAGAAACTGTGTTGCCCAGGTGTCTTTGCTGTAGTTGCAAAGTGACTCATTGAAAGCCCAGTAAGGCTTGTTGCTGTACAGGATAAGGCAGTTACACAGGATCACATCCAATTATGTAAAAATCAAGGCAACTGAGCAATTCCATATCTGTTCCCTATTCAGGTCCCTGTCATCTTCCTTCTTGCTTCTGAAACTGATGGAGAGTAAGGTGCTCTTCAGATCTAAATACTATAATTCTCAGTATTCCCAGCTTTGTAAAATTCTAGGGGGAAGATTTGAATATAGCACAGAAATATTTTTATTTTATAGCCAGCATATAAATACTTTTCCTGATGTAAGTTTGTGTGTAGGTAATAGCTGAAAAAGGTTCAACCCAGACCTGGCACATTCTCGGGGGCTGTAGAACCGTTGTGGAAAGAGGCATTGACTTTCCAAAGACTCCAGAATATCTCACCTATATCTGCTGCATTCATTGCCAAGGCACCTTGAAAATCCTTTAATCTATTCCATATATGTACCTTGTAGAAATAATAGCATATGTGGGTTTTCATCATCTTTCGGGAATACCATTTTCTCTCTAAAAAATGTACTGGCTTTTCCAGCCAGGTATTCATAGACATAGACACTTGATCTCCTCTCTCTCCCACTGGTGAAGTGGAATGGGTGTGTTTTGGTCTGTCTTTGTTTCAGTGGTGCTGGTGCTGAGGTGATGCTTACACAGGAACACATGCTGAGGCTTTATCTTAAGTGAGACTCACCCACCAGTGGCCCTTCCAGGGTAGAAACACTCCATAAAGGAATCCAGGAATCCTGAGAGAATTGATGTCATATCATGTGCTTGTATACACGTACAGGGAGTTAAAAGCAGCTATGATATTGGCAGGGTGTGGAGTCCTGGTGATTGGCATATCCACAGGCACTCCAAGTGTCCATTCTTTGCCCTCTAATAATGCCCCTTCTAATGAAGCAGAAGGGCTCCTCCCCACCAACAGGGTTTGCCATAATCTGTTACAACACAAATGCATATCTAAGCTTTACCTCAATAATTTTTTTTGCTCAAAATAGTGTGGATTTTTGCCCAAACTAATGTAGATATTTAACTTCAGGGAGATTTTGGTATTTACTCTTCTCTGTGGTGTATTATATAGATCTATCATTATTGTCTGTTCAAAAATGGTACCTTCATTTTGGGGTACCATTTATTTGGGGTAATATATCTCTATAAGACTTACTTCCTATTGATGTACAGCTCTAGGGAATATGACAATGGTACACTGAAGTTGGATGTGGGCTTATGAAGGAAGGGACTGCTGGGGAGCATTATGTAAACATTTTCGTCTATCTCTCAGTACAGTGACACTAGCTCTAGGCTAGTACTGGAGGTCATATGCTTAATCCAACTGTTAACATTTTCAGGCTACCCCCACCTTTTGGCTAGAAAGAATACTCTTGTTCTGCCTACAGCTGCTGGTCTGAATGACTGTTTTCCTGTTCTGTTATTAGGATTCTTATTTCTTCTGTAATTCTTCCATGTAAAAAGTGCCTATGCTTTCTCCCCCAATATAGGCTTTCAGTTTTTATCAACAGGCTGTTTGCAGCTCCCCTGTCATCATTTCTGTCTCCATAAACATCTCACCCATGAAAGCCTACTCACTCTCCTTTCCTTACTTCCCTGTGATTTTCAACACCTTCTTGTGGTCCCTTTTTGCATACTCTGTGAGGGCTGTTGGTTTTTCTTTTGGGACTTACTGTTGATTTGTTTTCCAAACCTCTAAAGAATTTGCAGGAATGACATTTTTAGGTTGTTTATGGTGTGTCTGTGCTAAGAATGGTTGTAAAAATACCTAAATAGTCTTTAAGTACATATATGGAATATATGTTGTGAGCTATAAATAACCTGCATGGGTTAAATATTGACTTAGAAGTACAGGATATCTCCTGACCTAATTTGTCTTTCAGACTCACTGTCTAGGCACACTTTGAAATCACTGCAACTGCTATTCTGACCATAATAAGTCATAGATAGAGTTGAAAGGGATTTTAGAGGCCATTTAGTATAACCCTTTAATTTTATAGATGAGGAAACTGAGAAGTGATTTTCCCAGGTTCGTACATATAGTAAGCATCAAAGGTGGGCTTTGTACCCAGATCTTCCTGATTCCAGGTCCAGGACTAAGCCAGCTGTCTAATCCAACTGCTTATTTTACAGATGGGCAACTGAGAAATTTAATTAACTACCCAAAGTCACATAGTATATAGCAGAACTAGGATTGCAAACCCTGTTGATTGGACTCCAAATCCAATATTCCTTCCACTGTTTCATTCTCTTTTTTAAACAAAATTTAAGTTTCTATTCTAATTGGAAAGCTGACTTGCCAGGTCTCCTTACCAAGGTATATTCCTATCTTAAACTATCATTTTGTTTTCTAGAACAGTGGTCTCCAAAGCGTGTGTTTTGGGGAGGGGGAAGAGGTGGGGAGAGTACCACAAAATGATCCATTGGACTAAAGGAAGAAAACAGTAGAATTTCTACATGTCCCTATTTTTTATCTAAAACATAAGAAAGAAATTAAGCTTTATTAATATTTAATATATAGATCAACCTTGTACCTCCTGTGGTCTGTGTGTCCAGTGGTTGTTCACATGTCACATGCAGTACACAAGGAATCGGAAGGGCTAATGATGGCCCTGCCATTCGTTATTTACTTCCCATGTGTTTGGTTAAGCAGGGATTATATTATCTAGTTTTAACTAGCCCTAACCCTCACAAAATGGACTAGTGTCTTAAACATGTCCTGCAAACCAACCTAGGATTGAAGGATGATGACAAGAGTATAAACCAAGAGGAAAATGTCAGAGTTAGCACTTCTAGTATGAATTCCTCGTTATCTCTTTTAGGAGATAAAAAGCCATGATGATCTCATCAGATCTGTGAAACTGTTAAGATTACTTGAAAGGTGAGAGTTGTTGTTTTTCTTTTGTTCGGTCATTTTTCAGTCATGTCTCATTCTCTGTGACCCCATTTGAGGTTTTCTTGGCAAAGGTACTCGAGTAGGTTGCTGTTTCATTCTCCAGCTCATTTAACAGATGAGGAAACTGAGGCAAACTGGGTTAACTGGCTTGGCCAAGGTCACACAGCTAGTAAGTATCTTAGGCCAGGTTTGAACTCAGATGAGTCTTTCTGATTCCAAGCCCAGTGCTGTATCCACTTTACCACCTAGCTGCCATCTGTAACAAGAAGCTTCACCCTAAATGTATAATTATGCTGAATGTGACAGCCTTTTAGTTAATGATAGTGCAGCTGTCATGAGTAAGAAGATGTTTAAAAATTAACATTCAGCAATCTTTTGTCAGTTTCCTTATACATGCAAGGGATTGGGCAGGAAACAGAGAAGACTACAGATAAGAACAACAATATCTAGCATTTAAACAGCACTTTAAGGTTTGCAGGGTACTTTGTACATGCTATTTCCTTTGTTCCTTACAAAGGTTGGTACTATTCTTATTCTTATTTTTTATTTTTATTTGGAGGGGGAAGGTGAGACAGTCGGGGTTAAGTGACTTGCCCAAGGTCACACAGCTAGCAAGTGCTAGGTGTATGAGGTCGGATTTGAACTCAGGTCCTCCTGACTCCAGGGCTGGTGCTCTATTCACTGTACCACCTAGCTACCCCTTAACCCCATTTTACAGAGGAAACTGAGGCAGAGAAAGGTTGATTAGCCCAGTATCACAGAACTAGTATCTGAGAGATTTTGAACTTGTCTTTATAGTACTTTAGCTTCTGTGCCACGTAGCTGACTGCTGTCCAAAAGCCAACAACCTAGTCAGGTAGATAATACCCACCAATAATTGTCATCTGATTTAGAACATGATAAAAATTGTAAGAGAACCACAAAGATAATTGATTGTTGTTAATTGGCTACAGAAGGCTTCCCAGAGGAATTGGAAATTGAGCTGGACTTTGAATAATGGACAGAATTTTTATTGGGAGAGATAGAAGGAGAAGGACACTCCAAGAATCTGGAATATAGACATCATAGGCAAATTCATAGAGACAGAAAAAGGCATTAAGAAAATCCATCTAGCTAAAGTAAACATAGACTTTATGAAAGTGACTAGTGTGAAATAAGGCTCACTGGAAAGGGAGGTTGGGAATATTGGTTGAATGACATGTGTGCCCACCTGACTCTGGGCTTTGTAGTGATTAGAGCTCCAAGGGACCTTAGAGATTGGGTCAGTGATTCTCAAACTTTTGGGCTCAGGACTCCTTTATACTCTTAAATACTATAGAGGACCCCAAAGAGTTTTTGTTTATGGGTTATATTAACATAAATAATAGTATTAGAAATTAAAACTGATAAGATTTCAAACATTAAAATAATTTTTAAAAACCCATTACATGTTAATAATATAAATAACATTTTATGAAAAAATAACTTTTCCAAAATAAAGCAAAATTAGTGAGGAGTGGCATTGTTTCATATATTTTCACAAATCCTTTTATTGTCTTGACAGTAGAAGACAGTTGGATTCTCATATCTGCTTCTACACTGAGTCTGTTTCAGTATGGTGTTTTGGTTGAAATTTATGGAGAACTTTCAACCTCTCACAGATAGGTTGTTGGAAAAAGAAAGAGGAGTATTTTAATAAGCAAATAATGTCTTACTTTGAGAACCAGTGGTTTGGCTAGACGAACAATACCTTTATTTTACAGGTGAGGAAACTCATCCCAGAGCCCCAAAGAGATAAATGACTTACCCAAGATAACCTAATTGCAAATAGTAGAGCCATATATGCAAACCCAGGTGCTCTGACTCCAGTTCCAGTCATCTTTCCACCAGGCCACGCTGGTAGACAATAGGGAGCTATCATTGAGTTTTGAATAATGGTGCAACATGGTTTTGTCTGTGCATAAGGAAAAGTAGCCCAGCACTTTTATGAAGAGTGGATTTGAGGTGAGAGAATCTTCTATTAGTAGGATGATGTTACAGTAATCCATTGAAGTCAAAGGACCTCAGTTTATATCTCGGTTTTGCAACTTAATACCTGTGAGACCTGTAAAATAAAGGAGTCGAACCAGTTGACTTCTAAGATTCCCTCAGCTGTAAACCCTATGGTCCTATAGTTTTTACTCATAGGGACCCTTCATTTGCTACTTCCCTCCTGTATATCCCTGGGCATTTAGCTTCTATATCTAAAATTCTATGATTCTGTTGTTGAGGTTTAGGGTTTAGGGGCACTCAATGCCCCAAAATATCAACATGCTGGGCCCTGCCAAATGAATTAGACTCAAGTATTGTCTCAGCAAAAGAAAAGCAAAGTTTATTAAAAGATTCACCATAATGGGTAGACTCTTAAGGAGCCTAAGTATTTGTGAGCTTGTATTAGACAAGTGGGCCAGAATAATCTGACAGAGTGAGGCTGTGCTAGACTGAATTCTCAGCCCAGTCATGGAGGCAAGATGGATCTTAAATACAGAAAGAGTGTGGGAGGATTTAGAGGTGGTCTAGAAGAAGGGTTTGGGGAGGGTCTTGAGGAAGAGTCTGAGGAGGATCTTGAGGGGACTGAGGTCACACTCCTGTAATGAGATTAAGGGTAGGAAATAGCTGAAGGCTACCTAGAGATGACAGACAATGGAGGGCTAGGCTAGTTTAAGTGTAACAGATTTGGGTATAGATATTTTGATAGGGTCAAAGATGGGAAGTAGCAGGACAATGGAGGGCTAGACTAAGTTAAGAGTAACAAAGATTTGGGCCTAGCTATAAAGAAAGGCTTATGGTTTCGGGCAAATGCCTCATCAAGTAGTAAGATTCAATCACAGTTCAAGGGGTTTCCCGGAGCCCATACCTCATCACTATGACATACTTGAAGATGGATTATGTGTCTTTCTTCCACAACTTTCATTCAGATCTCCTTATCTTCAGGTTATACATTCTCAGCTATTTTCCAGTCATCCATGTATGTCATAGTTTTAAGTTCTACCATTTCTCTTTTATTAGTGAGTATGGGGAGAAATCACTTAGATATTAAAAATGGGAAAGTATTTATTTGGGATGGGGTAGGAGTTGAATTCACTGCCAAGTTCCTAGATTTGCCCAAGCAGAATGTTGTGGAAAGAGAATTAGGCTGGGAGTTAGGAGGCTGTAACTTTTACTAATTTACTGTACAATCTTGGGCAAATCAAAGGGAGGCAATGTGGTTGAGTGGAAAGAATCCTAGCTCTGGAGTCAGGGAACCTGGGTTCAAATCCTTCCTTTTATCCTTACCACTTATGTGGCCTTGGCCTATAAGGCATTTAGTCAATCCGGTCCTGTTTCGTCATCTACAAAATAAGAAGGTTCCTCTAAGATTGCTTCCAGTTCTACAAATATAGCCCTCCTTCCCTTTGTGAATCTGTTTCCTCATCATGCAGTGAGAAATGAACTAGATCTCAGAGATTCTTTTAAGTTCTAAAAATTATCATCTGTGCTTATAGAGAGCATTGATGTTTTATTTTCATTAAAGAAACCCCAGACAATTGTTTCACAGATGGGGAGTGGACTGGAGAATCTAGATGAATTGTCTCTCAGCCCACGACCATTGCTTACACCTCCTTTTTCCATTCTATTTTAGTTGCCAGGTCTCTCAGATCTTCATTACTGTCTTCCTGGGCTATTGCAAAAAGTCTTCTTAGAGGTTTTTCCAATTGTATTTTCACCCTTCTCTGTTTCCATATTTCAGGCTGTGGTCAAAATATTTCTTATGCATAGACTTGGTCATATAACTCAATAATCCCCAGCAATTGCCCTTTTCCATTCACACCCCCCTTCCGTATTACCTCCTAAGTAAAATTCACTTTCCTTTGACTCCTACCACATTGCCTCTGTATCTGTCTTCAGGCTGGGTATAGAATCATGGATTAAGAGCTGGAAGGGGATCTTGAATCTCCCTATCCCCTCTGTACTTCCTCCAAGGAGTCTTACCTAACCTCTTTTCTGATTATAAGGACCCCCCCACACACATATGCATTTAATTTTTGCCAGTTTCTAATGCAGTTATCATATAATATTGAATATTATAGCGAGTTGTGTCGGTGTACCCCTCTGCTAGAAAACTGGCCGATCTGTGTGAACAGGAACTGGCAGTGCCTCCTGTGCCGTTTTCTACCCCCTTACTCAGCACCCAACACAATGATCTGCACTTGGCACCTGTTCTCATATTTGTAGCAGTCCTGCTCAATGTTTTTTTTTTTTAAGGATTAAAAGAACAATAGTCCTGTTCAAGTTTGCAGGAAAGAAAGGCATAAATACTTTTATTCTATCTTTCACCTTCATGTTTAAGAAATTCAAATGAAAGAGGAATATCACTGGTTAATTTTCCATGAGACACTAGTAAATTCCATAAAGAAAGAGCAATTTCAACATGGCTAGATTTCACACAGAATGAATTTTTAACACAGCTGCAGTAACAAAAGGAACCGGAAGGAGCACTGTTTTATGAGTCAAAAGCCCTGGGTTCTAATTCTGTTCCTGATCAATATTCCCTGCTTGATGTAGGAAGGAAGGAAATGGGCATTTATTCATTGCCTATTACGTGCCAGGAGATTTACAAATATTATCTCACTTGATACTCACAACAACCCTACTGGGTAGCCCCTGTTATTATCCTCATTTACAATGGGGGAAATTGAGGTAGATAGGTGAAGTAACTTGCTCAGGGTCACATAGCTAGCAGGTTTGGATTTAGTAGTGGTTAGACTTCAGGCCGTCCAACTACTGCGCCACCTAGCGGCTTCTTTAGGTAAATCACTTAGTCACCCTCAGGTTTCACATATGAAAAACCAGAAGATTGGACTTAGATGACCTCTGACGTCCCTTCCAACTTTCCGGCTACGAGCCTGTGAACTTGGTTTGAGCCTGGCTCTGAAACAAGTGAGATGATGTTGGGAAAGTCACTTTACTTACCTCTGTTGGTTTATTTCCCCTTATGTAAAACAGGGGAATCATAGCATAATAGACTTGCAGCTGAACTTCATTTTACAGATGGGGAAACTGAGGCAGAGAGGTTGAATGACTTAGGGACCCATGACTAGTAAATGCGATTTGAACCCAGGTCTTGCTTACTGAGCAAATCATTTAGTTTTAGAAAAGAATGTGTAGTTGGTCTTTGAGCAATCGAGAGCCCGAAGCATTTAAATTCCTCACTCCCAATCAATTCTCTGGCCCCCACAGGCGAATTATCTAATCGAATAAGCACAAAAGGTTGCCTTGTGTTTTACTCTCTTGCCCTTGTTTTATTCTCAGCCCTTGTACGGTCGGGCTATGTTGAAGAGGGACTTTCCTTTAGGGTCCTGGGGGTATATTCAGCAGCATTTGTTTGAAATGCATTAAAAACAAGTCCAGTGTTGGATTCAGGTTTCAGAACAGAGGCGGGCTATGCAGTCTGCCATAGAGAAGGAGTGTTAGGTATAGCGAATGGAAAAGGAGCTCGGTGGCTAACCAGCCAGGTGGCTTTTGCTTTCCGAGATGAAGGTGGCAGCCCGGAGAGAAGAGGGTTTAAGGAAGTAAAGCGGGGCGGAGCAGAGGCTAGGGAGACATTTGGACCAACCGATGCCTCCAGCGGCGGATGGGGCGCTCGAGAGAAACTGGCAAGCCAAGGGAGGGAGAGTGACTTCCCAGTGGAGTCATGCGGGACGTGTCAGACGTGTGGAAGCAGCAGAGTATACTTTTCTGTCTGAAATTCCAGTTTCGTAAAGCAGTTTCTGTGATTCTTTACCCTCCCTGTTTGATTGATGTAAACAGTTTTGTTTTATATCAGGTTGTTTCACTTCTATCAACGTCGATATATTTTGAGATGTCTCCAATTTAACGAAAATTATTTATATAAAATTAAGAAAATTATCGATAATATTGCTATAGTCCTCATATCGATAGACTATTGTCAATACTACTTTGCATTGTTGTAGCAAAGGGACGGACATATATGGTACATGTGGTATTTTAATAAAGGCAGTAATTTTAAAATTAAATTTATTATTAACTAAGCCCTAACTGCAAGACAGTGTACTAGGTCTTCAGAATTAAAAAAGCCAGTTAGACCCTGCCCTCAAGGTATTTACATTCCACAGAAAATCTAATTGTAAAGTTTCTGAAAGGTGTATAATTGTACCGTACGGAGAATTAATTCAACTTGGGACGAAGTGCCAGAGCTGTGTTCCTAATTCTTGTTTCATTAATAAATTCCTTCGAGTGGGCTTGTCACTTTTCCTTTCTGCTCCGCACTCACTCCACTACCCACTTTGTGAGTTCTTCGCCAACGTTCCAGTGTCATTGTGACCTGAAGGGTCGAGGAGGGTAGTTTCAAAGCGCCTAGAATCCAGGAGGCGACTGGGGTATGGAATTGGAAGATGGGGGTGGGGTGGAATTGGGGATCATGGTGATTACTTCAGTCGGGTACCCTCGCTAACAAGACTTCAGGTTTGGGGCATGGTTAACATCCAGGATGAGAACCTACAAGTAGAGCTCCAGAGCTTGGTAGGAAAGGGACTAAATGGTTTCTTGGGCACCGGGTGTGTGGGGAGAGGAGTGATCGCTTTTCGTGTTCCCCTTAAATCATCGCAAACATTTAGTGTAATATAGAAAACCTTCACTCCTCCTCAACAAAACGTGATCTGTCTCATTCTACATTCTCCCATCCATGACTCACCTTACATAGGATCAGTCTATTTAAATTGCTAAAACCTCTCCCTACCCCAGTTAGTAAGTTTGATTGCTAGGAAGTTGTATTCATTTTTACTAGGGCTAGGATGTCAGTTGCCATTTGGGGAAAGGAAGAGATGGGAATTTACAAAAAGAGGTGGCTAGATTGTGTACCTTTCTGATAGCAAGACGGGGAATGGTGGACCTATGGGGCACCTTATTTTATTTTCCTTTTAATAAACCAGGGTGAGTGGGGGTGAAATAGGCCGGGATAGTAACTGGGCAGCCGGGAGGGGGCAGCAGCCGAACGCTCTCCCTCCCTCCTTCATTACCCTTTTTTTCTCTCCTCCCTAGCCTGAACAGAAAGAATGTTCTCCCCGCCCAGGGGCGGTCGGTGGGCGTGGATGCCGGCCGGCGTCGTCGTCTTAGAAATAGCCTCAGTCGGGGAGGCATCAGTGCAGTACCAGAGAGAGAAACGAAAAGGAGAGACCCTGAAAGCCGACGGTCTCTGACACTGAAAGCTCGCTTGCAAGCGTGTGTCTTCAGGCAAAAAGGTCGGGTGGGGACAGCTAGTTTTCTCGCAGTCATCTTGGAGCCTCGGAAAGCTTTTGTAGCATCAGTCACCAGAGCCACGGGGCAGCCCCCTAAACTCAACGTTGTTCGTGCAGGGGCTCAGAGAGTGGGGACGATTTAAGCTGATATCTGGAAAGAAAGCTTAGGTTTAGAATCTTTGACTACACGTTGCAAGGCTCGTGTTTTGCAAGACTTTTTTTTTTTGTTGTTTTTAAAGATCGTACTGTGTGGTTATACCTACCCGTACGCATTTTCCACCCCCTCTTACCGCTTTGTCTATTGAGGTCTTTTGATTCCAAATCTGCTCTGTAAGTTTAGTGAATTTGGGCAGGGGAAGGGTGGTGCCGCACCGAAACCTCGCAGTGAAGATGCCCATGGAGCTGACTCAGAGTCGGATGCAAAAGATATGGATTCCTATCGATCACCGTCCTTCGCTGCCAAGACGTAGGTACCGAGGTGCGGGAATTCTAGCCCCCAGGGGGATGGGAGGGACCTACGGCGTGGACCTACGCCTCTCCTCGAGCCTTTGTGTCTTGGTTTATTTAAATGTGAACCCTTTGGAAAGGGCTATTGTGTGACTGCGGTGAGAGAAACACGCTTTTGTGTTCGAGGCGGGCTGCTGCTCCGGTGGTCCCGGAATCTGTTGCGGGTGGGGAGTTGGAGCGTGGAAGGAGGAGCCCACTGGAGGAGGGCTTTGGGGGGAGGGATTCCCTTAGTTCCAGAGCGGCAGGTGGTCACGCTCCTTTCAGACTCTGGAGCCAGGGGTAGCTATGGTCCTAGGTGTTCGGGGAGGATGGAGGAGATATGCTTGGCTAGATGGAGTGGGGGAGGCGGGGGGGGGGCTCGCATGCGATGAAGCGGCTGGGGTTTGATTCGTTGCATCCGGGCAGGGCTCTGACTGCAACGGCTGCTCCTCCCCTCTCAGTGAGGGGCGGTGGAGGGGGCGGAGAGGGTTGGCGCAACCTGACACCATTCGGGCTCGCGTTCCTAGGCTGGAGCCCCTGGTCTCCGCAGCGCCAGGGTGTGTGTCAGGAGAGGGAGGGATGGAGGAGGGACATTCCAGGGGGAGGAGGGGAGAGAGCCGGCGGGCGTAGGGGGTGGGGGTTAAAGCTAGTTTCCTCCACGTGCGCCTCCCGGGCGGGAAAGGGGGCGTCGCGGGCGTGCCCAGCCCTGCGGCTCATTCAGGAAAGCCGGGACTAGAGGAAAACCCGGAGAGCAGGATCTTTTGGAAGAGGCCGATGCCGGCATTATCTCTGCCGAGGGCTGGTGGTCTGGTGCGGGGAAGCCGGAGCGGGCTGTCCATGCCCTTCTGGTGCCGCCGACTCGTAGTTTTCCCCACATCTGAGTCTGACTTAGACTGACCAGGCTTTGAACTTGATTGTACGGCTGGGGCCCGAGAAAGGTCTCGTGACTTGCAGGGCTCCCGCTCCCGTCCTGCCTCCCCACCCCCCCCAGCTCAGCTGGTAGCTGATGCAAGGCGCATCACGCGAGCGCTCCGGGCCACTGGAGGAGCGGGGCCACTGAGCTGCCTGCGGAGGGCGGGCTTGCGGGAACTGAGAGAGCTAGAAAAAAATCCGAAATCCTCAGTCGAGGGGCGGGGGAGAGCGTCTGCTGCTTGGGACCTGCCAGCCTCGGAGTTGGGCTCTCTCCTTTCCCGTTTTTAACCCTTACTTCAAAATATACTTGCAGTACCTCCTCCCCTCTGCGGTACCCTGCTCCCCTTGCAATACTCCCCTCCCGTTTGCAATATTCTCTTTTCCTTTGCAATATCCCCTCAGCTTTATATGACCCTTCTCCCCTTTCCCAGATTAGTTTGAAGAGATACACTTAGAGTAAATGCAGAATGATTGAAATCAACCACTACGTATTCTCTCATTAGTTAGATCACCGTCGGGATCTGTTCTTGAATTCTAAAGAAAGAAATTGACTTAAATCCACCAGACAAATAAAGCTGACTTTTATAGTCCTTTTTTCCATAAAGCAAATACTCGGACATCTTCCTCATCCACACTGTAGTTGTAAATGCTTTACAGTGGCTTTTATTCTTTAATGGTGTCCAAAGCATTTCTGAGTTTGGGAGATTGATTCCTGGTTTCTTCTCCTGAGATATCTCATCTCCTAAGATATCCAGACGTATTTTCTGCTGTCAGCTCGGAAAGGAAAGATAGCACTCTACCAGTTGTAAATGGTATCTGATGCTTTCTGGTCCTGCCTTCTTGTTTCATTCGTCCCACCTCCCAGTAATTCAGGTTTGTTTTCAAAGTGAGATCTAGTAATTGTGAAATCGGTCCAGTTCTTTGCACTTAATAACTGGACTGCCGGACTTGGAGATGGAAACTTGGCCTTCTCTTTATTCTCACCCTTAAGGGATTTGATCCCTTGGCCATCCATTCTAGTGGGGTGGGGGTGGGGGTGGGAGTGGGGGGGGGGGGGCTCACAGAGTTCGCTAAAATACTGTTCCTTGCATTTAATCTCATCTTCCCTTTCGGGCATTCAAAGCTGCAGATAATTCGATTGCTTCAGCAGGTGATGAGTCCTTTTGTTACCTGCTTGTCTCTAGAGAACTAGGTTCCTGCCTGGGAGTGGCATTTATATTCTGTAGTCAGATGATAGGGTTTAGATCGTAAATTTTGCCTCTTCTCTTTTTTGCTTAGACTCTAAAGAACCTTGGTATTAGACTAAGTGCCTAGTGTAATTGAGTGTCTGTGGAAACTTGCCAGTGCAATTTCGAGTGCATTTTCTCCATTTCTAATAAAGCCAAATTCTACAGCTCTGAGTTAGGCCAATTTTCGGGAATAAAATCTTATTTTTAATTTTTTTTAATTGACTCTATGGGGCTTTTGAATAACGCAATCGCTAGAGAGGCGGATATGTTCTTGTTGGAATCAGTCAGAATTCTAAGGGTCTTTCAGTACTGATGAATAACTCCTTGAATTGTTTGACTTTTGGAGAGTGAGAGTCATTTTTTTCATTTGGGTCACCATTACACTTCCATGGTCCTGCACGTCTCACACGAAGAGAAAATATCTCTTAAAGCTCAGTTGCATTCTTAGGCATTCATAGCACCGGAGAAGCAAGCGTGCAGTGCTGCTGAGGAGGGGCATTTTTGAAAGCAGATGGATTGTCTTTCTCTTTTCCTTTGAAATCTCTGGGAGTGAGCAGCTTCATAAATTTGGATCTCAAATTATCTCTTGCAGCCCTTTAATTTACTTATCTTTCCTGTCACCTAGCTTAATTTCTGTTCACAGACAATAATATCAAAAGAATCTCATCTTGTTTGACAAATTAAAGGAGAAATCATTGTCATTGCAAATCGGCCTTTCACATTTGGCTTTTAAGATACTTTACAACCTGACTCCCAGCTATTTTTGAGCTATATGGTTCAGCCAACCTGTCCTTTTTTCTCACAGGTATCACCCCTACCTGTTTTGCCTGGACGTCTCCCTCCACCTCTTGACTGTCTACCTTCCTTAGCCCCAACTAAAATCTCACCTAAAGGAATCCTTCCCCAATCCCTCTTAATTTCCAGTGCCTTCCTTTTAAGGTTTAGATTGTAAGCTCCTTGAAAGCAGGGACTATCTTTTGCCATTTTTGTTTACCCAGCACTTAGCACAGTGCCTGGCTGTGCTAAGTAGACACATCCCTAAATTTTTATTGAATGTTTTGAAGGATGCCAGGTTCTGAGTTTAGAGGGATGGCTCTTATTAAGTCTGATCTCAGAGTTTATCAGAATTGAGGAGGGTTGAATGTCAGGGATGTGCATGAAGACCTAGAAATGTATGGGGAAAATATACACAATAATAGCTCACAGTTGCATAGAAACATAGCTTCTCAAAGTTGGCCAGCAAGCAGTGTGCACAGAAACAGATGAAAGTTTAATTGAGAACTGTCTGGACAGCTAGGAGTGCCAGTCCTGGGAGTATGGAAGACTCATCTCCGGGTTGAAGTCTGCCTCAGATACTTCTTGGCTTGGCAAGTCACTTAACCCTTTCTGCTTCAAGTTCTCTCATCTGTCAGTTGAGCTGGAGAAGATGTCAAACCATACCAGTATCTGCCAAGAAACCCCAAATGGGGTCACAAAGAGTTGGACATGACAACAAGAAAGGGGGGAAGTTTAACAAAATAAGCACAATACAACATAAATTTGTTAATCTTTGATTTTCTGAGTCTTTATGCTTCCAGAATTGAGTTTGACTCCACTGATCCAGGGCATTCCTGCCATACCTGAACAAGCATCCCCTCTACGACATTCCCCCAGAACCAGAGGTGGAATGGACTTTGGAAGCTAGCATCTTAGCCCAACCTGTAACCTGAGTGGGTCAACCCACCCTTTGATGGAAGACCTTACGTGATAGGGGGAGTCCACTGGCTTCTTGTGTAGCTCTAATTGTTTTTGATTTAAAAAAAAATTAAAATCCCCCTGTCTTGCTGACCCTGCAAGTATAGGGACTACTCACAGGCCAATCCCATTCTGTTCCGTTTGCCCATTCACTCGCTCACCATATTAACTTCAGACTTAGTGCTAAGCTTAGCACAGTGCCTCAAACCCAGTAGGTACTTAATAAGTGTTAACGATTGATTGAATCGAATGTGACTGTTGGCCTGGTTGCTTTTGGGGTGGTCAGCCTGCCATAAAAGGATCTCATTTCTGTTAGACTTGACTTCTCCCTGCTGGCTGACCAGATTGATGCTGCTTTATCTAGATCAGCGGCTCTCAACCTGTGGGTCCAGACCCTTTCACAGGGGTCGCCTAAGACACGTTTCTGATGGTCTTAGCCTCTATCTGTCTCCAGGCAGTCCACCCACATGCAGATATGCCCACATATGAGTATGAGTATTAAAGGGTTGCGGCATTAGGAAGGTTGAGAACCACTAATCTAGTTGGTTACACAGCATGTCTGTATTAGGCATTTTAGAATTTGTCCAGGAATTGACATCAACTTCAGTGACCTGTGGTTTGTAGAATACACTCTTAAATTTATTTATTAAATTTAATTTATAAATGAAATTAAAATTTTAATTTATAAAAAAATAAATTAAATTAATTTATTAATTTATTATTTGGGCACCTTCCTGTGGTACCTCTTCTATTCAGAGATCTCTGACTGTAGTTTAGCAGTCACATCCCTCAATTCTTTCAGGACTTAAAATGTTTCATTTGTAATGGATAACTAGAACTTGAAGGGCAAATACCTTATCTTGGGTATCAACTCTCTTAGCTATTTTTGTCATGCCTTATGCAGTCCAAAGGTCAGTTTCCTTGGTAGGAGGAAAATAAAAGTTGCATGGTTCTACCTTTTCTCCTTTATCAGTAATCATATCTACTCTAAGCATTAGTGCTCTACCTTTTCTGATCTTTTTTTTTTTCTCCATAGGATAGGGATTGGGCCCTTATTTGATAACATTGGTTTGAGAAGTCATCTATCTATGGAAGTTGACAAAATCAACTTCTTTGCTTAACTTAAGAGTTTCAGAGAATTGTTTTGGTATCTTGAGAGGTTAAGTAACTTGCCTAGGAAATTACAAGGCAGCTTAGGTGGCAAGGTGGATAGAACGTTGGGCCTAGAATCAAGAAGACTCATCTTCCTGAGTTCAAATTTGACCTCAGACACTTACATGCAATGTAACCTTGGGCAACTTATTTCACTCTACCTCAGTTTCCTCACATATAAAAAAGCTGGAGAAAGAAATAGCAAATTGCTCTAGTATCTTTGCCAAGAAAACCCCAAAGGGGTCATGAAAAGTCAGACATGACTGAAATCAGCAGTTTGGAATTTTCTGGATCTTGTTAGCTCCAAGCCCAGCTCTATCCATACATACTGTCTCTTTTTTTCTAGTATAATTTTTAACACACTGTCCACCTACCCACCATTAAAAAAATTATCCCTAGTTTTTTCACTAGCCTCATCTGCAAGGTTTTTTCTGGTGCCCTTTATATGGGATCAGGTCTTAATTTCTATTCTATTACCTTTCCTTCGACATAAAAAAAAATTGTTAGTGATTTCCACATTGGTTAGTGATATGTATACATATAAGTCTCTTTGGAGAACTCCTTTTTCCTCCTCCCCTCTTTTGTGTCTTCCGAATTTCATTGTTAAGAACTTCCTTATCCTTCTTGGGATAGCATCTTTGGAATGTGATCCTGTTTAACCTTTCTCTGAACCTTTTGAAGTCTCTTCTCAAATCTAGGGTTCATGTTAGACTATTCTCAGCTTCATCACAAATTCCATGGTGGGGAGTGGTCACTAGCTTCCAAAAGTTCCTGACATTTCAACTCTACAGTTTCTCCTTGGTGGTATCAATCAGGTCCAGAATAAATCTTTCCTTTATTTCTAGGTTTACCTTTTTTTTTTTTAGGATGAAATTATCATAAAAGTAAATCAAGAGATTATTATGTTTTCTGTTTTGGGAAAAAGGGCTCAGCAGATATCTAGGTCATTGAAGTCCCTTGCTACCAATATATGATCTCTGTGTGACAGGCTTGTGGTCTGTTTCCTCAACACATCTATTTCTCCTTTTTGAGGATCTATAGTAGTCACTCATGACGATGGTTTTCTGGTTTTTTGCCCCTTACACCTTCTTGGTTTTCACCTAAATGTGATTCTTGATACTTGAATCCTCTCTTGATTGTAGATTTCTTTGTGGGCATATATCTTTATAATATACTGTATTAATGTATTCCCATCTCCTCATGGTTTTACTTTGCTTTTCTTTTGAATAAGGGTCTAATCATGGGTCTCCTCCCTCTGTCTCAGAGGCACCTGTAATTTAGAGGGCAATGTGTAGTACACTGGGTAGTGTTCAAGTCTTTAATTTTTTTTTTCAGAGAAAACAATGTCTAGGCACAAGGGTTTAGAGTCGATAGGATAGGTAATCCAGTGAACTATACTTGGTAACTGCTATCTTTTATGAAGACCCATACAAGGTCCAGCTCTGTTCTTTATAGACTATAGGATCATAGGACAATACTGATGAATAACAGTGTTGGTCCTAGAATCAGGAAGGCCTAGATTCAAATGCTGTCTTCCGTAGTTGTATGCCCATAAGTAAGTCACTTAACTTCTGAGCCTCAGTTTCTAACTATGTACTAATACATAGTAGTGTGTAACTAATACTGATAATAGCTCCAGTAGGGGAAAAATGAGACTAGGTCTTTTGAGATTTGGTGTTTTCTTATTATAAAGAAGGGGCAGGTAGGTGGTGGTGCAGTGGATAGAGTGCCCGGCCTGGAGTCAGGAAGACTTCATCTTTCAGATCTGGCCTGATACTAGCTCTGTGACCTTGGGCAAGTCACTTAACCCTGTTTGCCTCGGTGTCCTCATTGTAAAATGAGCCAGAGAAGAAAATGACAAACCACTCCCCAGTATCTATGCCAAGAAAACCCCCAATGGGGTCACAAAAAGTTGGACACAACTGAAAACAACTGAACAGTGACAAATATTATTGAAGCCATGTTAGCAGAATTCAAGAGGGCATTCCTAGCCTTTGAGGTCGGCATGGTGTCCTGAAGGAAAGCTACCATTAAAAATGGTATTACTCCATTTAAAGAAATGCTTTTTAAGGTTTTGAGAATGCCTTTATATGCCATTTTTCTCTTTAGATCATTTTATCAGTCCTCAGGCAAGCAAAGCAGATATTTTCATCTATTTTACAGATGAGAAAATTGAGAATCAAGAGGAAAAGTGAACTCTTGGTCCAAGGCTGCCTAACAGGTTTCAGTTTCCTTGACTGTGAAAATCAGCAGATTGGACTGGATGACCCTGGAGGTTCCCTCCAAGGTTAGACTTGTGATCTTGTGAACAGCTTATAAAGAATAGAGCTGGGCTAAAATGGAAACCCAAGCCTTCCAACTCTCTACTACACCATACTGTGTTCCCTTACAAAACCACCCCTCACTGCTGCTGTCAGAGACTGAATTCTGGGGTTGGGTGGTCTGATCCAGGGTCTTTTTATACTTAGGGATGTGATACAATGAAATCTGGATGCTCAGCAGTAACCTTTTTTCCCATCACCTATCCTATTCCTGCTTGACTGTTCTTACCTAGTGTTTCCTGCATTCCATTCTGATGAAGGCCTAGGCAGGAGATTTATCTGTTTTCCATAGACTGCTGAGGGGGTGATTACATACCAGCAAAGTCAAGGCAGGTAGGTTTTTCACTTCAGCTTTCATATTTGCCACTCCCTAGCTTTGAACTGTTTCTCTTGGCTGCTGTGATCATGGTAGGATTAAGCAAAAGAGAAAAGGATAATCTTAAATTCAATTAGACAGTCACTTGAGTGATAGACTGCTTCTCCTGCTTGCCCTGGCTTAGGGCCCCATGTGAACCTGGTTTTTTTGAGGTTAGCATCTCGTAGAGCCATTTACCTGGAAGGAAAGGTGTTTAGTCTATTAGACTAAATGACCACCAGGCCTCAATTCTCTGTAGGAGAAGGAAAAGGAGTTGGGGGGAGGGGAGAGGAAGATAATAATAGAGGAGGGATGATTACATTTATTTTTTTGTCACAGCCTGTCATCAGTTCTGAGGTCACAGGAAATTGAGGGCTCCCTAAAGAGGGAAAGGTGGGGGGAATGACCAAGAGAGATACCGGAAGAGCAATTGAAGCAAGGGGGAGTTTTTGAGAACCCAGTTTAAATGTGCAACAAGACAGATACATCCCAAAGTTTCCCCTGTTCTTCCAGAAGTAAGACTGGAATGGGGGTTCCTAAACTTATTTTGTGTCATAAATGTCTTTGGTAGTGGATGAAGCCTAACTTCCAAACATTAAATGCATACATGTATTCTCAGAATATAACATCATTACGCCGTATGTGCATACACACACAATATATAATTGGTTTCCTTTGAACCCTGTACATTTTATGCATTTAAATGTTTTTGGACATGTTTTATATGTTAATATTTTGTGCATTATTTGTGCATAAAACATTGGATGTTTTAAGAATTTTTAGAAACACTTAAAATAAATATAAAATAAAATAAGAAAATAAACTGCATAAAAATGTAGAGGATTACAAAAGAAGCCAATTATGTGTTTAATTATCAGTATTAAAACAAGTTCATAAAGCCCAGGTTAAGAATTCCCCTGATCTAGGGAATGAAGCGGGGAGGTAGTGACAGATGCTACTTTCTTAAATGCTTGGCAAACTATTTCGACTCTTCCCATAGAGAAGAAAGCACATTTACAAGATCATACATAGGGGAATAGATTTAGAGATGGACAAGACCGCAGAGAGCTCATTGAGTGACTAGATTTTAGTCTAATAACCACTGCTCACCTCAGTTTTACAAGACAAGGGGGCCAAAATTCAGGGCCTTGTTCAGATCACACTGGAAGGATGTGTATGGATGTCAATTGGTGCCCTGACCCCAAATGCCACCATTTCTCTTGCCACCATACAACACTGTCTTATGCCCCTACCTCCCAACGTTGCTGTGAGGACCAAATGTGAGAATAATTGTGAAGCACAGTGCCTTGGCTTATAGTAAGTGCTACAGAAACGTTAGTTATTATCATTTATTAAATAATATTATTCTATATAGCTTAAAAACTTCCAAAGAAGCAACAAACCTAACTCCTCTCAAATGGAAAATGTATATTTGTGGTCATGGGAAATTGTCTTTAGCATTGGCACTGATAAGGGGATAGGGATTCATCTGGGTTTGAAATTCAGCATTCTTTCCTTTCTGAGTGTTTGATTCCAGAGACTTATTTTTGAGATTAGTGAATAGTAGTAGAAAGTTTATGTCTCCATTTTGATCCTTCTGCCCCTGGCCTCTGCCCTTTAAGTAGGGGAGAGAGAATTCTCACAGGTGTGCATGTGTATATATATCTCTGGGCATATCTTTAAATGACAGTTGATCTCCTCAGAGGATAGTTATTGCCTGGCGGCCATATCTAGTAAGGGATAATAAAGCATTGCTTTTGTGTTTGGAAAGAAGACCTGGGACTTAGTAACAACACATTTGGCCACAGACCTCAATCAAGTCACTGGATGCCGGTTCTCTGGTTAATCAGTGGCCAAAACATAATAATGAGTACCTGACATTTATGTAATACTTTAAGACTTACAAAGCATTTTGAATACTATCTCATTTGATCATCACAGTAAAATAACCTTAGAGCAGAGGTCCTTTTAACTATTTTTGCATCATGAACCCCTTTAGTAGTGAAGTAAAATCTATGGTCCCCTTTTCAGAATAATGGTTTTAAATGCGTAAGATAAAATGCATGTAGAATTACAAAGGAAATCAATTGTTTTGGAAGTTATAATTTTTTTTAAAGTTCAGTGACCCCAGGTTAAGAACCTAGGTACTATAGTAATTCTTTGTCTCTTTTTCAGGTGGGGAAACTGAGACTTGACCATAGTTGTACCAATAGTAAATGACAGAAGTGGGACTCAGTGCCAAGTCTAGTACACCATCCTTTTAGCTCTAAATTGAAGATCCTCTGATTCTTAGATAAATGGTTTGTTAAGAGGTCTATGCTATGTAATTCCAACAGAGATACTTACTAGTCAGCTCTTTCTTTTTCCAATGACCTGGTTCCTATGCTGGCCCACTTGGTTAGCCCTTTGACCTTTTAAAGAACTAGGAAGCAAGTCTGAGAATAGCTTAGTGGGTGTTTGAAACACTTGATCTTAGCCTATTAAAACAAGCACTGCCATGTTTAGATGGAGTTGGGATGCCCAGCTAAAATGAAAGGTTGCTCCTTTCCTTGGCCCAGAAGCAAGGTGCCTGTTAGGCAGTTTGTATATCCCTTCTGACACTTAAGACACCTTAGAACTGCATATTAAAGTCCCTTTCTAAATACAAGTCCATCTGGATGGAGTAGTAAAATGTAATGGTAAAGATCTCGGTGAAGGGGGGAGGCTAAGCAGGCCTTATAGCAACCTGTGCATCTTGGCAACTGCCCTTTTTAACATGAATAGATTTTTCTGTAGTTGCTAAGGCATAGCTGAGAAGGTGAGACTAGGTGGCCAGTCAGTTCATTTGAGGATCAGGCCTCTCTGCCTTGCTTTGGGATCTTTCTGGCCGTTTGCCTCTGCTTCCATTGAGAGCTAGCTCATGAATATAAGAGACATGTGGAGAATCAGCCAGATGACAGGCTAAGGAAATCTGATGCCAGAGATTTGTAGATCCATCCCTTGTGTGCATCTTTCTAAATGATAACAGCTATCTTTTATGTACTACTTTTATATTCTCTCATAAACAGTCTTGTTTTGATGGACTCGTGAAGGCCTGGGAAGATACTTTCCTGCTTTGGATTGGTGGGATTCAGATACCTCAGTTGAAGCCAAGGACAAACCATAGTGCAGTCCTGGTTTCCCTGGAATCAGTGACTGGCTGGGACTTTGCTGGGGTTTAGTGGATCTAGATAGTGTATCTTCTGTCCCTTGACTTGTCATTCATTCAGCAGGTTGCTGGCAGGAACCAACACTGGATCAAGTGGGAAGAGTAGTAGAGGAGGCTCTGAGAGTAATAGATATGGAGAAATTAGGTGTCTTACCTGTCTCCTGACCAAAGGACAGGATTAACATCTGGGTTCTAGTCTTGCTTGGAATTTTGTTTTATACACTTCCACCTATATGGTAGGAAAGAGGTTGTAAAAGGTAAGGTATGTAATTGGGTCATTAGAGCTGAATTTATTACTGGTCTCTGTAACTTGGCTGAATTCATGGTCCTGCCTTTCACCCACCCATTGCCATATGTACTCTTCCTCAGTTTCTACATTCATTAGATTGTCCCTGATTGGCCAACAATAGGTCCCAGGCTGAACCCTGCTTGGTCGTTGTTTGGGCCCTGGTTTGCTCAGAGTGAATATAAATGGCAATTGTTTCTGTTTTGACCAAAAACCCAGAAGGTCTTCCCAGATTTTTTTCTTTTTAACTAGGTAGAAGAAGCTATTCTCTTCCTCAAGTACTTACCTAGCCTTATCACTGAATGGGGTGTTGCCTCAGTCAGACTGAGACCTGGGAAAGACTTTAGCTTAAAAAGGACAGGGTCTCCTACTGTAGCTGGGGCCTTCTCCATTTCTTGCCACTGGACCCAGATGGCTCTGGAGGAGAAAGTGAGGCTGGCTTTGCACAGCTCTCCCTCACTTAAATCCAATTTACTTTCATGTCATGGTTCTCCTCTAGAAGGAAGGATAGACAAGAAACTCCTTGTAAGCCTCTTGAGGGCAGGACTGTCTCGGTTTTTTTTGTGTCTGTGTTGTATCCCTGTACCAAGATGTGGTTTGACGGAATCTAAATAGCTACCCTTAAGGCCCTAGAGGGTCACATGTGGCCCCAAGACCACAGGTTCCCCTTGCCTAGAACACTAAGCTAAGAGGTCCAGCCCTGTTCTTGAGATTTCAAATATTGGAAGTAGGTGAAACAATTTGGTGTTCTTTCAAGATATTTCAGTTTTGCTCATCCTTCAATGTCAGATGCAAATGCCAACATCAAGAGAGGGATAGGGAAAGGGAATAAGCTTTATTAAGCACCTACTATGTGTCAAAGCACTGTGCTAAGCACTTTGCAGATATTACCTCATTTGATCTTTAGAACCACTCTGGGAAGTAGGTGCTGTTATCAGCCCGTTTTACATGTTGTCATTTAGCCAATCTGATAGGTGAGATGTGGTACCTCATAATCAATAGTGATTTAGAGCATTTTTTTCATATGCTTATAGATATCTTTAATTTCTGACTCTGAAAACCTTGTTCATATCCTTTGATCATTTATCAATTGGGGAATGACTTGTGTCCTTAAAAATTTAATTCAATTCTATGTATATTTCAGAAATGACCTCAGACTCTTATGAGCTTTATGACCCTAGACAAGTCACTTAACCCCAATTGCCTCAGGGTGGGGGGGGCAGGGAAGATGGGGAATATCTTTTTACCTTTTTGTATTTCTAGAGTTTTAGCTTGGTGCTTGGAATGTAGAGAATGAATGGATAAATGTTCATCTCGTGAAGCTGAGATTAGGCAGGGAAGGTATCTGGTCCCTTAGGGTCCCAGTTATGTGTTCTGATTATAAGAAACTTCTTTGTATAGTATCTTATCTATTAATTGTTATGGACCTCATCAGTTGGTCAATAAGCATTTATTAAATGCCTGTTATATGCCAGGCACTGTACGAAGCTCAGGAGATTTAAAAGAAAAAAGTAAAAGAACAGTCCCTTTTTTCCAAGGAGTTCACAGTCTAATGGAGGAGACAACATACGGACAACTATGTACAAATATACTATATACAGGTTAAATTTGAAATAATTGGAGTGGGGGTAGGAGAAGAAATCAGAATTAATAAATAAGTTAAAACTAAATAAATTTCAGCGACTTTCCGAACTTGCTCCAAACACCCACTTTCTGGGTGTCCTTTTCTCTTGGAGACAACTTGGGGCATAGAGTTATGCCATTCAGGTGTGACAAGGTAAATAAAAGTTTTGTCTGGAAGGATCTTTGAGTTAAGCTGTGCACATATGTGGATCTGCAACTGTGCTGATTTGGTTATAAGATATAGGTGTAGGTTTATGGTCTTGTTCCTTATTCCAGCCTGTGGACCTCAGCTGACCAATTCCCCTACGGTGATTGTCATGGTTGGACTCCCAGCTAGAGGAAAGACTTATATGTCCAAGAAGTTGACACGCTACCTCAACTGGATTGGTGTCCCCACAAAAGGTATGGGTGGGTCTAATGCTGGTATGGTTTAACTTGGGGGAAGGGGTCCAGCTGTTGCTGAGTAGAGACAGCTTTGGGGGAGTTGGTATAGAGTTCAGAAAGGCCTGGGTCCTCACTATCCCACTTCTGATATTTACAAGTTATGTGACGTTGGGAAAATCACTTAACATTTCTGAAGTTTTCCATGTCAGTGTGAAGGCTTGTCTACTAAGCCTTATCAGCCTTATGTACAGTCAGGGCTGACTAGATAAAATGGTTGTAGGAGTCTGGTTGGAGTGTCTCTCTTCATAGGAAGGGATGGAGATTTGGGGGGAAAACCTGTATGTTTCACTTCAGTGTCTTCACAAATTATCTAAGTGCTTTTGGTAGAAGTGGTCCCCTATCTCTTCTGTATATGTTGGAGCTTTTCTGCTTTCTCTGATGTCTTGTCATGTTTCCTCCTTTTGTAGTTTTTAATGTTGGGGAGTACCGCCGGGAAGCCGTGAAGGCCTTCAGTTCTTATAATTTCTTTCATCCTGACAATGAAGAGGCCATGAAAGTTCGGAAGTAAGTGTATTTTGTCTCCCCTCCTCCACCTGACCCGTTTTCTTCTGGGTTTCTTCTCCCTTAGGGCATCTCCTTCAGCCATCCTCCTGGGCCTTATTTTTATCATCCTTTTTAAGGGGATGGAGAGAATGTGGAGTGCAGTGGCTCTTTTGGCTTGACGTCTAAAATGGGGGAGCAGGGACCCCGAAACCAAGATACTCCCTTTGTATGTGCCATATGGTGATGATGTTCCTCTCTGGGTCATATAACTTCAAGATTTTCCTCTGTTAATGCCCCTTAGATAATTGATGGATAGAAATTTATAACTCATGTTCGATTCATGTTTTATATTTGGAAAAATGAATATATTTTCATTTGCAGGGGAATATAAAAACCCATAAAGAGGAGATTCTCAAAACCTGGGTTGGGATTTATATAAGAATAAATTTACATGTGGTCTTCCTTATCTTGTCTAGAGAAAGGTCAAGAATGGCTGTTCTGGTTTGTGACAATCACTAATAACAGTGACCCAGAAGGAAGACATTAGCTAGGCTCCTTCAATTGATTTAGACTCTTTAGAGCTAACTTCTTATTAGTTTTAGCTCCCTTTTTGTCAGGGTAGTCAGTCCTAGAATAAGTGCTATTAAATAAAGCATTTTGGTCTTGGGGACTTTAGAAATATACCTATGAATTTATTCTGAGCCATTCCTGTTTCTGCTTATATCACTTTGCATCAGAGTCATCATATTCAACTCATGCCCCAGTAATATTCCATTGCATTCCTGTACCACACTTTCTGTAGCTATTTCCCTTTCACTGGGTATAGCTAGGCAGTTAGGTGGTAGAGCACTGGAATTGGAGTCAGGAAGACCCAATTTCAAATCTAACCTCAGACATTTACTAGCTGTGTGATCCTGGCTGTTAAGAAGATCAAATGAAATTATATTTGTAGAGTGCTTTATAAATATTAAAAGTAGTATGTAAATAGTAACTATATTTTGTTTTCATTCCTTTACTACCAGAAAAAGTATTGATAGAAATATTGTATATGAAGTCTCTCTGCCTTTGACCTGTTGAGGTCTATGCTAGCCGTGAGATCTCTGGATCACAGAGTAGGGCCATTTTAATAATTTTTTTAGTTGTCTTGGAAAACTTTTTATTTTAAACCTTTATTTTCATGTGGAAACTCTAAAATCCTAGGAATAGAGGCAAGGAGGAGATGCTCAGGAATACCTGAACAAGACCTTCTTCTGATGCTGTCTTCTGTGTTTTTGTGTATTGCAGACAATGTGCGTTAGCTGCCTTGAAAGACGTCCAGTTGTATCTGAAAGAAGAAAGTGGTCAGATTGCAGTAAGTTAAGACAGCAGTTGCCCTTCTATCTCTGATCCCATGCTTGGATGGTATTCCCTCACAGGCTTGAGTCCCAGACAGGTGTTCTGAGATTTCCCTAAGGCTAAAGCATTTTGCCTTCATTTTTACCCTTTAGAGAACTAGATGGAAAGAACTGTGCAGCGTCTCAGGAAGGGCCAGCAGATCAGGTATCCCGTAGCAATACTGCTTGTTGATGGTCTGGTCAACAAGATCATAGGTATTCATGTACATAGAATGATAAGCCTCAGTGGATAAAAGTGCTGGCCTGCAGTCAGGAAAACCCGAGTTCAAATCTGGCCTCAGGCACTAGCTGTGTGACCTTGGGCAAGTCACTTAATTTGTTTGCCTCAATATGCTCAACTGCATAACGGGCTAATAACAGCACCCACTTTCCAGAGTGGTTCTAAAGATCAAATGAGATAAGATTTTTAAAGTACTTAGCACAATGCTTTGACACATAGTAGGTACTTAATAAAGCTTATTCCCTTCTCTTATCCCTCTCTTGATGTTGGCATTTGTACTTGACATTTAAGGATGAGCAAAACTGGAATATCTTGAAAGAACACCAAATTGCTTCATCTGCTTCCAGTATTTGAAACTTCAAGAATAGGGTTGGATCTCTTAGCTTAATGTTGCAGGCATGGGGAGCCTGTGGTCTTCTTGGGGCCACATGTGGCCTCAAGGCTACAGGTTCTCCATGCTTAGTTCAGCCTTTCATTCCCCAAGTATATCTGCTTTCAGAGTCTTTGTGCAGAAGAAAGAAATTGCGTTTCAAAGACTGAGCATAGAGAATCAGCTTGGATTCTTTCTCAGCTCAGATTCAAGTTCTCATTTGAGTGAAAATAATCTGAGTGATGAATAAAATCCAAAGAAGAGGGCTGTTTTGGGACATGAAGCTTCCTGCTGGGAGTTAGTATGAGCTTAGATTTTTGTCTAGAAAAGTTAGTCAGGAATAGATTTAGTAAAAATAGTGAAAAATTCAAAATTCCAAAAAAATGACGAAAAAAATGTATTCTCTTCTCTCCTTCAACAATACTTAACAGGTTTTTGATGCCACCAATACCACAAAAGAAAGAAGAGACATGATCCTTGAATTTGCAAAAGAAAATGACTTTAAGGTGAGCCCAAATGACGGAGATGGGGACTTTGATCCAGAGCATGGGGGTAATATGCCTTGAGGTTCAGTTGATTGTCAGGTCTAGACACAGCTCAGTTTCCCTGTGGGGCTGTTTATCAGAATGCCTTACGGAGTGAACATTTCTATGGAAATGTTCACCCTCTGAGTGACTTGGGGGCTTTGGGAATGGGAGGGGAGAGGATGAGCCTCTTAGAATGTATGGTTTCCTTCCAAGCCTAACTCAAGTACCACCTTCTCTGTGACGCCTTCCCTAGCTTGTGCCTCCCCACCCCTAAACTTACCTTTGTTATTTATGTACTCTTCTGTGTGCACATTGTTTCCTTATAATGCTCCAAGAAGGCAAGGGCAGTTTTGTTTCTGGTATCCCTTCCATCTAAGACATAGTACCTTGCATGAAGAAGGTACTTAATAAATTGGTTGATAGCATCCATGATTATTTACATTCATGGTTTTTTCCCCCAGGTGTTTTTCATCGAGTCTGTGTGTGATGACCCTTCTGTAGTTGCCTCCAACATTATGGTAAGAGCAGAAAGTTTGCCCCAGTGCTGAGAGGCAAGATTCCTTGACTTTCAGAGCAGGGCATGTGTGGTAGGCCTGTTTCAGACAAGAATACTTTATCTAAGTGAAGCTTTCAGGAGAGTATCTTAAAGGAGCCAGATTGAGCCCTGGGGAGAGGAGTGGTTCAAATAAGCAAGTCTTGGGGGTTATAGGCTGGATTCATGCATCAGTTAAGCAATCTGTAAGCTGTGGTAAAGTAGATAGAGCGCTAGGCCTGGAGTCAGGAAGACCTGATTTCATATCTGGCCTTGGACTCTTCCCTGGACAAATCACTTAACCCTGTCTGTCTCAGTTTCCTCCTCTGTCAAATGAGCTGGAGAAGCAAATTACAAACCACTCCAGTATCTTTGCCAAGAAAACCCCAAATGGGCCACAGAGTTCCATACTAAAGGACATGATTGAAGCAACTGAACAACAACCAATTAACAGAAATGCCCTGAGAGAGAGTGAGAATGATCTAATATATTTATTCACAGCTAAAATCCCAGGTAACAGAAATCTGCTCACATGTATATACATGCCATGTTTTGTAGGACTCAGAAAAATCAAAGTAGGATTCACATGAGATTGTGGGACCTAGTTAAACTGTCTCCCCTCAAGTAGATCATGTGTAAAACTCTGCTTCCACACTTTCTACTTGGGGAAAAATATTATAGTAGACAAATGGAAATGAAATTAAATGAGTAATCCACCAAACTGTATTTCAGTTTTGATATGATACTATTTGACACACTGACAGCACTAAATGAAGGAGTCACAATAGACCTGTCATCCTAGATGAAGGAGCCTACATTTGTTTTCCTCCTTATTTTCTTAGACACTAGACCCATAGGTGTTCCTAAAGTGATAGCAGTCACTTAGTTTTTAACCCGTGGTCTGTGAACTTAGGTTTTTTGTTTTTTTAGTTTTCTGGTTGTAAAGAAGGGTTGTAACCGATGGAATGAACAGTGGGAAAGAGGAAACAAAACCAAACACGGAAAAGAAAGAGAGCATGTATTTTGTTTCAATCTGCGTTTAAATTCTGTTCTTTCTAGATCTTTCTCTGATGTAGACATCTCCTCTCATCCGGAGTCTTTTAGAGTTGTCTTATAACCTTGTGTTGCTGAAAAGAGTCCAGTTTATCAAAGTTGGTTGTCAGACATATAGGTTTTTTTAAAAAATTATTTTCATACCTGATATTCCTATACAATTGGTTTCTTTTGTGGTTGCATTTTTTAAAAAAGATTTTGTGACCACAAAGACATTATTCTGAGAAAAGGGGTCCATTCCTAAGCTATTTATAGGTCCATTCAAAGACTGCCATAACACAAAAAAAAGACTGGGAACTTCTGTTGGTGAATTGTTAAAGGGAAGAATGGAAACCTTAGGGAAATCCGTTTATGGTAGTAATTTAAATCAAGAGTTTCACTGAATTTCTTATTCTCTGAAGTTTCACCTGGGAATAAAGCAAGTTTCACTAGCTTTTAAATAATGATCTTGTCTGTAATGGTCTATAAACTCAAGATTTATTTCTCAGTGAAGTCATTCGGTCAGCTGTCAGCATTTGTTTGGGTGTAAACCATTTGTTTGGGTACTCATACCACTCCCGCTTCTCCACCTTTGCAAAAGATAGGGACCAGACTTTGATTTAATTAGTTCCTGAGGGACTAGCTCCCTCCGCCTTTGTAAGCCAGACCCCATTTTCTGCAACTCATTTTTTTAAGGAGTTTCCTGGAGAATACTGAGTGACTTGCCCCAGGTCACATAGCCAGAATGTATCAAAGGCAAGACTTGAACCCATGAACAGTGCCTGGCACATTTTAGGTGCTAACTATATGCCTTTTTAATTGACTTTCTGGCTCCAAGACTATTCCTTATCTACTATGCCAGCCTGCTAAATTTAGTATTGCAACAATGGTGTAAATTAGAGATATCTATGGTGCTCTTGGCTCTCTAGGTGGTGCAGTGGATAAAGTTCTAGGCCTTGAAGTCAGGAAGATTATCTCGCTAAGTTCAAATCTGGCCTTAGACACTTAGTAGCTGTGTGACCCTGGACAAGTCGATGAACTCTTTTAACCTCAATTTCCTCATCTGTCAAATGAGCTGGAGAAGGAAATGGTAAACTGCTGTAGTATCTTTGCTGAGAAAACCTCCAAAAAAGGGTCACAGTGAGTCAGCTGTGACTGAAAAACAACAGCAACAAATGGTGCTCTTAATAGAAATACCACGTAGCCAAGGATGAGATATTTGGAAAATGGAAATAAGAAGAAAACTGGACCAAATTTTGAGGAGCACCTTTGACTTTCCTTTGCATCCTCTGAAGTTGATAATGAAGAGAAGGCGGGATTTAAATAAACCCTTTGGCCATCCTACTCTTGTTTTAGCCATTTATTTAAAAGTTTTCACTTGGCAAGTTTTTATTAGTAGCGTAGTTGAGAAACTCAACTATTATCACCTGGTTTCTCTTTTATCTGGCCTTGGTGAAAAACAAATGGAAGGGAGTAGGCAGATTGGGGCTCAGTGACCCACAAACATGTCAGAATAATTGAGAGTGAACACTAGGCTTTGTTTCTGGGATGGGAGGAGGAAATGGGACTCGGAGGTAGGGGTACTTCCCAAATTACCCCCTTTTAGCATCCCACTTCTTAGTTCTGGGCACATAGTAGGCACACAGTACATACTTATTAAGTTAACTGGAGGGTCAGACTGTCTGGTGACTTAGTCATTGAGTTCATAATGAAACATTAAATCATCAGACATCCATACGTGGTCATTACTGGATCTCTCTGGATACCTTTTCCTCTCTTCAGTAAGGGTGCCCTCCAGCCATCTGTCCTTCCTCCTACCCTTGGTGCCCTCACCCTCTTTATATTCAGTTTCTGACTGTACTCAAATTTTTTCAACACTGGGTATTAGGATAATCTTTTTTATCCCGAGGCCTTCTGTGCTTTCCCCTATTGAGAGCCCCAAATCCTGATTAATCTGAACCGAAAGCTTTTCTGTATGACTCATCAGCTGCTTTTTTGTGTTGTTGCAGGAAGTTAAACTTTCCAGCCCTGATTATAGAGATTGCAGCTCAGCAGAAGCCATGGAAGACTTCATGAAGAGAATTGATTGCTATCAAGTCAACTACCAGCCTCTTGACCCAGATAATGATGATAGGTAACTCGAAATGGCCCTATTTTGACATTCACTTCTGTGTGCCAAGGAAAGATTCTTAAGACGATCTTAAGGCTTGTTATTGTTAGCATAATTATCATTAATTCTAAAACCTTTGAACGGTTTGTTAAAGTTGCACTCTTTATGCTCACTGTGTTCTTGCAAGCTTCTCAAGTTAAGGCAGAATCAAGTCCCAAGTGATAAAGCCAAGGATGCTATTTCCTGGTCCCTTGCTGTGGGCCTAAGATTTAATTTTATTTTCCCAAAAATCAATTTGGGATTCTGATAATTGACTTTTGTGAATCATCTGACTTAAAGGATTTGTGAATAGTGACTTGTAGCATCTGACTTCTAGCATCAAATTCAGTCTCTTCTATTTGATATTTAAAACCCTTCACTCTGTTTTTCCAGACTTAGTAGTCATTACTCTGTTTTGTATCCCCAGAATCTATCACAGGGTTCGGCCTATTTTTGTTCTCAGTGATGTCCTACTCTTTGTGACCCCATTTACGGTTTTCTTGGGCAGAGATATTAGTGGTTTGCCGTTTCCTTCTGCAGCTCATTTGACACATGAGCAAACTGAGGCAAACAGGGTTAAGTGACTTGTCCAGGGTCACATAGCTAAGAAGTATCTTGAGGGCAGATTTGAGCCCAGGTCTTCCTGACTCCAGGCCTGGCACTCTGTCCATAGTACCACCTAGCTGCCTCATAGGTACTTGGCATATAGTAAGCACTTAATGCTTACTGATTGATCCTTGCATACTCTGGTTTTATGTCACACACCAAGGACATTGTCTTCTGCTTTTATGCCTTTTCCCTGGCTGTGCCCCATGCCTGAAAGGGACTCCTTCACATCTACCTCATAGAATCCAGTTTCCCCCAAAGCTCTACTCAGGAGCCACCTTCTCTATGAGACCTCTGCTGATCTCCCTCCAACTGTTAGCATTCTCTTACTCCCACTCACTTTCATATGTTTGCTGATTGTTTAATTTACTTTTTGAAGTGAGTGGGAATAAGTATATTGGGGCCATGGACGTCAAGACTGCCTTAACTCATCTCTTCATTCCTTGATACATTGATTTTTGTTATCTTTCTCTTTTCCTTTTCCCACGCACTATAACCCCAGCATCTAGTGGGAGAAGTCAGTCTATATTCTGCCTGTATTAAGCAGTTTCTTTGTTTGGATTTGGGGGCTCTGGGATTGGTGTCTGCAATATGCCAGGCTCAGACCTCTTGGCTTTTGGGATTATCCCAGCCACTGTTTTAGCTAGATGAGGGTGTTAAGAGAGAAATAGTCATTATGTGGCACATTTGGGATCTGAAAAGGGGGGACTGTGATGGATTTGTGTTCATCTCTTCAAGAGTGCATAACAAACCCTTTTCCATGCCTTTTTATCCTCCATGATTCTTGCCTATATGTTTCCATGAATCCCCCATAGAAGAGCTACCCAATGGATGGGAAGACTTCCTCTAATGTTCCATGGATAAAATACTTGGGCTGTCCATTGATTTATATCTATTCCATTTATATCTGTTCCTTGCTCTCACTACATCATTGTCTCACCTTGACTTTTTAGTTGTATGTGTCCTCGTGATATAAAAGTCATCACTGATCGTATGCTTCCTGCTATTACTCCCATCTACCCCATGAGTGGATTTTCTTTGCCTTTTAGTAACTGGCAATTGCAATTCTTCTGAGAGAAATAGTCACACATTTCGTAGATATATAATGTCACTTTGAGAATATTCATGTCATTTTATTCCTTCTCTGAAGGAACAGGGCACATAACACTAATGTCCATGCTAAAAAATAGGATGAATGGATTCCTTTGCTCTCAAGGAATTTGTAGCCTAATTCTTGAATTCTCTCAAAGAATTCTTGTTGAAAAGGTTAAGTGGCTTTAAATTGAATTATTTTTAGAATTTCTTTTTTTGTCACACTAACATACATGAATATTTCCCTATACAAAGAGGAACAAAAAGATTGAATATGGCACCATTAATCTCTGCCAACTGCCATTCATGGGGCAGGCAAGCCAGCCAAAGTGAAGCAAGGTACCCTTGGGGGAAACAGGGAAGCAATGTATCCAGGCAAGTCAGACTACCACCATCTCTTCTCATTCCCTGATGGAGACAGCACAGGACTCTGAACCTGAGGGCCCTGGGAACAGCCGTGTCCTCCAGAGCTGCTGCCAGCCCATTCCCCACAGCCATCACTGAGCGAAGAAATCATTGCGGAGAAGAATCGTTCCTCAGTCACCACTGGCAGTAACCACTGGCCAGCTGCCACCAAGATGGATAAACATGAGAATGGCATCACCCCTACATTATTGGTCCTGCTCTTAGGCCAGCCCTCCTTGCCATCATTCTGGGCCGCTATCCCTGTAGAGATATACAGGGATATATTTATACATAGGCACAGTTATTGAAGACCCAGAAAAGAAAGTTAATTGTCACCAAAGTCTTTAGCACAGCCTCAGAACTGATGTATTTGCCATTGTACCCTAACACCACAGGAACTTTACATCTGACTTGCAACTAAAATGCCCTGTACGTATTGTCCACCTTCCATTAGAGTATTAGTTCTTTGAGAGCAGAGATTGACTAGTTCTTTTTGCATATACCAAGTACTTTATTCATTTATTCATTGTTTGTAGCTTTGGTTTTCTTACATTTTAAATTTAATGTGATTATTAATGTTATAATTAACTTTAGCGTTAATATTGAATATGATGGGATTTAAATTTAGTGTTACAATTTTAACACTGCATATGTGTTTTTCCCTTCTGAACACCCCATCTGCCTAAAAATGGTTTATGGATATGCTTTTCTTCTGTTTTTAAAGTATCACTATGATTAGCT
This sequence comes from Pseudochirops cupreus, assembly GCA_028627135.1. Classification (NCBI taxonomy): domain Eukaryota; kingdom Metazoa; phylum Chordata; class Mammalia; order Diprotodontia; family Pseudocheiridae; genus Pseudochirops; species Pseudochirops cupreus. Next base: position 447,117,601 of record CM053581.1, read on the forward strand.
CTCAGCTCTTGCCCTGCCATGGAGAAAAAACCCAACTCATAACAAATAAGTATAGTCCCACCAAATAAATTCACACATTGAAAGAGCTTTTTACAGGAGACTGAGATGTTGATGCACAATCCTGCTTTGGTTCATTCTCCCTGTGGTTTGGGTTTCTATACAGGGATCTATCACTGATCAAGGTGCTTGATGTTGGTCGGCGATTCCTGGTAAACCGCGTCCAAGATTACATCCAGAGCAGGATCGTCTATTACCTCATGAACATCCATGTCCAACCCCGGACCATCTACTTATGTCGCCATGGGGAGAGCGAATACAACATCCTTGGGAGGATTGGCGGAGACTCTGGCTTGTCCATCCGGGGGAAGAAGGTAGGAGCCAAGAGCAGAGTGGGTATGCTTCCTCTTCAATTAAGGGAGATAATCATGTAGTCTGGTAAAGGTAGGTGGGAGGGTGAATTTTCTTACACTATGGATGAAAGACAGGGAAGCAATGAATTTCTGGGGCTAAGGAGCACAAGGTGTGTGCGCTGGCAATGTGCCTGGACTCCAGGGCTCTGGTTCTTTGGTTAGCCATAATGATGAGAGGCAGTGCTGTGTGGCAGACTATGAAGGGTGATTTCTCTACTTCTCAAGAGTTTACAAAGTAGTGCCAAGCTCCAGCGTCCAAACTCCATGTTGTTCCTTGACAAATTTTAGTTCTCCGTTGCCCTGTGCAAGTTCCTTGAGGAGCAAAATTTGAAGGACCTTAAGGTATGGACCAGTCAGCTTAAAAGGACCATCCAGACAGCGGAAGCCCTGAAGCTACCTTATGAACAGTGGAAGGCCCTTAATGAAATTGATGCTGTAAGTGTATCTATTTGGCCATTGCAGTTAGAAGATCTGGGGTTGAAGGGTAGAGGAGGGTGTTTTCTTTTTCCCCCCATTATTTTTTAATTTAATTACAAATATTTTAAATAAACTTAAGTACAAAATGAGAAAAGAAAAACATTGCCATGTATATAGCAAAACATGAGAAGAATTAATATAAAGCAATAAATTTTCATTTCAAGAAGACCTCTGTAATAAATACTCCACATTATTTTCAAAGCTGTTCCTCTTTGCTTCCTTATGTTTTCTTTTGTCCTCTGAAATGCACCTTTTTCTTTATATTTTCCCCTTACCCCCACCCCACAAAAAGGCTACAATGAATTGTGGATATATACATACATACATACATACATATATGTATGTATATATACGTATATATACATATATATACGTATATATACATACACATACTCTTAAATGCATTTATGTAAGACCACATTGTATCATTTCTAACTAGCCGTTTCAGGTGTTTCCATACTTTGCTAAGTCTATCAGCTCATCATTTCCTACACCACAACAATATTCTGACCCAATCACATTCTCTCTGGGAGATTGTGAGAATTTTTCCCCAAAATTTTCTGCATTTGAAGGGCATTTTCTTAATTTAGCTAGGTTAGAAAGAGGGTGAGTGAAGGGGACACATATCCATGCAGGTAATCTTGATGTTCTAACAAGTCTTCTCAGCTTTGGCCCTGATGGTTTAATAGTGGCATCTTTTTTGTGGCTGTGTATGTGACATCTGATTATTTTTCTTCAGGGAGTCTGTGAAGAGATGACCTATGAGGAGATCAAGGAGACTTATCCTGAGGAATATGCTCTTCGTGATCAGGACAAATATTATTACCGCTACCCTACTGGAGAGGTATATTTGTTGGGGTGTGGCTTTCTCCTCAAAAGTAGCTAGGTCACCTTTTTATCTGCATTCATTCCCTCATTCACCAAATATGTATTGACTACTGTGATGCAATGGTCCTGTGTAGCTGGAGGTGCTCACTGGGCCTTGGATCGGGCTCAGAGCAAAGTTTATTTTGGGTATTTCAGTCTCCGCTTTGCATATAATAAGACAGTCAGTAGATAGGCTTATAGGAGCTTAGACCAAAGGCAGGAGTATGAAGCTTAAAGGGAAGAAAGAGGTTGTTGGTTCCTAAACCTTATGTCTTCTGAATGGGCTGAAGGGAAAGTTTCAGTGGATGGTGATTCTCTCAGTTTGAGCAAAATTGATATACAAAAATCCATAACTTTCACAATTTGCCTCAAGATTTTGATTTTTTTAAAAAATCTTTTCCATTTAGATTTTGTTTTTATGTTTCCAAACCTGTCAGTTTAAAAAGGGGTTTTCAGTTGAGATTATTTTGCTATGAAACTTAATAAGATACTGTCTTAATGCTAAAACCTAAAATTGTTCAAACAAATCTGTAAGACTCCTTGTAGTTTCTAGTCTGGCCAGCCTGGAATTACTATATTTAAAAAAAAAATCCCTTCTACATCACCGTGGCAAGTGTTCATTCATTCATTCATTCATGTTTTCTCCTCATAGGGTATGATTTAGTCCCCTAGCATTTGTAGATGCAGTTGTCGTGATGTCCTTGCCTTGGATGAAACTTCTGTAAATCTCTATCCCTTTTGTCTTGCAGTCTTATCAAGACCTAGTTCAACGCTTGGAGCCAGTGATCATGGAGTTGGAAAGACAGGAGAACGTATTAGTGATTTGCCACCAAGCCGTCATGCGTTGCCTTTTGGCCTATTTTCTAGATAAGAGTGCAGGTATTTCCTTTTTTGTGTGTGGGGATGGAAGGTACTGGTTTTGACATTGGCATTCAGCAGCTTCAAGACAGCGATGTTTGTATTTTGTAATTCAGAATTCCGGTATCCCAACTCCAAGCCCTTTGTGACTCTGATGTTCCCTCATGATTCCTGTCTTCTCTTAGTTCCTCTCCTTTAGGAAACTCTGTTTATAAACCTTTTATGTAGTACATATTTTTTCTATATCTTTTAGTTTAGCACAGTTGCTTTCTGTGAAAACTCTTTGGTCATACTTTGAAAACTTTGGTCATACTTTAATCAAACTGACTTTAGGGAAAGAGTCTCGATATCCTGAAGCCATCTAGAGAGGTGTTAATGGAGCTTTGGCTGAATCTTCAACATGCTGGCTTCATTATGAGTTTTCTGTGACTTTTAGACCTTTCTCTGCTGTAGGGAGATGAGGTCTTTGAGATGCCTTGTTTTAAGGCCCACTGTGTATGGCTCTATGATGGAGATCATGTCTGTTTTGTTTTCCTTTCCTTAGATGAAATGCCGTATTTGAAATGTCCCCTCCACACAGTGTTGAAATTGACACCTGTGGCGTATGGTAAGTGACTTCCCTGTGGTCAAAAGACCTTGTCCCATATGCTTTAGACTTCTTTTGGGGCAGGGTGGGGCATTCCTAATTAGCTGGACCTATATTCTTTTAAACATTCTATTTCCCTATCCCTTAGGTTGCCGAGTGGAATCTATTTATTTGAATGTGGAAGCAGTAAATACACACCGGGAAAGGTCAGAGGTGAGTAGCCATCCTGATGCCTCTGGCTTCAACCCAAGAGAGTGGCTTTTGAAAGCAAAGGACTTTTCTAGGGGCAGCTATAGTGGCCTTTTATGGAGTGGGAAGGGACTAGTGAATATTAAACATCTCTAAATAAAGTCCTCATTGTTGGTTTATGTATTCAATGCTATTGAGTTGACTCTCGTGATAACTTTTTGTTTGAAATAGGCTCGATTTTGTCCTCTCCTTTTTCTTTTTATGAATATTAGACCTATCAGGTTTTTTCTCCCCTATCTGTGTCATGATCAGTCTTTTCACATTTTTTTCGCCTCCCTATTGATACCATCTGACTTGAGAATTCTTTAAAAAAAACAAAAACAACTTTTCCATCATCTTATTTCTTCTCTTCCTTCAGATCTAGAATTTCAGTACTAGGTTTTAGATTTCATTGGTTGAATTAACATTGGTAATCACAGTTTGGGCTTTGGTATAGAATGACCAGGAATAGAAAAAAACAGGGAGATTGGAGAGAATGGAATGAGAGACTTTTCCAAAATCATTAGACCCCAAGTCTGTGTGCTCTGGGATCTGGCTGATTTCTCCTTCATAAAGATTTGAAACCAATCAGGTTGGATCTCTGACAGGAGAAGTCAGTTGGGACCAACCTGAAAGTAAGTTTGTACCCACTTTTAGGTAAGTTTATCTGTGTAGAGGATAACTAAGAAGTCTTGGGTTTACCTACATCTCTTGATAAATACTGTATGTGGGATATGAGACCAATCACTCAACTAATCTCTTAGACTCCTAAAGCAACTCTCTAAATTCAGTAAGTTGCAAAGATAGAGATTTTCCCCTTGAAATTACAATTCCAGTCCCTGTCTATCAGTATATAATATTCTTTTGCCAGGGATATGATTCAGATTCCCCTTTCCCAGCAGGGCATCCCTAAGGAGGAATCTGATCTTAGGACCTTATCTCAAAATATTTGCTCAGAATGCTTTCTGGTCTACAGTAGGGGAATTTGACCTAGCTGGGTCTGAATAAAATTAAATAGGTACTGTGAAGGCTGGAAAAGCCATCCTACCACCTTCTTCTTAAGTGAAGATCTTGGCCTGGGCCAGTGATTGGGCAGAAAGGCCCTTGTTGTGGTTTTTTTCTAGGTATAGTTAGGTTGAAGGGCAAATTCCTGGTTTTGGGGCTAATGAATCAGTCCTGAAACTGACTCCTGACCCCTGGCCAGAATCTAAACCAGCAGCTCTCAACCTGTGGGTCGTGACGCCTTTGGGGGTCAAACGACCCTTTCACAGGGGTTATAGGGGTTGCCTAAGACTGTCAGAAAACACATATTTCTGATGGTCTTAGGAACCGCTCCTCTATCCGTCTCCACATGCAGCATTAGGAAGGTTGAGAACCACTGATCTAAACCATCTCAAATAGAGTAGGACCTCACTCTCTTTTTTTAGAATAGGTCTTATAGAAATTCCATCCTGTCTCTCAGGAACTTATTCATCCAGTTTAAAGGTTAACTTGTGCTGTTGGTCCTGGCTGGCTGACTTCTGCCCCTACTAACAAAATGATCAGTATCATAGTCAACCCGCTCATGAACCTGTGTATTTCTTTCTTTCTTTTTTTTTTTTTTTGGTGAGGGCAGTTGGGGTTAAGTGACTTGCCCAAGGTCACACAGCTAGTTTTTGTGTTAAGTGTCTGAAGCTGAATTTGAACTCAGATCCTCCTGACTCTAGGGCTGGTGCTCTATTCACTGTGCCACCTAGCCACCCCAGGACCTGTTTATTTCTTGTCCTAAGCCTGCAGAGGCTGTAAGTAGTCTCACTGAAAGATAGATTTGTTCTGGTGAGAAAGGCTCCTTGATGCTGGATTGGGGATACTCTGGGGAGAATGCATGGGAAGGTAGGGGAGGAGCCCCATTTATTTCTCTCTGCTTGGGAGTTGTTGACTGAACATTTTCCTCACGAGGTCATTTTCCCTTGGTGACTTGCTGTGTAATCAGCAGCTCAGTGGTATATGGGGCCTGCAATCAGGGAGACCTGAATTCAAATCCAGCCTCAGATACTTCCTAGAATTATGACTCTGGGCAAGTCAGTTAACCTCTTTTTGCCTCAACTGTCTCACGGGCATAATAACAGCACTTACGTCCTAGGTTATTGTAAGGATCAAATGAGATAATAATTGTAAAGCACATAGCACAGTGCTTGGCACAAAGTAAGTGCTTTTTATAAATTAATAAAATAGCATAATAAATAAATATCATAAATATCATTATTATTAATATGATTGATCAAAATCTAGAAACAGAACAACTTTTTTTTTCCTTCCCCACCCCTGTCCCTTTCTCCCTTCAATTTCCCCCCATAACTGTCGCCTTATCTCTTTTGTCTTGATTAGGAAGCAAAGAAGGGACCTAACCCGCTCATGAGACGTAATAGTGTTACCCCACTAGCCAGCCCTGAGCCCACCAAAAAGCCTCGCATCAACAGCCTTGAGGAGCACGTGGCTTCCACTTCTACTTCCCTGGCCAGCTGCCTGCCCCGGGAGGCACCCACGCAAGTTAGTTGACTTCTTTTTCCTTCTTTCACTTCTGAGCCTATTGCATAGAAAGATAATCCTATTAAGGTTCAGTTATCTTCTTTCTAATATGCCTTTGTAACCCCCTTTTCAGGGGAGAACACAGAAGTCCTTTGTGTATGATCCTTTGGAATGGGTAATAATAGCATGGTGGCATCTTCTCACTTAGTGCCTGATAGAACTGCATGGACACCTGCTTTCCAAGCAGGTTTCCTTTACTTGGCAGACTCAGACAGAGCAAGAAGAAAGCAAGGAATTAGTGCATTTTGCGCTCTTCACTCATGGAGAGGTTAGCATTACACAGTGGCCGGTTCGATAATGGACCCATGGCTGAAATATGGAACACCTCCCAGTAGGGCCTCATCTGACTAGAGGTCATTAGCCAAAAAAGTATTTTGTGCTCCACTGACTGACCAAATCCTATTTAGTGCTTATCCTATATATTCTCTGTCCTGTATGTCTCTGCCTGTTAGAGGGGAAAGCATTTGGAATCACTGACCAAAGCCACTTTTGTGGGGCAGTAGTGAGTGGTAGCAGAAGCCCCAGTTGCCAGTGAATCAGTCATGACTGGCTTGCCAAGCTAACCCTGAAAATTGTCACTGGCATCTGATGGTTGACTATAGGTGGGGAAGGGTGATGGGGGTGAGCGCGATACATTTAATGCAGTGGAGCCGAGTTTTTTTTTTCCCTAAAAGACAGTTTCTTAAAGCTATTTAGAAACCTGTTGTAAATCCCTCCCCCTAAATGTAGGTAGCACCAGTCTTACCAAATAGAACCACCATCCCTTTCCTTCTGAACTCAGTCTTTGCCTTTTTTCCTTCTAATCTTTTCCCTGACCCTTTGCCCCCCCCCTCAAGAGTTAAGCCAGGCTTCAAAAGATTAGTGCTAAAGATTTTCTAAATTTGTGATTGAGAACAAGGTTTATATTGGAATGGTTTGCATTTTGAATTGAATTTTCTGCTTTGTTAGCTACAGATTACTCCCAGCATTAGCCATCGCCAAGCTCCCTGATTCTGCCCCATTGTTATGATCTCTACTTTTTTTTTAACAAAACTTTTTTTAAAATAAAGCCTATAATGTCTGATATTTAACATTCCTGTGAAAATAGTGGAGAATTTATAGGACTTGGGGAGAGGGAACAGGAGTGGTATCTGATGACTCTTCCACCCATCGTGTCATGCTTGGCAGTTGACCTTTGATCCCTACAGTAGGCGACTATTGGCAGGTGTCCGACATATGTTATAAAGTACAGATGATGCAATGTGTACGTTCTTCCATTTTCCCTCCAAATTTACATTTGGTACTGTAGCATCTTTGGGGAGGGGTGAGGCTGAGTCTCTCCATCTTGCTCCATTCTAGTACCAATCAGTACCAAACTTTTACCCATCCTATCCCTCCTTAGGCTGGCAGCCTGGTGGCCCTCTGGTCACAGTGGCTCGCCATGCATATCTCTGGTTTAGTGCAGACACTTGACTGATCAGCTTTCTTTATCCCTATTGCAGCTCAAAAATCCCAAAACTCAAGCAGTCTCCCCAAAGTTGCCCCGCACCCCGGCATAGGGTCATGATGCCCGGCTACCATGTTTTTTTTAAGAGGACATCGTCTGGTTGTCTAGGCATTTGGAATTGCTAGCAATCAGCAGGGTAAACTTGAAGTCATAGCTTATCCCGTAGCAATAGAGTTTGCCATGATAACACTAATTCCTGATTTCAAATGCTGTTTTTGTCTCTTCCCTTTTCCTACTGACCTTTCTCTCCACTTTTCTTCTCTCTGCAGCCTTTACTAGGGAAAGCCTGTTTGTAAGTATTTTTCTCCAAGCTATTTATAACCCCTTCCTCCGTCCTCCCATTCCCCCTGTTCTCCCTTCTTTGGGGTACTACACAGTTTGGAGTCTGGCTTGTGAAGCCTATAGGCCTGTGGGTGGGAGTTTAGGGGAAAGAAAAGATTTTTGAAAAAGTTGGACCATCTTATGATTCAAGTTGTTTTCTTTATCAATTTATGATTTTCTTTATCATAAAGCTCTCTGTCAGTGCCATTGCTTTCCCATTGGCTGCTCCTGCTGTTCTGAAGATCTACTTGGTCTGCTGGGTTTCTGTTTGCAATTGGTGATAACATTGAACGCCACCTGGGTCTCAGATGTTGGGAAACAATTCCCAACCTAGGCATCTGTCTCCCTTTTAGGCCACATTGCCTCCTATCAGAACCTGATGAGCCTTAGTAGTTAAGGAATGAACTTTAGGTTTCCCATTGGTGCTGTTTCATCAAGCATATTGTGTGATTCTTTTAAAAGGTCTATTTCTATGTGAAAATAGCAAATTAACCACTTCCATGGGCTTTTAACCTTTTGTGTTAACCTCCTCTTTCTTGGCCATCAGTCAGGGAGGTTCTAGTAGCAGGCCCTGGGAAGTTCAGTATTTCAATAGCAATCTGTTGGCAGCCTGACTCTTTCCTGCCCATTTCCTTATTTAATGAGTCAGTTTACTTTGTCCAATATGCAAAATTAGAAAGAACTTAAGATTTCTGCCTGATAAATTTAGAACAGTAGATTATTTCTTTAAAAAATGAGAGTGTTCAGCCCCTCCTCCTTCAGAGAAGGAGGGTCACTATAGTTTTTGTGTGATCTAGGCTCAGTTTATTTGTGCTTTGGCCACAATATTTCCATTTTACCTCCCCTTAAACAATAACCTCCATGGTAGGAACTATTTTAGCTAAGCTTAGTTACAAATAGGACTTTTGCCTTGTATACCTTTTTCTAACCATTTACTTAATAGAGGGGAAGTAGGGTGTCTCACCTCTGACACTTGTTTATAATCTCTGCTGGTATTTTAAAATTTCATTACAAAAGGAAATAGACGAAAAGATCATTGTCTTCCCATTCTATTTTTCCTTCTTGTGCCCCTACTCTACATTTAAAGGACAGATTGTCTGTTGTGTGTTCTCCAAGTTTTAGACTTACTAACATTTGAATAGAGAAACATGGCTCAGTGCATCCGACTTCTCTCTTTTCCCTGGCATCCTTGAGTGGCAGCATCTTGGCTTGTGTTAGGACTAGCTGTTCCAAGGAAATGAGATGCAGCTGTTTGGGGTAGTATTGTATGGAGGGCTTCTACAACATTTCCCTCCTATCCTTCTGTCCCTTCTCTCAATGTGTTCTGTGGGAGTAAATCATGAGGGGGTGTGTGTGTGTCTGTGTGTCTGTCTGTTGGTCTATGCTTGGTGGCTCCCTGGAGTATCATTGTATATGTAATGCTTGCCATAACCCTGGTATGTTGTTTTAGAGACCTGGTTTGTGAGAGGACTATAATAGTTTTGCATCTTAAGATACAAGAGGCATCTGGACCGTTCCTCTTGCCCCTCTCTCCCAAGGTGATGCTTTGGTAGTAACCAAATCTTTATGACCTTGGGAAAAATCACCTTCATCTTTCAGGACCTTAATTTCTTCATTTCCTGTGACTTTTTAGCTCTAAATGTTATGGTCCTATTAAGCCTCAGACTCTTAAGTTGATGGCCCCAGGGATTCCTTTGCTTAGGTTACCTGAGGCTTCCCAAGACAAGCTCTAAGGCCTACACAGTCTAAGTTTGTTCTTAAGGTTGACGACCGAATCAATTAAAAGTTACTTTGCTTCTGTGTAGGACTAGTAGATTGGAAGGTGATCCATATATGAGACTAAGAAAACATCCTTGATCTTTAGTGTTCTGTGTTGCTTGTTTGGTTTTGTTTTTTTTTTTACCTCTAAGGTAGGTTCAAAGTCAGAACTGTCATAGTTGTATGTCATTTCCTCACCACCTTCTCTTACCCTTGTACACACCTTTAAAAAAAGCCCCAAAACAACCTTAGTGGAAGCAGACCAGGCATCTTAGGGAGTAGCCTTGTGGTTTGTTTCTTTATTTTGTTTCTGAGGCCCTCTGATGGAAAAGAATTACATTAACTACATTAAAGTGACTCATGCCAAACAGTGGGAAAGAATCTATAGTAAGCATCTAAATTAGGAGTTCTTAATGTGGGGGCTGTGAGCTTGTTTTTAAAAAAAGTTTGATAAATATATTTGAGTATGTAGTTGGTTTTGTTTGTAATCCAATATATTCTATTTTGTATATTTACAAACATTCTGAGAAATGATCCATAGGTTTCACCTGTCTGTTGAAAAGGGTCCTTGATACTCAAAAGGCTAAAGACCCCTGTGGCTGGTGTTTTGTTCTTGTTTTTGAGGTTTGTGTGTGGCAGTGGTGCTTCTTGTCAAGAACACCCTAGTCAAAATTGGTATGGGAGCCCTCGCTGAAATGCCTCTGACCAAGTCCGTCTAAATCCATCTCCCTTCTCCCTTCTCCGTGGCATTGTTGCTGACTTTCTGCATTTTTCTTCCATTTCCTCCCACCCAGGACATATAGCCTTCCATTCTGGGCATTCACCCCCAAATTCATAGAATTTTGCCAAGCTTGTTACAGATTCTTATGGTTATTTTAGCATTCTTAGTGCTTCTCCCAGCCAAATTGTCAGCATAACTTTGGGAAGGGAAAGCTTAACCATGTGCAAAGTACTCACTGAACCAGTAAATGATATAAGGGGAGAAATTTTCCTTTGGAACAACCAGTCTCTGGACAGGCACACTCCTTCAGAGAATCTTTTCGCGTGTGTGTGTGTGTGTGTGTGTGTGTGTGTGTGTGTGTGTGTGTATAAATTTTTTTTTTGGAGGGCAATTGGGGTTAAGCGACTTGCCCAAGGTCACACGGCTAGTAAGTGTGTCAACTGTATGAGGCCAAATTTGAACTCAGGTCCTCCTGCTCTATTCACTGAGCCACTTAGCCGCCCTCTCTAATATATTTTTAACTGTTTGATTTTACCCCCTAAGCTTCATGACTTTTCCTGCCTTTTCATTTTCTCTTATGGCCAGAAGAAAGGTCTTGCATGTGTTTCTTTTTTGTTGTGTTTTCTTTTTGTTTGTTTTTAAAGCATATGTGTCCATGGGTAACTCTACTACTTTTGACTTTAGTTTTAGTAATAAATTTACACTGGCTCCCTGGGATGCCCTGGCCTCTGTGGACCCACTTTGCCTACTGATGTTCTACGGGGCTATTTTTTTTTCCTTTATGTGTGGGAGGGATCTCACCTGCATGAAAATGAGTCTTTTGTTTTATAGGGGCTTGAGTGGAAATAAACTAATTCTTTCTTTTCTCTTCCCCTTCAAAATAGAACCTGAATAACTCACAGAACCAACTTTGACTCTTCCTGGAAAACTGAAACAAATGAAACCAGTTGCATTCCATTGCCATTTCTGAAGCTTGGCTTGTGCTCCTCCATTTAACCTGAGGCCAGATAATCCCAGCTGCTTCTTCCATAGACTGACCAAACTGTTGGGGTGAGGGCGGGGATTATCAAATGAAAATTCAGTACTCTTGACTCTGATCATCCAGCCACATTGTGGTGACTTAAAGGCAGTATAGAGCCCTCCTGGTGTAAAGGATTCACCGTTTTCCATTTTCCTTCCTATTTTTTCTCATCATCCTGTTGATTTTCAGTGGATGTCTATTTGTGGCAACCTCTCTGGAAAGGCTTTGGAAGAGTGGGGATGGGAAAATTAGCTGAGAAGGAATGTCTCTGCTTCTTTTCTCCCTTTCTGCCTTGCCAGGAAATGTTTCAAAATGGCAGGTTGGAATTTTTTAAGGTTAAAGGAAAATTCAGGATGGCTGTTCTCCTAAAGAAACTATCTGCTTTTTTTGTCTTGGCCTCTGAAGACAGTACTTCATTAGGAGTGGAACCAGCAAGTAATGACTTGGAGGTGGTGCACCCAAACAAAATTTGGATTTGGAGAAATAGACCTCTTCCTCTTCAGGAATTCCTGAAGTCAGAAATCTGCCTTGACTAAAGCAAAGACATTACTCTCCTTTTGTATTTTTGTGTTCTTTCTCTAAGCCAAACATGAGGGTGGACACCCATCACTCCTTGCATAGAAGAGATATTTTTCTGAGTTTGGAAAATACCATTCTCTTTGAACTGCTTATTTGCACCTTTTGTGGAAGAAGTAGGATGAAAAATCTGTACCCTTGTTCAATAGAACTTGGACGTTGGGTCATGCATCCTAGGAGGGTGTCAAATTGTGAAAGAAGCATGATGCAGTGGGCATACCCGCAGGGTTAGGAAACATCTGCAGGGTAAGGCTTGTTTCCCAAGGAGTTAATGTAGCGCTGATTTGAGACTGGCTTGGTATAAAACCAGCTGGCCATTGTCTTGTTCTAAAGTACACCAAGCAGCATAGTTAGTAGCCTGATCCTGGAAAGTTGGGGCAGGAGGAGATCCTCTGTCTAGAATTCCCTTTCAGGCTGGGCAGAAGAGCCAGCTGGAGAAGAAGACTGCCTGGTTTCGGTTCAGTATTTGTGTGTCTAGCATTGGGCCAGGTGCTCAGGACAGAGGAGACAGGAATGGCTATGGAAGTCTGACATCATTCCTGTCATGATAGCTAGAGTACAGGGAGTAGAGAGCAAGACTTCCATAACACAGAGATTCACTTCAAATGGCATTTCCTCTTTGTTCCACAAGTGGGAACAGAGAGAGGAACTTTTATGGGGAATGCATTTATTTTGCTTCAGGGAGGAGGTAAAAATGGTTGGACGGAGGAAGAGACAGACCACAGTGCCTCATACTTTAATCAGTAAACGTTTCTTAAGTGTCTTCTCTGTCCTGAGCACTGGGGATAAAAAAGAGGCAAAAGGCAATCCCTGCCCTCTGGAAAATTTGGTTCCTGTGTGCTCAGAATTGTTCCTCTGTCACCAAAAACACCCCATCAGTGGGGGCTCATTATAGAGCTCATATCTCACTTTTCAAAAATATATTTATCGGCAGCCCATCGACAAGTAGATACATAAATAGATTGTCATAAGCCTAAGATCCTCTCCCCCTCTCTTTTTAACCACCTTGAGTCATGTCAGCCACCCACCTCTCCTTATGGATGGGCAAGCAGTGCATGTTTATATGTGAACCATATAGTTTTGGGTTCCCTTTGTTTTTTATAATAGGTTTGCTGGTAATCTGCTTTCTTGGACTCATTTCTGTTTTTAATTGCCAGAAAGGAGCCAAGAATAGAATTTTGTTTTACTTATTTCATTATAAGGGTCTTTATTTGTAGTGTATTTTCTCTCTTTTTAAAATTTAAAACAACAATCTCATTTTACCTAACAAGAGGATTTTAATTTGGGAAGAGTGAGGAGGATTGAGTATATCCAGGGATCCTGGAAATGATGCTATTTAACCTTAGAAGCTAGTAGTAGTAGTAGCCTGAACTACAGTGAAGCATTTCATTAAGGGGTATGCTTTAGGCACAGTGGGGGAGGTCTTGCTGGGACTACTGACTTTTATTTTTACCATGTTCCACTGGAACCAGTTTTTCTGAACTTTTTGTATATTTGTTCGGGGGACGCAGCTGTTTGCCCCCCTATCCTATCTTGAGAGTGGCAAAACTCTTTTTAAGAATTAAGAAGGGGGAGAAACTGATTGAACCACATCCATGATACTGTTTTTATTTGTAATACTTGAAATTTATTTTTTTAATATTATTTTGATAGCAAAAATGCTATTTATTTATTTAATGTGTATGATGGCGCCAGGTGAGAGAGAGAAAGTGAGAGAGAAAGAGAGAGAGAGAGATGCTTGGGGGGTTGTGGGAGGGTTGTTTTTTTCTAAACTTGTGACTTATTAGGTGTGCTTTATGTTTGTCTTAAATAATTACCTGGGATAAAACTCTGCTAGCTTGTAAACAGGGTATGCCTTTCAGAAATTTGTATATTTTGCAGTTGCTAGACAAATAAAATATCTTGTTAAAGTATACTGTGGAATATCTGATTTTGATTTGCAAAAACTTATTTCGTTATATTACTATCGTTATTATTTTGAGTCGCCCTGATTATCCGATACTGGAATGCCAGACATGAGAGTTCTTTTGGAGCTAAAATTCTTCAAGCCCCTTTGGGCTTTACAGAAACACATTGGTTACATTAGTCACTAATTAGAAACATTGTTATAGAATCATTAGCAGTGTTACAGAAACATTAGTTAAGTGCCTGAATTTGAGGAAGAATATGACATTTAATTCAACAAGTATTAAGGGGCTATAGCTATACTATCTGCAAGATAATACTTTTTATAGACTCATTTTTATACAGTTGAAATTGAAAAGTCAATTTCGTACAGACATTCAGGGTTTTAAATGTAAGGGCCTGAATTGGAAAGTAGGTGAGGTTCAGTTTTAAGATATTGGATGGGGAGTGAAGTGGGAAATTCTACTGTCGAAATAAAAGTGGGATGATTCCAAACTGCCCTGGAGTGAAACTTCCTTTCCTGCCATCTTCCAAAATTTTCCCATGATCCAAAATTCTTTCATTCTCCCTTCTCCTTGTCTTCTTCTCGCTTCATCCTTAAGCTTGTCCAAAGATTAGGGACTAGAAATTTGGAAATCCATTTGCTCATCCCTAAGCTGGAAGATGGAGGTAATAAAATACAGAGTTAAGATATGACAGAACCTGTGATCCTAAGAAACGAGGATTGAGGTGTGGACTTAGTGTAAGAGTTAGTCCCTGGACTAGTTTTATGATTCTGAGCAACCCAGTCTATCTAGAATCACATGCTAACTTCTTGAAGGAAGAGCTGACCTATGTACATTAATTAAGGAGAAAGGAAATTTCTGAAGCTTATCATAGTGCTTGATAAGGAAGACTTCAGGATTATAGCAGGGGAAGGATTCCAAAGCCTGCTTAGGTCTGTCATGTGATAGACTCTTTTCACTAGAACCACCCCCAACCTTCACCTGGAATGACAGTTATCTCTTTGTGAGTCACCATTACAGATGTGTTTCCAGTTGCCCAGGTAGAGAGAGATATAGAACATTAAATTATCTCCCATTCTAGAATAGAAAATACCAACAAGGCCATAGCAACCAGGACAAAGAAATGTCAAATCATGTTGGTTAGAATCTCTTGACTCTATCTAACAGGTGAAGTGCGATCAGGTGTCTAGAACATAGTCTAAATATAGTGACTAGACAGGAAATACTTAGCCAACTTTTTTTTTTAACTTCTTGAAAATGATGCTCCTTACTTTCTACAGAAGTCGTTTCCTGTTAATACCAGCTCCTCCCTCCCCACCTTGTAACAAAAACAGTTAAACAAAAAATAACAATAACTTTTTGGCTAACAAAAATAGTTAGCAAAACCTAGGGATATAGAGAGCCCATAACTGCACATGCCTTTTTCTGCCCCTTAGTGTCTCATCTCTTTACCAAGAGGAAGAAAATGCGTTTCTTCATCTGTTCTTTGAACCAGGATTAGTCATTTTCCTTAATCGTGGTTGAGATTTTATTTTATTTTTGTAATAATTCTTTTTGTTATATGTTAGTAGTTGGCATAGTGGATAGAGCAGCGGTTCTCAACCTGTGGGTTATGTTCAATTTAAATACATCCTGCATATCAGATACTTACATTACGATTCATAACAGTAGCAAAATTAAAGCTGTGAAGTAGCAACAAAAATAATTTTATGGTTGGGGGTCACCACAACATGAGGAACTGTATTAAAGGGTCACATCATTAGGAAGGTTGAGAACCACTGGGATAGTGCATCTCAGAACTTGGCCCAGAGTCAGAAAGATCTGAGTTTAAATCCAGTTCAGACACTTAGTGATTGTGTGACCCTGGGCAAGTCACTTTACCCGTTTGCCTTTGCCTCAGTTTCCTCATCTGTAAAATGGGGAATTAATAGCCTCCCAGAGCTGTGAGGATCAAATAAGATCATTGTAAAACCCTTAACACAGTACCTGGCTTATGTAGTAAGCCTTATATAAATGTAAGCTATTACATTGTTGTTGTGTATATAGTACTAGCTTTCTTTTTATGTGGATGTTTTTCTCCTGATTCTTAATTCAGATGTCCCCATGTTTCTCTCAGTTCCTCATTTCTCACTTCTCATGGTGTAATAATATTCCAGTTCTGTTCATACGCTGCATGAATAACAAGGAGTCAACCATTTTACATTCAGACTCTCACTTTACAGTTTTTGTTACCATTAAAAAAAATTCAGCATGGTATTTTCAGTTTTATCATCAATCTTTAAGTATGGAGGTGGTGTGGAATAGTGGAAGCAAGGTCCATCGATAAACATTGATTAAGCTCTTACGTGCTCGGCACACAAGAACAAGTCCAAGACAGACCCTGTTCTCAAGGAACTCACAGTCTACCTCAAGCTAGGAAGACCCAAGTTCAAATGCTACCTTTGACATTCTCTAGCTGTGTGACCCTGGGCATGTCATTCAACCTCTAGACAAATCTCTTTGACTCAAATTAGTTCCAAAAGTACCAGCTTTTATTGGTAGAAGAAGGTTCTTCAGGTCCAGTCCCTCCGTTCCAGACAGTGTGCTAGGACTGGATATTCACAAAAAAAGACCCTGCCTTCAAACAGCTTACACTTTATTAGGGAAAACAAGATGGGCATATATAAATGCATATTTAAAAAAGCAAGGTATTTTGAGGAAGGGGCTGCCCTAGCAGCTGGGGGGGTGGGAGCAGACAAGTCTGAACTTGTCTGTATTTCAGTCTTGAATCCCTTTACATCAAAACAAGTTTCATACCTCTTTTCTCCTCTGGACACTTTTAAATGATGTTTTAGGAAAAAAAAATCTTGTGACTGCTAGATGTGGTGACTAAAAAGGTTTCACTCCTCACTCTTTGAACTTTCTCTACCGTTCACCCCCACCCCAAGTGTACCAGCCTCCTCCCACCCCCTTTGATTTTTCAGCTTCCTTTTTTGTGTTATCTTCCTCCATTAGAAGGTAAGCTCCCTGAAGCCAGGCACTGTCTTGTATTTGTATTCCCAGACCTTCCTTAGCACAAAGCCTCACACAATGAGTGAGGGCTTACTAAATGCTTGCTGACTTAATTTCATGGACCAGTAATCAAGTAATGCAGTTTAACAGCACCAATATGGTAGCATCACTTCTGAATGTGGAGGTATAATGGGATCCTTCAGTCACAGGATCTCAGTCCATCTAGTTCAACTTGCATTTGACCAAGACTCTTTTCTATGAGTTTCCTAAAAGTGTTCATCCAGCCTTTAGCTGATGATCTGTAGATAGAAGGGGGTGAATTGGAGTCGATCCCTTGGGGATGGTTGTGATCCTTCAGAAGCTTTTCCTTCCGTCAAACCTAAGTTGGCCTATGTGCGACTTCTCTCTGTTGTTTCTAGCTTTACTTGCCTGGGCTAAACAAATTAGCCTAACCCCTTTTACACAAGACAGCCCTTCAGAAACATCCACAGAACTCTTTCTAGGCATTCGCAAGGGTAAACATATAATGCATTCAACTGCTCTTCATGTGACCTCATCTTGAGGCTCTTCTGCATCCTGGGCACCCTCCTCCGGATCCTTTCCCAAAATACAAGACTCCAAATGCAGTTTGCCTGACCGCCAGGACGGTCACCTTCTTGGTAAAGGACACCAAGCCTCTTTGGATGTGCTGTAAGAACACATTAGATTTTTTGGCCACAAAATCACATTGTTGACTTCTTGAGTTTGTGATCCATTGTAATCTATAAAATAGGGACAATACTTGTAGGAAAGACAGCTTAGTAGTGTAGTAGACAAACACTGGTGGCTCAGTGGGTAGCAATCTGGGCCTGGAGACAGGAAGAGGAGAGTTCAAATCTGGCTTCCGACATTCACTAGCTGTATGACCCTGGGCAAGTCACTTAACCCTGCATGCCTCCCTCTTCTGTAAAATAAACTGGAGAAGAAAATGGCAAACCACTCTAGTATCTTTGCCAAGAAAACCCTAAACGAGTGGACACAACTGAACAACAACAAATTCTTTTTGCTTATATCTCTGAGTTGGAAGGGAACCCAGAGGCCAGTTAGTCCAACCCATGCCTGAACAAAGATGTCCTCTACAATATCCCTCCAAAGGATGACCTCCACTTGAAGACCTTTGACAAGGGAGAACCCACTCCTTCCTGAGGCAGCTCTAATGGTTTGGAAGTTTCTCTTTACAAGAAACCTTCGTTCGCCCATCTGCATTTTCCACCCACCATTTGTGAGGATGAGTAAAAGGGAAACTGGGGCAGAGCTCTGAGCCAAAACACTTAATTAAAGGGACCTGGCCCCTCTAATGAAGCAGACCTGAGAGCTCCCTCACGTTCTGAAATGCCCCTTCCTTCCAAGGCCCCATTTTTATAGTTTATTACCTAGACATTCTAGAGCACCTATACAAAATACAGAATAATTCCATTGGTTGACATATGATGCGTAAGCTAAAATTAGCAAAAATGGAGTGTCAGGAAGGTCATGAATTGGGTGAAGCAAGAAATATCTCTGCTGACTAGATGGTCCCAAGACCTCAGGTCGGGCAAGAGGAGATGGTATGGGCGATGCATATCAGAAAGGACCTTCCATACATGTCACCACCCATGCTTGGTTTGGTCGTGGAATTTGAGCGAAACAGGATGGAGAGATCTGTGTCAGCCTTCTTGCAGGTAAGCTCTGTAGCTGGTAAATAAGTAATGAACATTACATTGTTTGAGGACCTTCCTATTAGAATCTATATTCCTATGTAACTTATACAAAATATGGATCAAAACGCTACTTGTTATTATACCTGTTGTTGGTGATTGACTAAATATGTATTCTTAGATGAATATATTAAAACCATTGCTAACAGTCATTATCCCTTATAGAATGGCAATAGACTAATACTGATTAGAGTTTGAGTAGGGGTCCTCAATGAATCAAGTTTTTCACATCCTTGTTTCTGCTCCTGAGGAGGGGTGTGTAACAAATCCATGTCCTATTCCACAAAATAGTCACTTAATATAATATTATATGTATATATATACATATATATATATATATATATACACACATATATACACATGTATATATGTAAAACAGTAACCTTTTTCTGTTTGAGTGCTCGCTGTGTGTAAGACAGTGTTCTGGGCAATGTGGGCAGAGCATGCTATGGCCATGGACCCCACCTGCCCACTGAAGTACTTCTCTCAGAACTACCTCTCTAAGGAGTGCTCCAACTCAACCTGTCTATTCACAGTTCCCCTTATTATGTTTAATAAGTGTGTAAAAAATTTTTTTTTACATTTTTACTCCAATTACACATAAAAACAAATTTTAACATTTAAAAAAACATTTTGGTTCTAAATTCTCTCCTTTGTTCCCTTCCTTTCCTCATCCTTGAAAAGGCAAGCAATTTTGTATAGATTATACATGTAAAATCATGCAAAATATATTTTCATATTAGCCATGTTGCAAAAGAAAATGGAACAAACCCCCACTCCCAAGTAAATAAAATAAAGTAAAAAAAAAAGGATGCTTTAATCTGCTTTCAGACTCTCTTATAAGTTCTTTCTCTGGAGGTGGATAGCATTTTTCATCATGAGTCCTCTGGCATTGTCTTATATCATTGTATTGATGAGAATAGCTAAGTCATTCACAGTTGATCATCATACAGTATTGCTGTTACTATGTACAATGTTCTTCTGCTTCTGCTCACTTCACTTTGCATGAGTTCATGTAAGTCTTGCCAGTTTTTTCTGAAAGTGTTCTGCTTGTCATTTCTTATAGCACAGTAGTATTCAGTCACTATCACACACACAAATTATGTAGCCATTCTCCAATTGATGGGCATCCCCTCAATTTCTAATTCCTTGCCACCACACAAAGAGCTGCTATAAATAGTTTTGTACACCTATGTCCTCCCCCTACCTTTTTTTTGGATACAGACCTGGGAGGGGTATTGCTGGATTGAAGGGTATACACTGTTTTGTAACCTTTTGGGCATAGTTCCAGATTGCTCTCCTGAATGTTTGGATTAGTTCACAATTCCACCAATGATGTATTAGTGTCCCAATTTTCCCACATCCCCTCCCACATTTGTAATTTTCCTTTTCTGTCATATTAGCCAATCTGATAGGTGTGAGGCGGTACTTCAGAATTGTTTTAGTGTACATTTCTCTAATCAATAGTGATTTAGAACATTTTTTATATGACTATAGATAGCTTTGATTTTTTTCATGTGAAAACTACATGTTTATATCCTTTGACCCTTTGTCAATTGGGGAATAACTTGTATTCATAGAAATTTGACTCTGTTCTCTACATATTTGAGAAATGAGGCATTTATCAGAGAAACTTACTGTAAAATCCACACACACACACACACACACACACACACACACACACACCCATTTTCTGCTTTCCTCCTAATCCTGGCTGCATTGGTTTTGTTTGTGCAAAAACTTTTTAATTTATATAATCAAAATTATCCATTTTATATCCCATAATGCTCTCTATCTCTTGTTTGGTCATACATTCTTCCCTTCTCCATAGATCTGACTGGTAAGCTGTTCTATTTTCCCTTAATTTTCTTATGGCATCATCCTTTATGTCTAAATCATGGACCCATTTTGATCTTGTCTCGGTATATAGTGTAAGATGTTGGGCTATGCCTAGTTTCTGACAACTTGCTTTCCAGTTTTCCCAGCAGGTTTTGCCAAATAGTGAGTTCTTGCTTCAAAAGCTGGGGTCTTTGTGTTTATTAAACACTAGATTACTGTGGTCATTTTCTGTTGTGTGTTGTGTGCCTAATCTATTGCACTGATCCTCCACTCTTTTTCTTAGCCATTACCAGGTTGTTTTGATGATTATTGCTTTGTAATGCAGTTTGAGATCCGGTACTGCTGGGCCACCTTCCTTCATATTTTTTTTCATTGATTCCCTTGATATTCTTGACTTTTGTTCTTCCAGATGAATTTTGTTATTTTTTTTTTCCAGCTCCATAAAATATTTTTTTGGTATTTTGATTGGCATGGCACTGAATAAATAAATTACTTTTGGTAGAATTATCATTTTTGTTATATTGACTTGGCCTACCCATGAGCAAGTAATATTTTTACCAATTTTTTAGATCTTTTTGTGTGAAAAATGTTTTATAATCCTGTTCATATAGTTCCTAGGCTTGTGTTAGCAGGTAGGCTCCCAAGTATTTTACATTGTATGCGGGTATTTTTAATGGAGTTTCTCTTTCTATCTCTTGCTGCTGGACTTTGTTGGTAAGATATGGAAATGTTAATGATTTATATGGGTTTATTTTATATCCTGAAACTTTGCTAAAGTTATTAATTATTTCACTTAGTTTTTTAGTTGATTCTCTAGGCTTCTTCTGGTATACCATCATATCATCTGCAGAGTGACAGTTTTCTTTGCTCATTGTGTATTCTAATTCCTTTAATTCCCTACCCCTGCCCTCCCTTTTTGCTATAGCAGGCATTTCTGGTACAATATTGAATAACAGTGATGACAATGGACATCCTTGCCTCACCCCTGATCTTATTGGGAAGGCTTCTAATTTGTCTCCATTTAAACTGAGTTTTTTCATCTGTTCCCCGTGCCTAGAATGTTCTCCCTCCTCATCTCTGGCCACCTCCTGGCTTCTGGCTTCATTCTAGTCTTAGCTAAAGTCTAATTTTCTGCAAGAAAGCCTGGCCCTTTTTCATGTTAATGCCTTCCGTCTGAGATTATTCCCAATTTACCTTCTATATAGCTTGTTTGCACATAGATGTTTGCATGTTGCCTCCTCCTCCTCTTACCCTCATTAGATTATGAGCTCCTTGGGAGCAGGAATGCCCCTTTGTATCCCCCTTTTGTGCTTTAACACAGTACCTGGTTATTTAATAAATCCTTGGCGACTTGACTACTTTTTCAGCTAACATTTCTATAGCATTTTAAGCTTTGCAAACTGCTTTACACACATTATGCCATTTGATTACAACAATAATCCTACGAAGAACATATTGTAGATCATACCTGTGAGGTTAAAAGTATTATTATTCCCATTTCACAAGTGGGGAAACTGAGCCCGAGAGGCTGAATGACTTCTTTATGGTCACACAGCTAGTGTCGCAAGAAGAATTTGAACCCAGAACTTCTTTGCTGAGGCCAAAGCTTTAAGTGCTGTATGATGTTGTCTTTCATGGAGCATCCCCTTAACCCCCAGAAGAATTTGATGATGGCTTCCCTTTCTGTCCCTAGCACCATACCTAGAAAGTGAAGTAAACCTATTTGAAAGTCTCAGGAAGACCCTCCCTTCTCCTACAGAGAAAACAGAGGTGCTTTCAGGCTTTTGAGACTGTCATTTCCCTTTCCTTCCATGAAAATGAATTGTCAACCCATAGACCTGTTTATATAGCACTTAATTTACAAACTGATTTACGTAATTATGTCATTTGAGGCCAGCTATAGCCCCTGTGAGTTCTCTTAGGGAATACAATTTTTATTCAGAGGTGACAAGGTGTGGAAAAGACTTTCATATCTGTGTTATTTCCCAGTTCTTTCGTCTTTTAATTCTCCCGTGGTATTCCTATCTTACTTTTCAAGTCCTGTCAGATGAATATGGGGCACGAGGAACAACAAGAATTACTTAGGGTTGGTAGGGAGGTAGCCTTTTTGACAAGAATTTCTGAGAAAGTTGGAAAACAGTTTAGCAGAAATTAGGTTTAGATCAATATGTTACATCATATGCTACAAAAAACTAAGAATAGGTACATGACTTGAATGTAGAAAGTTGTTATCTTTTAAAGAAATAAAACAGGTAGAAATACCTTTTGCAGTAATGCTGAAGGTAAAAGTTCTTAACCAAATAAGGGATAGAGGAGATCATAAAAGGCAAACCAGACAATTTTGATTGCATAAAATTAAACCCTTTTTGCACTGAAGAGATCAATGAAGATAGAAGAGATAGCTATTGGGAAATCTATTTGCATCAAATATTCCTGACAAAAGTTCATTATGCAAGATAGGCAAGGAATTGACAAAATATATAGCATTCCTCAATAAGTAAAGGGGTCAAGGGATACGTAGTTTTCTTTTATGTATTTTTATCGAGGGGGGAAGGCAAGGGCAATTGGGGTTAAGTGACTTGTCCAAGGTCATACAATAAGTGTGTCCAGTGTCTGAGGTTGGATTGGAACTCAGGTCCTCCTAACTCCAGGGCCGATGCTCTATTCAGTGCTCTACTTAGTGGCCCATGTGTAGTTTTCTAAAGAACAGCTGTAAACTGTGTATGATTATTTGAAAGCATGTTCCAAATCACTAATAGCAAGAGAAATGCAAATCTAAGCCACTCTGAGACAGTTAAATGGTATTGTAGATAGAATGCGAGGCCTAGAGTTAGGGAGCTCTGAGTTCAAATTCAGTGTCAGACACTTACTAGCCATGTGCCCTTGAAATCACAATCTCTGTTTGCCTCTGTTTACTCAACTGTAAAATGAAGACAATAGCACCTCTCTTACAGGGTTGTATTGAGGATCAGACGGGATGATAATTGTAAAGGGCTTAGCATAGTTCCTGGCACACAGTAGGTGCTCTGTAAATGTTTATTCCCTTCTTCCTTTTGCCTCATACTCTGCAAATTGGTCAAATTGGCAAAAAAAGGGAATAGTCAATGTTGGAGGGGCACACTAATGTACTATTGCCAGACTCGTAAATTCATCCAGTATTACTTGATATCACTGTGAGATTATGCAAGAAAATTATGCAAGAAAAGAAAACCAGACCTGCACAACTTGGCAGCAAGTAGGGGCCAAAATTAAAACAAGTTAAACTTTGGGCCACAGATAGATTAAACTAGAGACAGACTGACAATGGTTGGTTGCCACAGGTCACGTGACAAATAGGAATATTTGTAGCGGCAACCCTAATTTTTAGCAGGCTACCCAAAATCCTTTGGTGCACCGCAAGCAACCTCTGGGCCCTAGGTCATGCAGGCCTCAGCTAAGTTGTCCATACTCTTTCACCCAGAGATCCTATTACCAGGTATATGCCTCCAGGAAATCAAAGACAAACAAGGCCCAAAATATTCCTTTGTCCTTGTTTAGTTGCTCAGCTACATCCCTCTCTTCATGACCCAATGGAGCAACGGGCTCCAGGCCCTACTTTTAGCATTTTACTACTGGCCGTGGGGTTTTCTTGGCACAGATGTGAGAGTGGTTTGCCAGCTGCCTCTCCAGTGGATCACCTTTTGTCAGAGCTCTGCACTCTGACTTGTATGTCTTGGGTAACCCTGCACAGTGTAGCTCATAGTTTCATTGAGTTACACAAGCCCCTCTTCCACAATCCGGAAGGGGAAAATATTCGTAGCAGGGCTCTTTGTAGTACCAAAGAACTGGAAACTAAGTTTAGGCACCTACCAGTTGGAGAATTACTGAAAGAATATCAATAAAAAGAAATGAAACACCGAGTAACTTCCCGGAAAACCAAAAATGGGGTGGGGTGGGGGGGAACCTCCAGAGGAACCCAGGAAAGAGATAAGCATACCTCTTTATAGGAATCAATCAGCAAGTATATACTGAGCCTATATGCTAGGCAGAATGCTGAGGATAGAAAGACGAAAACAAGAAAACAAACAGTACCTGCCCTCAAGGAGCTTACTTTCAGTCAGGGGAAACAATATATTCACATATGAAGTAGGTAGCATGGTGGATGGAGTGTTGTACTGAGAGTCAGGAAATGAGTTCTATTCTGCCTTAGACCTTTCCTGGATCTGCGATTGTGTAAGTAGCTTAACCCCCCAGCCTCAATTTTCTTATCTGTTCAATGTGGATAATAGTACCGTCTTTCCAGAGTTGTTGAGGTTATTGAGGATCAAATGAGATAACATAGGCAAAGTGCCTTAAAGCACTATTTGGTGCTTTATATAAGTATGTAACATATATTATATATTTATATGAGTATAAAGTATACAAGTAAATACAAAACAAAGTAAATGCAAGGTAATAGGCACTGAATGATTAGGGCAGAATGCTTTATACATCATTTTCTCATGCAGTTACCATATTGATTGTTTTTGCTTAATTGAGAGTTTGAGAATAGAGAAAGAAGGCCTTCCCACCATCCCTAGAAATGATTATGAAGTAAAGCCAAAAGCCATCGATACGACATCAACAATCTATAAAACAATAGAATTAGGGTGAAGACCCCAAGAAAATTATTAGGTAAGCATTTTGTAATTTCTAAAAGAGTCAGAGTAAAGCTTGTCAGGTAATTTTTTTGCCCGCAGGAGATAGAACAGAACTGTGACAGGCGTTGCAGAGATGAGCACGTTGTATGTACCTCCGAGAATGGCAGCTGGTTGAATCATAGATAGGTCAGGGAGAACGACTGTGCCACAAAAGAATCAGTGGAGCATGAACCACCGGCAAAGAAAAACAACACAAATTGACTCTTCCCCTCCTCCCCAGAGCCCTGCAGAACGTACTCATTTCATTTATTTGATGAAGGCTATCTCCTGGTTTTGTGTCACTCTTGCATAGATTCTATATAGGGAAGTATCTATGTGATGTCATTCTGTACATGGCATTTGCGTATGGCTGCTAAGTATGCGGAGGCCTTGTGACTCTGTATACGGCTAGCCGAAAAAACGGGAAGAAAAAAGAACAAGCATTTTAAAAAGTTTTGTGTTATATTCGTTATGTTTTAAGTGCTAGACTAGTAGCAGCGAAAGTAATGGAGATTATTGATAAGGAAGAAACCAAAAAGATTATAGAAATAGTAAACAAAACCCAAAGCCGGTTCTTTCCAAGGACTAACAGAGGTAGTAAACCTTTAGCCAACCTGACTGAAAAGAGGAGAGCAGAAATCGGATCGACAAGATAGCTCATGAACAAGGGGAAATCGTAACCAAATCGGAATGAAAAAGAGTCCTCGAAACATGCCATGCACAGTTATGGGCTGACAAGACTGAGAACACAAAAGAACTAGAGAATATCTTCAAAAATGTCAAATATCCGGATTCACGGATCAATAGAGATCTTGGATAATTCAGAAAAAGAAATAGAACTACCAAAGAAAAAAATTTCCTGGTCCAGATGGATTCACAGGAGAATTCTGTTCAACTTTTAAGAACAGTTAGTACAATATTACACAAACCAGTCTTAAAAATTGAGAACGAAAGTGCTCTACCAAACTTCTGTTATGAGATAAATATAGTCGCAGTCCCTAAACAAGGGACGAATAAGACCAGGAGGAGAACTATACCCACATCATTAATGAATATTTTAAAAATTTAAATAAAGTCCTTTCAAATAGACTACGACGGTTCATTCAAGGACTTACTCATTACAATCAAGTTGGATTTATTTCAGGGATGCAAGGATGATTCAGTATTAGGAAAACAAGTATCATAAGCATATTAAAAATAAAAATATCCCAAGCCCACATGATTATCCAGTTCAACAGAGGCAGAAAAAGTCTTTGATAAAATACAACATTTACTTACGCTAAAAACCCTACAAATATAAACACAAGGGGACCTTTTAAATTTAATTTTGTTTTGTTTTTTGGAGGGAGGAAGGCAGGGCAATTGGGGTGACTTGCCCAAGGTCACACACCTAATGAGTGTTAAGTGTCTGAGGTCACATTTGAACCCAAGTCCTCCTGACTCCAGGGCAGGTGCTCTATTCACTGTGCCACCTAGCTGCCCCAGGGGACCTTTTTTAATATACAAAAAGTTTCTTACTAAAACTGAAAACAAGCATCAGCTGAAATGGGGATATACTAGAGTTTTTCTACTAAGTACAGTAGTAAAGATGCTCACTTTTCCCACTATTGTTAGATAAAATTCTGGAAATTTTAGCAGTAGCAATAAGATGGGAGAAAAAAAGTTAAAGAAGCAGAGATAAAACCATCCCTATTTGTTCATGATCTGATGTTTTACTTAGAAAGTCCTAGAGCATCAGCAAAGATAATAATTGAGACAATGGCTTCAGCTAAATTTCAGGTTACAAAATCAACATCATCTCTATATAACAATAATAATAATAATAATAAAATCCTAGAGGCAGTAATAGAAATGAGAATAACATTGAAAATAACTAAAACATGCATAAAATATTTGTTAGTAGGGCCAGCTACCAAAGCACATAAAGTATTTTTATAGATTCAGTGTTGAAATATGGGCAGGTAGGTGGCATGCTGGATAGAGCGCTGGACCTGGAGTCAGGAAGACTCATCTGCCTGAGTTCAAATCTATCCTCAGACACTCACTCACTAGCTGTATGAGTCTGGGTAAGTAACTTAATTCTGTTAGCCTCAGTTTCCTCATCTGTAAAACGAGCTGGAGAAGGAAATGACAAACCGCTCCAGTATCTCTGCTAAGAAAAGCCCAAATGGGGTCAAAAAAGGTTGGATACGATTGAAAATGCCTGAACAACAAAATTACAAATGGCTCCTTAAAGAAACAAAAAACCACTTAAATACCTGAAGGAATATTCAATATTCAGTATAATATTCAGCTTATGGCTAGGCTGTACCAACATAATACAGATGACAACACTACCAAAGTTTTAATGCTGTGCCAATCAAACTATAGAAGAGATACTTTACAGAACCCTATAAAGTAACGGCAAAATTCATCTGGAGATACAAAAAATCCAGACTATTAAGGGAAATAATGGAAAAAAAAAAAGTAGCAATGAAGAGAGAATAGCACTTCTAGACCTTATTGGATATTATAATGTAACAGTCATCAAAACCATTTGGTATTAATTAAAAAATTGAGAAGGAAATCAACGGAGCAGGGAGAATCAGAAACAACGGAACTCCATAACTCGGTATTGACAAACTGGAAAAGGTAAATTACATAGGAAAGAACTCCCTATTTTTAAAAAACCACTAGGAAGATAGGAAAACGTTTCCGACAGAAACTAAGCTTAGACCACCATCTTGTGGTATATCCTACAATACATTTAAGATGGATTTGTGATTATAATATTAAAGATAATATCACAAATTAGACGAGAAGCTCATTGCATATACCTTTTTTAAAAATTATTTTGTCTTCAATTCATAGAACAAAACAAGCATTTCCGTAACACAGTATAATAAAATAGATGATTGCACACGAAACTGCAAATCTACCATGAACAACTTGCTATTCCCTCCAAACAGACAACAAAGTTATCATGCGAAGTTCTTTTTTTTTTGCTTTTTTTCTTCCCTCCCTCCTCGTTCCCCACCCTAGAGATGGCTACCCTTAGACACACACACATCCATCTGTAAAATTATTCTATCCATATTTCTGTTTATCACTTCTCTCTCTAGACACAGTTAGCATCTTTTTCATATGTCCTTTATTTTTAATTTATGTATTTAAAATAGTCAAAATGACTTAGTTGCTCAGTCACTCTTAAAACAGTATTGCTGTTGTTGTATACAATATTCTCTGAATAGGAGATACATTCTTAACCAAAGGATGAAAGCAGTTACAAATGGATGTAGTGCAGGAGAGTTCGGATGAAGAACGGTGGAGTCACTCAGGGACAACTGTTCATAAAGCTTTATTACTACTCATAAGAGGAGGAGGAGAGCAGTTATCAACAGGAAATAGTCGTCTTATGCTGCTTTCATTGCCCCTGGCCAAGAGTAGCATGCGGTGGCGTGGGTGGGGTGGTTTCTGAATGTGAAACTGAAATGGCTTTTACACTTTAGTTAGAGGCCTGGAACTCATCAAGGCCCAAATTGATAGAGAGTTTTAGACAAAGAGGCACCTGACACAAATAAGAGACTGGTTGTCATCCATAGGGGAAGTAGTACTAGTGAAATGAAGTTTTC
Source organism: Pseudochirops cupreus (assembly GCA_028627135.1). Taxonomy (NCBI): domain Eukaryota; kingdom Metazoa; phylum Chordata; class Mammalia; order Diprotodontia; family Pseudocheiridae; genus Pseudochirops; species Pseudochirops cupreus. The sequence goes on from CM053581.1 coordinate 447,146,223, forward strand.
TAAATTGTCTAATAAGGAGTGAGGAATGAGGGGCCAATCCAACAAGAATATGGTTGGGGGTGTGCTAATGTCTACTTTTTGAGTTTATTCACTTTGACATAGTGCATCCTGGGGGCCTGGGATCATACCAGTAAAACCAGTTTTCATTGCTTCACAGCAGATAACTGATTATATGAAGCTTAAAAGCTTCTGTCCTAACAAAATAAAATGTGCCTAGGAGAAGAAGGGGAGCAGTTGAATGGAAAAAACCATTTTCTATAAAATTTCTCAGGACTTGTTATCTAAGACCCACACACATATATATGTATATGTATGTATGTGTGTGTATATATATATATGCATACATATGTATACATATGTGTATGTGTGTGCATATATATACATATATATGTATATGTATATATATATATATATATACATACACACACATGCGCATACACATATAGTGTCCCAAAAGTCTCAATGCAGTTTCATCTTTAAGGCTTAAAAAGACTTTAAAAGGCTGCACTAAAGACTTTTGGGACACTCCATATATGACTAAAAACTATTGATAAGTGGTCAGATGATATGACCAAAATATTCTCAAAATAAGAATTGCAAATTATTAACAATTGTATGAAAAAACAGGGCAGCAGTAGATAGAGTGCCAGGCCTGGAGTAAGGAAGACTCATCTTCCTTAGTTCAAATCTGGCCTTAGACACTTACTTGCTGTGTGACGTTGGGCAAGTTACTTAACCCGGTTTGCCTCAGGTCTTCATCTGTAACATGAGCTGGAGAAGAATGTGGCAAACCATTTCAGTACCTTTGCAAAGAAAACCCCCCACATGGGGTCACAAAGAGTCAAACATGACTGAAACAATAGAACAACAACAACAATAATGAAAAAACGCTCCAAATCCCTAATAATAAGAGAAATGCAAATCAAAACAAACCTGAGTTTTCACCCCATACCTGGCAAGTTGCTAAATCTGACAAAAGTTAGAAAAAGTGTTGGAGGGATTGTGGAAAGGTAGGCACACTAGTACATTGTTGGTGGAGCTATGAAATGGCCGAATCATTTTGGAAAGCAATTTGGAATTATGCAGATAACGTGACTAAAATATCCATACCCTTTTACCCAGAGATTCCATTGCTGGGGTCATACCACAAGGAGGTCATTGATAAGAAAGTCCAAAACATACACCATAGATACTATATGTGTGTGTGTGTGTGTGTGTGTATAGCATGCACATATGTGTATACACATATATACACACAACCACTTATATACATATACATATATGTGTGTATATGTATATGTGTGTGTACACACACACACACACACACACACACACACACACACCATATACACCAAAATATTTATAGCAGCACTTTTTGTGATAGCCAAGCATTGGAAGCCAGGTGAATGTACATCATTTGGGGAACGGCTAAACAAATTGTGGTGAATGAATACAATAGAATATTAAAATGCTGTAAGAAATTATGTATAGGTTGAATACAGAGAAGAGCCAAGAAAAGAATTTACGCAATGACTACAATAATATAAATGGAAGGAACAACCACAAAATAATCAAAGTGAATGTAAAATTATAATGAATAAGCGTGGCGGAAGACATATGAAAAGGCACCTTTATGCTCCACCTGTTCTCAGCAAATGTGAGGAAAAAAATGTGGTAACAATAAATTGTCATCATAAAAAGGGCTGCCAGGACAGGAGAAATGAACTTGACGTTTATCTTGGTTCCTCCATGCTCTTTGGGGGCGTTGGTGCAGAAAGAGATTGATCTGATGGGAAGGGCACAAGCTCTGGATGTGGGACACTACATGTATTTTCAGACTTTTCTGATATATTGACAATTTGCTGGTTGTTTTTCTCTTTTCTCTCTGTCTCTTGTTCTTTAAAATATTAAAATAAAACAAATTGTTATAGGGAATAGCTGTCTTGCAGTTAGAGCAGGAAAGCTGGGAGACATTTGGTGATATTTTTTAAAACATCATAATATTTATTTTTAAAATGCAGTAATGAAGCTAGAGGGTCAAGGCTGGCATTTGCTGTATCTTGGTGTAGGTAGCCTGAGTATGGAACATTTTGAGCCATGTCTGGGTGATTAATAATGATCCAGCTTTTAGATCCTATGGGTCCGAAGCAAAAGTGGAAAAAATGCAACTTGTACTTCCCTTTGAGGTCCTTTATTTCACCAAATGTAAGAAAAAAATGGGTCATAACTAATTTTTTAAAAAGCGCTAGCAGGATAGAGAGTAATAAGTTTTACATTTCTCTAGTGTCTTTCATGCTCTACAATGTTTCTGCAAAATTTGCAGAGTGATGTTGCAGATAGAACAGGATTCAGTGGTAAAGAGTTGCGCTCTGGGATCAGAGAACTTGAGTTCAAATCCCCCTTCCAATGATTTCTACCTCTGTGACCATCACTTAACCTCCCTGGACCTCAGTTCCCTCATTTGTAAAATAAAGGAATTGAAGTAGATGGTTTCTGAATCCCCTTCAGCTCTGGATCAATGATGTCCTCTGGTCCTACCTGTTAGAAAAATGAATTCATGCAATCTCTTTCATCCTTAGGATTCTGTAGATGTTTATAGCATTGGAAGGAAGTTCAGAAGTCATGGAAGAAGACAGAGTAAATGACCATGGTTGGATACAGGTAATAATAACAGTAATAGTTAGCTATTTATATAATAGCTCTTTACAATTATTATCTCATTTGATCCTCACAACACCCCTGGGAGGTGGATGCTACTATTATCTCAATTTTACAGGTGAGGAAATTGAGGTGGACAGAGGTTAAGTGACTTTCCCAAAGTCACACTTGCTAAGTGTCTGAGATTGGATTTGAATTCAGGTCTACTTTGATCTATATGGCTGCCTATGTATATATACATAGATAACTTCTATCTGCCTGTCTATCTGTCTATCTATTTGTCTGTCTGTCCATCTATCTGTCTGTCTGTCTGTCTGTCTATCTATCTAGTGCAGAAGCTTTTAAGTGCTTTTAGTGGGAGAACAATAAATTTTCCTCAATGCCCTCCCAGTTTCTGACTTTGAACCAAGCCTCTACTTAATTTGAGAAACTCAACTTCCACACCTTCAATTTTACTTAATGACAGTGTGTACAAGTGGATCAGCCTCACTTACGACTTTGGGAAATCTTAAATTGAGGTTGGGCCACCCAAGGTTGATGATGAATCTTTTTTTTTTAATGGTGAAGGTATCAGCATCAGCTGTGACCTTTCTATGGCAGATGCTCTTCAAGGATGGTGATAGGGCCCAAGTACCTTGGTTATTGGGGCAGCTAGATGGCACAGTGTATGGTATGCCAGGCCTGGAGTCAAGAAGACTCATCTCCCTGAGTTCAGATCTGACCTCAGACACTGTCACTGTGAGACCTCAATTAACCCAGATTGTCTCAGTTTTCTCATCTGTAAAATGGACTAGAAAAGGAAATGGCAAACCACTCTAGTATCTTTGCCAATTTGGAGTCATGAAGAGTCAGACCTGACTGGACAACAACATTGGTTCATATCAATTCAAGAAAAGAATAGGAGACCACAACAGATTTTTGCCATTCAACTGGTGCTTTCCTAAGAAATTTTCCTAAGCAATTTCCTAAGGGATTTTATTTAGCCTATCTCTGAGTAGTTATTGAAGTATGTTAGTAGTTTGGCTCTAAGTAGTTTGACTATGACTCAAGAGCCACAGTGTGAGGTGGGTGGGAGGGATATGCTGGGAATATTGGTACATTGCCCGAAGACTTACCCTGGAAACATTAAAAGTTTTCTCATCTTCCAAATCTGTAACTTGGAGTGTCCTCAAAAAGTGGGAAGAGATTATAATTTTCCAAGCGATCAGAACATCCTGTTGGAGGAAACACTGTTTTGGTGGTGCAGGTGAATGGAGCTCTGGGCTTGGAGTCAGGAAGACCTGAGTTTGAATCCAGACTCAGACACTTTACCGATTGTATGACCCTGGACAAGTCATTAACCTCATTTTGCCTCAGTTTCTTCAACTGTAACATGGAGGCAGTAATAACATCTACACATCAGGGTGTTGTGAGGATCAAATGAGATAATATTTGGTTTTTTTCTCATCATATGTCTTTATTTTTTAATGGTATTTCCCCCAATTATATGTAAAGACAATTTTTAGCATTCATTTTTTTCTTATTAAAAATTCATTTATTTATTTTTAGTTTTCAACATTCACTTCCTTAAGATTTTGAGCATCAAATTTTCTCTCCCTCCCTCTTCTTTCCCCTCCCCAAGATGGTGTGCAATCTGATATAGGCTCTACATATACATTCAGATTAAGTATATTTTCACATAAGTCATGTTGTCAAGAAGAATTAGAGCCAATGGGAGGAATCATGAGAAAGAAGAAACAAACAACAAAAAAGGGAGCAAATAATCTGCTTCAATCTGCATTCAGATTCCATAGTTCTTTTTCTGGATTTGGACAGCATTTTCCATCACCACTTTTTTGGAATTGTCTTAGATCCTTGTACTACTGAGAAGAGCTAAGTCTTGAAATTAGTCATTGCACAATGTTACCATTACTGTGTACAACATTCTTCTGGTTCTGCTCAATTCACTCAGCATCAGTTTATGTAAGTATTTCCGGGTTTTTCTGAAATCCTCCTGCTCATTGTGTCTTATGAAACAATAGTATTCTAATACATTAATATACCACAACTTATTCAGTCATCCCCAATTGATGGACATCCCCTCAATTTCCAATCCTTGGCCACTGAAAAAAGAGTTGCTATAAATATTTTTGTCCATGTGAGTCCTTTTTCCACTTTTATGATCTCTTTGGGATACAGCCCTAGAAGTGGTATTGCTGGGTCAAAGGGTCTGCACATTTTTATAGCCCTTTGGGCATAGTTCCAAATTTTAGCATTCATTTTTACAAGGTTTTGAGTTCCGTATTTTTTCTCCCTCCTTCCCACCCTCCTCTCCCCTCTTCCTAAAATGGTAAACAGTTTGATATGTTATATATATGCAATCATATAAAACATATTTCCACATTAGTCACTGTTGTAAAGGAAGAAACAGACCAATAGGAAAAGGCCATGAAAAAAATAAAGTGAAAATAATATGCTTCAATCTGCATTCAGAGTCCATCAGTTCTTTATCTGAATGTGGATAGCATTTTTCATCATGAGCCTTTTGTAATTGTCTTGGATCATTGTATTGTTGAGAAGAGCTAAGTCATTCATAGGAGATCAGCACACAATGATCTACACTAAGTTGCTCTTACTGTATGCAAATGTTTTCACTTTGCATCAGTTCGTACAAGTCTTTTTAGGTTTTTCTGAAATCTGCCTGCTCATCATTTCTTGTAGCACAATAGTATTCCATTACATTCACATACCACAACTTGTTCAACCATTCCCCAATTGATGGGCATCCCCTTGATTTCTAATTCTTTGCCACCACAAAAAGAGCTGCTGTAAATATTTTTGTACATGTAGATCCTTTTCTCTTTTGTATCATGTGAGATATATTTGTAAGCTTAACACAATTCCTGGAACATAGTAGGCACTCTTCAAATGCTTCTTCCCATGAAATGAATTGTGATTCTTAGAAGATTAGGAAGGGCAGTTATATTTAGCTTGCACACTTACATGATAATTGCTAAAATGGACCACTAAAGCCTGAGGGGTATGGATCTATTGTTCTTTTATCTCGAGCATCCCACAGACTTGGAATGTCCAAGTTAAATGTGTAAATGTTGTTTTTTCTAATTGAGTGTAAGCTCCCCCAGGGAGGGCAGCAAGGATTGCCTTATTTTTTTGTCTTTCCAGCCTCAGGGGCTGGCATAGCCCTTGGCATATACTAGTCACTTGGCAAATGCTTGCTCAGCTCCTTGATTATATCCGTATCTATAGAGCAACAAGTCTAGAGGATATCTCACTGGCAAATTTTTAAAAAGCATGGCCCACTTTAAAATTTAATCTGTGTTACTGACATTTTCTCCAGCACTTTCTTAAGTCTAAACAATCAATGAAACAAGAAATCAAGACTTGATTTATAGTGTTTGCAGATTTCCAACATGTAAACGCTTACACTGAAAATTTAACAACTGGCTCCAGCAGATACGAGTTGGGTCCAGCACATCCTTGGAAAAGTCTATTCTTTCTCTGTAACTACATCATAAAGAGGGTGATTCACTGATCTGAAAACATATAAAAAGGATCCAGCCTCTGGTTAGGATGTATGATAATAAAAAATAGGTTACCAAGGGATCTGAGAGTGTAACCAAACTGGAAAGGCAGTTATGGGAGGTTAGATATTCTTAATTCTAGTCTTGCCCCATGGAAAATAAGCAAGCATAGGATCATGGATTTAGAGCTGGGAGGATCTTTAGCAGCTGTCAGATCCAATTCCCTCATTTTTCAGGTGAGGAAACTGAAACACAGAGCTACTCGATGACTTGCTCAGTGGCACTCGCGTAGCCAGTAAATATCTCAGGTGTGATTCAAACTCAGCTTTTCCTGACTAATACTCTATGTACCATTCTACTCTTGTGTGGTTATTTAGAGAGCTGACAAACTCAATGAGATCTATTTACTTTGTCATTTATACCAGCTTATCAGGAGATCATGTAACTGGTCTGAAGACAAAAACTGCTTGTGGCGGAGAAAATAAAGTGAGTGTATGTGTGTGTGTGTGTGTGTGTGTGTGTGTGTGTGTGTGTGTGTGTGTGTGTGTGTGTAGGGTGGAGCAAAGAGGGGAGGAGTTCCAAACAGAACTTTACACAAAGATCATATTATCAATAGGGAAGCATCTTTCTTCACCAAATTGTTATAAATTGGTTGTTATACAGTAACCTTATAAATAATTGTCATTTAATAAATAACTTGTTATAAATTGGTTGTTATACAGTAACCTTATAAATAATTGTCATTTAATAAATAACTATTGTCATAAATTGGTTGTTATGCAGTACTTTACAAATAATTCACACTTATATAGTGCTTTGAGACTTAAAAAATGCTTTCTTGATAGAAATTTGTGAAGTGGGTAATAGTAATAGCTCGCCTATAAGGACACTGAAGCTCTGAGTGATTTCGTAGCTAATCAGTCAGCTAATCGATCAGAGCAAGGGTTCAAATCCAATCTCCTGCATCTATTCTAGTGTCCTTTTTTAATTTAATTTTTATTTTATGGAATAAAACAAGCATTTCCATAACATAGGATAATAGAAAAGATGATTGCATATGAAACTGCAAATGTATTATATACAACTTGGTATGCCTTTTTTTTTTTTAACGTGGTCACTGTAGGAGTTTATTTTGCTTGACCATACAAGTTTGTAGCAGGAATTCTGTTTTACTTTCTTTCTCAACTGAATGAAAAAGGTAGGAAAGAAAGATGGCAGATTTTCATTTACTGGGAAAAGAAATTTGAAAAACCAAACAAATCAGAAAATAGGGTCAACTAAATTAACGTAATTTTTAGAATGGCTTAGTTTGCTATTCCTTTTAAATATATAATACATTTATCATGTAAATTTCTTTGTTTCCCTTTTTTTCTTCCCTCTCCCCAATCTAGAGATGGCTACCATTACACACACACACCTACACCCACGCATGCATGTATGTATGTATATAAAATTATTCTTTACATACTTTTATTTATGAGTTTTTTCTCTGGATGCAGACAGCATCCTTTTTATTCTATTGTTCTGATCCATGGTGGGCATTGTATAAAGAACTACTGAGAAGCAACCTCTATCTTTTGGCACCTGCAAAATTTGGACTGTTCCCAGTCATGTGAATTAGTGCCATTGTTACCCACTGTGGTCTGCCCATGAGACTGTGAGCTCCTTGAGGGCTGGGATTGTCTTTTGCCTTTCTTTGTACCCCCAGAACTTAGCACAGTGCCTTAAAAGATAATAAATGCTTTTTTGACTGACTCCTCACTTTGTTAAGAGTTGTGAGTTACAGTTTCAGTTTTAAGTATTTGTCAATCCATGCTTATGAATCTTTTGTGGTTTAAGCATTTCTTTTGGGGTCAAAGAAATAGGTTTTTCACATCAGCTTGGTGATCTTGCAACAAAAATGCTAAGGATTTCCCCATAATCTAGTGACCTTTTTAGTCACTTTTAGAGCTGATTTTGTTTACTGTTCCAGAATTGAATTAGGAGAAAGGGAGCAGGCAATCTGTAGGAAATTAACAATCGAAGACAGCCACCTGATACGAAAATCCATCTTTTTAGCACAAATGTTCTCCTCCTGTCTGTTTACAAATTTTTCAAACACTGTAATACCTGAAGTAAAGTTTCAGCTGACTTCAAAAGCAATGGAGTTTTTAAAAATTATTATTTTTATTATTTTTAAATTATTATTATTATTATTTTTTGCAACAATGACTTATGCACAAGTACAAGGAATATGGATCAGGGAGTATATGATTAGAAAAGGAGGTAGCCTGGTTAGGTCATGAGAGGAAGGGAAATCAGATGGACATCCCAAGCTTCTTACTGATACCACCAGAGGATGGCACCCAGTGCCTTGGGGAGATCCTCTTAAGAGGACCTGTAGGAAAAGGAAGACAAAAAAGGTACAGAATGAGAGGTAAGTGTATGGACTCCATGGATCTATCTCCCCTTTGGTTTTGCTCTGTCCTTTTGTGTAGCTAAATGTAATATGAGTAACCAGGAAAGTCCTTCCCATCTGTCAGACCAGGACCTGTGCTTTCAGTCCCATGGAGTATAGCTAGGGAAGGGCCTGTGCCTTAAGCTGCTTCTGGATAGATCTGTGCCCTTGTCTCTCTAATGACTCGAATGACTGTGCTTTGAAAACAAGTCTTTATTGGTCCCTGTGAACTTGCATTTTGGGATAATGAAGCAATAACTTGGAGGTAAGTAGGTGATGGGGTTAGACAGAAGACAGGACCTGGAGTCAGGATGACCTGAATTAAAATCCAGACTCATATACTTACTAGCTGTGTGACCCTGGGCAAGTCACTTAACCTAAACTGGATAAAAAAAAAACAAAACACCAAACCCTTACCTTGTAATAAATAAGCATATTTTTCCATTTTATTTTTCTTGCTTCCCTCTCGTATGGAAATATGTTTCTCATGACTTCACATATATAATGGGTATCATACTGCTTGCCTTCTCAGTGAGTGGGGGAGGGGTTGGGGGAGGAAGAGAATTTGGAACAAAAAAAATGTTAAGTGCTAATAAATAAATAAATAGATAAAAATAAGCTATCAAATTTTAAAATAAAGACTATTAAATGGATAGCTCTTCAACATAGTCTCCTGTCCCATCACAGAGACCAAAAAGATAAGTTAATAATAATAACTAACATGTATATAATGCCAGGCACTTTGCTAAGCACTTTACAATTATTATCTCATTTGACCTTCCTGATAACCCTGTGAGGTAGGTGCCTTTATTATGCCTATTTTACAGATGAAGGTTGAATAAATCATGGCATATAAATGTAATAGAGTATTATTTTGCCATAAGAAGTGGTAAAAGGAATAGTTTCAGTAAAACTTGGGAAAACTTGTATAACTGATGCAAAGTGAAGTAAGTAGAACCAGGAGAGCATTTTCTAAGATAACAACCACACAAATAACTTTGGAAGTTTTAGGAACTCTGATCAGCACAAAGACCAACCGTTTTTTCAGAGGACGGATGATATAATAGGCTGTCTCCCTCTTGACAGAAAGATGATAAATTCAAGATGCAGAACAAGGTTTATTTTTTGGACATGACCAGCACAAGAATTTGTCTTATCACTGTCATGTGTGCCCACATTTAAAAAAAAAGCTTTTGTTTTCCTTTTTTTCAATGGTAACGGAGCAGGGAGTGGGAGGGAGAGAAAATAGATTTTTGTTATTTAAAAAAAAGTAATGCTAAAAGTATATCAAAACATTTTCTAAAATGTGGTAGGCATTGCAGTATGGCATTAGGGACATGAAACAGACAAAAATAGTATCAATCAATGAAGAAACATTCATGAAATACTTACTATGTGCCTTGTGCTAGTGATACAAAGACAAAAATGAAATATTACCTGCCCTCAAGGACCTTACACTCTTTTTTTTTTTTGGCAGGGGGGAAAGCAAGGCAATTGGGGTTAATTAAGTGAGTTGCACAAGGTCACACAACCAGTAAGTGTTAAGTGTCTGAGGTCAAATTTGAACTCAGGTCCTTCTGACTCGAGGGCCAGTGCTCTACTCACTGTGCCACCTACCTGTCCCAGGACCTTACATTCTAATGCAGGAGTCAGTGTGCACATAGACATAGACATATACAAAACTTATATAAACACGTATAAAGGTAGGGGGAGGTGTGAAGGCCCTGTCATTTTAGTGAGAGAAAACTAGGAAAGGGTTCATGCAGAAGATCTCGATCTGGGTCTTGGGGAAAACTAGGAATTCAGTAGAGGTAGAAGTGAGGAGGAAATGGATTCCAAGTATGGTGGCCAGTACACCGGAGCACTGTGAGCAAGCGATAGCAAGGTTCAGAAAACAACAGTGAATAACCATGTTCACATAACAACAGATAAATAGAAAACAACTGTTTGGGGAGATGGAGGGGGAGAAAATTTGAAACTCAAGGGATTGTGGAACTAAATGTTGTAAATTAAAAGTAAGTAAATCAATTAAAAAAAAAAAGAAAACAAGTCTGGTTGAACCATAGTGTGCGTGGAGGGGAGAAATGTGTAATAAGACTTGAAGGGGAGCTTGGAGGTTGGGAAGGCCTTTAAAAGCCCAAAAGAGGAATACTATGTATCCTGAATCCTAGGACAACCATTCTTGATATTTCCTTATTTTAACTTCAATTCAATTTGATAAATATTTATTAAGTGCTATCATTTTCAAGGCACTGGGTTGCCTGCTGGGAGTACAAAGAAAGTCAGACAGCCTTTGCCCTCAAGGAACTGAGGTATGATATGTATACGTACTCATGTAAAGTCCTTTGAGGTTGAGAGACTAGTAGCAGCTGGAAGGATTAGGCAATATTTCACAAGAGAATTAGGAGTTGACTTGCAGGAAGACAAGGATTCTGAGTGGTCAGTTTAAGGAGGTATTTGAGGCATGGGTGTAACTGCCAGTAGGTAAGGGGTGGGTTGGCCACAAAACCCTCTGGGATTTGTAATTCTCCCCAGTTTGGGAACAGAGGAAACTGAGGAAAGATCAATCCTCCCTTGAAAGTGAGGGAGGCATGAGGGAGGGGTGTGTGCCTGTGGTGGGGTTGGTCGAGAGCTCACCACAGTCGTAGGAATACTGACAGAAAACCTGGCATGAGGAAAAGACGGTTTCTTACTCTGCCCCTGCCTTCCGCTTGTGTATTTAAAAAAAATATTAGAAGACTACATTTACTAGATTTTTAATACCCATTTTATAAACACCTGTGACTGATCATATCTTTAAGTTGCCTTTGCTCGCTACCCTAGGTGTGGAAAAGCATCTCCTAGTGGAGAGAGGGGCCTTACTTAGTACAAGACTGGAATCTAAAACCCCAGCCCATTGTTCAGCTCTCCAACCCGGGGCATAAGCACGAGTATTTCCTAATCACAGAATCTCTGCAAATCTGGGCCCTATTGCATAAATGTACCTCATAGACTTGGGCCAAGGTTACATGGGTGATGGCCTGAGTGAATGCTGGCTTTGTTTGCCAGCTTATTTACTTGTTTTCTGAAAGACATTTGGAGGAAGGAGCTCACAGAATCAGATGCTCCAAGCTGTGACAAAAGTGGATGGCCCTATCCCATGTCCTTGGCTTCAAATAATTGATATTCAACCCTAACTCACTGTCTGGAATCATGGCTTCAAGTGCCAAGAGAAAACATGATTTGAATTTGGAATGAAAAGAAACACTAGGAAGCATCATTGTCCAACTTTTCTCCTCGTTTCGGATGCATATGGGAGTAATTTCTACTGCTTTGTTTGAAGACCACTTTCCGTTGCTGGTAGTTGGTGGCAGAGCCATAATGAGAAATTCTGGGGCCAGGAACAACTTCCACAAACAATAAGTGGCAGAAAACACGTGTCCAGTTGACAGGGAGCAGGAAGAATGTAGTGGGGCAGGCAGGGGACAGGAAGAAGTCACCCCAGGCCATCTCTGGCCAGTTCCTAGGTCAACGTGGCATAGTGAATAAAAAATCAGTGTCTGATCCAGGAAGATATGGGATCAAGTGGCCCCTCTGACATATGTTAGCTATGTGCCAACCTGTCATTCACCAGTGAAATCATAGGACCAGTCCCTATCTCTAACTAGTTGCTAAGGTCTATTGTTTCTAGCTGCTAAAGTACTTAAAAGGGCTCTCAGTGCCCTCTAACAAAGCCTGGGCTGTCCCACCTTGGCAGTATACTCTAGGTGGTGGAGATTCTTCAGATAAGGAGCTGGCATTCCTGGGAAACCAGAAGATTCTTCCTGTCACTTTTCTAAGCAACTGGGGGGTCATTTGCCTTCCATAGCTTTCTGGATAGCATGATGTGACACTCACGGTAGGGTCAAGAGCTACTTTTTTTTAATTACAGGTTGAATTTATTGTGTTCTTTTTTTTTCCTTTTTGGAGGAAGGAAGGCAGGCCAGTTGGGGTTAAGTGACTTGCCCAAGGTCACAGGGCTAGTAAATGTCAAGTGAGGCCGGATTTGAACTCAGGTCCTCCTGACTCCAGAGCTGGTGTTTTATTCAATGCACCACCCAGCTGCCTATAGAGCTAATTTTTAAAAAAGCAAAACCAAAAACAAACCTTTCTCCTTTGAGTGCATTTAATGGAGTTGGAGTGACAGCCTTGACGACCTAAGACTCTCTCTATAACTGTAGGAAGAAGAAGGAACAAACATTTATTAAGCACCTCTTGTGTGCCAAGCACAGTGTTCAGTACTTTACAAATATCGTCTCATTTGGTCATCATAACAACCCTGGGAAGAAAGTGCTGTTATTATCCCTATTTGTCAGCTGAAGGAAGTGAGGCAGAGAGATGTCGAGGGTCAAACAACCATTAAGTCTCTGAGGCTGGATCTGAACTCAGGCCTTCCTGATTCCAGGCCTAGTCCTTTGCTGACAAACACAGACAGGATGCTAGTGTGTGGTAGACAAGAGGCAGAGAGTTGGAGAGAGAGAGACTGAGACAGAGACAGAAAGATAGACAGAGACAGAGAGAGACAGTCAGAGGGACAGAGACAGAGACAGAGAGACACAGAAAGAGAAAGACAGAGACAGAACAGAGAGACAGAGACAGAGACAAAGAGAGAGAGCAGTAGAGGATGTACCAGGTGGTAATAACCAGAAGACTGGTAAATCTTATAGTGCTGTCGCCCTACAGAAAATATGCCGTTTCTAGGGATTTTTGAGGGATTCATAAAGCAGTTTGGGAGCCAGGGCAAGCTGTAGGTCTCAGCTTTTCTTGTTAAAGGATAGCTCTGAAAGAGGAACCCAAGGCTTGGTAACTGTGAACACAAAGGACACTCCTACTGTGGGAACTCTTCCATGACTGATCTTCTCACATGAACTCCGTCTCCGGTGCCTCTGCACTGATTGTCCCTCCTTGCCTGGCATACACACCCTCTGCAATGAAGCTTACTGGAATATTTAGTTCAAAGTTCAGTTCAAGTTTCATCATTAATAAGAAACTTTCCCTGATTTCTCAGATGCTAGGTCCTCTCTCATCCCTCCCATATTTGTTTTGTATGCTCTTATGTATGTCTTCCTAGACAATATTTAAGTTCTTTTAGGGCAGGGACTATTTAATTTTTGTCTTTGGGTCACCAGCATCTAGTACGGGGGTGGGGAACCTTCGGCCTCGAGGCCACATGTTGCACTGTAGGTTAGAAAAAAAGTGCAGCCACACTTGAGGAGTTAGAGGGCAACATGCGGCCTCGAGGCCTCAGGTTCCCCACCCCTGGCCTAGTATAACGCCTGCTACATACATTCTTAATAAATGCTCGTTGATGGTTTGATAGAAGATTACATTCTAAGGAGTTGTCTGATGCCTTGAGAAGTCAAGTGATTTAGCCAGGATCACACACTTAATGAATGTCAGAGGCTAGACTTGAATCCAGGCCTTCCTGACTCTAAGGCCAACATAGTACCTGTGAGGCCAATGAATGTAATGAGTTATTACTGCTCTTTAAGACATTTGAAAAAATTTGGTAAGACTTGTATAAACTGATATAGAGCCAAATAATCAGAACCTGATGAACAATTTACACAACATTAATAATAGAAAGGAAAACAATGTTGGAAGACATCAGAACTTTGATCATTGTAAATGCCATACCTCACTTCAGAGGACTGATGGCCTCCTGCCTCCTTACAGAAAGGTGGTGGGCCACAGGTACTGAATTAGACATACGTTGTTAGACAGGGCTGGTGTGTTAACATGCTTAACTTTACTTATTTGTTTCATTGGAAGGCTCTCGGGTGTGAGGAGACATTGGTAAATGACAACAATGTAATTCAAAGCAATCCATTAGATTGTAAACTCCTTGAGGGCAGGAACTGTCAGTCTTGGCCTCTCTTTGTATCCTAAGTGCTTAGCGCAGTGCCAGTGTGTAGTAAGCAGACACTTAATATATGTTTATTGAACTGAATGTGAAAAAAAAGAAAGAGAACATTTTTTTTTAATTCAAAAGAGTCAAGCCAGGGAGGAAAAAGGAAGACTATGTATCAGTTTTAGAGACAGAGAATTTGAATTCTTATTGTGTTACTTATAACTGGGCAAGTCATTTCCCTTCTCTGGGACCCTGGTTTCTTCATTTGTAAAGTGGTAAAGTTCCATCTGGGTGGTAAAGAGGATGGAGTGCTGGGTCTGGAGTCCTAGACTCATCTTCCTGAGTTCAAATGAGACACTCCAGTGTCTTTGCCAAAAAAATCCCAAATGGGGTCATGAAGAGTCACACATGACTGAAAAATGCCTGAACAATAAAAGCTGATAGGGCTTGAATAGATGATCTCTCAAGTTACTTCCCAGCTCTAAATCTTGTAACAAACCAGCTTGCTCAATAGGGGAATTTCTACCTTTGTATTCACTTGGACTTCCTGATAATTCCAGGACTACATGTAGAGAGACTGTCTGACCTTTAGAAAACTTGCTGAAGAAGTCTCTTCTCCACCCCTCTCATGATTATGAAAATCTAAGGATAACGAACCTCTCAGGTCACTCAGTGGTTTCTTCCCTGTGTTATAAGACCGGGCTGTTTCCGTATCAGCAGCCTTTTTATTGTTCAGTCATTTTAGTCATGTCTGGCTCTTCATGACCCCATTTGGGGTTTTCGTGGCAAAGATACTGGAGTGGCTTGCTATTTCCTTCTCCAGCTCATTTTACAGATGAGGAAACTGAGGCAAACAGGGTTAAGTGATTTGCCCAGGATCACATAGCTAGTAAATGCCTGAGGCCAGATTTGAATTCACAAAGATGAATCTTCCTGACTCCAGACCTGGCACTCTATCCACTGCACCACTTAGCTGCCCCAATTTCTCTCACTGAATTGATTTGATCATCTTGGTCCCTTTGATTAGCTCCTGGATGTCGGTGAATCTGGGACTTGAACCTTGCTCTTGATCTGTCTCTCCAGTCCTCCTTCCACCCCACCCCTTGCAATGGCTGTGATGACAGAGTACAGTTATATTTTTGAAGCTGCTCACTTAGGTCTGCAGGCACCTGAGCAGACAATGCCCCTCTTACTCATCCTCTGCATTACTTGCTTATGAGTCAGCACATGCCTCAACACTTAGCACCCCAATGATCCCCTCCATCAATGCATGACTCACTTGGAGAAACTGTATTAGTCTTCCCATGTCTGTGCTCTAACATTTGGTGTCGAGCCAGACTCTACTGATTAGCTAGTACAAGGACTCTGATCACCGCTGCTGCCTTGGGAACATTGATCAGTGCGTCATATGGCCCCACTTATGCTATCCCTGAAACCCTATACTCTCAAAGAAAAAAAATATTTCAGCAAGTATAAAAATATGATAATACACGCACTCTTGTTTGACAAGAAGGGTACTTTAATTCTTGCAAGTTTAGAGCTACACAGTCACATTTTGGGAGGAAAGCGGAGCAACGATAAACGTTTCTGAAATGATTCTTAAGCAAGTACAGGAACTATACCTTTTAATCTAAAAAGTGGTAAGTTTTATCCACAGAGGCAAAAACAAAAAAACACAAACTCGTGGTTCTTGATCCCCAGACAAAGTTTTAGATCTCCAGTGAAAAAGCCCTCAGATAAAATAATAATAGTTTCCATTTCTTGGAGGTCACATGGTATAGGGCAGGAGCGGGGAATCCTGTGACTCTGAGGCCACACATGGCTTTTTTGGCCCTTGAGTGTGACCTTTTGACTGAGGCCAAGTTTTACAGAACAAACCCTTCTCTTGAGAGGATTTATTCTGTGAAGTTTGGATTCAGTTAAAGGGGGTACACACAAGGACCTAGAGGGCCACATGTGGCCTCAAGGCCATAGGTTCCTCACCCCGGTATAGGGAACAAGGCTGACTTTGGATTTGAATTCTACTTCTGACAACTCACTATGTGTGTGACCTTGGGCAAAGCACTTAATCTCTCTCAGTCATACAATGAGGGGGCTGGATGAGGTGTTCTCAGAGGCTCCTGGCAGTTCTAGACCTATGATCCTATATTACTAAGCAGCTTACAAAGGGTTCCTGTAAAATCCGTATAAGGTTTAATATCACCGGGGCATTTTACAAGGCTCAAACAGGACCTGAACCCAAGCCTCCTGGCCAATGTTCTTTTTGGTCAATCAGTGAGTCAAGCATTGATTAAATTTCTACTTACGTACCAGGCGCGTGCTAAGTACTATACTATATGGCTTCTCGATAAAAAGCGAAATGATATGTTGTCAAATACACACACACACACACACACACACACACACACATATTTGTTTACTTATTTTATCCTCACAACAGGTAATGAGATAAGGAATGTGTTGTCCCCACACAAGAATGAGAATTCCTTGAGAAATTGGAGTGCCTTCCTTTTCTACTCATGTCCCCAGAGCTTATCCTACTACTTGGCACATAGAAAGGGCTTAATAAATGCCTTTTTCATTCATTCATTCATAGTGCAAATATTATCTGATCCTTTTTATAGTTAAGCAAATAGCAAAATGAAACCCTTACACAGGGAAGGGCTTTCTTTTCTCGCCTTTGTGCCTCCAGAGCCAAGTACAACGCCTGGCACATGTTAGGCTTTTAATAAATGCCCGCTAAATTAAAATGAATTGAAGGGCTAAGGTCACACAGAGAGGGGAGCTAAGAAGTGGCATTTTCTGACTCAACATCCATCTGCTTTTTACTGAAATCGTCACTGTCTAGCTTTGCTGCAAGAATCAACTTGACCTTTCAATCAAATGTAAGTAGGACATGGGAATAGATGGGAAAAGTCCCTAGAAGTCATTCAGCTATGCAGATTTAATAGTTTTTTTTTTAATTGCTCTGTATCCACCTATGTCTTAGCTTTTCTTTTGGATGTTTGATTAGGAAATGAGTTAAAATAGTTGGTAGTGCTGAGGCCCCACACCCCAGTTGTAAAGATCACATAGGGCCACCTGCTTTGTTTGCTGGCTCAAGGGCAGTTACATTTTAACAAAAGAGTTTACTAGGCCACCTGCCCTCAACCTGAGTGGTGCCAAGACCAAGACCTACTAACACCTTTGCACACTCAGCCTCATTTTCTCCTAATACTGACATGGCTGAAATTTTGTTCTGCTAGAGCAAAAAAAAAAAATACAACTATAGCAGTATTTGGAAATCCATAAGATGATCCTGGGGCCACTAGGTGGCATAGTGGATGGAGTGCCAGATCTGGAGACAGGAAGACTCATCTTTGTGTGTTTGAATCCAGCCTCTGACCCTTACTAGCTGTGTGACCCTGGGCAAGTCATGTAACCCTGTTTGTCTCAGTTTCCTCATCTGTAAAATGAGCTGGAGAAGGAAATGGCAAACCACTCCAGTATCTTTGCCAAGAAAACCCCAAATGGAGTCACATAGACTTGGACAGGACTAAAGAAACCACTGAACAAGATGACAATGATATATATCATCTATTGGATCGTGTTTTATAGATACGAGATGATGAAAGTCCTCCCTCACCTGCACTCCCTCACCCCCACATACACTTTGCCGGTCTTCTCACACCTCATACCCCCCAAATGCACTCTTTGACTCGGTAACAACAACCTCCTTGCTAGTCTTTAAACAAGACACCACATCTCTGGACTCTAGGCATTTTCACTGACTGTTCCCATTGTTTAGAACTCCCACTTTCCTCATCTCCACCTAAATCCATGCTTCCCTAAACCTCCTTCAAGCCCCTGCTAAAATCTTGTTCCCAAACCCCTTTAATTCTAGTTCTTCCCTCTCTTCATTATTTCCAGTGTATCTTGTATATAGTTTGTACATAGTTTCATGTTGTCTCCCCCATTAGACTGTAAACTCCTCCAGAGACTATCTTTTATTTTCCTTTGAAACTTCAAGTACTTAGCACAGGGCCTGGCACGTAGTAAATAATAAATGGTGCTTAATAAATGTTTATTGTCTGGCTGAAGATATCAAAAATACAGAACCTCAAAAACAGATTTTACTTTTATTATGAAAACCAACTAACAAACCAACCTACATATACACGAATGTAGATATAACACTCAGAGCTTATGAATACTCAGTGCTTTCCTGGCATCACAAGAGGTCATTGTATAGTAGGATACTGGAGTCTGAGGACCTGGGTTCCAATACTGCCTCTGAGATTTCCTAACTAGCCTTGATACAACGTCCCTGGGCCTTGCTTTCTTCATCTATTCTATACGGAAGTTGGATGAAACAGCCTCTGAAGCCCTTTTGGTCTCTGATTCCATTATCTACTTCCTGTATGACGTTAGACAAGTCATTTAATCTGACTAGACCTATTTCCTGCCTTGTAAAATTGAGGTGACTGGATGACCTCTAAGATGCCTTTCAGCCCTCTACGGTCTTATCATATTTGTGAACATCCGTATGCTATATGCATTCTTCAAACAAATAACATTTGCAGTCAATCAATTAATAAACATTTATTAAGTGCCTATTATGAACCAGTACTGTGCTAAACCCTGGGGATACAAAAAGAAGCAAAAGATGGTCCCTGCCCTCAGGGGGCTTTGGGGGCCACATCATGCAAACCAGTATAGTATATACAAATCAGGCTCTCTGTAGGATAAACGTGGTTGTTGTTGTTGAGTCACTTTTCAGCTGGGTCTGACTTCTGTGATCCCATCTGGGATTTTCTTGACAGAGATAATAGAATGGTTTGCCATTTCCTTCCCCAGCTCATTTTACAGATGAGGAACTGAGACAAACAGGGTTAAGGGCCTTGCGCAGAGTTGAGGCCACATTTGAACTTGGGAAGATGAATCTTCCTGACTCTAGAGGCAGCACTGTATACACTCCGACACCTAACTGCCCTCCCTCCCCTAATACAGGATAAATAGGAAATAATTAACAGAGGGAATTTTTGCTTAATATTGTAGCTTATGAACATTCATGGTTTAATTTTTTTGAAGGGAAGGGGGACCGAACCTGTGATTTCATTGTTATATGGAACACCAGTACAAGTACAGATTGTCACCTATTTCACCAATCTATACACTACGCAGTTGCTGGAGCCACTGAAAAGCTATGACTTGTCTGGAGGTCACAGAAGTCAGTTTTTGTTAAGGACAGGACTTCAACCCAGTTTTCCCCCATTCTGAGACCACTGTGGTTTAACATATATTATTCATGTACTTTAAATATATCTGGAAAAAACAAATTTTCCTCCCCTCTGCAGATATGTAGGGAAATTTATTTTTGAATAAGACAAGGTCAGTTTGCATTTCCTTAAAAGTAGGCTCAATGGATGGCTAGGTGGCACAGTGAACAGAGCACTGGCCCTGGCATCAAGAGGACCTGAGTTCAAATGTGAACTCAGACACTACACGAAAACTAGCCATGTCACCTTGGGCAAGTCAATTAACCCCAACTGCCCTCCAAAAAGCAAAAGAAAACAAGTGGGCTCAACAGGTTTCCTTTTCTCCTTCTGATAATACTATAAACCTGCTTTTATGTAATCAGATGTCAGGGTTACTTTCTTCAAGCGTTTCTGGAAAGTTGATAACCACTGGAGCAAAGTAGGTAGACTTTTTGGTCTTCAGTGTGACCATTTGCAGGCTTTTGCCTGTGTGCCTGGGGTCACGTTCAGGATAATTATCCTCCAGTGGCTTCTCGGCAGGCATGTCAGGAGAATTCTGAGTCACACCAACAGATCAGCCAGCCAGACAATCATACGGCAAAGATTGGAAGTTAATCATTGACCAACAGTGACCACAGAAGGAGGTGAGCGAAAGAAAGACTGTCGCCCTCTTGTATGGATGGGCCTCGTTCATACAAAGACCCTTGCTATTGTTCTTTAACAGAAGCCAGACCAGAAATGCCATTCTTGGTATTAGCATATTAATATTTCATTAACTGCTATTTTGTTCTTATCTTTTGTGCATAATCCCAATCTATGGCTTGGGGGTGGTGGTGGTGAGAACGCATATCTACCCTCCCATTTATCTTTTGCTGTTATACCTTCTTCATTTCCAGATAAATCCTTTACCCTCCTCTGTTCAAAGGACCATCCCTGCATCGGTTCTCAACCTATGGGTTATGTTCAATTTGTAACAATGAAAATACATCCTGCATATCAGATATTTACATTATGATTCATAACAATAGCAAAATTACAGTTATGAAGTTGCAATGAAAATAATTTTATGGTTGGGGGTCACCACAACATGAGGAAATGTATTAAAGGGTCTCAGCATTAGGAAGGTTGAGAACCACTGCCCGATAACAAAGAATAAAAAAGAGAGGAAAAACCACCCCCATCAACATAATGGAGTCTGACAGTATATGCAATATGCAATATACTGTCTTGTGTAAAGAGGGGATGAAGGAACATACGTTTTCTTATCTCTTCCTTGGAATCAAGTTTGCTTATTTTCAATTACACGCACATTACAATTTTATTCCCAAATCATGGGACAAGAGTGAAGGGCAGTATAGCATACACCCATCTAATTCATACCCACACTTATTGGATATTAAGATTCAGCATGACTTCCCAAGCAGAATCTCCTAGTTATGAGGTGATACTTTAAGAATCTGTAATCTTATTAGTTCTTTTGTCATTAATTCCCCTATAATGTAGCAACAGACTTTGAAATAATAATAATAATAGATAATACTTATGTAACACTTTAAGGTTTTTGAAGCGCTTTACATATATTGTTTCATTCAATTCTCACGATGATCCTGTGAGGTAGGTGCTGTTATCCCCATTTTACTGCTGAAAAAACTGAAGCTGTATTCTATTTAGTTATCATCCATCAATTTTAACTATCTAATAATCTCTATCTAGCTATCCACTTAGCTATCTAATCATGTCTAGATTATCACTTCTCTAACACCATCTATTTGATCATTTATCTAATTGTTCCTTGTTGTCCAGTCATCTTGATTTTATCATCTAGTATCTGTCTTCTCACTTACCTAATCATGTCTATCTTATCATTTATCTAATCCTCTCTATCATTTATGTAGTATACAGCTATATAACCATCTCTGATAATTGATTCTATCTCTGTCTGTCTGTCCATCTATCTATCTCAGGAACGTGCCTGTGATTATTGGTTTTTCCAGATCTGGGGAGTGTGAGGAGAGACAGAGACAGAAACAGAGAGAGAGAGAGAGAGACAGAGAGAGAGAGACAGAGAGAGAGACAGAGAGAGAGAGACAGAGACAGAGAGAGAGACAGAGAGAGAGACAGAGACAGAGAGACAGAGAGAGAGACAGAGAGACAGAGAGAGACAGAGAGAGAGAGAGAGACAGAGAGACAGAGACAGAGAGAAAGAGACAGAGACAGAGGGAGAGAATGGGCTTGAAGGGATAGGCAGTGGAGGAAGCCCTAATATTTGCTAGGAGGGTGTCACAGGTCTAGAGCCTCTGACACTGAAAGTGGTGTGCTTCTGATAGCTTGGAAAGATGAGAGATATGCTGCATTTCAGAGTGCATGCAGTTTCTGGTTCAGGCAAAAGAGCTCTGGTAGCATTTCTTCCAAGAACCTTCTGAGGGAAATAATTATCTTCTGGGGCCACTGAACTGAGACACCAGCCTGCAAAGAGCAAGACCAGACAGAGAATGGAGAAGCTCAGATGAGTCTCCCTTAACACCAGACTGAGCAACCTTGGAAGGGCTGTTGGTGCCATCTGCTGGAAACTGTTGAGAATTGCAGGCTGAGTAAAGTAGATGCAACCCAGCCTTAGGGACTCCATAGCCTCCAGGACAGGCATGGGTTAACAGTAGACTGTATTTGAGACTGCACCACGTGTTAAGGAAACATCGCTCACCGGCTTCGAGGGTTATTTTCTAGGGGTTTTGATTTGAGTCCCATTTGTTTTCCCTGACGTCATAAACCTATTCGTTCTTTAAGCCTATTATATTTATGTGCTTGTAAGGGGAGCTCGTGATCACATGCTAGGTGTGGGGTGTTAAATGATGAAGTTCCTAGATTATCTAGATAGAAGCAGATGAGCCGGAGAAGTAGAATCTCCACAAAGTGACCTGGGCTTATATCAGGTATCAAGAGGTAGCCTCTGACAGAAAGGTTACCATAGAAATGTAGAATCTTGGATCCAAAAGAGATGGAAGAGATTATTTAATCCAATCTCTCCTCACTATGGGCCAAAATATCCACTTAAACCTTAAAATATGAATGAAGAAGAGTTTATTTTTCAGTGTTAACCGCTTTTTCTTTTTACCTCTGCTTACCTTGCCTCTCCATCCTCCTAATCTTTAAAATGAGTGGGTTGGACTGCATGCCCTGTGAGTTTCCTTGTAACACTAAATCTATAATTCTGTGTGTTAATGACAATAAAAGTTTAATACACGACCCTTCTCACAACCATGTATCTTTTAAAAAGAGGATAGAATTTTGAGAAGTTTTGCAGCTAAGCTAATATTGGGGAAAGACCCACTCTAGGCCCCAATGCCTCCCACTGTTGGGTAAGGATGGCTTTTCTGTAACTCTTCAAACTTGAGGTCTTGTTTTCACTTGTGGGTGAGGCTTGACTCCTTTTACAGGTGTTTCTTAGTAAGGGCAGCTTTCTGTTCCCCTGTAAATCAGGAAATGCTCCTAACTTCTAATCTCTTCTTGGTCTACCATTGACTTCCCAAGGGCACACACACTCTGCCTCTCTGTTAAATAGGGTGTGAATAGGTTAGGACAAGCAAATAGGATAGAACAGGATGTTTTGCAAATCAAAACAGAATTAAGCTCATGTTCCTAGTAACTCAGGTTGCTATCATTAGGTTGCCAAGACTTGAAATTCATAGCTACATTTGAATCTGTAGGGTTGTAGTGTTCCCCACCAACCCTAATCAGGGCACCCGTCCCTCTCTCACCCTGTAGGCTTTAGATCAAAACAAGGAGAGGGGAGCCTCTAAACTGTTTAGATTGGTCCCATTATATTGTATTGGTAGTGTTGTGCCCGACCTATGGTCAGGAAGGCTTGAGTTCAAATCCATCTTCAGACACTTACTGCCTCTCTTACGGTGGGCAAGTTGCTTAACAATCCTCTTACTAAGTTTTTTCATCTGTTAAACTGGGGATCTTAATGGCACCTTCTTCCCAGGTTGTTGTGAAGATAAAACAAGAATATTGGCATAGCGCTTTGGTTTTAAAGGATTCTATATTGTTAATTGTTATTATAATATTAGGGAGGAAGATTGCAAGAGGGCAAAATGTGACTTCTGCTGCAGCTGAATATCAGGGTTAAATGGGTGCTTTTGCCTCTGGACATGTTCATGTTTTGTGTGATGTGGACACACTTGGGAAGAGTCTCGTGTCTGGGCAACATGTTCCTTTTCTGGGTCTCAGACAAGATGACACCAAAGGGTTGGGCAATGATGACTGTGTTACGAGGTCAGAGAGAGCTTAGCTGCGCTCTAGGCTCCAATGCACAAGCCTTCCCTGTTCTTTCGGGTTTGTCTCAGAGACCACAGGACTTTAGCAGTCAGCACTTTGGGGTGGTTAGCTATTTTGGGGCACCGTTGGTGAAGTAGATAGAGCCTTGGGAGTCAGGAGACAGGTTTGAATTCTCTTTTAGATACTTAGTTGTTTGACTTGGACAAGTCATCACTTAATCCTCAGTCTTAATTTCCCAATGTGTAAAATGGGACAATAATAACAGTATTATCTACCTCATAAAGTTATTTTGAGAAAGATGCCTTTGCAAACCTTAAAGCACTATTCGAATGTGAATTGTTACTACTTATTGAAATAAGTTAACCAGAATAGGAAAACTTCTCTTGACTTCATTTAAAACTTTCTCTTCATTTAGTTCTTTGTCTCATGTTTCTGCCCCTTCCTCTATCTTCTGGCACTCACAGAAACCTGGCTTCTCCCATTGTAGAGGTATAGGGTTAGGGGTGCTTGAGACCCCCAAATACCAACACACCGGGTCCTGCCGAATGAATTTGACTCAAGTCTTCTCTCAGCCAAAGAAAAGCAGTTTATTAAAGGTTCTCCATAATGAGTAGACTCTTTTTAAAAAAAAATTCTTTAAAAAAGTTTTTTTTTAAGGGGAAAAGCAGGGCAATTGGAGTTAAGTGACTTGCCCAAGGTCACACAGCTAATTTTTCTGTTAAGTGTCTGAGGTCAAATTTGAACTCAGGTCCTCCTGACTCCAGGGCTGATGTTGTGGTTACTGCGCCACCTAGCAGCCCCTGGGTAGACTCTTAAGGAGCGTAAGGATTTGTGAACAAGTGGGCCAGAATCATTTGACACAGAGTAAGTCTGCAACAGATAATTCTCTGGCTTTCCTTTTTTTCATGGAGGCAAGATGGGGTCTTATATACAGAAAAGTTGTGGGAGGAATCTCGGGGTGGTCTAGAGGAAGAGTTTGGGGAGGGTCTTCAGGAGGAGTCAGATGAGGTCATACTCCAGTGATGAGAGATTAAGGGTGGGAAGTGGCTGGAGGCTACCTGGAGATGAGAGACAATGGAGGGCTAGGCTAGTTCAAGGGTAACAAGATTTGGGTATAGATATTTTGGGAGGATCAAAGGTGGGGGGCTAGCTGGACACTGGAAGGCTAGGGTAGTAACAGAGATTTGGGCAAAGCTATAATGAAAGGCTTATGGCCTCGGGCAAATGCCTCATCAAATGGGAAGATTCAATCAGAGTTCAAGAGGGTTCCCAGAGCTGTACCTCATCACCATGACATGTCAAACCTGGTCATCCTTTCCAGTTGTGGTTACATTTTCTGAGTCCCACATCCCAACTCATTGGTTCTAGAGTGGGAATTACAATAATCTTTGTTCCGCCCTCTAGACTTCTACTATCACATTATTAACCTCTCCTCCTTTGAGGTTCACTCTATCCACATTTCTCACCCAATCTACATCCTGATGGTGGTGATGGGGTATAGGCAATGGGGTACTGGCTCTGTGATACCCTTAAACTCCAGTCTTCCCACTGGATCTGGTGTTTGCCTGAGGCCATAAACCTTCCATTATCACTGTGACTGAATCTCTATTACCCTTGACCTAGCCTAGCCCCCCATAGTCTGTTATCTACAGGTACCCTTCAACTACCTCCCACTCTTGATCTTATCAAAATATCTATGACCAAATCGGTTACCCTTAAACTAGTCTAGTCCTCCATTGTCTGTTACCTCTAGATTGCCTCCAGCTATTTCCCACCCCTGATCCTATCAAAATCCCATTCTCTTGGTT
This sequence comes from Pseudochirops cupreus, assembly GCA_028627135.1. Taxonomy (NCBI): domain Eukaryota; kingdom Metazoa; phylum Chordata; class Mammalia; order Diprotodontia; family Pseudocheiridae; genus Pseudochirops; species Pseudochirops cupreus. The sequence goes on from CM053581.1 coordinate 447,172,031, forward strand.
CATGAAGTCTGATCCCAGTCCCATCATCCTCCTTAGACTTCTCCTCAAGACCTTCCCACAATCTTTCTGTATATAAGATCCATCTTGCCTTCATGAAGGTGCTCAGATTCAATCTGGCCCCTTTGTAAATACAAGCTCACAAATGCTTAGGCTCCTTAAGACTCTATCCAATATGGCAAATCTTTAACAAACTTTGCTTTACTTTGGCTGAGAGAAGGCTTGAGTTGAATTCGTTTGGCAGGACCCAGCATGTCAGTATTCTTGGGTCACAAGTACCCCTAAACCCCAAACCTCAATGGTTGGAAGTTATCTACCAGTCTCCAGGACATTCTCCCTCTTTTTTTCAGTGAGTTTGGGTGCTAGGTTCTCAGTATCTCTCTCCACCCCAACTCCACCCCTTTTTATAAGAGAATTCCCTGTGATTATGATGATGTCACTCAAATAATGTAACCTCTTGGTTTCTAAATCTACTCAACTGCCATGGCCTACTTCTAGTCTCCATTTTATTTATACAGTAGGATAGTTATACCCTTGGTTGTCAATCACTTGATAACCAAGGAAGTGGATGGAAGTGTTCTACTTCCATCACCAAGGACTCTGAAATTCCTTTTATCTAATCATGATCTTTTATCATTCCATCTCTTTCTATGCCTTACTCTTTATACCTATTCTTCATTCTTACTGAGACTTTCAATCTTTACACCCCTTTAGAACTTTCTCAAACCATCACCCTACTCTCCTTACACTTTCCACCCTTCTCAACCTTGACTCATTAGGGAACCAGTTTCAGTTCTCTCCTGTCTTCCACTCTTAAGTCCCTGGGATACCTTGCTTAATTTTCCTTTTATGGCTGGTACACTTTTTAAAAATTCCAATCCTGCCTCTTCTACTCATATTCATGTGTGCCTGAATGGAGCAGGAAAAAGTCAGGACAGCCAGACAGCCCTTTGACTCCTCCCTAGTTAATAATAATAATAGCTGACATTTATAGAGCTGACATTTATGTGTCACAACAATCCTGGGAGGTTGGTACTATTAGTGTCTTCATTTTACAGAGGAGGAAGCTGAGACAAACAGAAGTTAAGTGACTTGCCTAGGGTCACACAGCTAGGAAGGGTCTTAGGCTGAATTTGAATGCAGGTCTTCCTGACTCCATGCCCAGCACTCTATCCAACATGCCACCTAGTGGTTCAATTATTATTGACTCTCCATCTCATTTATTCAAGATTCCCATTCCACTTTGTCCCTGAACCCAGTAAGCAGAGGATCTGACCTCAAACAGCATTTTATTGACAAAACTGAGGCCATTCTCAGTGAATGGTCTTTATTCTCCTTTCTGTTACAGGGCTATAGGCAGAAGCTAGGGCAATTTGCTGTGAAAATGCTAGGCTTAGTTCTAGTCTTTAGGTCCAGGGCTAAGGGGATCAGCAGTCAATAAAAGGGGAAAAGCAGCATGATTACTCTAAGATGACAATATAATTAGCTTGAATAATAGTTGGATCTTTTAACCTCCTTCAGCCAGGATGATCTAGCTGCCCTTCTTCCTATTCCAGCCAAGCACTTATCTATGGCCCTGTCTTCACCTCTGGGACTTCCTGCAGAGCACCAGATTCAGCCTACATCAGTCAGGGCACAGCCTATCTGCCTGGGACCTCCTTGACCCTGTCTTTCCAATGTGCCTTATGTGAGTCCTGTATACAGGCCTTAGGCTTCTGTTTCCTGTCTTCACCTAATGAACTGTTCCAGTTCTTCAGAGACTATTCCCAAAACAGACCCATCTTGAGTTGCCAGTTGCTATTTCTTGTCCAGACACCTACCCATTTCCCTCTCCCCGACCTTCTCCTTTCTTGTCTATTGTAAGGTGGGCTTCCTGGGCCTCACAGGACTCAACATCACCATGGAGGAGAGCCCTGAATAGGCTAATCACCTCTGTCCCTTCCTTCATGGACTTTGTTCCAGTCACTGATAATATGCCTGAACTCATTCTCCAATAGTTAGCTTACTCTTAGCCCATCTGTAATGGTAATTAATTTAAATGTGAAGATTCCTTTTTGTTATGTCAAGTAAGCAAGTACTTAGCCCTTAGTAACTAATCAAACCTTTGTGGCTAAGAGGCAGAGGGTATGAACTCTGTCTCCTGTTGCTGACATAACAGGAAGGGTTTGGCTGAAATGGGAAGTCAATGCTTTGTGTGTATATCAGAAGAGCCCTGGAGAGAGACAGTCAGAATAAGAATTTTTTCTCCTGGCAGGCTCCTGGTAGAGGAAGCAGAATTTTCCCAGCATCTGGAAGCTGGGCTGCTACTTGCTGGACTGAGAACTGAGTTGGAGTTTTCTTGAGACCAGAATCTGGTGAAGGCTGAAGTTGGTGCCAAGAAGGCCATCTGGAAGGCTGAGCATTCTCCTGGGTCCTAGGGCCAGCCGGAGGACTGAAGGAGCATGACTTTTATTATTATGTTATTATTATAAGACTTTGTTTGTTTGCAGCTTTGTTGATCCTTGAGTTCCTGGGAACAGAAATTGTGAAGGTTTTGAGATATGCTGGACCCTGTGAACTTCAGTGTGTAACAGGAACTGCCCAGAAGACTGGACAAGAACTTGGGAGCTGTCTGCCTCTGAATCCAGGTGACTATTTGGTGGATTCAGGTAGGAGCTGGGACTATGGAAGGGGATTCAGGAAATCTGAGAGACCACCCCGAGTCAAGATGAAGAAAAGGCCTCTCCTTGGATATTGAATGCTGTGATGAAATTGAAGTTTATTAGAGACCCAGAGGTGGAGGGTTTGTGTAATTTTCTAGTGATTGTATTTAGTGATTAACAATACTTAGTGACTGCTAGATAAGTAACTAATTAAGTTAACCTATGATTGCCCCATGAGTGGAAGACTGGCTATTGTATTTTGAGATGACTAAATGATTGAGTAAGGAGGCAAACCTCCTTAGGGATACCAGATGAATGTTCTTTTGTTCTTTGTTCTAAATACTGTGACGCTTTGGTGAAAACTATGTGGCCATTTTAATGTTAAGCTGTTGTGAACACTATATTGTGATTTTCTGTGATAAGATATAATGTTGTGAATATTATATTGTGATTTGTTGTGAATGTTTGCCTTGATTTGTTATGGAATAAATGGAGTGTTCACTATACTGTGTAATCAGAACCTTAAAAGCTGTTCACAGTAGCATTCTTTTGGGAAGCTCCTCATGCATGGCATTACACCATCAAACTCTCCCATTCCAAGGATACTATACAAACTGGTTTGCTCACCATTACTCCATCTCCCAATGTACCACTTGAGACCCAACCACTTCTTCCTTGGTCCTCTCTGGAATGCCTGCTTCCTGGTTAAGAAATCTGATTTCATTTCATACCTTGTCCTTTCTTACCTCTTTCATCTTTTAGTGGTCACTGAGTCCTAACTCCCTCTTGATGCCATGACATTCCTGGTCACCCTTTCAACGCTCTTTACACTTTTGCTCAATTTCCCTGGTCACAGTGGGGAAGACAGAAAACTCCTTGTTCACTATTGCCACTTTCAGACTCTTCCTCTACTGCCATTATCATGACCTCTTCTCCTTTGAGGTTCATTTAATTCATATTCATCATCCAATCAAAATGTTAGTAATATCTAATCTACCAACCCAAAGGACACTCTCCTTTCTTCCTCTGTTAATTTCTTACCTGTCTCAAAGTCTTTCTCTCCTTCCTAAATCCTGCTCTCTTATTAGAGGGCTTTAACATATATAATGATACTCCCTGAAATACTCAACTTCCCACTTTCTCAATTTACTCATTTCCCATGATCTATTCCAGTATAGACTCTACTCAGCTATGAAAGTGACCTTCTTCAAGGTCAGATCTAACCTTGCTAACCCCCTATTCAGTAAACTCTGGTGGCTACCCATCCCCTCCAGAGTCATATAGGAAATCTTCTACTTGGCTTTTAAGCTCTTCATAACCGAGGCCCCAGTCTCTCATACTTCCTTGACTTCCCTCAACATATTCTCCCAGCAAGTGACACTGGCCTCCTTGCTGTTCCTTGCACAAGATAATCCATCTCCTGAATCTGTCCCCTATTCCCCTTACCCCCATCTAAGTTAAAATTCCACCTTCTGTAAGAAGTCTTTCGCTGTCTCTTTTAGAGTTAGCACTTTCCCTTTTAGATTATGATCCATTTGCCCTATATATGCATATATACCTTATGTATACATGGTGGTTTTCATGTTGTTGACACTTTTATAACACTATTGTAACATCTCCCCTTGAAGGCAGGGACTGCATTTTTACCTTCATATCCCCAGTGCCTTAGCACTATGATTGGCACAAGGTAAGTGATTAACAAATGCTTATTGACTAACGATGTGCCTTCTCCTCCTCTCCTCTTCCCCTCATATCATCCCTCACCATCTCCTTTGTTTTTCTAATATCATAGAGAGGTGGCTTATATCCTTGCCAAGGCCTCTCCCTTTACCCTTGAACCCTCCCCTCCTGCTTCCCCCAATAGTTGCCCCACATCATCATTAGCCCTCTCTCTTTAATCTTCAGGTTCCTTTCCTACTTCCCACAAACATGCCCAAGGCTTCCATTCCTGTGACTCTTGGCAAGTCACTTAACGACTGTTTACCTCAGTTTCCTCAACTATAAAAAGGGGATAATAACAGCACCTACCTCCGAGGGTTGTGAGGATCAAATGAAATAATACTTGCAAATTGCTTAGCAAAGTGTCTGGCACATAGTAGGCACTTTAAAAATGCTCCATCCCTTTCCCAGTTCCCATTCTTCTTTTTTCATGGCTAAACTCCTGGAGAAAGTCATCTACACTCAGTACCCCTGCTTCTCCTCCTCTCCTTCCCTTCTATGCTTTCTACAATCCGACTTCCAAGTTTGTTCAATGGAAACCATCCTCTCCAAAGTCCTGTATCTCTGCTCCCATCTCAGCCAAACACTTTCGAAAAGATTTCTTTTTATTATCTCTCTTTATCTCATTATCTCTCCTTTTCTTCTAATGCCCCTGATATTTGGATTCCAGCTTTTCCCCCAAACAACCGTCCCAGTTTGGGTTCCTCTCAACCTCGCTTCCAGACCATTACAACAGCTTTCTAATTGGATTGTCCTTCCTGAAGCCTCTCTACTCCAATACAGCCTCCACACAACAACCGAAGCGATTTTCCTACAGTGCAGATCTGACCATGAGCGTCTCCTCCTCAATAAAGTCCAATGGCTCCCTATAGCATACAGGGATAAATATAAAACCTTCTGGCATCTAAAGTTCTTCTAAACCTGGGCAGCCTTATTATACATTGCTCCTTGCCGCATACTCTATGGTCCAGCAATGTTGGCCTTCTTGTAAGATCTCACCTCTGACATTCCATCTCCTTTGCACTCACTCTCCCAGACTCTTCACCTCCATCTCTCAGAATCCCTGATTTCCTTCAAAACTCAGTATAAATAAATACACCTTTCCTCATTCCCATAGGTTTTGACCTTCCTCTTCCAAATTACTTTGAATCTGTTTTGCACATGCTTTGCATATCCCCCTGCAGGTCCACATTGTTTCCCTTGTTACAACATAAGTTCCTGGAGCTCAAGGTCTATTTAATTCTTGTCATTGTGTTCCCAGCATCTAGCAAGATGCCTGGCACACAATAAGTACTTAATAAATGCTTATTGATTGATTAAAGAAACCACAGGGCCAAGATTTCCTCTTTTAGTCTCTGTTTTTTTTTTTTGGTGAAAAGTTTAAAAGGCTCCTACCCTAAACTAAGTAATGAATAGCACTTGGCCCAAGGATCTCTGACTGCACAATGAGCCAAGCGCATTCTTTTTCCATTATCTTATTGTATTTTATGTAGTAACTCTTTCCAAGGGATTTTGTGATTGAATATTATTAGTTTCTGTCCATACATATTATGGATAGGAAAAAAAAATGAGAAAATTAGGACGGCAATAGCCTGCTTTTCCTCTCTTTTAGAGGGCAAGCATAGCTTGCATTTATTTTTGATTTGTCTGTGTCTAGCAAAGTGCCTTTCATAGATGCTCAATAAGTGTTTAGTGAATTGGTTTAGGTCAGCAGTTCTCAACCTGTGGGTCACGACCCCTTTGGGAGTCAAACGACCCTTTCACAGGGGTCACCTAAGACCATCAGAAAACATATTTCTGATGGTCTTAGGAACCGAGACACTGCTTCTCTATCCGTCTCCAGGCGGGTCCGCCCACATGCAAACACACCCACATACGAGTATTAAAGGGTCACAGCATTAGGAAGGTTGAGAACCACTGGTTTAGGTACATAACCCATGGACAGGGCCCCAAGCTCTGAACTCTTATGAGTTTGACCTTTGGCTCCATCACGATAGTAGCACAAATAGTGGCTTTAGGAAGGGCATTGATAAACTAGAGATTGTCCAGAAGGGGATAACCAGGTTGGTGAAGAGCCTTAAGATCATACCACGTGAAGGTTTGTGGAAGGAACTGGAAACGTTTAGCTTGGAGAAAAGACAGGATTTCATTGCTGTTTTAAAGTAGGACTTAGTCCTGGTAGTGCAGTGGATAGCCAGGCCTGGAGTCAGGAAGATGCATCTTTGTGAGTTCAAATCTGTCTTCAGACACTTATTGGTGTGTGACCCTGGGCAAGTCACTTAATTTGTTTGCCTCTGTTTCCTCGTTTGTAAAATGAACTGGAGAAGGAAATGGCAAACCACTCCAACATCTTTGCCAAGAAGACCCCAAATGGGGTCATGAAGAGTTGGACGTGACTGAAACAAATAAATAACGACAACAAAGGCTTGGCACCACCTAAATTAGTCCCCTTTTTAGTTCTTTCCTAGATTTCAGTTTCCTTGTAAGCATCAAGCTAACAAGGCATAGGAAACAAGTTTATTTATTTATTTATTTATTTAGCTTTTTGGAGGGGGGAATGCAGGGCAATTGGGGTTAAGTGACTTGCCCAAGGTCACATGGCTAGTAAAGTGTTAAGTGTCTGATGTCAAATTTGAACTCAAGTTCTGATGACTCCAGGGCCAGTGCTCTATTCACTGTGCTACCTAGCCACCCCTGGGAAACAAGTTTATTAAAATGCATGTAAAGAACAGAGAAGAAATGAATATCTTAGCCTCTTTAACAAAGAAATTATTAAATTTGATGCCATAAGTGAAATTTCCCTCTTCCTCCTTAAAGTTGTCAGTCTCCACAAATAAAAAAACAAACCCAAAACCAAACCAAACCCTCAAAACCTCCCCAAACCCCAAATTAAACAAGATCTTACAGTGCAAATAAGTGAGGTTCCAGTAGTGTGAATAAAATTGAAAACCTCAGAGAAAAGCAGCATCAGTATCTCTTCACATGTCTGTTTTCATCTGTGATCACGACTCACAACATGGCCACATAGTCATGGCTTTCTATATCTCCCAAGCTTGCGTCAGGAACTCTATGCCCTTCACCTGGTTGTCACTGTTTACACCTGCTGCCTCTGTTTGCTGCAGCTGGCTCACATTCCTCATTGCCCTGGTACCCTGGAAGCTCTGCCTGTCTTCCTTATGTCTCCTCTTCCCTACAATACCTTCTCTTTTTTTTTGCACGTTTATCTCAGGCTTATGACTTTCTGGAAAAGCTCCCTGAATTTTTGTGTAGTGGCTTATATTCTTTTATAGATGGCACAACTAGGAAGAGAGGGGCTGCTCTGCCCTGCCTCTCCTCTGTATAAGTCATCTCCTCTGCCTGCCGCAGAGACATTATTCTTCTTGTTCAGTGTCAGTTGAGAATTGATGGGTCCAATTCTCAGACAATTATTTAGGAGAATTTCAGTTGTGAAGTGGTGTGATTACTAAATGGCTTAGACCATCTTTCAAATGGATTCCAGTAATGGATTTACAGGAAAACATTTCCCAAGTCCTTCCCACAGTCACCAATGCCATATGAACATCACATCTTATGGTCAAGAATGTCATTTACTGTGAACTCACCAACATGGCTGCAGTGGGAAGGATCACTGTGCATCTCAAGGTTGGGTTAGGGAATTATTCCATCACCATAAAGGGCTAAAACTTTGATGGCCAGGTTGGCTCAGTTAGTGTATGGGTGCTCCCACTAGATTGCTTCCTGATCCAGTCTGCAATGACTTCTCTGCCTTGAAATCTCTGGTAATACCACTGGACTTTTTGGTGTTTCAGAAAAACTCAGATTTCTGATCCAGCCTTGCCTGCCTTTTGGTTTATGCTATTTTAGATCCTGATGTGAATTCTGCCCCTTTTCTTTGCCCTGGGTGGGATTCCTCTACTCATTTGGCTTCATTTGCCCTAATCATTAGTACATATTGGTCTCTTCATGGGGATACTACAGGAAGAATAGTAGTTTGATTCTATGTACCAACCAAAATGACTTTAAGAAGAAGAGAGTGTGCCTTACCAATTTCATTTCCTCCTATAGTAGTGTGAAAAACCATTCCTAGAAGGAAGAAGTGGGGGATATAATTTATCTTGAACAAAAAAGGCTTTTTTTTTTTGAGTTGAGCTGCTTTTTTTTCTTTTATAAAATATTGTCAAAAGAGACGATTGCTGGGGGGAGAACACAGGTAGTGCAAAAATAAAAGGAACCTGCAAAAATTAGGGGATAAGTGGAAAAATAAAGAAACAAATATACCGTGAAATAAAAATTGGGAGTAAAAGTGCCAAGTTCCCTAGAAGCAACCTTGAGCAAGTGATGTAAAAGAAATTACATAGTAAGTCTCTATGACAAAAAAACACTGTGCCTTCCAATGAGTCCCTCACAGGTCATCAGTTAATTGTTAAAGGCCACATGTCCCCATTAGTATCACTGCAATTCAGCATTAACACCTCAAATGTAAAATGTAAATTGGAATCTTACACCACTTTACAGATTTTTTTTTTAAAAAGGCCTTTTGCGAAAGATTTTTTCAGAAACAATCAACTGAAATCAATAAATTAATTCTACACAGAAACTTAAAAAAACTAGTAGGGTACATGTGATTTACATTAAAACACATGCAAGACATCTGGTTTTTATCTTATGAGTCAAGTTTTGCTGGGGTTGTTTTTTTTTTTTTGGTCCCATGTGTCATTCTTGTTGGCAAGAGGGCTGTGAGTATGTTCTTGACTATTTGACTATTTTATAATTAGACCAACGAATATCCAAGGACCTAGGCATAGTTATCAATAGTTTGGTATTAATGGTAATTTAATTAATTAAATTAATGGTGTTTCATAGGGATCATGATGTTCTACAGCTCATTCTATTTCTTGATGAGATATTTTTAGGGGTAAGAATTCACTTATCCCAACATGGAATTGATACTAAATTAGGTTCCAATACATGAGTGGGCAAAGAACTGCAGAGGACAGAATTACCATTTGTTGTCTGATTCTACAGACAATACACGAAGACAAAGGAACTAAAGAAAATCCAGACCTCAGACTTCTGGTATTCAGACAGAGGTCCAGTGGACTGAGAATCTCAGCTTTATTTATTCATTCATTCATTCATTTATTTATGTATAGCACAACAACATGGACTAGGCCAAGACAGAAACTCCTATGGCCATTTCATTTTTATTTTTTTGGTCTTGGCAGGCCTATCATTAGTAGGGAACTCTCTTCTAGCTGGAGCTGGTTCACTGCTCCCGTACTCACTGTTGTATTGCTCTAGCAAAAGAAATGATGCCACCATGCTGCCTTGGTATTTCCCTGTACTTTGGTTTGGCATCCCTCTCCCTTCCTGACTCATAACACTTCCTGTCACCTACTTCTCTTTTGATTATTACCAAAGTTCTGACACTCCCATTTGGGTGAGGAACTGAAGGGGATTAAGTGATTTAGCTTTATTCAACCCTGCCATCTTCTGATAAAGATTTTGTTTCTGGTCAGTGTTGGGTGGCTCTCTCTCTTTCCCAACATCACTGCTCTCAAAATGAGGGTGGGTACAACTTCTAATTCTAGGGGATATTTTGAGAATTCTGGACCTTTCCAAATCCTTCTAACCCTAAGGCTCACTGTCTTTTAGTCTTTTAAATAATCATTGAGAAATAATATGCCCTACTAGATGAAGAGGGAACCCATAAAGAGGGTTAGGGTTGCTCTGGAGACCCCAAAGTACCAACATGCCAGGTCCTGCTGAAAGAATTCGACTCAAGTCTTCTCTCAGCCAAAGGAAAGCAAAGTTCATTGAAAGTTAGCCATCTGGGGTAGACTCTTAAGGAGCCTAGGTATCTGTGATGCTTGCATTGGACAAGCAGGCCAGAGCAAGTCTGACACAGAGTAAGTCTGGCTAAGTCATTCTGTGGTGCTCTCATAGAACAAGTCTGTGCTAAGCCATTCTATGGCACTCTCAAACCACATGGAGGGAAGATGGGGTCTTATGTACAGAGGAATCTAGGGGTGGTTTAGAGGAGGTGTTTGGGGAGGGTCTTCAGGAGGAGTTAATGAGGTCCATGCAAGGGTGGACTGATATTTTATAGGCTGAAGGGTGGGAAGTAGATGGACAATGGAGGGTCAGGCTAGTAACAGAGATTTGGGCCCAGCCACAATGAAAAACTTATGGCCTCTGCAAATGCTTCATCAAGTGGGAAGATTTAATCAGACTTCTAGAGCCTGTACCTCAAAGATTCAAGGAGAGCTCAAGGGGGCTCCCAGAACCTGCACCTCATCAGTAGATACAAACTCTTTCTAAGACATTCAGTCCCTAGAACCACTTTTTTAAATTTCAGAAATGGATTTGGTGGTATGCATAAGCCATCTTGTGTAATGGATTTCAACTCCTATGGGAAATAAAATTCTAATTTCTTTGTAGTAGTGAAGAGGTTAGGGTTAGGGTTTGGTATGCTCGAGATCCCAAAATACCAATATGTGGGGTCCTGCTGAATGAATTCGACTCAAGTCTTCTCTCAGCTAAACAAAAGTAAAGTTTATTAAAAGTTTGACATATTGGGTAGACTCTTAAGGAGCCTTGGTATCTGTGATGCTTGCATTGGGCAAGCAGGCCAGAATCATCTGACATAGAACAAGTCTGTGCTAGGTCATTCTATGGTGCTCTCACACCCCATGGAGGCAAGATGGGGTCCTATACACAGAAAGGTTGTGGGAGAAATCTAGGGGTGGTCTGGAGGAGGAGTTTGGGTTGACTCTTTCCCTTTTGCCTTCCTGTTCTCCCCCTCTATTGTAACAATTATCCTTTGTCTCTTCCATGAGATGCTCAACCCCATTCTGTCTTTCCCTGTTTCCTCCCAATCTAATCCTCTCTCACCTCAGTATTTCACCTTTTAGTATATTCAATCAAATTTCAATTGAAGTGACTCAAGACCCTACATCATCCTACTTGTCACTGATTCCTTTTATTTGCCTTTCCAAGGAGAACATGTGAGCCATCTTTTCCTTATTTATTGAAAGAATGCTAAGATTTATTAGATTCAGTTCCTTTGCTAGTATGTTGGCTTTTTGGTCATTGGACAAGGAGCTCACATTTAAATTAACAGCAAAGTCATGTTTGTAGATGGTCTGCAAAGTCATGTCTGTAGATGCTGATTTTTTAACACCCCTAGCACCTCCTTTCTACCATTCTACATAGTCAATATAGAAACAGAAGAGGGGAGAGAATCATTTTGTATTTTTCTTTGTTTCAATGGGACATGGCAGCCAAAAAGGCTAAAAGAATTTTGGGTATTAATTCTACATGAATAGCAGTGCATTGTCCAGAACGAGGGAAGTGATAGTCTTGATATACTCTAACCTGGTCAGACCCTGTCTGGAGTCAATGTGATAAGGTCTAGATGCCGTATTTGAGGAAGGAATCTGACAAGCTACATAAAGACCATCTTGTTCAGTCATTTTTCGGTTGTGTTCTACTCTTCATGACACCATTTGGGGTTTTTTTGGCAAAGATACGGGAATGATTTGCTATTTCCATCTCCGACTTATTTTATAGATTAGGAAACTCAGGCAAGCATGGTAAAGTGACATACCCCAGGAGTCACGTGGTTACTAAATGTCTGGGGCAAGATTCGAACTCAGAAAGAGGAGTCTTCCTGACTCCAGGCTGGGCACTTTATCCACTGTGCCACCTCCCTGCCCCAATAAAGTAACTTAAAAGGAATCTAACCAGAATGATGAAGGGATTTGAATCTATCCAATGGGATGGATAGTTGAAGGCACTAGGCATTTTGAGCTAGGAGAAGAGATTTCAGGGATATATTATAGTCCTTTTCAAGGTCTGTCATATCTTTAGGGGGGGGTTACTTACAGTTGTAGAATTTAGACCCAGAGGGAAATAAAAGAAAGGGTGGCAGTTACCGGAAGCAGATTTCAGATCAACATAAGGCAGAATTTCTTAGTCATTAGGGCTGTCCAAGCCAAGAAGTGAATTGCTCATCAGGGAGCAAGTTCCCTGAACCCTGAAGTCTTTAAAATGACAAATGCCCACTTGTCGGGTATGTGCCAGGATGATTTGGTCTAGGTGACTTCTGAAATCTCTTCCAAGGTGGAGATTCAATGATTCTAAGGAATTGGAGAAGGGTCTTGTCACATCTCACCACTAGATGACCAACCTAGGAAAGGAGCAGGACTTGCTCGAACTTAGGGCTTGAAAGCTGATCTTGGGAAGGAGGAATGTCAGAACTCAGTGATGAGACTGGCAGCTAGGTGGCACAGTGGATAGAGTGTGGGGATCTGAAGTCACAACTTCTGGGCATTCAGATCTGGGCTCAGAACAAAACAACAGTGATGAGATTAATCAAGTCCTGATTTGTAGCCATTAAAGTGCATATGCTCACACTGAATTTCAGGTGGGCAGCTTACTCCTGGAAAGCCCTAGCATTGAGAGGGAGTGGTATATGAAAAAGGTCTGTCACTGATGGTGAGGTTGGAACTGAGACTTGAAAGAAGAGGAGATAAAAAAAAAAAAAGCATTATAGGTGTGGAGGATGGCCAGTGAAAAAGTATGGAGCTGGGAGATGGGATCTCATATATGAAGAATAGCAAGGACACTAATGTGACTGTATGGTGTAGTATATGGAGGGGAGTGAGGTATAAGAAGACCAAAAAGGTAAAATGGGCATTTAAAAGTTAAACAGAGAATTTTATATTTGCTCCAGAAAGTAATAGTAATAAGTTTATTGAGTTTTGGGGAGGGTGACTTGGTCAGAACTTCCATTTAGAAAAAAACACTTTGAGGGGCAGCTAGGTGGTGCAGTGGGTAGAGTATGGGCCCTGAAGTCAGGAGGACCTGAGCTCAAATGTGGCCTCAGACACTCTTACTAGCTGTGTGACCCTGGGCAGTTCATTTAACCCATCACAAAAAAAATGGCACTTTGGCAGCCAAGTGGAAGATGGCCTAGAGTGGTCAAGAAGACTGACTAGAAGACTATTGCAATAGTCAAGGCATGAGATGATGTAGATGAGAGATGTTATAATGGCAGAATTGATAGGGGTGAGCATCGGGTTGGATATAGGGGTTGAGAGAGAATGAGGAGCCCTGGATAACACCTGTACTATAAGCCTGAGTGACTGGGAGGATGGGATGTCCTTGACGGCCATGAGGAAGTTTGAAAGAAAGAAGATAATAAGTTCAGTTTTTTAAGACTGGCTATTCACTCCATCTTGTCATTTCCCTTCAGTCTATACACTTTTATCCTTGGAGTTACAACTATTATGGCTAGCCTGCTCTACCACTACACTTTAGTCTTAGGCAAAGTGGATAGAGTGCTGGGCTAGGAGTCAGAAAGACCTGAGTTCAAATGTGACCTCAGACACTTACCAGCTGTGTGACCCTGGGCAAGTCACTTTACCTTGTTTGTATAGTTTCCTGATCTGTAAAACGGGCTGGAGAAGGAAATGGCAAACCATTCCAGTATCTTTTCCAAGAAAACCCCAAATGGTATTGTGAAGCATTGTACATGAGTGAAACAACTCAACAACAACAAAAATTACAGGGCATAGCGTATAATGAAAATAACATAGGACTAGACATGTTATGAGTTATGTACTGATACTGCCACTTGATTTACTATCTCTAGGCATTATCGGTAGAATAAGGGGTATGTGTGATTAGATGATATCTGAGGACAATTGCTGCTCTTCTAGCCTATGCTTCTACTCTCTGTAGCATCTTAAAAATGTTTTTTTAACACTTCTGAGGACTCTGATGTTTTCCTCCTTGGACCTCAGATCCATTTCTATTTGGATTTTGATCCAAATTACTTTCAGCATAATCACTTACTAATTTAAATTTGACTAATGGTTCTACTTGAGAAATCCTCTCTTATGACCATATCCTCTTCCTGGGCTTTGCTGTTGACCTTGTGGCTGTGATTAATCTCCTAAATTCCTTATGTAATCATAAATTCATCTGTCTTCTCTCCATTTCTGCCTGTCTTAGGTGATTCTAAGAGGTAATGCTCTGGGTACCTGAAATTTGGGTAACTGATAAGCTAGGAAGAGTTACCAAGATGATAATGTGCCATAAGATTATGTATGCCCTGTGAGGAGCATTAGGAGTACTGGTGATGTTTAGCATCAAGAAGAGATATGATTGAGACATATTGATCTCTATCATGACTGAGAGATAAATACCTGCATCTGAAGGGCTGTCATGTGGAATAGTGATTAGAGATGCTCTACTTTCTCCTCACCCCCATCCTCACAAAGGCCAACAGGTAAAATTTGCAGAGATGGATTTTACCTTGGTGTAAGGGGAAAAAAAACACCCAATAACAAAACTTCCTCACCAGGGGCATGGGCTGCCTTGGGAGACAGTGGGTTCTCTCTTCCTAGAGTGCTCCTCTTCAGGCAAAGGCTCATAACACAGTTATCAGATGGGTTGTAGAGGGCATTCTTGATCAGGTGCCGATAGGCTGGATGAGAGGGCTTCTGAAGTCTCTTCTAAAATTGGAAGATCCTGGGGTTCTAGAAAACTGAATGATCTTTATATCTTCTTATCTTCCAGTTCCAGAATTATAGAATGTCGGAGATGGAAATGGACTAGATCTGGTTCATCCACCCCTACCTCCCATTCCTATTTTCCTCCCTGAAGAGGAAACTGAGTCCCCAGAGAAATAAAATAACTTAGCTCCAATCCATTCACTGCTGCCAAAATGATATTATTAAAACACAAATTTGACCATGTCACTACTAGTCAGAAATTTCTAGTGTTCCCTAGTAGGGAATAGCCTCAAGGATAAGTGAAGAAGCATTTCTTGAGTGCTTATTATTTGTAGGCACTGTGCTAAGCCTTCACGAATATTGGATCATGGGATCATCACAACAGCCCTGGGAGGTAGATATTACTGTCTCTATTTTACACATGAGGAAACTGAGGCAGAGAGAGGTTAAATAACTTGCCTAGTTTCACAGCTAGTAAATATCTGAGGCAGGATTTGAACTCATCACCTTGATTCCAGCCCTCCTTCCACTGCCCTGTCTTGCTGCTGGTGTAATGTCCTGCCTTAAGTCAGGGGTGGGGCCACATATGGCTCTGTAGGTCCTCAAGAGCAACTCTGTGACTGATGGCCCCCCACTAAGGGGATTTGTTCTGTGAAGTTTGGATTCAGTCAAAGGGCTACACTTGAGGCCCTGGAGGGCCACATATGGCCTCAAGGTTCCCCACCCTTACCCTAGGTGGACACTTAATAAGCACTTGGTGAATTGTTGAATTACAGGGTAAAGAAATGTAGCTTAGAGAGTGAAAAATCTCTGCGGGTTTTGTGAACTACTTGCTGAAGGAGCAGATTCAATTAACTTAAAAGATAGGCTTATCTAACCATTTGGCAAGGAATTGAGAGAAAATGGCCCCATGAATTTATTTCATTTAATGAAAAAAGTTTAGCAAGCATAATTTATACTCCTAATATCGCCAGCTAATAAAATGTTTCCCAGGGACATGATCACCAATTTTCAGGTTTCTGATTTTGTAATCACAATTTGATGCTCTGAGAGGGATCCCAGTATAGCAGGAATACCATTGGCCAGAGAGCCAATTGCCATGCTGGCTCTGCTGCACGTGGCCTACGTGACCCTGGGGAAATCACTTCTTTTCCTCGTCTGTAAAACCAAGGGCATACTGCCTAGAAATCCTCTGACCTATTGCTTCCTAGGTAGGAATGATCCTTTCAAGCATTTTAAACTGATTTTCCCCAACATCCTTACCCTAGACAAATTTCGCTTTCTAGCTCATTTTTCTGCCCCCAATCAGGCAAACCTCTGGGCCGGTCCAGGTCAGCGTGGGGTCGACCTGTTCCTCAAGACCTCCCGGCAAGATCGTTGCACGGACTGCATTACTCCATTGCTAACCAATGCCCATCATCAGTGATTTTTCCTTACAGCTGATGTTGTTCCTTCAAACTGCAACAACAGCCCCCTCTTCTGTTTTTAATGGACACGGCCACTTTGTTGCTCTCTTCTCCAATGAAGGTAACGTTTCTGATTCACCAGCAGTAAAACTGTTTCGTGTTTTCAGGAACGGGGATGGTTTTGCACGGCTCTGACCTCGTGCTCACACTCACTCACCTCACTAGCACTGAGATGAGCTGGCGTACACTGAGAAAATAGCTGTTAGCAACGGAGCAAGGCTAATTGACCCACGTGGCAATTGAACTAACAACATGCACTTGAAAAACAGTGGTTAGGGACTGAGCAAAGTTAATTGACCCACTTGGTGACGGCAGCCTTTGATTTTGTCCTGCTCTAATGGAGCTGGGAATTAATGGGTCAGTAGGCCTGGGTTCGAGAGCTGCTGACTAGTTGTGTGACTTAAGAGAAGCCATTTAGACCAGCGGTTCTCAACCTGTGGGTTATGTTCAATTTGTAACAATGAAAATACATCCCGCATATCAGATATTTATATTACGATTCATAACAGTAGCAAAATTACAGTTATGAAGTAGCAATGAAAATAATTTTGTGGTTGGGGGTCACCACAACATGAGGAGGGTTGCGGCATTAGGAAGATTGATAACCACCGATTTAGACTCTCAAGTGACAGCCTGGTGGCACGTATTAGACCAACAACTTGGGGTCTGAAGATTTAGGTTCAAGTCTTGTATATGGTGCTCATTTGAGGCATCTACATGGCACAGTGAGTAGAAAATTGGACTAGGAAGTCTTGAGTTCATATCTGGCTTCAAACACTGGCTGTGTGACCTTGTGTGAGTCATCAAACCTTTCTCAATCTCCTCAGCTCTAAGATAGGGATAATAAAAGCACATGTTCCCCAGGGTTGAGTGGGTCAAGTGAAATTTTTGTGAAGTGCTTAGTACAGTACCTGGCACATAATAGGCACCCAATAAATCATCCCTTCCTCCCTTCCTTTCTCCCTTCCTTTTCTCCCTTCCTCCTTTCCTTTCTTCCTCCCTTCTGTCCCCTCCCTCCCTCTCTTTCTCCCTCTCTCCCTCCATTTCTCCCTCCCTCTCTTTCTTTCCTCCCTCCCCTCCCTCCTTCCTTTCCTCCCACCTTCCTCCCTTTCCTCCCTATGACATGAGACAAATCCCTTTACCTTTCTTGGTTTTACTTGTAAAAGGGGGATACTAATACCACAGGGTTGTGATGAAGACTGCTACATTACAATTAGAGTCATCATTCTCCCTCTCCCCCCCAACCACACAGGAGGTTATCTTGGCTGTTATCTAAGGGAGTTTAAGTAGTTTATAGCTTATGGAATATGTCTGCAAAGTGCTTTACATATATCTTCCCATTTGGATCTTGCAAAAGTACTGTAAGCTAGGGGCTTTTATTATTCCTTCCTTTTACAGATGAGAAAACTAAGGCTGGAGGTGGGGATGGGTGCTAGGTGACTTGCCCAAAGTCACTCAGCTATTAAGTGCCTGGGGCAGGATTTGAACCCAAGTCCAGCTCTCTAGCCAATGAGCCATCTTCTAGCTTTAATATGTGACAGAAAAATAGATAGAATTGTGAACTATTACTGTCAAGAAACCTCTGTTCTAGACCTGCCTCTTAGACCAGTCATTTAACCTGATAAAGCTAGCCTGGCATAGTAATGCTTTGTAATTATCCATTAATAAAATTCTCTAAAGACAAAATGTAGTGTAGGGGATAGAAGGACTGCCTTGGGTAGTGTGGTGAAACCTTACAAACCTGTTCTCAGAATGATATTTTTCAGTGCAAAAAATAAAATACATGAAATTATAAAGAATGCCAATTATACTAACATAGTACATAAACATTAAAATATTAAAATCTACATATCAAGTACTTAAATATAAAAATATTTTAAAAAACCCCTCAAATTTACAGAATCCAGGTTAAAAACCCCTGACTTAGAGGAAAGTAATGAGTTGATTGGCCAGGGGCCAGCTGTGAATGATGGATTTTTTTTCTGAATATGTAATCAACATTTCCATTTACTGTCGGTTGTCATGCCCTGGAGGGATCCTTATGATTAATGGAAAGAAACCTCTGTGACTTGCCTAAGCTTTTCTACAGAGGGTAGGGATGGATGGGGGAGGTTCCACCTGATCCTTTCCCTCCCTTCTCTTTTTTTCTTTAAGACACAGGTCACATATCTGTATGTTTAGGGAGTTGGGTGATGAAGGTTCTTAAAAGTTCTTGACTTAAAATTTTCTGATTCTCACATCACAATCCTTTCTCCACTCATCACAGAGTGGGAATAGATAAAGTAGAAATTATGATGGGTGAGTGATGAATTAGAAAAGTTTCCAGATGTCTGGACACTCTTTAGCACCCTTTAGCATTAGATCTTAGAACTAGCCATGATTATAACTTTCTAAGAGCTCAAGGGTGAAAGAGGCATGAGGACTTGGTGAGTGGGATCTTCTCCCCTGCACAAAGCCTGGCACATAGTAGGTACTTAATAAATCTTTACTGATTGATTAAAAAGATTCTGTGTGCTAGCATTGACCTCAGCACCAAGATCTTGAGGGCCAAACTAAGTTCTGTTAGCAATTCTGTTCAGTTTGGTTTGTACTTATTGAGTATTCAGAGTATTTTTTTAAAAGTGTCTGTGGTCATAGTTGTAGGGAACTCCAAGTTTGGACATTCTTTCCATAAATGCTGATTGGCCCCTGCTGTATGGTAAGCCTGCCTCAGAGTCATCCTGCAATCAGGTCCCACCTCGGACATGTGAGCAAACCCCTTCGACTCTAAGTAAGATAACATGATTCTAGAGGTGAGCAGATGTACTGAATGTCTATGTGTCCAAAGGACTTTCTGGAGACTACCCTTGAGGCTACATTAGGCTTTTATTTCTTTGGAATTTTTCTTCCATCTAAACCATTTTTGCAAAGGTCACCTCCATTCAGGGAGTAAGCCTTTGAAATAGGACTTTTGTAAGTATTACCTGTCCGTATTCATGTTAACTGTGCATGATCACCTTTCCACAGTAATTTTTCTTACTCCTCCTGCTTAACTCTATGTTCTAGCTTGACTGGCTTACTTGGTGTTCCCTCAAACAAAACATTCCATCCCCCATCTACATGTCTTTGGACAGTTTGTCCCTCCTGCCTGGAATATTCTCCCTCTTCCGTTTTTCCTCTTGGAATCCACAGCTCTGATCGAGGCTCAGTGGAAATGTCATCTCCTAGATGCGGCCCTTCCTGATCCTCCAAGTGGTTAATCTCCCCTTGCCTTCCCTTGTGCATATATTGTACTTAATTATCTTTATACATGTTGTTTCCCCCCAGTAGAAGATAAGCTCCTTGAGGGCAGGGACTTTTTATTTTTGCTTTTATTTTTCTAGCACCAAGCATAGTGCTGGGCCCATGGTAGGCGCCATTGAATTAAGCTGAATTGTGTCTGCTTTTCTTTTGTCCAGTTTCCCTTTTTATTATGAACTTATCAGCAACAATAAAAAACATTTCAACTACCAAAAAGAACAAGCACAAGACACTCTGAACTTTCATAGTGAATACTTTGCCAGATGTGATTATGTATGTGTAGACATGTAAGGATGAGGCTGAAATCATCTGTTTGGCTCTGACACCTTGACTAAGTACAAACTTTTTTTTTTAATCAGACAATCAGAACTCAGTGTGGATGGGGTCTGTCCACTTCCTTGAATCAACCAAAGCCATATGTATGGCTCATGCCCTAAGCACATTTTATAAAAAGGAGATGCTATCTCAGAATGATGAAGAGATTCCAAGTGACTGGATTCAAGAGATTGGAGCAAGCATGGAGCAAAGGTATGAGTGCATTGTGTCAGAGAAGGGAAGTATAAAGGAGAGCCCTTGACTCTATTTCTATCATGGAGAGTAGGATCTGAACTGAAGTTTTCCTGACTCTGAGGCCAAAATATACTATTTTATACTATGCTATGCTATTTCTCTTATTATATACTATGCTATTTCTCTTTCTGTGTGTGTGTGTGTGTGTGTGTGTGTGTAAGTAGCTGAAATGTATATATGGTACTGTATACACAAAAGGAAGCTGGAAAAGGAGAGGAAGACACCAAGGAGTACCTGGTAGGGGGCATCTCATCGCATGGAGTTGAAACCAATCAGACCTGAAGGAGGACAGTAGAATGAGCCGGAAGTTCAATTTCTGCCTTCTATAAAGGAAGGCTTTGGAAGGAGTTTAGTGATCCATCCTTCAGCCCTCCAGTCAGAGGCCAAAAGAGGCTGAGGGAGGTGGGAGGGTGGAAAGAAATGTCCATGTATGGGTTTTGATAACTATTTCCATGTAATGAATTTCCTTTGCAATCCCATGTATTTTATTTTATACATTTAAAAACATTATTCTGAGAAGGATTCCAGGGGTTTCACTAGATTGTCTAAGTGATCCATGACACACAAAAAAGATTAAGAATGACAGGCATTTGGCCTTGTTGAAACAGACTCCTCCAAGTACAAGTTAGTATATCACTGCTTCTTCTTTCTATCCTATCTTTGATGCAGGTTAGGGCCTTTTATAGACTACAAGAATGCTTTTGAGTCACTAGAGTATTATTTAGTAATTCACCCGAAATTTATCCCTGTAGCCTGAAAGAGTTAATAAAGTGTGTTAATTTATTCCCAAGGATCAACAATTTATGCACAAGTTCAGCTAGCAAATCCCGACTGACCTTCCATTCTCATTAGGTGTTTGAACTTGGCTTTGTTTGAACAAATTTGTTTTCAGTGCTGGCAGAGTTCATTGTTTTCACAGAGTGAAAGAGAAAAACCTCCAAGACAATGATTTCTGTGCTTTAGTAGGATAACTTCTGAACGATTTCTTTTTGATGGGGTTGGGGAATCACACTGGTCCTCTTTAAGAACGAAGGACCACTACCACCACCACCCCTTACGTGCAGTTGGTGTTAGGCCTGTTTTCTGGAGACATCTTGATGGAAAGGTTGCTGATCCCCTTGTGGCTGTAGAAATAGAATTGCACTGTCCTAGTTTCTTGCTTGTATAAAGACTTGACAAGACTTGGAGAGTTGTGTTCTTTGGATAGCATGTAGGAATGAATGCTTCAGAGACATTCTGATACCCCAAACCACAAATCCGTCTTGGATGTCTAGAAATGGTTGAACTGCATCTCTTTCATTTGCATTGATATGTATGGTGTTAGAGTAAAGATCCCCTATAGTAAAGGATATATATTATTTATACAACTTAGTTTTTGTCAGTCACCTATGAAGCTGAGCTGTTAGAGCAGAAACATAGAAGACATTATCAAAAGCCCTCATAAAAGCTTCAGCCAGCCTCTCTCGAACTTAGAATCTTCCTATAGTTAGCAGAAAAAAAAGCAGAGGCTTGGTGTTCATCAGCTAGCACTCACTCCATGACTTTAGGAAGAACAAGGATGCCAGGTAAGACTTCTTCATGGCAGAGTAAGAAGTGAGCCCTAGGGAGGGGATCAGAGGAGAAGTCTGAATGAATGGATGGCTTTTTCTGTGTCTTTACCTGTGACCAATCCCCTGGGCAAGGCCTTCTGCATTGATCTGTGCGCCAACTTTCCGATGTCTTAGGCACAGAGTATACTCACGGTCTATGGGAGTGATGACCACGTCACAGGGTCGGATACAGCCACATCCTCATCTTTGACAACACCTTCTGAGGACTTCCCTGTTCTCTGGAGTGTCCTGATGGCAGAAGGTTCAGGATCCCAATCCTAATCAAACTGGAATTGGATTTTTGTTCTTTCCATTGCCCTTAATAGGCAATGTTTATAAACATAAGGAGGAATGTTTATAAACATAATCTCATGTATATTCACAGTATCTTTGAGACAAAGAAAAGACATCTTTCTATTTTACCCAGAGAGAAAAATAGTTCTCATAGAGAAATAAAGGGCTTTGCTTTGGTTTGCTCGTTTGGAGTTGCAAGGAAGACCAGAGAGGAAGTGTGGTGTATGCAGAATGACTGGCTTTCTAGCACCTGGCCAACAGACCTGCCTAGATCTGACTTCCAGTTCTGCTTCCTTATAGTTCTATGACCCTGTGCAAATCACCAGCTAGTTGTTGTGGTGCATAGAGAGTGCTGGACCTAATTCAAATTTGGCTTCAGATACTGACTAGCTGTGTAAACTGGGGCATGTCCCTTAACCTCTGCCTGCCTATGAGATGGGATAATAATGGTATCCGCCTGCCAGGGTGGTTGTAAGGATCAAATGTAAACGCACTTAGCACAGTGCCTGGCACCACGTATTAGTCTGTTATTATCATTATCACCATTTGTTGTTGGTGGCGTTCAGTCATTTCCGTCGTCTCCAACAGTTTGTGACCCCATTTGGGCTCTTCTTGGCAAAGACGTTAGAGTGGTTTGCCCTTTCCTTCTCCAATTTATTTTACAGATGATGAAACTGAGGCAAACAGGGTTAAGTAACTTGCCCAGGGTCACACAGCTGGTAGGTGTCTGAGGTCAGATTTGAACTCAGGAAGATGAGTCCTCTTGACTCCAGACCTGCTCTATCTACTGCACCATCTAGCTGTCCCTGGTACTGTCACTTTAATATAACCTCTTTGAATCTGTATGTCCATCTGTGAAATGAAAATAATAATACTTATTCTAGCTAATTCACAGGGTTATTGTAAATATAAAATAAAGTAATATATATATATATATATAAAATTTTACAGAGTGATAAAACTGTATGGAAATGTATAGTTAGCATTTCTATAATACTTTAAGCTTTGCAAAGCACTTTACGAATATTGAATTTTAATGTGAATACTAACTTATTAATATTCATCAATATTTTCTAAGATTTTAAAAATTAAATATTATCTTTTTAAAATATAAGCCATGGCTAAGTCAGACCTTTTAATTCTGAGTTCTGTCTCTTCACGGTTGAGTCACTGGAGGTGTGGAGCTCTTATTCTTCTAATGCTTTCCAAATAGGGCTCTAGGCAAATTTATTTCACCCGACTATGTAGAACATGGTCGCTTGGCACTTGGCTTCCTACAGGGAGTGAAGAATGTTGAACTCCCAAGGCTGGTGGCATTCTCAAAGAAAACTAGGCAGTAACCAGCTTTATTTTGGCTAAATTATTCCATTCTCTTTCTTTCCCTTTTATTTTTCCCAGAGAACCCTTACTCCTTCCAACTACCCATCACGTTTTTCTATAGAGCTGTCTATTCAAGGTTTATTTTCTTGTTCCTTAGATGAACTGTTCTTTGTGAATGGGGCCTTTCATCACGGCTGTGGTCTCTGATCAGACTCTTTCAGAGGACTTCAAAAAGATCCCCATGCCTTGTAAAATTTCCACTGGCCCATTCACTCTCCTTTACCACCCTATGTCAGCAAATTCAAAGGACTTAAGTCAAATGTGTACAGTACAGTAGTCAAGAAAAATACCCATTAAAACATCAGCGTGGTAACATTTAAATTTTTAAAAATTTATGTTATGTTTTGTTTTATATTACCTTTATTTCCGAATATTAGGGTCATAAATCCAGAGCTGGATGGGTCCTCAGAAGCCATGAGATTATGGCTGGAAAGGACCTTGGAGGTTATCTAATCCAATACCCTTCACCTCTCTGGGCCTCAGTTCCTCTTCTAGAAAATGAGGGAGTTGGACAGGTAATACAAGTTTGAACAGGTAGTAATCATCTGAGGTGGGATTTGAATCCAGACTCTTCCAGAGTCAGTGTTTATTCCAGTGTACAATTCTCCCCCTTCTTCCTTAAGTGAACCATCCCTTGTAGAAAATTTTTTTTTAAGAGAGGGGAAAAAAAAACAGTTTAGTAAAATTAACTGATGCTTAAGAAAATGGCAAACTGCTCCAGTATCTTTGCCAAGAAAACCCCAAATGGGGTCATGAAAAGTCAGACACATCTGAAATGACTGAACAACAACAAGATTAACCGACATAGCAACTGAGTACAACAGTATATTTAAGGTTCTATCCCCACAATACCCAACCTCACAAAGAAGGGAGGGAGGTTCATTTTCTCATCTCTTCTCCTGAGTCAAACTTTGTCATTATAACTACACAGAATTTAATTTCCTTCCTTCCTTTTTTCTTGTTCTTTCCATTCACATAGTTATAATTGCATATATTGTTTTTTGGTTTTGCTTACTTGGTTCAATTTGTCTAAGTCTTTCCATGCTTGTCTGAACTCTTCATTTTCACTATTTCCTATAACATAGCCATATATTATTACAAACCACAATTTATTTGGGCATTCTACTTCATTATCAGTTCTTTATTATACTGAAAGATTTTCTATTAATATTTTAGTGTAATATTTTAGTGTAACCCTTTTTCTGTCTTTGTCCTCTTTGGGATAACATAGTGGAATAACTGGGTTAAAGGGTCTGGACATTTTAGGTAAAAGGACAGTAGTTATAGAATTTATTAAAATTATCTTCATTTAACTGTGATTTCCTTTAAGCCTCTGATAAGTGATGGAGAGAAAGAACTAGATGAATCTCCAAAGATATGGAGTTATTTTTTCCTAAGCGACTCTAATAGCCCACCAAGTAGGCTCCTCTCGACAGGCCAATCATTTGGGAAACAATTCGTCAGTAATAGGGATCTATAAGCAGCTTCTTGGGTCATCTCATCAAGGAGTAAGTCTCTTAGCAAAGGCTGAGAATATACATGTAACAACACCAATTGTAACTATAAGCACTTAGGAGTGAAGACCAGGAGATTGTCTAGGTGAGCCTGAATCCCTGACTTCTGCTTTCTGGGACTTTTTTCCTCTCCTGAGCATCAGTTTGTGACCAGTAATCCTAAGAAATGGACGTATTCAGCCTTGGCAGTAACCTTGTGAGTTGAATGTTTTTATCCATGTAGGCTGAATTTGAGATGTCAAATATCTGCTGTTGGCTCCCCAGCAGGAGATGATTTCATCAATGGAATTGCTTCTCAGAGAAGAGCGCCACCATTGACAGACAAATTCGGTGGCTGAAGGACTAAAGCCAAAGGCAGGCCAAGTTGGCCTGGAAATCTGGATCTCGTGAGTTGCTTGGACAATAAGGATATGAGCTAACAATGATATATTTCTTCTGCTGTCCCACAGTGTTGAATTTACTTCCTTTATTCTGCTTTTACTAGTAAAATATTTTTAAATTTTATTTTTCTTAATTCATATAAGAGTGTGGTTAATGGATTCTTCTTTCCCTCTACCTGTATGTCTGTTCTTGGCTGACCTTCCCCAATGGCACCCCAATTTAAAGGAATATCTTTCTTTAGGTTTTTTTTTTTTAATATCTAAGCCCTAAATCTGTTTCTTTTATTCCATCAAAGATTCTTAGACTTGGGATTCCCAAGCAACAATAGTATTGTTTCCTTTACAGTTTGTAATCACTGGCTTCTCCCTCAATCCTTTTATTTTTAACCTTTCTTAAGTTATTTCTGTACATTATTTACTTCCAACAAAACTTAAAACCCTCTCCTTTTGTTGTTTTTTGCTTTTCTTGCCAGCCTCGGTTTACTTTGAGCTCTTCGTAGTGTACTTTTATAGGACAGCACAGTAATTTTGTATGTCATCAATTACACACTCTTGGTTCCATTTAGTAGTGATGCCCTTGGTTCTCTTTAGTAGTGATGTGGGGCTTTGTTTCTTTGACTACAGAAGGAGAAATGCAGCATGTCTTAGGAAACTTCCCTTCTCTCCATATTTCCCATATTTTATGTACAGTTTTGGCTGCTGTCTTTTTGGATATTGAATGACTGTTGCTTACAGACTTCTTCCTGTGTGATACCTGCTATTTTCTGTTGAATTGACAGATTTAAATGGGTAGTATTCTTTCTCTCCATTCAATTGCAATTTAAAATCCTCTTGATCAGATTTCTAGGATTCTAGACAAATATAACTTATGGGTTCTTGTTAGGTGCCCTTCATTGACTAAGAGAGCGATATTTGATTTCTAAGTCAGAAATAATAGACTCCATTCTCAAACCCCATCTTCTTAATTAGTTGTTTGTTTCTCCAAATCTACCATTTTCTTCTGCAGTCTTTGCCTTCATTTGACAGCAGTGATGAAAATATGATCTCATTTTTGCCCATTTCTTCATAATCCCCAGTAATGCTTTCTAATAATACTTCATTTGTCCCCATATGAATCACCAGTAATGTAAGTACTTTAGGTCTGACAGGTTTCAAGATGCTCTTTCTCATGTCTGGCAGACATGCCTTGAAGTTGCCAGATAGCTTCTTAGGTACCCATCAGCATGGCGTCACAGTCACTCCATCTTATTCCTTTCACCCTTATTGGATGGCTTCTTTTCTGATGACATGGGTGGCTCTCCACTGACATTCATTAGAGAACGACAATATGCTTCTTCTGCAGAGGATCTAGCTCTCCTCTCTATGGAAAGAGACTCATACACGTACACAGCTTCAAAGGCAGAAATATTTGTAACTCCCTTTGTTGTGTTTTCATCCTCTAGTCCATTGAAATTCGGTTAGGATCCCCTTCTACTTCTTCAGATTATTATTTTTTCCTCTGAAACCCTTTTATTCTTTCTAGATCTACAATATTCTTTGAGAAAGTGGAAAGTTCTAGGCTTTTTATTTCCTCCAGAAGGGACATAAACCTCTACTAGGGGGAAACCCCCCCCAAAACTATTTCTTGTCATTGGTAGAACTACATACATAGTGCGTTCTCTGAAGGTCATTTCAAAATCAATGATAATAGCTCGCTGTGTGCCAGGAACCATGCCAAATGCTTTTCAGATATTTTCTTGTTTCATCCTCACAATGACCCAAGGAGGAGTAGGTGCTATTATCAACCCCATTTTAAGGAAGAGGAAATGGATGCAGACAAAGGTTAAACAACTTGCCCAAAGTCACACAGCTAGTAGTAAGTGTCTGAGGCTGGATTTGAACTCAGGTCTTTCTGGCTCAAGGCCCAGTGTTCTCCCTGCTGTGCTAGCTAACTTCATTTTCTTTTGGTGCTTGTTGGAAGCAGGAGGCCCTTTCCTCTTCTCATTTTTGTGATGCGTTAGAAATATTCCTGAGACCTGTTAACTCTGAAGACTACCTACTTCTGGTCATTCATACGGGGACAAATGATGCCATGAGAAGGAAAGTTATGTTGTATTTCTGGGGATTATGAAATCCTGAGCAGAAAACTGAAAACTTAAAGGACGCTGGTGGTGTTTCCATCATGCATTTCAGAAGGTGAAACCATTTTGGAAAGCAGCTTTGGTTAAGAAGAATATCTTGGTATCTAAGAATAGGACTTGGGTTTCTGAATCATAGATTAAGACATAGGGATAATGGAAAGAATTGCATGGAAGAAACCACCCAGGGAAGAAATGCCTCAATGGGTTGCAAGAATTGAGAAGGGATATGGAAGGGAGAGTTACACTGGGGACCTTGGATGCTATAAGTAGCTGAGATTACAATGGTCTAGGAGAAACACTTTGCTCAATTGTGAGTACTGTCATCTTCTATGGCAGTGGTTCTCAACCTGTGGGTCACAACCTCTTTGGGGGTCAAACGACCCTTTCACAGGGGTCGCCTAACACATATTTCCGATGGTTTTAGGAACCAAGACACCGCTCCTCTATCCATCTCCAGGTGGGTCTGCCCACATGCAGAAAAGCCCACATACAAGTATTAAAGGGTCGTGGCATTAGGAAGGTTGAGAACCACTGTTCTATGGGCTCTGACATGAACTTTACTTGTTTCCTTTAACTGGGAAAATAAACCTGCTTATGCTTTGAACTTATGAACTTAATGTCTTCCTGTATGTGGGTTGTAGTAGTGAACCGGAGGACTGGGTAATCCCAATCCTCTCTGCCAAAGCATACCCATATTTTTCCCATCAGCATGGGGCCTCTGACTTAAGGGTTACACAAGCATGAAGGCAAAATTACATGGAGTATTATGTTCAGTTTGATTTACGGATTAAAGGACTTGAATCCATGTGACATGAGGATCAGTTGAAGGAATTGAAGATGAGTCTCTGGACAAAGAAGAGAAGGCTTGATGATACCCTTTAGGGATTCTTGGGTTGAAAAGGAACTATATTTACTCTGCTTGGTTCCAGAGGGCAAAAATAAGACCAGTGAAAGTAAGACACAGGGAGACAGATTTTGGCTTAGTGAAAAGAACTTCCTAACAAATAGAGCTATCCAAAAATTGAAATGAGCTGCTTTGAGAAGTAGTGAGTTCTCTGCTGCTGGGGGTGTTTAAATAGGATGACCACTTGTTGGGCATGGTATAGAAGGGATTAATGCCTGAGGTGGGAGGCTAAACCAGATGACCTCCAAGGTCCCTTTAAACTGAGATTCTATAATTACAAAATAACAATTACAAAACATGCATATATACATATAATATACATATAATACATATACACAATATACATATCATTAATAATATATAATTACTAAAGAAGGTGAAACCATTATGTTGACTATAGGGGGGAAAGTGATATGCGGTATAGTGGGAAGGCCATTGACCTAGGAATCAAAAGATCTGACTGGGTTCATGTGTTGGCTCTGCCATTACTTGGCCATCTAATCTTAGAATAACGAGCATAGTTTCTCTGGGGCCTAGTTTCATAAGGAAAATAGGATTGTGGAGAATTTGAAAGGTGCCACAAGGTCAGATACTTACGTTACCAATGAGGAAGCTACTTAGTGCTATATATGCCATCTCCCCTGATTGACTGTGAACCCTCAAAGGCAGAAAGAATTACATTTTTGTCTTTGTTTCCCCAGTATCTAACCCAGGTTCCAGCACATAGTAAGGGCATAATAAATGCTTGTTGATTAGAAAAGGGCAAATGTTCTGATTTTTTTTTAAAGGGGAATAGGGAAAGAAAATGGTATATGCTAATTATTGCGCCAGCTAGGCTGCACAGTGGATAGAGCACTGGGCCTAGAGTTGGGGAGATCTGAGTTCAAATTGAACCTCAGATACTTACTAGCTGCATCACTCTGAGCAACCTGTTTGCCTCAGTTTCCTCAGCTATAAAATTAGCACCTACTTCCCAGGAGTGTTGTGAGGATCAAACACGATAATCGTTGTACCAAGTGCCTGGCACATAGTTAAGTGCCATGTAAAGGTTAGCTACCATAATAATAGTAATGGCAATAACTATTATTATAGCATATAATAATATATAGTATGATTATATATTAATATTATACTGTTAACATTTGTATACCATATTATTATCATACTTATTACTGTTACATGCCAGTTAGCGCAACTATTTTTTGCTGGCGTAGTTTACAATGTATTAATGTTAATAAATTTAAATTTAATTTTAAATTTAATTTTGAAATATTTTGCTTTTGTATCACCTTCATTTCCAAGTATCTCTGCCCTTCCCTAAGCAGTGAGCCATCCCTTGTAACAGAGATGAAAAAAAAGAAAGATAAACCAAAAACATTTTAACAAAGCCATTCAACACATTGATTGTGCCTGACAGTATATGCCCTATTTCATACCCATAGACCCCCTACCTTTGCAAAGAAGGGGAACTCAATTTTTTAAACTCTTTTCTGGAACTAACATGGGTCTCTATACTTGCACATCAATAAGAAGTCAGTGAAAATCTGGAAAAGGGAGCTGTCGTTGTAAAGAGTCAGCATGGCTTCATTAAGAGCTTGTCATGGCAGATTATCTTGATTTTCTTTTTTGACGGGATCATAATCAACCAACAGACATTTATTAAGCACCTACTATATACCAGGCATGGTGCTATGCACTAGGGATACAGAGACAAAAATGAAACAATTCTCGCCTTCAAGGAGTTTCTATTAGGAGAGACAACATATTATATAAGCATATGCAAGATTTAATCAAAATAAGAAAAAAGTATTTTTTTGCGGGGGGGGGGGCAGAGAAGTTGCTACCTAGGCTCTGAGACTGAACTGAATTAAATGAAATTTAATAGGGATAAATATAAAGTTTTATACACATTCCAGCTCTAATTCTGTATGATCCTATGACTCGGCACAATATCTTACATACAGTAGGATACTCAATGTTAAATAAATATAGCATCACTAATTTACAACAAACTATTCACTGAAATAATTCTTATTAGCCCTGAGAGGCAAGTGAGCATGACTTTGCTTTAACTAAGAAGTCTAAAGAAAGCTTAGATGGCTTGAGCCAGCTTAGAGCTGTGTGTATGAATGGTGAAATGGGGATTTGAATTTACAGCCTGGGTTACTTTCCAGGACCCTTGAATAAAACATTGCACTGCCAAATGGAGTTGCCGATACTGGCCTGTCTCCCAGGATAGTTAGCCATGTCTAAAAATCAGCATACACTTTGTGTTATTTTGGAATTTTCCACCATTTTTGGCTCCCCGGAGCAAGGGTCTGTAAACACAGTGGATTATTGTGTTTTTCGTATGAGCTTTTGTTTAGGAAGAATCAGTTGTTTTCTCTTAGGAAAGCCACATGAATCCATTCTGAAACCACCCATAATAATACAAACTTCCCTTTGATTTCTATGTGACTAGTGCTTCCATTACCCATCTTGGGGAAAGGTTACCATTAAAAAAATTTTACATTTTTTTTCTTAACCTGGCATGTTTTTTGTTGAAGCAGTTCATGGGTATTGGATGACAATGCTATAAGCCGAAGAAGGCAGTAGGATGAGACAGGTGGACATTGATGGGATTAGAGGAAAATTGTTTAAGCTTCGCTAGATCAGGGATAGGGAACCTGGGACCTTGAGGCCACCTGTGGCCTTCTACATCCTTGAGTGTGGCCTTTTGACTGAGTCCAAGTTTTACAAATGCTTTTATTAAGGGGATTTGTTCTGTGAAGTTTGGATTCATTCAAAGGGCCAAACTTGAGGACTTAGAGGGCCACATGTGGCCTCAAAGCTGCAGGTTCCCCACCCCTGGTCTAGATGGTACAGTGGTTAGAGCGTGGGGCCTGCAATTAGAAAGACCTCCATTCACATGTAGCCTCAAACACTTACTAGTTGTGTGACCTTGGACAAGTTACTTAACTTCAGTTTCCTTTTCTGTTAAATGGGGGTAATAGCACCCACCTGCAAGGGTTTTTATGATGATCAAATGAGATAATAATTGTACAGTGCCTGGCACATTGTAAACACTATATTAAATAAACATTTATTAAGTGCCTACTATATGCTTGGCACCATATCAATGTTAGTTATTATTATTTTTTAACTTCAAGTCTAGTAATAATGCCAGTGAAATAAATCATCTTTCTTTGAGGTGATTCAACAATTTTGCTCACTGCTGACTCACTTAGTCTCACTTCTGAACTGCCACCCCACAAAGAAAGGGGTCTTCAAATCGGTAGAATGGCAAAAATAAAAACTAACACGCCACACGACCGTCCCCCTCCCCTTCTGCACCCAAACATCTCAACGGCCGTATCTGGGATGGTTGTCCCGGGTGATTGTCACAGGTGGGCCCCAAACCAGGGAAGCTCAGAAGATTCCTTTTGATGTCAGCTCCCCCCCCACAGAAATCAGGAGATGCTCGGAGTGCTTTGGGCATTGGTCATTATCACCAGCTAAGGGTGGGTGGGAGGGGAAGAAGGTTTTTTTTTCCTCATACCCTGGGCCTTTTAAAATTAGCCACAGCAGTTTCCAATTTAGTGGTTCAAAAGCCTCCCATTAAGCAGAGAGAAGGGAGGGGGCAGATGACTTAATAGGCAGGTTTGGGGTTATTGGCAGGCTTCTTTTTCCTCTGGGGCTCCAAGTTTTCGTGCTCTGTTTGAAATTAAATTGATGCCTTCTCTCCAAAAAAAGAGGAAAAAAAAAGCCACCCAAGTCTGAAAAGTAGTTGCTATGCTCCATTTTGCAGGGGACTTCCTGTCATTGGTGATGGGTGAGGCAGTTCACTGTGTCCTCAGTTAACCTCTGACAGAGCTCAACCATATGCAAATAATGGGGCATTTCAGTGTCTGCCCAAAAAAAAAAAGAAACAAAGAGTAAGCCCAATTAATTCCGGTAGATACACAGCAAAGCGGACAGCTATGGTAAGCAGACATCCTGTTTTGCTATTCACCTGTCAGATGCTGGGGTACCAATTTGTAAAAGAAGCTGGGAGAGAGAAAGCGTTCAAAACATTTGCAGGACGGTCTTCTTAGGCCTCAGTCATTCGTAATGCTATTCTGGGAGTTAATTAGCTCTGGGGATGGGGGGGGAAGAAGGAAGAGAAGTAAGCTCTGTAATATTCTTACTGGAAATATTTCGAAATGGACTAACTTTATTTTTGAAAGAGCCAAATGAATGTTAGTATGGCCTTTGTTGCTGAACACTTAAAGTTCTGGGTAGAAGGGGCACTTTTAAGTTGTACTGACTTCAGGAAGAGAGAGAAAGAGGGAGAGTTAGTACCTGCCACAGATAATACAGACCTTGGAACTGCTTTCATAAATCAGAGTCGTTTGGGTCATGGCTCCCATTTCCTAGCATAGAGATAGTATCTTTTGGTTAAAAGGGAAACAATCTCTGGGGATTTCTCTATTTTAACCAAGGACAGAATAAGATGCATAAAACTTGGCACGAGGAATTTTGTGTGGAGGTTATTTAAAAAAAAAGCTTCATGTAGATAATAATACCTAACATATTTACATTCTCTTTCAAGTTCACACAGGGTTTCACATGTATTATCTCACTTGAGCTTTGTAACAACCTCATGAAAATAGGTACTATTAATATACTCATTTGAAAGCTGGGGAAACTGAAGCAGACTTAAGTTAAGTGTCTTGCCCAAAGTGTTATAGCTATCTGAGGGGGAATTTGTACTTGGGTCTCTCCGAGTTTGAGTGCTTGAACCACTTTACTACCTAGCTGCCTCAAAACCGTTATAAGGTGGTAGGGTGGGAAGAGTACTGAACTTGGAGTCAGAAGTCTTATGTTGAAAGCCTAGCTTCATCCCTTATAAGCCCTGGAACCTTGTAATAATTTTTTTTCAGCCTCAGTTTTCTCTTCTGTAAAATGGGGATGATAACACCTATACTTAACTCATAAAGTTGTTTTGCAGATGAAATAATGTATAAAAAGCTGTCACAATCAAAAGGTGCTCTGTAAATGAAACTCATATTTATGAGGGCCAAACATGTTTTTGCTCTGGACTTGGAGTTGAGAGATGCACATTGGAGCCCATAGTAGCATTCCTGCATGGAAACATTACTGGGTGGACTAACAGGGTTCTTCCCTTTCAGGTCTCTGGTTCTAAGGATAATTTCAAGTTTACCATGGTGTTAATTTTTATAGGTAGACACGAATCATGGGCACTTACAGACTTTTTAAAGAAATAAATATACTTAAAACAAATAAAACTTCCCTAGTCTCTTGAGTGAAATACTACTGGAAGAATGGCTGGTTGGTTTTGGAAATGGATTGGAGGTTAATACTTTTAAGTCTATTGCTTGTTTACATGAAATAAATTATAGCATGTTGTAGTGCCTATGCAATATTCACAGTGCCAACAGTCACTATAAATATACCTGCATAGTGCTTAATTGTAAAATATAACAGACTCTCCATATAGAAGACAGAAGCAAAACATTTATTCAGACACCAGAAAACCAAATCCCCAAACCAGTAAGCTAATTTCATCATAGTAGCAAAGAAGTTAATAAGCCACAACAGCACAGGGAGCCACAGCATCCTTTAGCCTTCCCACAAACTAACAGAAACCTAGCTGTCACAGCAGGTGGCAAACACCAACTTTTACTCACAAGCCTGTCTCCCTCCAATTAGTTCTCTCCTCCTTCCAGTCTAGCTGCTCTGACTCCCAGCTTTTAGTGGGCTCTGCTCCACCCTTCAGTAAACTCCTCCCACAATAGGTTCCATGTGATTACCTTCAGCCTATTAGGGGTCAGAGTATAATTTCAAAGCAGGGAAGGTCTTCAAATTCCCTTAGGCTTATTAAGGGGCAGGGAAGATCTTCAAATTCCCATTACCATTACACATGTATAAAGCATTGGCACCATATTCTATAACATGGCTATATACATGTACATATGGTGTGTGTTTGTTTGCAGTGCTATGTCCTGTCCTAGTGTGGTAGGATAATTATAAATGTTCCATGGTATGGCTGGAAGACTCAAAGACCACTTTGGGGTTCCTTGGTTTCTCCCCTGGGATTCTGAAGGCAAGTGTAGTCATGCTAGAACTCCACTGGGGATAAGTAGGGTGTTAATTGGGCTACTAAGTATAGTAGAAAGAAAAAAGGAAAAGAAAAGGAAAAAAAAAGAAAGTTACATGATAACTTTATTATATATTTAAAAAGAACAGCAAGTTGTATATAATAGATTTACAGTTTCATGTGCAATTTTTTTTCTATTCTACTATGTTATGGAAATGCTTGTCTTATTTCTTAAGTTCAGGATAAAATAAATAAAATTTAAAAAGAATGTTCCATGCATAAGAAAAGAAAGATTGCTGGACTTAAAAGTCCAAGGACCTGGGTTCAAATTCTGCTGTTGGCTCTCTATGTGACCTTGAGAAAATCTTAACTTCTCTAGGCATCCGAAATGGTTGTTCTAAATGATTTCCAAATCACCTTTCAGCTGTTAATTAATGATCTGTGACTCTTCATTGCTCAGTGCTCAAAGTTCAATTTGCCTCCTTCCCTTGTCCTATAAAATGTAGGCCATTACGATAATTCTAAATCACCTTTCATAGGGTTTCATGGTAATGATTCATTTTACTTACATTTGAATGGAAAGGCCCTTAGAGGCTACCAAGTCCACCTCCTTCAGTCTACAGATGGGAAAACTGGAGTATGGAAGAAGTTTTGACTTGTCCAACTAAATCTCTGAGGTAGCATTTGAAATCATGTCCTCTGACCCCAGGGGCAATATTCTTTTCCGCTATATTTGAGGAATCACTTATTAAGTGTTTACTATGTACCAAACATCTTGCATATTTTTGTTGATATTGTTCACTTGTTTCAGTCATGTCCCACTTTTTATGACTTTGTTTGGGGTTTTCTTGACAAAGATTCTGGACTGGTTTGCCATTTCCTTCTCCAGCTCATTTTACAGATGAGGAAACTAAGGCAAGCAGGGTCAAGTGACTTGCCCAGGGTCACACAGCTACTAAGTGTCTGAGGTCAGATTTGAACTCAGGAAGATGAATCTGACTCTGTTCCCGGCACTCTATCCACTGTGCCACCTATGTAGTCAAGAATAAATCCTCCTTTCATTCAGAGTGAGGCAGTCTGGTTAAAACAGAATTCTTGTCTTAAAAGGAAGAGGGGGAGCAGACAAGTAGAAATGAATGATAGATCGTTAAGATCCAACTGGACGTCGAAGGAAATTGACCAACCCCGTAATCCTTGTTAACAATAAATTCAGCCAACCACCATCAAGCTTTAGTTAGGTGCGAGGCACTTGCAACCTGCTGGGGATATGAAGAAAATACAAAGTGGTTCTAATTCTCAAGGAGACTTTTAAGTATTTCACAAGGTAAGCAGAGTGGACGTTAACTGGGAGGATGGGTGAAGGCTTCCCAGAAGAGATCTAAACCTTGATGGAAGTCAAAGATGTTGAAATGAAATGTGGGGCTAAAAAGTACCCTGAGGTAGGGGATGGTTTGTGCAAATATTTAGAGATGGGAGAAAGAATGCTGAGTTTGGGGTATAGTCCAATTTCTCTAGAACATGGAGCTCGTGAAGGGAAATATTATGAAGAAAGTTTGTAGAGGTAGGCTGGTGGCAAAGTGTGGAGGGCCTGCAATAACAGGCTGAAGACTTTTAATTTTGTCCTATAGGCAATGGGGAACCACTGGAGAGTTTTTCGACATTGATTTTATTTCTTTATTTTTGCATTTAATAACCACTGAAGATTTTTTTATGTAGTCAGATCTATGCCTGAGAAAGATCGTTTTGGCAGCTTGTGGAGGATGGAAACAGGGAAACCAATTAGGTGGCTTTTGTGATGGTCCAGGCAAGAGGAAATGAGGACTTGAATTAGGATAGTGGCAGTTTGTTTGGAGGGATGGATAATCAGCTAGACATTTGTTCTGTGTGTGTGTGTGTGTGTGTGTGTGTGTGTGTGTGTGTGATAGCTGATGTGTTGTTGGTTTTTTTTTCTGTTACTCTAGGCCAATGGTTCTCAACCTTCCTAATGCCGTGACCCTTTAATACAGTTCCTTATGTTGTGGTGACCCCCAACCATAAAATTATTTTTGTTGCTACTTCATAACTGTAATTTTGCTACTGTTATGAATTGTAATGTAAATATCTGATTTGCGGGATGTATTTTTATTGTTACAAATTGAACATAACCCACAGGTTGAGAACCGCTGCTCTAGGTAGTTAGGTGGTAAAGTAGACAGAGTGCTAGGCCTGGAGTCGGGGAGACCTGAATTCAAACCCAGCCTCAGACACTAGCTGTGTGATGTCGGGCAAGTCACTTAACCTCCGCCTGCCTCAGTTTCCTCAACTGAATAATGGGGATAGTAACAATACTTGCTGGATTGTTGTGAGGATCAAATGACAATATTTGCAAAGTACTTAGCACAGAGCCTGGCATTTAGCTAGTGCTATATAAAAGCTAATTTTCTCTCCATGACACCACCCCCCTGATTCCCATCCCCCCATCAGACTTGGCAACTAATTAGTTATGGGGATTAAGGGAAAGGGGAATGACAGTAATGACAATATACCATGTGTATATGTGTGTACATACATGCATTCTCTTCTGCCCAATCATACAACCACCACTCTAGTTCAGTTAAAAACATTTATTAAGTGTTTACTATTTGCTAGGTACTGTGCATATTCTAGTTCAAGACTTTATCACTTCTTGACTGAACATAGTTTTCTAATTAGTCTTGTCTCAGATGTTGTCCCACTCCAGTGCATCCTCCAATCAGCTGTCAAAATTAGTTTCTCTTTTTAATATAAAATATATGCATAGATTTATCTTTCATTTTTTCCAATTACATATGAAAATAATTTTTAACATTCATTTAAAATTTTTTTGAGTTCCAAATTCTCTCCAACTATCCTCTCCCCTCTCATTGAGAAGGGAAGAAATTTGATATAAGTTATACATGTACAGTAATGAAAAGCATATTTCCATGTTAGTCATGTGAAAAAAAAAGCCCCAAGAAAAATAAAGTAAAAAAAGTATGCTTCAATCTGCATTCAGATTTCATCAGTTCTTTCTTTGGAGGCAGATAACATTTTTTCATCATAAATTCTTTGAAATTGTCTTGGTTCATTGATTGTTGAAAAAACCTAAGTCATTTACAATTCATCATCATACTGCTGCTGCAGCTGTGTATAATGTTCTCCTGGTTCTGTTCATTTCACTTTGAGTCAGTTCATGTAAGTCTTTCCAGGTTTTTCTGAAAGCATCATGCTCATCATTTTTCTTATAACACAATAGTTTTCCATCATGATCATATGCCAGAACTTGTTCAACCATTCCCCAATTGATGGATATCCCTGCCATTTCCCATTTTTTTGCTTGTTGTTGTTTGTCCTTGGTTGTCAAGGAGCACCATGACATCAGGGAAAGGATGACATGACTTGCAGTTGACTTGAATTTGAGTGAGAGAGGGCTGTGCAAGGTCACCAGCCTCACTTTCTCCTCCAAAGCCATCTATTTTTTTTTTTTGCTACCATAAAAAGAATTGCTATAAATATTTTTATACATATAAGTTATTTTCCTTTTTCTTTGATCTCTTTGGGATACAGACCTAGTAGTGATATTATAGGGTCAAAGGGTATGCACAGATTTGTATTCCTTTGGGCATAGTTTTAAACTTCTGTCCAGAATAGTTAGATCAGTTCACAATTCCACCAACAATTAATATTAATAATAGCAATTAATGTCCCAATTTTCCCACATCTCCTTCAACGTTTGTCATTTTTCTTTTCATATTAGTCAATCTGATAGGTGTGAGGTGGCATTTTAGAGTTGTTTGAATTTGCATTTCTCTAATCAATAATTATTTGGAGCATTTTCTCAATTGATTATAGATAGCATTGATATTTTCATCTGAAAGTGGCCTATTTATACCCTTTGACCACTTATCAATTGGGGAATGACTTGTAGTCTTATAAATTTGGCTTAATTCTCTATATATTGAAGAAATGAGGCCTTTATCAGACAAACTTGCTGTAAAAAATTTCCCCCAGTTTTCTGCTTTTCTTCTTTTTTTTTTTTGCCTTTGATGTTCTTTTTTTTTTTATATGAGATTCTTTATTAAATTTTTTTGAGTTACATCTTTTCTCCCCGTCTTTCCCCCGCCC
>CM053581.1:447211108-447271517 GCA_028627135.1 Pseudochirops cupreus
TCCCTCCATCACTCCCTCCCTCCTTCCATTTTTCCTTTCTTAATAATTTAAACTCTACTTCTAGGATGGAAAAGGCACTCTCTCAGGTTTCTTGTGCTATGTGCTGCAGGCCCTGGCTGTTTACCTAGTGCTGTACTGATGTTGCCCTGAAGCCCATGGGGGACCTTTGTGTCTGGTGCTGTGCTAAGGGAGTGGCTGGTGCTGCTGGAAGCCATAGGGGTCTGACAGCTTACTTGGTACTCAGTGGGGGTCCTTGTGGTGGTGTCTGGTGTGTGCTGAGGCCAATGGATGGGGTGTTTCTGTGTTTCCCTGGAGCTACACTGAAGCACTTGATGGTCTGGCTGCTGGTTTTTAATTTGATATAATTAAAATTATTCATTTTATATGTTGTAATGCTCTCTATCTCTTATTTGGTCATAAATTCTTCCTTTACCCATAGATCTGACAGGTAAACTGTGCCATGCTCACCAAATTTGCTTATGATATCCCCCTTTATGTCTAAATCATGTATCCATTTTGATCTTAT
This sequence comes from Pseudochirops cupreus, assembly GCA_028627135.1. Classification (NCBI taxonomy): domain Eukaryota; kingdom Metazoa; phylum Chordata; class Mammalia; order Diprotodontia; family Pseudocheiridae; genus Pseudochirops; species Pseudochirops cupreus. Next base: position 447,211,635 of record CM053581.1, read on the forward strand.
CTTGGTATGCAGTGCGAGGAGCTGGTCTATACCTAGTTTCTGCCAAATTGCTTTCCAGTTTTCTCAGCAATTTTTGTCACATAGTGAGTTTTTATTCCAAGAGCTTGGATCTCGGTGTCTATCAAACACTAGATTATTATGGTCATTTGCTATACATTGTGTGCTTAATCTATCCCACTGATCCACCACTCTGTTTCTTGGGCAGCACCGGATTGTTTCAGTGAGCACCGCTCTGTGACGCGCTTTGAGATCTGGTACGGCTAGGCCCCCTCCTTCAAATTTTTTTTCTATGGTTCCCTTGGTATTCTTGACCTTTTGTTCCACATGAATTTTGTTATTCTTTTTTTCTAACTCTGTAAAATAATTTTTGTTAGTTTAATTGGTATGACACTGAATAAGTAAATTAATTTAGATAGAATTGTCATTTTTATTGTATTGGCTCAGTCTCCCCATGAGCAATTAATATTAGTGTCTATTTGTGTGAAAAGTGTTTTGTAATTGTGTTTATATAATCTCTTGGTTTGTCTTGGCAGGTAGACTCCCAAGTATCTTATACTGTCTATAGTTATTTTAATTGGAATTTCTTTTTCTATCTTTTGTTGTTGGACTTTGTTGGTAATATGTAGAAATGCTGATGATTTATGTAGGTATATATTATATCCTGCAACTTTTCCCAAATTGTTAATTACTCTTCTAGTTTTTTGGTTGATTCTTTAAGATTATCCAAGTATACTATCCTATCATCTGCAAACAGTGATAGTTTTGTTTCCTCATTACCTATTCTGATTTCTTCTATTTCTTTTTCTTCTCTCATTGCTATCGAAGTGATTTACCTAAAGCATGTAAGTTTGACCATATAAACCCCCCATTTGGTAAACTCCAATCACTCCCTCTTATCTCTAGGATCAAATATCAGATTTGTTTGGCATTAATAGTTATTCACATAGGTAGATTTCCCTCTAACTTTCTAGTCTTCTTTTCCTTTGTTCTCCTTCACACACTTTATCATTTAATTATACTAGGCTACTTGCTGCATTTTGCCATGGCACTCCATATTTTTATTTCATGCCTTTGCACTGACTTTTTCCCCATGCTTGGGATACTCTCTGTCTCCTTCCTTTATTTTCCCTGACTTACTTCAAGATTAAAACCAAACTTCCTCTTCTGTTGGAGATCTTTCCTGATATTCCCCTATTCCCTTCCAGCTTCTAGAATTTTCCCTTTTGGTATAACTTTCTCTCTAATCTTGACGATGTCTTGTAAATACCTAATTATTTTGATGTTTGCCTCCCCCATTAGAACGTGAGCTTGCTGAGGAGAAAGGCTCTTTCCTCTTCCCCTAGACTCCCCAGCACTTACCACAGTGCCTGGCACCTAGTAAACTCTTTATCAACGTTGACTGTTGACTATTCCAATTAAAATAACTATAGGCAGTATAAGATACTTGGGAGTCTACCTGCCAAGACAAACCAAGGGATTATATAAACACAACTACTGTCTGTTGACTATCAACTTTGACTGTCTGTCAGGGTATTGGGACTGGTTTAGGTGTTCTCCCAGGGGAAGAAGGACAAAATTAGAACTGCCATGTTTGTAGCAAGATAACAGATTTCCTACAAAAGATCACAGAATTCTGGGCTGAGGAGAGGAACCAAAGCCTACCCACAATAAGATCAAGACCTAAAATATCAAATCATACAAGCCTATTTCCTAGCGTCTGTCCATGTACCACAAAACAACTGGCTGTACCACAGATTAGGTCCTTCTTGTGGGATTTGGGAGAAACCTAGAATTGGGCATGATTTGACAGTCATTCTTTATTTTAAATTGCATGATGCACTAGTCTCCTCATGCCTATGGGGTGGCAGTGGGGAACAGGCTGCAATTCTCCTCATGTTGAGGTTAGGTATAATGACCAACAACTACACCCATGGGATATATAGAAATGATAGGCACAATGATGTGATGAATAGTATGTCTCAGTGTTGACAATGGTCTGCATTTTTATGGTTATGCCCCAAAGGGAAGAGAAATGAAAATAAGGGGAAAATGAGCCATAATATGGGGGGCATGATGAGGTCTAGTGCTGCTTGTTAGTGTCTCCTTACTGAGAATTTGCAATTTGCACTTAGCCCTATGTATCTCTGCACTGGACCAAAGAGGAAATTTCTCTACCAACTGGAAATTTCCATTTTTATTTTGGAATCCAGAATGTGAAAAGATTGGAAAACATCTTGTAGATAACATGAGATAGTAATAGACACTTGGAAGCCTGGCCAGACTCTAGTGACAAGATATTGAATTCTTGTTCTTAATGAAAATTGTTCCAGGGATGCACAAAAACCAACCTTTCTACCTTTACCTACAGATTATTTTCTGAGTCTTTGCTTTGGATTTTGTTAGGGGGTCTTACAGTTTTTTCTCATTTTTGAGTGTATGTGGATTATTTTTAAGGATGGAGTATAAATGAAAGCACTTCAGTGGCTGTATCTATGTATATCAATCAAGAAGTGGAATGAGACAGTCTGGTCAAATTATGCCCATGCCCTAGAAGGAGGAGGGGTAACATGGAGACAGAAATAGCTGGAATGACTGAGGAGTTCATAAGTCCCTTGAACTGCAAAGGAATTTTTATCAACTATTTATGAGAATATGCAGCATTCTCCACCCACAGTCCTCCACATCTGCAAAGAAGAAAGGAATATACACTTTGACCTTTGACCTTTTGGAGCATTTCCCCCCCCCCCTCCTTTTCCTCTCTGTGTTTGTTCTTTCCTGCTTTAAGTGAAGGAATCCTGGAGATGTCTGTGAACTTATGAGCTTCTAAAACAGCAGTTCTCAACCTGTGGGTTGCAACCCTTTTGGGGATGTCTGTGAACTTATGAGCTTCTGAAACAGCGGTTCTCAACCTGTGGGTTGCAACCCTTTTGTGACCCTTTCACAGGGGTCACAGGGGTTGCCTAAGACTATCAGAAAACACATATTTCTGATGGTCTTAGGAACTGAGACACTGCTCCTCTATCCATCTCCAGGTGGGTCTGCCCACATGCAGATACGCCCACATATGAGTATTAAAGGGTTGCGGCATTAGGAAGGTTGAGAACCACTGTTCTAAAAGATCAGAATAGGGATCACCAGATGTCTGAGATTGGAAGTCCATGCTGGGTTGCTGGAAGCCAGCTCGCGAGGAGTGAAGTTCCCAAGCAACCAGTTTGTCCCAACATAGCTCCAAGGCTGCTGAGAGGGAGCTACAGGGTTTTCTTGGCAAAGATACTAGAGTGGTTTCCCATTTCCTTCTCTAACTCATTTTATAGATGAGGAATGGAGGCAAACAGGGTTAAGTGACTTGACCAGGGGCACACAGCTAGTAAATATTTGGGGCCAGATTTGAACTCAGGAAGATGAGCCTTCTTGATTCCAAGCCCATGCTCTATCTACTACACAACCTTTATGCATGAATCAAAAGGGCAGTCTATGCTCTCAGGTTTCTTGAGGGGATGGTTTTTAACTTACATTCTTGGTATATTTCCACACTAGAAGCTAGTTGATTTTAATGGACTAAATGAAACTGGGTTTCTAATCAGTGGCTGAACAGGAAGAACTTGAGCAAATAGCATTAGAGAAAGATATTCTTGACCCTTTATGGGTGCCCTTAGAACCCTGAAGGGTAATATAGTTAGCCTTGCTCTGGGAGAATATATTAATTATTTATGTTATTTTCCTTGTTCTTCTTACTTCATCATGTATGAGTTAATATCCTCATCTAGAAAATGAGGGGAATGGACTCAGTGGCCTCTTTTTCAGCTATAAATCTATATTCTTAAGATATTTCTTCCTATTCCCTATTTTTCCTTTTTCTTATAGCATACTAATATTTGATTATACTCATATACCATAATTTACTTAGTCATTTCCTAGTCTAGGGGGAAACTTTGTTTCTAGCTCTTTACTATAGTAAAAATCAATTAATCAACAAGCATTTTATTAAGTGGTAATATGTGCCAGGTAGTCTATTACACAGTGGGGATACACAGAAAAAGCCAAAATAGGTTCTTCCCTCAAGGAGCTTACATTTTAAATACATAAAAGATAAATGCAGAGTATATGGAAGATAACCTTAGAGGTGATGACACTAGTAGTTGAGAAGGGGGACTAAGAAAGACCTCTAGGAGGAGTTAATATTTGCATTAAGTCTTAAAGGAAGCCAGAAATTCTAAGAGACAGAGGTTGAGAGAATCAGCGTTTCAACCATTGGGACCAGCCAATGCAACAGAGACAGGAGACAGACACTATGTATTCATGAAACAGGTGTCTAACCCAGGTCAGTTTGGCTGGATTGCTGCTGTTGCTGCTTGTCCTATAGAGTGAATGGATGGAAGTAAAATGTTAAAAAAAGTGGAAGGCAGAAAGGTATCAGGTTTTGAAGAGCTTTAATGACAAATAGAGGACTTCGATCCTGAAGCCAGCCAGGGGATCACTGGAGTTTATTGAATGGAGGGTTGCTATGGTCAGATGACACTTCAGGAAAATGACTTTGACAGCTGAGGCAAGGAGACGGTAATGTTAATGTGATTTAAGATTGTCCATTAATAGGCCTCACATGGAGCCCATTAGGGGAAGCTTATTTGTAGGAAGGCTTTCACACCTTTTGTTAATTTCTAATTAGGCACTGAGTCAAGAGGCTGTGGCTCTAAAAAAGGTATATGTATTTTGAGGTTAGCATTTTGCTTTGGGGCTTACTCATTGGTAGAGTGTTCTTGTGATTTGAGCAGATGAGACTCTGGGTAACCATTAAGGAGTCTCCCAGTTTGGAAAACCCAGATGTTGGTGCTTCTCTCCCTGGTAACTATGTATGTATTATCTTGGTCTGACAGTTGGATCTGTTTGTTGATCTGTGCTAATTTCTCAGACAGATGCCCTGTCTGTTGGTCTTTATTTCTCTGCTTGTATTTTCTCTATTTTCTTTGTTTGGTTTTTCTCTGAAGTTCAGGGTGCAGATTTTTCCCCTGAACTAGTGAATGTAATTAAAAAAGGTTGCTGACTCCTTGAACAGCTATCTTTCCTAGTAAAGTAGATCTAAGAACCTGTGCTAGCAGCCATCCTAGGTATGCCACTGTGGTTGCTGCTGTAGAGAGCAATCAGAAGTCTATGGTAAAGTCTATGGCAGAGTTGACCAGCTCCTGGTTGGACTACATGTCTGCTATGGGATGTCTTAGATCAAGACAAAAGGGATTTAGGTGCTGTGTTGCAGGTGGGTTCACATATTCTCGATTTCCAATGTTGTAATATCAACATCGTCACTAGGTAAACTCACAATGAGTGTTGCCTCTCTTTTTATTAGATCCAAATCTACCGTGATAGGTAGGTAATGTATTACTATCTCCATTTTCTAAATGATGAAATTGAGTCTACAAGAGGTGAAATATTGACTCACTATCATGCAGCAGAATTAGAGATTGAATTCAGGTCTTCTGACTCCAGGTCTAATGTTCTTTTCATTAAATAGAATAAAGCATTTAGTTGACATCAGGCAGCAGCATCAGAAAGAATATCCAGACTAATGAACAGAAATGTGTTTGTCTTCTAAAAAGCCCTCAGAGGCTGAACCAGCAGACAGCTGAACCAGCCCTTATGCACCACTTCTTCCTATGATCTTTCTTTAATTTGTAAGTCTGATTTTAGTCCAGCAGCCGATCTTCCTGTGCTTGTATAGGAACATAATGTATTAAAAGTGAATGCAATGTCTGCAAAGTGCCATCTAAATGCTAATTAATGGTGATAGCCATCTGAGGCCTCTCTCTATGGAGGTGATGGTTTTGGCAAAAGCTTGATACCCACTACATTTTGATAAGTTAATCTGTCCAGACACACAGATTGAATTTCCCTTAAATACATGGCAATTTAAAATGCCAGAGGAAAGAGGGGGGAAAACAAACAAACAAAAGAAACCTATTCTTATTGGCAAAAGATTAAAAGAAATCTGCTGGACTCAAACTGCATGAAAGCTAGTTAGAACCATTTTTGGAAGTACCAAACATGGCATGGATCTTTCATTAGAAATCATAGTTTTATATATTTCATAGGATTTAGGACTAGAAGAAATTTTAGAAATCAGTTGAAAATGTGTAATTGTTGTCTCACTTAAGAACAAAATTTATATGAATATGGATTAAAGATGAAAATTCTGGAGAAGCTAGGAGCAAAAGGAGAGGGCTGGCCTGGATTCTTTGTCAAAGAATAGCCACGTTTGAGATCCTCATTTGGGTTCTAGAATCTGGCACCATGGCTTCAGTTTCCATGGAAAACAGAGGAAAAGATTCTGAGTGAAGTTAGCTTATGGATGCGCAAGAGGTTTCCCACCAACACAATGTTGTTATTTCAGTCATGTCCAACTTTTCATGACTCCATTTGGATTTTTCTTGGTGGGAGAAACTAGAGTGGTTTGCTTTCTCCAGCTCATTTTACAGATGAGGAAACTGAAGCAAATAGGGTTAAGTGACTTGGATAGGGTTACACAGCTAGTAAGAATCTGAGGCTGAATTTGAACTCAGATCTTACTGACTCCAGGCCAAGCACTTTATCTACTGTGCCACCTAGCTGTGCACAGAGACCATAGTAAGGTGGAAAAGGCACTTGATTTGGAGTCACAAAACCTAGATTGGAATCCTGAGTTAGTCACTGTGTGATTTCTGCCTTTGGACCTCAATTTCCTCATCTGTAAAATGACCAGGTTTGGGGGTGGCTAGATGGTGCAGTGAATAGAGCACCGGCCCTGGAGTCAGGAGGACCTGAGTTCAAATCCGGCCTTAGACACTTAACACTTACTAGCTGCGTGACCTTAGGTAAGTCACTTAACCCCAATTGCCCTGACTTCCTCCCTCCAAAAAGGAAAAAAAAAAAAGGCCAGGTTGAAATATGTCTCCTAGGGATCATAGGATCAAAGATCCAGAGCTAAAAGATAGATACATTAGTCCAACCCCATTATTTTACAGATAAAGAAGCTAAGGCCCAGAGAAGTTAAATAATCTGTCTGAGGCCACCCCCAAGATCCCTTCCAGTTCAAAGTCCTATGATCCTGCAGTGGGAGATTTGGCAAATTGTCTTACTTTAGTCACCATACCTCCCTAGCTATCATCTGAAACAAAGGTACTGCTTGCATGGATGTACTGTGCCTTCCTTTCCATCCATCATCAGAGGGGTTTTAAAGAAAGCACTTTGTCATCTGTGAGGCCGTCAACAAACAAAGGCGATTAGCCGCGATAGCAGCAGCAGCAGTGATAATAGTCATAGCAATAGGCAAGGATGTCTCACTTGAGCATGGCTGGCCATCTGGGCGCAGTTAATAAACCGTTTTATTTTTATTTCCTTTTTTTTCCCCCCAAGGAAACCAAAGTCTGAAGAGGACTTGCTCATGAATCAAGTGATGGATTGGGGTTAATGCCAAGAACATGGACTTCTGACTTCAGGGCACTCTCTATTTAAAAACAAATTTTCCTTTCCTGCCTCTGACTTCTCTTTAGGTTCCTTTCTTCCTCGAATTGAAGAGGGATCTCACAACTGCTCCATCTTTGAGCCACATGTCAATAGTGTGGTGGTTAGGGAATTAGTTATAGAGTGCGGGATCTGGAGTCAGGAAGACTCCTCTTCCTGAGTTCAGATCCGGCCTCAGACAACTTACTATCTGTGTAACTCTGGGCAAATCACTTAACTCTGTTTGCCTCAGTTTCTTCATCTGGAAAATGAGCTGGAGAAGGAAATGGCAAACTGCACCAGTATCTTTGCCAAGAAAACCCCAAATAGGGTCATGAAGAGTCAGATACAACTGAAAAATGACTTAATGGAATGGTTCAATAGTGTGTTAAGTTGTTGTTGGTTGATGCAAGGCAACCTTGTATATCAGTTTAAGAGTCTGTCATTCCATATTCATTTAAAAAAAAATAAACTCTACCTTTCTCAAGGACAAGCATGGCCATCTGGCTCAAGGGCAAGAGCCAGAATTTAACCAGTGTCACTTCTAGTTCAAATTTTGGAAACAATAATAGAGAAGTAGTTGCTAGTTATGGTGTTTTGATGTGTCTACACTGAGGTCATTTTAGGTCTTTGAAAAGCACAATGTTATTTCTGACCATTGCAATGATTCACTTCTTTGTTTTTAAAAAATTTAATTATATTTTATTTGTTTCAATCAGCAAAAAAACCCTACTTTCTTTCCCTCCCCCACCCCCCAAATGAGAAGAAAAGAAAAACAGAACCCATTTTAAACATGTATTCAGTCAATCCAAACAAATTTCCACAGTGGTGTGTCCAAAAAAAATATTTGTCTCATTCTGGACTCTGAGTCTTTCACCTCTCACAGGAGGTGGGTGGCATGTTTCATCATTAGTTCTCTGGACAATATTGCAATTCTTAATGGCATCTATTCCTTCTGTTCACGTTTGCTTAAGAGATTCATGTGTGAGTATCTCTAGGGCTATGGGATTTGGGAGGTAGAGATGATAAAAGTATCCTATTCTAGTTCTACTCCAGAATCATTATCTCCTTGATATGTGCAAGTGACTTGATGAGATGGTAGTGGAGTATGTGGATTTCTCTTGACAGTATCCATGATAGAATCATAGGATGCTGAGATTTGTCATGATACTTAAACTCAGGGAACGATGTCTTCTCCTTGTCTCCTTGTACAGAAGAGGGAAGAAGAAATTGTCAAAGACATATGTTAAATAGGAATGTTGGAAAATCTTGGGTAAGGAGGAAAAAAAAGTGAAATGGAATGCTCTGTAATTTTAAGGACCAAGCATGGCTCCAGAGAAGAACTAAGACAACATAATTTCTCTTTGCATCATCACTGGGAGACTCTTGGTATAGAATGTTGCATATATCATTAGATACAGTTGTTTATATCTGTTTGTTCCTGCAAAAATTGTTGCCATTGGCTTCATAAAGTTCCTAGGTCTGTCTTGGCAGGTAGACTCCTGAGTAATTTATGCTGTCTGCAGTTATATTCAATAGAATTTTTCTTTCTCTGTCTCTCCCTGTTGATCTTTGTTGCTCATCTAGAGACCTGATGATGAAGGTGGGTTTATTTAATATCCTGTAACTTTGCCAAAGTTAATTTTTTTTAACTAGTGTTGATTGGTTTTGCTGAATTGTACTGGTTTCTCCTTTTAACATACTTGTTACAAAAGATGGCTTTCTGGGTTGGCAGAAGGGAGGAATATATTCAGAAATGATGGGATGGGACTGGATCTGTGATTTCATTGACCTAGGGAACTCCCCAATAGCAAACTCCTTCTACTAATGCAGGTTGGCACCTGCTGTGTAATTGATATTCTTAGACAGTTGTCTGGGGTTACACAGAAGTTAAATGACCTGTCCAGGTCCATATAGTTAGTATGTGTCATATACTGAATTTGACTTCAGCTCTTCTTCACTCCAAGATTCTATCAATGATACCATGCCGCCTCTTAAAGAAAAACTACAGTAAGAAAATTCACTTCGTTGAAAGAGAATTTGAGGGAATATGAATGACCTGCTCTTGGTAGATAAGACTTATCAGACCCTCATTGTGAAAGCAGGGAGAGAGTAGAATTAGCCACCCATTCATAAGATAAGTACAATACTTATGCTCTTCCCTAGCTGGCGCCATATATTTCCATTGCTTTTTAGAATAAAAGCTCCCAGGGGGTAGTTTAATGGGCCAGGTTGACTGAGGCTAGTTTAGATCTTGAACATTAGGTTTGAGAACTGATCAAAATGAGACACCTGTAGTTCATCCAAGAATTAAAAGAAGGAGGTTTATTTAACCACAACAGGAGAAGGCTGTTCAGCCAAGATACAGCATTGAATTCAGCTGAGCACAGTTTCCCCCTCTGGGTCATGTTGCTGGACTGCCAGGTAGAAGCCTCACAGAAGCTTCCGGCTCAGAAGCCCTTGGGCCCTGGCCCTTTTGGGTCCAGGGAACCAGGAACTACATCAGTGACCTGAGTCTTCTGAGTGAATTGTGTCTTCAAGATGATTTCACTGTCTTTTAAGGTAGAGAATTGACCTACCCTACATGGCAGGGGACCCTGATGGATATTCCTCCTAACACAAGTGCCTTGTTGAATAGATTGAAAACTGTTTGAGGAGAGAATCTAGAACATTCTAAATTTTTTTGTATTCCCTGGCACTAACACAGAGTAGGTGCTTAGTACATGTTGTGTTGCACTATATTGTACTAAATTTTAAAAGTTATACAAAGTATTTTTATGTCCAAATTGACTGCTGCAGAGGGATGCATTTTTCCCAGCTCTAGAAGCTCTAGAAGATCAGTGAATAGTCAACAAATATTTATTACCTACTATGTGCCAGGAATCATGCACAGTGCCGGATCACTTACCAGATCCTGGAGGGGCCATGATTTGTACCAGTGGAGGGAATGTTGACATTGATGAAACTATGGATCTTTGAGGTATTTAATTGCCAGGATCTCTATGTTTCTAACTTTTTACCACCCACCATCATGGTTACACGTTTCAGCCTACTGGTGCTGTTCAAAACAAGGCTTCCTTTATGAGAGAGGGGATGGAAGTTGGTATCAGCAATAACACAGCTGATGTTCCCTTAATGCTTTAAAGTTTGTGAAGCTTTAAACTAACACTATCACCTCCTTGCTTTTTGATGTGTGTGACCCTTTAGTACAAAATCATAGAATCCAAAGTCTAGAAGACATTAAGTCTTTTTTCATAGTGTCTGGCATAATTTCATTTAAACCAGCCCAGTGAGATAATTGCACTTTATTCATAGCATGTGCACACACATTATCTCATTTGATCTTTATAAACACCTTATGAACCTTGTAGAGCAAGTCATCTTACATATGAAGAATTTGAAGCTTAGACAAATAAAGTCATTTGACTATGGTTCTACAGTAAGAGTCAGTGGGATTTTGAAGGCTGGTTCGTGGAGCTCAAAGGGACCTCGGGAGTGAATCAGCAATATCCCCGATTTACAGATGAGGAAACTAAGGCCCAGGTTCCCACAGGGAGGGTTCACTAGGTTTTAACCCAGATCCTCTGACTTCAGAACCAGTCTTCTTTCTACAGTCATTCCAGCTTTCTTTTTGCCTCTTGATGGATGTCTGGTCTATTTTTTAAAAAGACTGTTAGTGAAGGGGTCATAACCTCAGCAACCAGAAGCAATATTTAATTTAATTATTTTCACTTGATTTAGCTCCACTGTTAGGAAATTCTTCCATTTCCCTAAAATGGAGTAGAGTGTGGGATGGGGATGTGGGTAGAGTGAGAGAGGTTATAATGAAGAATTACTGGAAATATTTCCACTGAAAACAGAATATAAGAGCAGAGAACATGAAATTGGCGCTTTAAGGGAGTGGATTGTCTTTTGGTGTAAATGGATTGCTATTTTGCTCTGGAGACAATCCATTTGGACCTTTGTTTTAGAGGAAATGCCATGTCCTTACCAAGTCTGAATCTCCTTTTTCTTCTCCCTGGAGAAAATATCACCCCTGTCACTTCTGAGAAATTGGCTTTTGGTGAAAAATCAAGCTAGCTTCAGTGAAACCCAGGCAAGACTTTGGGCCTGAACAAAATGTTCCTTAGTCTGATGGGCAGAACTAAGTTTGCCAGATACTCATGAAAGCTCTCTCCTTCCCTGAAACAGAGGTGGTACAAAGGATGGAGAACTGGACCTGAAGTCAGGAAGATCTGAGTTAATTTAAATCTAGCCTCAGACACTTACTAGTTGTGTGACCTTGGGCAAGTCACCTAACCTATGTGTGCCTCAGTTTCCTCATCTGTAAAATGGAGATAATAATAGCACCAAACTCCTAGGGTTACTGTGAAGATTGCATGAGATAATATTCACAAAGTGCTTAGCAGAGTATTGGGCACATAGTAGGTACTACTATATAAATGCTATTATTATTATGGCTACTTAATGGCTATTGGCAACATATTACACAGGATCATAGGACCATAGATTTAGAGCTTGTCACTGAATCTGACTTGCTTGTTTTACAGATGAAGAAACTGAGGCCCCAAAAGAATAAATGATTTGCCCAGGATTGTAGAGGGCCGTAGTGTCTGAGGGAGTATTTAAACTCAGATCATCCTGTCTCAGGTCTTCCCAATAGATATGGTTGTCACTTTGGGAGATGGGGAAGGGCTGTGGGTAGTACAAAAGAAGGTGGAAATGAAACAACAGGAGTGATCTTGGGAAACTCGTTTTCCCCTTCATGTACTTCAATTTCCTCATCTGTGAAATAAGGGGACAAATTATAAATCTACAAGCATTTATGAAGCACCTACTATAGGGAAGAACAATCCTTTAAAAATTTTTAAAATTAATTAACATTTAATTTTCAACATTCACTTTTATAAGATTTTGACTCTAACTTTCCTCCCCCTCTATCCCCTACCCCCTTCCCATGACAGTGTGCAATCTAATATAGGCCATACATGTACAATCATATTAAACATATGTCCACATTACTCATGCTGTAAAGGAGAATAAGAACCAAAAGGAAAAACCATGAGAAAGAAAAAAACAAAACAAAAAAAGAGAAAATCGTCTGCTTCAATCTGCATTCAGACTCCTTAGTTCTTTCTCTAGATGTGGATAGCATTTTCGATCATGAGTCTTTTGGGATTATCTGAGATCATTGCATCCCTGAGAAGGGGAAGAGCAATGCTATTGTCATCATTACATGGTTTGGAAAGAGCCTGTTTATTACAGACTTCTTCTCTAGGTAAAGGAGATAGGTGGAGGGAGGATAGCTACTAAGATTAAGTGATGAGTACGAAGGCACCGGCCAGTGAGTTCAGGTTTAAACTCTGTTGGAAATATCCAGATTGATTCATGAGTATTGTGAAGAGTACTATCTTTCTTGACCCACCGGATTTATGCAATTTTGACCCAACATCACTCCAAATGGGATTTTGTGGACCATGATGTAAGTATATTCCATGAATGGAAGAAAGTACTATGGAAAGAGCAACCAGAAAACCTTCTGTTGTTTATTCAGCTGGGGAACTTAAGTGTTAGTTCTCTGGACAGCTCTTCTACCTGGGAGGCTATTCCCAGGCTCTGCCTCTAAGTTTTAGAAGAGGTGTGTTGACTTTTCTCACCTCGTGCTCTTTTCTCACTCAATGTTCACAGTGAAAAATAAAAGAAATGTGTTATCTTCAGTCAGAATTAGCCTTCTCCTTTTAAAAAGCATGCATAAAAGTCAGTCACATGGACTGTTCTTTGCTGGCAGGATTATAACTAAAGACTAAAGAATTGGATGTCTGTTGTTTATAATCTTTTTTGCTGTAGGGGACCAAAAAAAAAAGTAGCAGTGGAGTATAGTGGAAAGAACACTGAATTGGAGTCAGAGGTCCCTGGTTCAAACCCACTCTCTCGGGAAACTCATTTTCTTCTTTGTGTCTGTTTCTTCATCTGTAAAATAAGGGTATTGAATTATCAATTAACAAGCATTTATGAAACAAATACTGTGTGTCAGACCTCGTGCTGATCTTCTGGGGTTTCAGAGACAAAAAAAATGAAACAATCCCATTCTGAAGGTACTTATGTTTTAACTGAAGAGATAAGAATTGGGAATATTAATACATACAGAATTAATATTAACAAATCTCCATGATCCTTTCCAGTTTTAAATCTTATGATTCCCAAATATTGTACTTCCGTCTCTTGCTACTTGGAGGCGATATGGAGCAGAGCCCATCTTCAAATAGTCACCATGGCTTTATTAAGCATCTATGTGCCACATACTGTGCCTGTCTTAATGAGGTTGCTGAACAGCAACTGTTTTGCCCTTTTTTGTGTGTGTGTTTCTAGCTCTTAGGACATTGCCTGGAAAATAGTAAGTTTTACTTCTTGGCTGCCCGACTAGGGCAGGGAGCAGGAAACTAGTAGCTATGATTTAGGAAGGTTCTGGCCACTCAACTGCCCCACCTGAAACAAAACTTACCTCTGCTCCTTCCCTTTAGGCTGAATTTCTTCTATTTCATTATCTGAGATTTAGAGCTGGAAAGGAATTTGGAGGCTAATGAGTCCATTCCACCATTTTACATATGAGGAAAATGAGGTTGAATAGTTAAGGGACTTGCCCAGAGTGATTCAGCTATTAAGTATTTTGAACCTGGGTCTTCTCATTCCAGGTTCAGCACTCTGTATACATGATACAATGCATTGCGACCTCTCTGTGCCTTCTTTTCTTTCTTTCTTTCTGCTATAACTTAAAAAAAATTATTTATTTACTTTTAGTTTACAACATTCATTTCCACAATCTCTTGGGTTCCAAATTTTCTTCCCCTTCCTCTCCTCCCCCCTCCCCCCCATGGTGGCATGCAATCAAATCAGGTTCTACAAATGCCTTAGCATTAAACATTAGTCAAGTTGTAAAGAAGAATTATAACCAATGGAGTGAACAACGAGAAAGAAGGAATGAAACAAAACACAAAAGAGAGAGAGCAAGTAGTTTGCTTCAATCTGCATTCAGACTCTGTAGTTCTTTCTCTAGATGTGAATATCTTTTTCTATCATCAGTCTTCTGGAGTTGTCTTCTAACCTTGTCTTGCTGAGAGGAGCCCAGTCTACCAAAGTTAGTCATCACAAATACTATGTGTCTATAATCGTGTGCCAAGTTCTCCTGGTTCTGCTCTCCTCACTCAGCATCAGTTTATATAAATCTCTCCAGGTTATTATGATATCCTTCTGCTCCTCATTTCTTATAGCAAAATAGTATTCAATTACATTCATATACCACAACTTGTTCAACCATTCCCCAATTGATGGGCATCCCCTTGATTTTCAATTCTTTGCCACCACAAAAAGAGCTGCTATAAATATTTTTGTGCATGTGGGTCCTTTTCCCACTTGTATGGTCTCTTTGGGATCCAGCCCTAGAAGTGGTATTGCTGGGTCAAAGGGTATGCACTTTTTTATAGCCCTTTGGGCATAGCTCCAGATTGCTCTCTATAATGCTTGGATCAATTCACAACTCCATCAACAATGCATTCGTGTTCCAGTTTTTCCATATCCTCTCCAAAATTTCTCTGTGCCTTCTTATCCTGCGTCTCATCTTGTCCGTGTCCTACTATAAATCCTTCACAGAGGGTCCTCCCCCAAGTGCTGGGGGCCTTCTTCATGGTTTTTTGACCAGTGGATACCAGTGGAGAACACAAGCTGCCCTTCTTTTCTTTTTTACTCCATAACCAGTTTTCACTCCTCTTTCCAGTCAGTCTGTTCCCTGAAAATGTCTTTTACGACACTTCTCCTGTACAATTATTCATTATTCAACTGACATTATTCTTTCCAAAGACTGAAGTGTTTTCCTAGTTGAGAAATTTGATGACTCTTTGTTAATCCTCATCCGTCTTGACTTCTCTGCACCATTTGCATTTGATACCATAAGCCAAGCTCTTCCCCAGGTTGCCCTCTCGTCTCTGGAAAGGATACCCCTCCCTCTCAATTCTCTTCCTATTTGTTTAGCTCTTAGTCTGCTTTGCTGGATGTTCATCCATGTCATGCTTTCCTTGTTGTTCAGTCGCTTCTTAGTCATGTCTGACTTGTCATGACCCCTTTGAGGTTTTCTTGGCAAGCATACTGAAGTGGTTTGTCATTTCCTTCTCCAGCTCATTTTACAGATGAGGAAACTGAGGCAAACAGGGTCAAGTGACTTGCCCTGGGTCACAGAGCTAGGAAGTGTCTGAAGCCAGATTTGAACTCAGGAAGATGAGTCTTTCTGACTCCGGGCCTGGAGCTCTGTGCAGCCACCTGGCTGCCCTGTCATGTGCTCTTAACTATGGGTATCTCCTAATGATCTGTCTTGTACTCTCTTCTTTTTTTTTCTCTCTATTCTCCCTTATTTATTTTATCAACTCTCATTGATTAGCATCTCTGTTCAGATGACTCAGAGGCATAGTGTATAGAACTAGCCTCTCCTGTCTCCAGAGATGCAACCCTCTGTCACTAGCTGCCTATCAGACATTTCAACTTGAATGTTCTGTGAGCATCTCAGACTAACATATCCAAAGCAGAAGTCTTCACCTTTTCTCCCAAACCCATTTCTCTTCCAAGCTTCCCTATTACTGTGGAGGGTACCAGCATTCTTCTGGTCACTCATGTTCACAACTTTGGTGTTCTCCCTCACCTCACATATTCATTCAGTTGGCCAAATCTTATCTCTACTTCTATAAACCTCCCGAGACAGTTTCCTTTTATCCATTCCTATACCTGCTAGACTAATTCAGGCCCTCATCACCACTCGCTTAGACTATGGCAATGGCTTCTCCTTGCCTCACACCCTCTCCCCACCCACCCACCCCAGCTCCATTCGTCTTCCACGCAGCCATCAAAGTGGTTTTCCTAAAGAAAGCATGGATCTGAGCATGTCATTCATTCATTTATTCAATAAACATTTATCAAGCACCTACTAAATGCCAGGCATACTTACAAAAGGAGGCAAAAGACAGTTCTTGCTCTTAAGGAGCTTACAATCTAATGGAGGAGATAACACATAGACAACTCTATACAAAACAAGCTATGTACAGGCTAAATAGGAAATAATTAAGAGAGGAAGTCACTGGAATTGGGAGGAATTAGGGAAGGCTTCCTGGAGAAGGTGGGATTTTAGTTGGGACTTAAGGGAAGCCATGGAGGTCAGTAGTCTCAGGGGAGGAGGCAGAACATTCCAGGTGTGAGGAATAGCTAGAGAATGCCCAGAGAGGGAATGTCTTGGGTGTGCAATACAGGAAACCAGTGTTACCCAAAAGCTCTTTCAATAGATGCCAGTGGCTTCACATTATCTCTGGGATCAAACATAAATTCTTCCATTTGGCATTAGTCCTTCAAAACTGGGTGCCCCTTCACTTCGCCCTCCATCCGCGGCAGCTGCCCACGGCCCCGAGCGTGGCCATCGGCCCGAGCAGCTAGTGGAACTCCGGCGGCCCTAACCCGATTTCCAGGTCACCCCCTTGCTTGGCCTCACCATGTCGTCGTACCTGCAGGAATGTGAGCATCAGTCAATGTGTATTCCTCCTTCATATGCTGACCTTGGCAAAGCTGCCAGAGATGTTTTCAACAAAGGATTTGGTTTTGGGTTGGTGAAACTGGATGTGAAAACAAAATCCTGCAGTGGAGTGGAATTCTCATCATCAGGTTCATCTAATACAGACACTGGTAAAGTTTCTGGGACTTTGGAGACCAAATATAAGTGGTGTGAGTATGGTCTGACTTTCACAGAAAAGTGGAACACTGATAACACTCTGGGAACCGAAATCGCAATTGAAGATCAGATTTGCCAAGGTTTGAAGCTGACATTTGACACTACCTTCTCACCAAACACAGGAAAGAAAAGTGGTAAAATAAAGTCTGCTTATAAACGGGAATGTATAAACCTTGGGTGTGACATTGATTTTGATTTTGCTGGACCTGCGATTCATGGGTCAGCCGTTTTTGGTTATGAAGGCTGGCTTGCTGGCTACCAGATGACCTTCGATAGTGCCAAGTCAAAGTTAATGAGGAACAACTTTGCAGTGGGCTATAGGACTGGAGACTTCCAACTGCACACCAATGTCAATGATGGCACAGAATTTGGAGGTTCCATTTATCAGAAAGTATGTGATGATCTTGATACTTCTGTAAACCTGGCTTGGACATCGGGCACCAATTGCACTCGTTTTGGCATTGCAGCCAAGTATCAGTTGGATTCCACTGCTTCTATTTCTGCAAAAGTCAACAATTCTAGTTTAATTGGTGTCGGTTATACTCAGACCCTGAGGCCTGGTGTGAAGCTTACGTTATCTGCCCTGGTGGATGGGAAGAGCATCAATGCTGGAGGTCACAAACTTGGGCTTGCCTTGGAATTGGAGGCTTAGTACAGTCAAAAAAACCTGTGGGGAAGGGATAGCTAGCAGATTTGGCCTTAAAATATATTTCCAATATGACCAGCAGGCTTTTTTTTTCTAAGAGGGATGATCTAAACAAGGGATGATCCAGACAAGAGCTGTATTTTAAATATTTAGACAGTTACTTGTTGGTTTCTAGTTAAATTGGTTATCTATCTAGTTACCAATGCTGCAGTAGAGCAGTCACCTATACATTATTTAAATGTATTTAACTGTTAAATGGTGCTACCCACCAATAATGAAATAGACCTTTATGAAAAAAAAACAAACTGGGTGCCAACCTACTTTTCCAGGTGTATTGCCCATTACCTTCCTCTATACATACTATTTATTGTCAAGTCAAACTCTCCTCCCTCTTCCTCATAAATGACAATCCATCTTTGGTTTCTTTGATAGGCCGGGCCCAGGCCTTAAATATGCTTTCTTCACTGCCACCTTTTACAATCCCTAGATTCTTTTAAGGCTCAATTCAAGTATTATTGTATACATAAAGCTTCTCCTTCACCCCTAGGTGCTAAAGCCTTCTCCTCAACATGCCTTGTATCTGCTGTGCACTATTTTTGTATGAATCTACATAGATCCATGAGATCTTTCTCAATACAGAATCACTTTAGAGACAGATTATGATTATTTAGGAGGCCCCATGATTTTCAGTTGTCTTCTTGAGATCAAAGACTATATCAAACATATAGTTAATTATATCAGCTGCCACTAGACTGGGCCATGCTTCACATCCTTTCCAGCTGTCTACCCTGGTGGTCATTTTGCCATCTGCCCTGATACCATGTCTTCATTGCTCTCCCTTTTTAACCTTATACTCTGGGAATAGTAATCAAATCATACTATCACTAGTTCTAGAAGGGACTGATGTTTGACTCAGTACAGGTAGGTGGCACAGCGGATAAAATGCTGAGACTGGAGTCAGAAAGATTCATCTTCTTGAGTTCAAATCTGGGCTCAGATACTTACTAGCAGTGTGACCTTGGGCAAGTCACTTGACACTGTTTACCTCAGTTTCCTCATCTGTAAAATGAGCTGGAGAAGGAAATGGCAAACCACTTCACTATCTTTGCTAAGAAAACCCCAAAAGTGGTCACAAAGAAATGGACATGATTGAAAAACAACTGGACAGCAATGCTCTGCTCACAATCCCTATTGATTTCCCAAGCCAAAACATCCTTTCGTGGTCACCACTACTCTACATACATTATCTCTTCATAACAGAATTTAAGTTCGTTGAGGGGAAAGACTGTCTCACTTTTGTATTTATATATCTAGGCTTAGCGCAGTTAACAAATAGAAGATAATTAATGCTTAATAAATGCTTCTAATTCATTTATTCATTCACTTTCATCTATGTATCCCCAGTGCCTGGCATATAGCAGTCCTTAATAAATACTTACTGACTGATTAGTAATACTTGTAGTCTACTCACACCTATCTTTCCATTCAATCATATACAACTTGTTCAGAGATTATAGTGTTCTATGTCTTGTATATACTATATATCTATATCGCTAGAAGTATGTTGGTAAACTGAGGTTTAACAAAAACACACATACAAACAAAACACAGACCTTTTGTGAGAGAAATCATTGAAAAGACCATATGATTTCCCAAAGGCAATTCAGCCCACTCTCCACATCTTCTTCAATTCTGGGTCCCAGTACACTGTCCATCTGTAAATGCTGGACCAAGATACATAAACTGATGGATCAAATGTACGGGTTGTCTATTTAAATGTCATATAATGTAATCTGGACAATGGGTTTTCTTTGTCTCTGTTTTTTCTTCTCCATCACTAGTTATGCTAATCTCTTTTGAGTCATTGATTGCAGATCTCACGTAGGAAGGTCCACCATGTTCTGGGTGTAGGACAGCAGTTCTCAACCTGTGGATCACGACCCCTTTGGAGGTCGAACGACCCTTTCATAGGGGTCGCCTAAGACTATCGGAAAACACATATTTCCAATGGTCTTAGGAACTGAGACACTGCTCCTCTGTCTTCAGGTGGGTCCGCCCACATGCAGATACTCCCACATACAAATATTAAAAGGTCATGGAATTAGAAAGGTTGAGAACCACGGCAGTAGGACAATGTAATCTGCTACCGGGAGGACATGGGACCTCACCATCTATTGGTAATCCCTCCTTCCTTTGGACTCTGCCCTGCACTCTCCATGTCAGTAGGAAACACTTCTGTTGAGCCTATATTTCCCATTTTTATGCTTACTTTGGTTTAATAATCAGAGAGTCATTGAACATAACTATATTATTATTATTACATCTTTCAAGGGAGCTTTTATCAGTTTAACATCTACATGGGAGACATGAATTCCTGTGCTGGGGGAAAATCATTCATTTCACAATTAGAGAGAAAACTTAAAATGAAGATGCCTCTGTGAAGCCTACTGAGAGATATAGCACATTGATTCAAATTCACAGAGAAAATTTCTGAGAAAAGGTTTTTCTTTTAACAATTTAATTAAATTTTAAGTTTATATCCTGTTTTCATTGTATCTTTATTTCCCAATACATCCTCCCTCCTTTCTCCTTGAGAACCATCCCATATAACAAAAAACAAAAAACAAAAAAAAATTGAACAAAACATCAAAAGATCAGCCAAATTCAACATTAAAGGACAACTGAAAATGACTAAACCACAGATCTGGAGACAGGGACAAAGGGTGGGAGAGCAAACTAAGATCAAGGTGGAGAAGGTTGGAATGAGGGAAAGGGAAAACACTCAGAGGGGAGTAGGAATAAAGGAGACATTAGGGTTCTAATATTATTTTTCACTCATTTCACAGCTCTGCCTAGATCAGAGATGCTTTATTGCTCAAAAGGCCACACAGACCTAACAGGCATATTTGCAGATAGCCTTGCTATCATTGCCTGCGTATCAGGGGTCTGCCTGTGTTGTTTCCCCCTCAGGGAGCTTTAGTGGCTTTTTCTTGCCTTGAGGTTAAATACAAACTCCTTATTTTGGTATTTAAAGCTCTTCCCTTTTTGGTTCCAAGCCACCTTTTCAGGCTTACTGCACATTACTGTCCTTCAGCCCCAAATAGGCTCCTTGGCTCAGGCATGTCATTTTCCATCTCTGTGTTTTCAGGCGAGTGGTACCCTGTCCTGGAATGCACTCACTCCTCCCATCCACCTACAGAAGCCCTGGTTTCCTTCAAGGCTCTGTCATGTCCGACCTCTTACAGGGAGCGTTTCCTAATCATACCACATGCTAGTGTCCTCTCTTGCTCCTGAGATTACTTCTATTTTTTTTCATTTATTTATCTGTGTACGTCTTGTCACCGTACCCCCCCCCCCTTTAGAGTATAAACTTCTCGAGGGGGGGGGAAGGGGGAACCTTTTCATTTTTATCTTTCTATGATGGCTTTAGACATTTACTAACTGTGTAATCCTGGGCAAGTCATGTAACCCTGTTTGCCTCAGTTTCCTCATCTGTAAAATGAGCTGGAGAAGGAAATGGCGAACCATTCCAGTATCTTTGCCAAGAAAAACCTAAATGGGGTCCCAGAGAGTCGGACACAGCTGAAGTGATGGAGCAACAGCAGCAGCATCCTGGCTATGTTACGAAGAAGCTGGCGTGCAGTAAGTGTTTGATAAATGTTTATTGAATGAACGAGTTGTGATGATATGTGCATGATAATCCTTCTGCCAAGGCTTGGATTAAACTGGCTGGTTTGTGAGAGTTCGAGTCTCTAAACACCCTGGCAGTCGTATTTCTTCAGAGCTCTGGAAGACAGGGAGTGGTCCTAGGATTGGGATGGGTAGGCAGAATTTTCTACTAGAGCAGCAACTTGTTTGTTTTTTTTTTTTTAAGTTCTCCAGAGAGAATACGTAGAGAAGAAGGGATGGTCAGGCTTCCTCCAGTCATGAGAAATTTGGCACAGCAAAGTGGTGACATTGGCAGTCCATTCTATCCCCCATCAATCCCCCCAAGCCTACGCCTCCAGGAAGACTGGAGGGGGGAAAGATAAATAGGCAAGCAGTGGTGTCTGGAGCACCTGTTCCAGTGGCTAGAATGCTGACCAGAGAGACTGTGAGCAGAATGGCAGAACTGGACAGTTTATCCCAGTTTTGATGTGTACTCTTTTATTCTGTTAAAGACTACATCTGACTGATCTGATCCCATTTCTGTTAAACACTTGTAGTCGAGCCTGTCCTTCACATTTCTTTGAGTTCTGTTTTTATGGCAGGAGGGGAAGAGACACCTTTGGGAGCCACACAGAGGAGCATGATCTTTCCTAGTCTATGCCTAGGATCCCAACTCCTTGACTTACTATTGCAGGATTTTCTGTATCTGGAGGCTTACTTGTGAATCATTTGTATGTTTTGTAACTAAACTCCCAAAGGCCAGGTTACTGTGAACCTGGTCCTTTTCATTCTGCCCCATCATACCACAAGCCAGACTCACCCATGATAACATCTAGTGCTGAGGGGCAGAGATGTGCTGGTAAATGGTTAACAATTGAATCTTTGAAGAAAAAAAATGTACACACAGCACACTTTTAAGTTTAATTTGCTTTATTAACATTTCTCTATCATTAAATCTAGGCAATCAACAAAACATTAAATCAGGCCCTGATTTGTATCATTTCTGTAAATGCTAATTTAATTTAATTTAACAATTTATACATTTTCATTTTTCTTAACTTTCCATTAGAATATAACCTCCTCAAGTCAATGTGTTAAACATCTGCTATGTGCCAGTCATGGTGCCAAGTCCTGGGGATACAAAGAGAGGCAAAAACTGTCTCTGCTCTCAAGGAACTCATGATCTAATGGGAGAGGGGGGAGAGATTTCAGACAACCATGTACAAACAAGTTATATTCAGGATAAATGGAGGGTAGGCACTGAGATGTGTCTTCAAGAGAAAAAAAAGCACCAGTCTTCTTCCTGTGTAATTCCCTGTATGTTCCATACATGCTGGAGATTTAATGAATGTTGGTGACAGCCAGCCAGAGCAAACCGGTGGAGAAGCACAGATAATCAGGAGTCAGAGTGAGGTGTAGGTGGGTTAAAGACCCCTGGCTTTGGGATCATAAGACACAGGTTTAGAGCCTGACTATGTTGCGTCCTAACCATGTGATCCTGGGTAAAACACTTCTTCCCTCTGGCTCACAGTTCCCCCATCTGCAGAAATGATGATGGTACCCTTCATTAGTGTTCTCTGAAGGGTCCTTCCAGCTCATCATCTTATACCTGGTCTATTGCAATAGCCTGCTGGTTGTTCTCCCTGCTTCCCTGCTCCAATCCATCCTCCACTCAGTCGTCAAAATGATCTTACTAAAACACAGGTCTGACCCTATTACCCCCTCTCCATTTAGTAAATTCCCAGTGACTCTCTGTTATCTCCAAGATCAAATATAAAATCTTCTGTTTGGCTTTTAAACTCTGTGTAGTTTGGTCCCTTCCCATCTCTCCATTCTCCTTTTCCCTTAATGCCCTCTAGTTACTCTGATATCCAGAGACACTGACTAGCCTTCTGGCTGTTCTTCAAACATGACACTGCATGTCCTGACTCCAGGCATTTTCTCTGCTTGTTTCCCATGCCTGGAATGCTCTCTCTCTACCTCTCTGCCTCCTTGTTTGCCTACATCTCTGCCTCCTTTTTTGCCTACATCTCTGCCTCCATGTTTGCCTGGCTTCCTTGAAGTATCAGCTAACATCCTGCCTGATATACGAAACCTTTCCCAATTCCCCTTAATTCTAGTGCCTTCCCTCTGAGGATTATTTAAAATTGTCCTATATAAAGCTTGATTGTACGTGTTGTTTTTCAGTCATGTCTGACTCTTTGTGACCCTGTTTGGGGTTTCTGTGGGAGGGATACTGGAGTACTTTGTTATTTCCTTCTCCAGCTCATTTTACAGAGGAGGAAACTGAGGCAAACAGAGTTAAGTGACTTGACCAGGGTTACATAGCTAATAAGTGTCTGAGGCTGGATTTGAACTCAGGAAGATGAATCTTCCTGATTCCGGGCCTGACATTCTATCTGCTGAACCACTCAGCTGTCCATTTGATTCTACATTGTTGCCTGTGATTGTACATAGTTGTTTTCATATTCTCTCTCTCATTAGAGTGTAAGCTCCTTGAGGGCAAGCACTGTCTTTTGCCCCTTTTTGTATCCCCAGCACTTAGCACAGTGTCTGACACAGAGTAGACATTTAATAAATGCTTGTTGATTGACTGATTGCTCCCCAGCATCCCTTTTACTCTTGTGAAGGGGTCACTTTTCCTAAACTGTTGGATGTGGAAATAAACATTGTAGAAACCGAGAAATTTTTATTAAAAAAATAAAAATAAACAATTCCTGGACCCAAAGGAAAGGACTGTGCTAGGGAAGAGTGACATCTGGTGGCTTTTAGATTTGCTGCTCTCTGCCACCAGTGGCTTGGTGAGGTGAGCGGCTAGCTTGACATTGAACTTGGATTCAACTCTCTTTTTCCTTTCCTTTAAAGTTTTAACAGGATAAGGGAAGAAGAAGCAATGGAATAAAGTATTTTCAGAGGAAGATATGTTGTACAGGAAACTTAATATGCAGACAGTGGGTGAGAGAAGGACGTAGGACACAGCTCATCTCTAAGAGAATATGCTGTTAAGTTCTGCAACATCCTGACGATAATGACAATTATAATTAGGATAGTAGCTAGCATTTATACAGCCTCTGCTATTTGCCAGGCATTGCGCTAAGCACTTTACAAATGACCTCATTTGATCCTCATGACAACCCTGGGAGATAGGTACTATTATGATCCTCGTTTCACAGTTGAGGTAACTAAAACAAATGTCTCAATTAAGGGACTTGCTCGCGGTCACACAGCCAATAAGTGTCCGAGGCTCAATTTGGACTCGGGTCTTCCAGAGTCCAACCTCTCTCACCATTAGGTCACCTAGCTGCCAGTAGAATGCCCCCAGCAGCGATCAGAATAACAAGCTGTCATCACTCACAAATAATAGCCTGAGCTTGGTTATTGTTCATTGTCATTGTGTTATGTCTTAAACAGATTCATCTCACAGACCTCTGGCTCGATGGTGTGTCTGTTACCACTTTAGGAGGTGGTAATTTCACCTTCTGATTTCTTTTCTTCCAACAACAGATTACAGCATGTACTTGGCCAACGGGACCAGTGCTATTTTAGCAAGTTAAGACCAGATTGATCTGAGTCATAATGATGTTATGTTCTCTAGAACATAGTCTCTCAGACCAAAGACAAGAAAGCATTTGCCCTGTGGGATTCTTTGGAGTAGAGTTTTAGGAACTAGAGCAAGATTTTTTCCCGAACCTCTACTTTAATTTTGAGATAAACTTATCCCATTCCAGTAATTTTATAGCAATAACCCAAATGCCCTTTTCTCAGATGCCAGGACCTGACAATGGGGAAATCCTAAGCTGGTGTTGGTAATGGCTATAGAGTCCGACTACTTAATCTATAGTTTGGAAAGCTAAATTCTATAAACATGGTCTAGAACAGGCCATGTGTGACCCTCTAGGTCCTCAAGTATGGTTCTTTGACTGAATCCAGATCCACTTGGATTCAAAGGGCCACACTTGAGGACCTAGAGGGCCACATGTGGCTGTGAGGCATAGGTTCCTCATCTCTGGCCTGGAATAAGTAGATTAACTTTTAAGTATCATCTGAGGAATTTCAAAGCACTTTATGCTGTTATTTCCTCAGTGCTATTATGATCTCCATTTTACAGATGAGGAAATTAAGGCTGAGAAAAATAGTGATCCACCCAGGTTCATACAGTAATAGTAGTACCTTAGGCAGGTTTCAAAGCTGTCCTTCTGATTGCATGTCTAAAACTCTCTACTATACTGCCCAGCCAGCTGACTATAGAAAATAAATTCACTTTTATAAATCTTCATTTCCTCAACAGAAAGGTAATATCTATGCAGAGTGTCCCCCCAAATAGCTTAAAACTGCCCTAACACTTTTGAGACTCCTTGTGTAGAATACTTTGCTTCTTATTTCATTTGAGTACCTTACCAGACCTGTAGGGTGGCCAGGGCAGGGATTACTGTATTTTAATGTAGGATGAGATATTCTAAAAGTTGTATATGTGTGAATACACACCTGCTCATAATTATGCATATATGGACACATGCATATATACACATATGCATACACACACACACACACATATACACCTGTAGCAATGATGAAAGAAATACGAATCAGACGCCAGATAACAGAACAATGTTTCCAGGTTGTTAGGTCCCTGTGAGTCTTTGTGTAGAGCACTGAAATATTCAAAGTGTGGGTTATCTCATAGTCTAGATAAACATTCAATCCTCTTTGCCATATATGTATGTATATACACATATACATATATTTATATGTGTGCACGTGTGTATAATACATATATTATAAAAATGTCTTCCATTTCCTTGTTCATAAAATGAGGGGGGGGTTGAACTTCATGTGTGTGTGACCCTGTGACCCTGTGTATGTTTGAGCTGGAGAATAGCCTTAAAGATCAAGGTCCCCCCTTCTCCCCACCCCCTTTTACAGACAGGGGAGTGGAATGTCAGAGAGTTTAAATCAATCTTCCAAGGTCACAGTTAATTTGTGGCATGGCTGATTGCTGACTTCAGTGCTCTTTCTACTCCATGAGGTTGCTTGTCCAGAGTGGGCTAAAAGACTTAGGCCACAGGACTCAGTCCATAAATGTCCTGTCATGCTAAAGGTCAATGGGCTTACTGACCCAAGGAAAAATTCTACCCATGGAAAGCTATGTGTTAGAGAGCAGTAAGTCCTCTATCACTGGAGGCACTTAAGAACAGTCTTGATAACCACTTGTTGGGGAGGCGATAGATGGTATTCGTGTCCATATTCCCTGGTAAGGTTTTGGCTAGGTGGGCTTTGAATTCAGTTAACAAGCCTTTATTGGATGCCTACTGGGTTCCAGACACTGTGCTAATAGAAATAAACATAAAGGCAAAAGATATAGTCTCTGCCCTCAAGGCTCTTATAGTCTAATAGGGGACATAACATGTGTGATTCTATAAAGGCCACCCTGGAACAAGACAGGCATCCATAATGACTTAGCCAAAACCAAACTGTGATTCATAAGCCAAGGCCAAACTTCCCCTGGCCATAGCAAGCTGAACTTGAGGTCTGGCTGTCTCTGTGAAGGCTGGGGGATGCTTTTCTCTTGAGAACATCTGGGAGCTAAGTTTTCCTTTCGAAGGGCAGACTGTTGTAGACTGGCACGTAGGCAAAATATCAGTGCCTGTGGGCATGGGCAGGAAGGAAACCCTTCTGCAGCCCATCAGAGTGTGTCGGTACAGGGGCAGCACATTGAGTTCTCTCTTTTTCCTTCCCTCTTTCATTTCTGTTTGGTGTTTTTGGCTCAGACTTATTGCTCAGTTGAGATCTCAGCTTGTCCTTGACAGAAAAGGAGACTTTTTAACTGTAAGCTCCACCATGTTTGGTTTTGCAAATCGCTTTGTTTCTGCTTAGGTCCCAGGTCTACTGGCTGGCCCTTTTGCTCTCCCCAGGATCTGCCCAATGGGGCTTGAGGGGCTGGCAACTTGTCAAAGGTTTCTAACCTATGCCTACAGCTGGGGCAGTGGGCAGTGGACAGCAGAAAGTCAGAGCACCAGAGGCTTCAGCCACCTCTCTCACTTACCTGGTTGGCCTTGGACAAGTCATATCACTTTCTTGTGCTTTAGTTTTCCTGTCTGTGAAATAAGGGGGTGGGCCCATAGCTAGCTCTAGCTCTATGGTCCTAAGTGAGCTGAGAGTCAGGAGATGTAGGTTCTAATTTGGATTCTGGTCATCTGTAGAGTGACCTTGGACAAATAATTTCGTTATTCTGTATGTCAGTTTCTTCTGATGCAGATTTCACATAAACATTTTGTCACAGGACCTTGGCAAAAAAAAAAAAAAATCTATTACCAAGCCTGGAGTCAGACAGAACTGAGTTAAAATTTAATCCTTAAACACTAACTAGCTGGCCCTGGGCAAATCACTTAGCCTCTGCCTATCTCAGTTTCCTCGTCAGTAAAATGGGGATAATAATAGTACCTACCTTCCAGGGTGGTTGTGATCATGAAATGGGCTGATACTTGTAAAGTAGTTTGCAAACCTTAAAGGTACCATATAAATGCTAACTATTATTTTAAACAGGGTAGGTAGGTGGTACAGTGGGGCTTGGAGTTAGGAAGTCTTGAGTTCAAATCCAGCCAGACCCTTACTAGCTGTATGATCCTGGGCAAGTAACTTAATCCTGTTTGCCTCAGTTTCCTCATCTGTAAAATGAGCTGGAGAAGGAAATGGTGAATGACTGCCATACCTTTGCCATGAAAACCTCAAATGGGGTCACAAAGAGTTGGACACGACTGAGAAACAACTAAATAGCAACAATCATCATAAATGCTAGCTCTTATTAAACTCTATTTATAAATCTGTAAAGATGGAGCGGCTAGGTGGCACCCTGAATTAGAGCACCAGCCCTGGAGTCACGAGGACCTCAAACACTTAACACTTACTAGCCGTGTGACCTTGGGCAAGTCACTTAACCCCCAATTGCCCTGCCTTCCACTCTCCAAAATGCAAAAAAAAAATCTGTAAAGATAATAATATTGCTATAATGCTTTAACATTTCCAAATCACTTTATATATTACCTCATTTGATGGGAGGAAAAGCATATATTGAGATGCTTTAAAAAGGAAATAAATTATGTAGACTCAGGTATTTTTAAGGTCATGCCCACCATCTGAGGACTAGTCTAGATAAGTGTGTAAAAGTTCATCAATACAAAGCTGACCACAGAATTGGATAGCATGGAGCTAGATCAGACCTAAACAATCCATTAAGTAGAAACAATCCATTTAAGTAGAAACTAGAGCCTCTAAACCATACATATGAACCTGCTGCATGCATAGTGACTTAGAAAACTACACATTAGTATCATCTATGTCCTATTGTATTTTTATGGATTGTGTTAAATGTTTCCCAATTATGTTTCAATCTAGTTCAGGCTGCCAGGAGTCCTGTGGGCATGCTGCCTGTGACCGGGACTTTGTCACCTTGGAGATTCTAACCAGACATGGACAATGAAACCAAGATGTTAAGTCAGGATTAGAACCCAGGCCTTCTAATTCCATACCCCCTGCTCATTTCCCAACACTACATTATTTCATCACTAGGTTTTTAACTACAGCAATTCACAAGGGCCATTCACTGTGCTACAGATTGGTCATGACCTGTGTTGGAAGAAGTGCCTGTTCTGATGTAATCACAAATCCATGAAGTATACATTACCCTTATTATGCTGAATTTTTGAAAAGGAACAAGGGCCTTTGAAGACAGCAAGCTTCCAAGGGAGCCAGAAGTATTTGGTGGAAAACAGGATTTTTTCCATTCCTGCTTCCTCCGCCCCATTCCACTCCTACTTTTGTTCCCTTACAACCTGATACTGAGACATTCTAAAACTCTCTCTCACCAACCCACCATCCATATTCTTAGCTCCTTCTCCTGGGATAATACTAATACTGTTGGAACAAATTACTAAACTGTGACTAAATCCATACTACACACACAGTCATGTTATGTAACCTCAACTGGGCCCTTGCTCCCACGATCCTTTTACGGATCTCTGAATATGCATCACACTCCCAAGAGTGACTGCTTTAAAGCTTCTCTGAGATTCACAAAGCCCCAATTTTACCCTCAGCATCTCTTTAGCAGATGACCACATTTTCTACTAATTGAGAAAAAAAATCCAAGTTATCTGTTATGAGGTTTATTATTTCCTCTCCACATTTTAAAACCTCTCGGATTTTGCCTATCCTCTCTACCTTCTCTCCCCCTTGTTGAGGTTAATCCTTCCATCTGTACACTGGATCCCATGACCCCCACTTCCTTGCCTCACTGTTTCTCATCTTCAATTCTGCCTGCCCCACTACCATGTCCCATAATAACTCCTTCCTTACTGTCTAAAGACATGTTCTCCCAGCAAAAGCTTCTCTTGTCCTGCTACCAAATCAAACTCTCCCAGTGTATTGAACTCCCTGCTTAGCTGCTAAATTTCTAGAAAGAGGTTTCATTTGCTGCCTTTACTTCATCAGTCACTCTCTCTTCTATCCCTATAATTTGGCATTCATTCCCCTTTATTGAGACTTTTCTCCCTGAGGTCATTGATGACGTCTTCGTCACCATATCCTTCGGCCTTTTCTTAGTTGGTGCTCTTAACCTTTCTGCAGACCCTGATGCTGATGATTTCCCCTTCCTTCCTAAATCTCTCTATTCCTTCACTTGCCTCTGAGAATCCTTGGCTTCCTTCAAGATTCAGCTCAACTTCTACCTTCTTCAGTCTTTCTGGAGTCTCCCCAGTTGCTAATGCCTTCCCCATGAGATTGTCTGCCATGTTCAGCTGTAGCAGACTCTTCATAACTCCTTCTGGGCTTTTCTTGGCAAAGATACTGGAGTGGTTTGCTATGTCCTTCTTTAGCTAATTTTACAGGTAAGGAAACTGAGACAAACGAGGTTAAGTGACTTGCCCAGGGTCACATGGCTGGTAAGTATCTGAGGCCAGATTTGAACTCAGAAAGATGAGCCTTCCAGGCCTCGCACTCCATCCTCTGTGCTGTCACTATTATCCCCATTTTACAGCTGAAAAAACTGAGGCAGGCAGAAGTTAAGTGACTTGTCCAGGGTCACATGGCTAGTTTTTGTGTAAAGAGTCTGAGGCTGGATTTGAGCTTGGGTCCTCCTGACTCCAGGGCCAGTGGTCTATTCACTGCACCACCTAGCCACCCCAGTTTGTGAGTTCTGAGGCTGGATTTGAACTCAAATCTTCCTGGACTCCAGGCCCAGTGCTCTAGCCATTGCACCACCTAGCTGACTTCTGCCTTTCATCTCCTCTGTATTTATCTTGTTTACACCTAATTATTTGCATCTTGTTTCCCCCAATAGAATGCATGCTGCTTGAGTGAAAGAATCATTTTTCTTCCATTCATTGCACCTCAATGCTAAGGACAGTGCCTGGAGCATAGTAAGCTTCTTGACTGACATACTCTGCCCTGTCTCCTGGTCCTCTTGCTTATCTTTCTGCTCCTTCTTGGTCTCGTTTTTTTCTAGTGCTTCTTCTTCTGACTGTCTCCTAAGTGTGGATGTACCCCATGGTTCTGTCTTTAGTCCTCCTTTTTTCCTTCTCTATGATCTTTTATCTATCTATCTATCTATCTATCTATCTATCTATCTATCTACCCATTCATTAATTTGTTTTTAGTTTTCAACATTCACTTCCACACTGTTTTGTGTTCTAAATTTTCTCCCCCACCCTCTCTTCCCCCCTCTCCAACATGGCGTGCAATCTGATACAGGCTCTATTTATGCATTCATATTAAACATATTTTCACAGAACCAATGGGAGAAGCCATGAGAAAGAACAAACGACAACAACCAAAAAAAAAAAGATTAAATAATATGCTTCCATCTACACTCAGACTCCATATTTCTTTTTCTGGATGTGGATAGCATTTTCCATCATGAGTTTTTTGGAGCTGTCTTAGATCCTTGCATTGCTGAGAAGAGATAAGTCTATCAAAGTCAGTCATCACACAATGTGCATGTTATTGTGTACAATGTTCTGTGGTTCTGTTTGTTTCACTCAGCATCAGTTCATGTAAGTCTTTCCATGTTTTTCTGAAATCCATCTGCTCATCATTTTTTATGGAACAATAATATTCCATCACATTCACATACCACAACTTGTTCGGCCATTCCCCAATTGATGGTCATCTCCTCAACTTCCAATTCTTGGCTACCACAAAAAGAGCTGCTATAAGTATTTTTGTACATGTGGGTCCTTTTCCCATTTTTATGATCTCTTTGGGATGCAGTCCTAGAAGTGGTATTGCTGGGTCAAAGGGTATGCACAGTTTTATAGTCCTTTGGGCATAGTTCCAAATTGCTGCCCAGAATGTTTGGATTAGTTCACAACTCTACCAACAGTGTATTTATATTTCAATTTCAATTTTCCCACGTCTCCAACATTTATTATTTTCCTGTTTTGTCATGTTAGCCAATCTGTGATGTGGTACCTCAGTGTTGTTTTGATTTGCATTTCTCTAAACAATAGTGATTTAGAGCATTTTTCTTTTATTTTTTTAAATTAATTTATTTTTTGTTTTCAACATTCACTTACATAAGTTTTAAACTCCCCCCTTCCTCTTTCCTTCTGAAGATGGCATGCAATATGATATGCCTCTATACTCATATTCCTATTAAACACATTTTCACATTAGTCATGCTGCATAGAAGAATTATAATGAATAGAAGAGACTATGAGAAAGAAAAAACGAACCAAAACAAAAAAGAAAATAGTTTTCTTCACTCTACATTCTGGCTCCATAGTTCTTTCTCTTGATGTGGATGGTGTTTACCATCATGAGTCCTTTGTAACTGTTTTAGGTCCTTGCATTGCTGAGAAGGGCTAAGTCTATCAAAATCAGTCATCGCACACTGCGGCTGTTTCTGTGAACAATGTTCTCCTGGTTCTGCTCACTTCACTCAGCATCAGTTCATATAAATCTTTCTAGGATTTTCTAAAGCCCTCCTGTTCATAATTTCTTATAGCATAATAGTATTCCATCACATTCATATACCACAACTTGTTCAGCCATCCCCCAATAGGTGGGCATCCTCTCAGTTTCCAGTCTTTGGGACAGCAGGTGGCGAAGTGCAATGGAGTGCCAGGCTGGAAGTCAGGAAAACCTGAGTTCAAATCCAGCCTCAGTCATTTATTAGCTGTGTGATCCTGAGCAAGTCCTTTTACCTTGTTTGCCTCAGTTTCCTCATCTGCAAAATGAGCTGGAGAAAGAAATGGCAGACCACTCCAGTATCTTTGCAAGAAGGTCATGAAGAGTCAGACACAACTGAAATGATTTAAGAACAGAAAAAATCTCCCCATCTGAGAAAAATAATTTTTTCCTCAAATTTCTTTTATTTTTTTGGTTTTTTTTTTTTTGGAGGGGCAATTGGGGTTAAGTGACTTGCCCAAGGTCACATGGCTAGTAAGTGTTAAGTGTCTGAGGTCAGATTTGAACTCAGGTCCTCTTGGTGTCAGGGCACCTCTGGGGCTGGTGCTCCACTCACTGTACCACCTAGCTGCCCCTTCAGATTTCTTTATTGTTTTTTGCCTGGGTCTCTTTTGCCATGATCACATTCTATATAATGTCAATAAATGAATGAATGAATAAGCATTTATTAGGTAATTATTACATGCAGAGTACTGTAATGGGGGGGATACAAGCAGATAAAATAATCCCTGCTCCCAAGGGGCTCACATTCAGTGGAGGAAACCTCACATAGGGAGGACTTCAGCTCCAAGTCACATGGAAAGGACTGAGGGGGCAGCAGCAAGGCAGATGGTAAAGGCTTTTCTTTAGTGTTGTTTCCACTGTTTCTGGTGATAATGAACCATTTGACAATGCCGAGGACTTGGATGGCAAGAACTTTCTTTTCTGAATCTTTAGTAGCTATGGCTATGGTCCATGCAGGATCATGGATTTTGAAGTGGAAGGCAACTGAGAGACTGTCATCGAGTCAACCATGCTAATTTTATAGATGTGGAAACAGACACACCAATAGACTGTGACTTGTCCAGGTCACACCATTTTAAATGTCTAAGGTGGGAATTGAATCTAGGTATTCCTAACTCTACTCCAGTGCCCTATCCATCACACCATGCTGCCTCTAAAGGACAGTATCATACTAATTTTACATGTGCTTTCTTCCCTTTTTGAGTCATTTCAGTTGTGTCTGACTCTGTGACCCCATTTGAGGTTTTCTTGGCAAAGATACTGGAGTGGTTTGCCATTTCCTTCTTTGGCTCATTTTGCAGATGGGGAAACTGAGGCAAACAGGGTTAAGTCACTTGCTCAGGGTCCCACAGCTAGTAAGAGTCTGAGGCTGGATTTGAATTCAGGAAGATGAATTTTCCTGACTTCAGGCCTGGCACTTTATCTACTGTGCCACCTAACTGCTCCCTTCTTGTAGACAGAGACAAAAAAGACAGAGAGAGCTGTGCTGTGCTGGAAAAAGCATTAGACTGGTAATTAGTATTCTAGTCCTGCCTTGACCCTGTAAAAACCTTAGGGAAATCCTATGTTCTCGAGGGATTTGCATTCTATTGAGGGAAACAACCTAAACATGTATTTTTGTTGTTGTTTAGTCAATTTAGTCATGTCTGGCTCATTGTGACCTCATTTGGGGTTTTCTTGGCAAAGATACTAGAGTGCTTTACCATTTCCTTCTCCAGCTCATTTTATAGGTGAAGAACTGAGGCAAAAAAGGTTCAGTGACTTATTCAGGGTCACACAGTTAGTAAGTGCCTGAGAACCAAATTTGAACTCAGGTTTTCCTGACTCCGGGCCTGGCACTCTATCCATTGTACCACTACCTAGCTATCCCTTGGTGACATATTCCTGACACATGGGGAGAGGGAGAGAGAGAGAGGCAGAGGCAGAGATAGAGAGACAGAAACATTTAAGACAGAGACAGAGAGAGAAAGTCATTTGTAGAACATGTGACAAAGTGGGGAGATCACTGGACTTGCAATCAGGAAGACCTGATCTTTAGAGTCAGAGCACCAGAGCTCAAATCTCAGGGTAGCTACTTATTGCCTGTATGAATTTTATTTAGTCATTTTAACCCCTCCCTGGAGTTCAACTTCACCATCTGCAAAAATGAAAGAGTTGGACTAGAATGACCTTCGAGGTCTCTTCAGCTCCCAAATCTATGACCAAGATGTTGGGTAAGTCACTGTCCTTTTTCAGTCTCAACATCTTCATCCATAAAACCAGGATAATATTAGTAATCATAACTAGATAACTTTCGGGTTGCCAGAGCACTTTCTCTCCATTTCATTTGATCCTCCCAGTGATCCTGTAAGGTAGGTGCTGATGTTATTCCTATTTTACAGATGATGATAATAATAACTTTAGTACTTACCTCACAAGGTTTTATAATGGTCAGATGAGATTATATTGTAAAAGACTTTGCAAGTCCTTAAAGCACCGTATAAATGTCAACTGGACCAAACCAGTCTCTTACTGTGGATGGCTGGAGCCAAACAGAGCAGGCTAGAGACAGCAGTCAGGAATCAAACCAAAGTTTAACTTCAGAGTGAGGAAAATGACTTGCAAGGAAGAACACATGTGCCTGGGCCTTGCCCCCAGTGGGGGCACCCAAGCCTGTGTGAGGAGATCTCAATACTTATACGAATGGCTATGCAGTGAGATGTAACCCTGACAAAGAAGGGACAAGTTTGAGTCATTGCAGGGCTTCATGATCCAAACATGGGTACTTGTCTGAGCTTGTTTCCTCCCATTAGACTGTGAGCTCCTTGAGGACAAGGACTACCTTTTTAAAAAAATTTATTTATTTACTTTTAGTTTACAACATTCAGTTCCACATTCCCAGGAGTTCCAAATTTTCTCCCCTCTCTCTCCTCCTCCTTCCCCCCATGGCGACATGCAATCCAATATAGGTTCCACAAATACCTTCACACTAAATATTAGTTAAGTTGTAAAGAAGAATTATAACTAATGGAGTGAACAATGAGAAAGAAAGAACAAAACAAAACAAAACACAAAAGAGAGAGAGCAAGTAGTTTGCTTCAATCTGCATTTAGGCTCTAGTTCTTTCTCTCGATGAGGATATCCCTTTCCATCCTGAGTCTTTTGGAGTTTTCTTATAACCTTACATTGCTGAGAGGAGCCCAGTCTATCAAAGTTGCAAGGACCATCTTTTACCATTCTTTGTAGCCTCAGTTCTTAGCACCAGTGCCTGGCACATACTAGGCACTTCATAAATGTTTCATGATGGACTAGTTGTGTGGCCTTAGGCAAGTGTCTGAATTTTACTGGGCCTAGATTTCCACATCTGTAAAATGAGGTTGAATTAGGTTTTTCTAACATCTCTTCTACCTCAAAAGTCCTGTGGCTTTATGAGGATTTACTTGTCTTTATTTATGAAATCACCAACCTTATATCTTACATGTCAGGTAGTCAGCTAGAGTTTATTAAGCACCCACTATTGTGCCAGGCACCCCACTACTGATGAATTGGGTGAAACTCACTAAATCATAGGATCGTTGAGTCCAAGCAGCAATGGTTCTTAGAGAGTGAAAACTGATGCCTAGAGTGTTTAAGTAATTTGTTGGGGGTAACCTAGGTAGTAAGTAGTAGATGAGAGATTTGAATCTAGCTCCCCATTCTCCAAAACCAGACTCTTAATTACGAATCTCTGCAAAGAACCCATTCCATGCATAGCCTGTAGAGGGGGTGTGATATAGTGAGAGGATGGTAACCAGCTAGCCTGAGATGGAAAGACTTGGGTTCCAGTCTTGCTTCTGATACTGACTGACTGTTTGACCCCTGGGCAAGTCACTTAAGCTCTTAAGATCTCAGGCAGTTCTCTAAACCTAGATGTTGCAGAGCAAGTGCTGATCTTCATGGACCAGTGGAAGTTTCCACATAAATAAATACAAAAATCACAAGCTCAGTACCAAACCCCCCCCCCCCCAAAACTCAAGGTTTTGTGAGAGACTTTAGGGTGATTATGAAACTTGTTCCCTGCTTATCAGTCTTATAAAAAAGATGTAGCAGCATTCCCTAAAACTCCACCAGACTCTCCACCATCTCAAAGACAATAAATAGTCTTGCTGAGTCAGAAATGTGGAAAGCCTGGGGACCAGGAGGCTGAGGATGCAGCTCAAAAGTCACTGCAGTGAGAATGAAGCTTCTAAAAATGTGCACTGTTATGTAATCCAGGGGAACGGATGGAAAAGTACCAGCTGGTGTGAGCAGGTCCCTCACTGCCTCTGACTCACTTGAGTTAGAGATGCTTTTCAGAAAAGCCAGAACAAAACCCATTCATTCTCCAAAGTTCCCAAAACGTAGGAGAGAGACCAAGTTCCCCAGATAAGGCCTAGAAAAGATGGTTCCAGCATATCTAGACCACATTGGGAACCAGGTGAAGTTCGTTTTAGGTTGCCTTTTCTTTTTTTCCATTCTTAAAAAAAAAATTCTCCCTGCCCCCCCAACCCCCCATGAACAAAAATCTATTTTCTCTCCCTCTCTGCTCTCTTTCTTCCACTGAAAAAGAAAAGAAAAAACCTTACTACAAATATTCACAGTCAAAACAAATTCCCTCATTTGCCACATCCAAGACATGTGTCAGCCTGCATTCCCCATGAGTTTACCATCTCTCTGTCAATAGGTTACCTTCTTTTTTCAATGCCTTTCTGTTGTTTATTTTCCTTTTTCCCCAGAAACCAAGCACAAGTATGCTATGCCTTATTGTCCAAGGATATCAATTGTGCTACCATCAGTACTTGTGTCTCAGATGGTACCCTAGACTCCCTTAAGACCTCATCTGTCTCCTGATGCTTTCCTTCATCATCATCATCATCAATCATCATCAATAGCATTTTTATAGCACCTACTTATGTGCCAAGCACTATGTTAAAAGCTTCAAAAATTATCTCATTTGATCTTCATGGGTAGATCCCTTAGAGGTCATATAGCCCAATCTCCTCCATTTGCAGATGAGGAAAAATGAAACAAATCTTGAGATTTGCCAAGGACGCAGGACTAGTGGCAAGAACAGGGACTTGAACATAGGTCTTCTGATTCCCAGTACAGTGGTGCCACTGTGTCCAAAATTATCCTGTTAGAGATAGATTCCTTTAGGTTAAACATTGACTTTTTCTAGTTAATGATAAAATATTCCTGAGAATAGCTAAGTATTATATGCTATCTAGCATTTTAAAATTTTATTAATTTTTAATTTCAGTTACAAATTCTCTCTTTCCCTCTACCCACTCCCCTACCCATTGAAAAGGCAAGAAATATGATGCTCATTATGCATATGAAATTGTGTAAAACATTTCCATGTTAACCATGTTGTGGGGAAAAAAAGTAAGAAAAATAGAAAGAAAAAAGAAAGAAAAAGTATGCTTCAGTCTACTCTCAGTCCATTAGTTCTCTCTCTGCAGGTGGATAGCATTTTTCTTCATGAGTCCTTTGGAGTTGTCATGGAGCATTATATTGATTGGAGTTGTTAAGTCTTCCACAGTTTGATTATCATTACAATATTGTTGTTACTGTGTACAATATTCTCCTGTTTCTGCTTGCTTTACTTTGCATCAGTTCATATAAATCTTCCCAGGTTTTTCTGAAAGCATCCTACTCATCATTGCTCAACACAATATATTTCATCACAATCATGTACTACAACTCATTCAGCCATTCCCCAATTGATGAGCATCTCCTCAGGTTCTAATTCTTTGCCACCACCGAAAGAGCTGTTATTAATATTTTTGTATGAATAGATCTTCTTCCTTTTTCTTTGCTCTCTTTGGGGTATAGACCTGGTATGCTATAACATTTTAAGAATGCTATAAGAAAGGCAATGTCAGGGGGCTCAAGTAATCTGAATTCCAGGCCCTCACTTATCACTAGCTACCTCTATAACCAAACTTCAGCAAATAAGTAATTTCTTTTCTCTGGTCACCTATAAAATGTAGAGTCCAGACTACAGGATTTATCTCTAGGGTTCCTTCCTGATTTGCAATCTATTATCTCTACATTATTATTTTGTTAGTTTTCAGCAACAGGGAGACCCAAGGCAATATGAAAGCAGTGGGTTCTCAGAAAGGAAGAAGATAGTTCACTCTGAGTAGGTAGAGAAAAGGGAAGAGTAAGGGCAAGGAAGGAAAAGTCAAGAAACCTCTTATAATTTTGCTTAGGACTAGTCCTAGAATTAAATGGTTTGGAGAATGATCTCTGTTCTCTAGTCTTGCCTTTGGCTTCCATAACTTGGTGTTCATTAGTGTTTGATATTCATGAGATAAAAGCATCATAGATTTAGAGCTTAAAGGGACTCGAGAGGCCGTCCAGTGCAATCCTTTCATTTTACAGATGAGGAAACTGAGGTTCAGAG
The DNA here is from genome assembly GCA_028627135.1 of Pseudochirops cupreus. Lineage (NCBI taxonomy): Eukaryota > Metazoa > Chordata > Mammalia > Diprotodontia > Pseudocheiridae > Pseudochirops > Pseudochirops cupreus. Next base: position 447,250,530 of record CM053581.1, read on the forward strand.
AGAGGTTAGGTGTGTTGCCCAATGTCACATAGGAGGCAAGTAGTAGGGGGGGATTCAAACCCCAATCTGGCACCCACTGAGGAGGAAACTGAGAGTTAGAGAGTGGCAAAGGGACACACCAAAAGTTATTGTCCAAAGTGGAACTTGAATCCAGATTCCTGTGTTCAAATCCCAGGTAAAGAGAAAATTCCCAGACACTTAAACGTTAGGTGCAGGATGAAATCTTATTTCTAAAAGTTGATCTTCCCTCACCATCTTCCCTCTCTTCTCCAAGGTTAATCTGGGACTTACTAAGCAAGGAGGGGGCTGGAAGATCTTCTCATAGGGAGGTCAGTGCTGTTGTAAATAATGAATAGTCTCAGGCATTATTCATGGGTGCCTGGGAAGTGACCACAACTGCTAAGCTACTAGCGATACAAATAAAAGTAATATTGTCCTTTCCCTCAAGGAACTTCCAATCTAATGGGAAGACAACACATAAAATGGAGATGAGAAGGTGGGGGAGGGTAGTGCCATTATAATTAGAGTATATAAAAGGTATTGATAGGTTTCATCCCTGTCCTCAAGGGAGCTGCACTCTGACCTGCAAAATAGGACAGACCATGAGAGGTGGGTGGGCAATTTGGAGGTCAGGAAAAAGAGGAGTTGAGACAAGAAGCTAAAAAGGACAAAACAGCACAGGATGTGGGAAGTGTGCAGGTAAGCCACAACTATTTCTACTGGCACGCATAACTCTCCTGGGGAAATATATCTGGCTCACCTGTCAGTGATAACTGAGACATTTCTGAGGGCAGAACTTTCACCCTGGACATATTGAACTCTTTGAAGACACTGGCTTTTTAAGAATGCTTGGAAGACTGCACTATTCTTTAGCAGTAAGAATAAAGCAACGAGCAGCAGTCAGAACCATTCAGGAATGAAATGTACCTTCCAATGTGCCTAAATTACTCTCAGGGAACAGTTCCTGCCTTGGGAAAAATTGGACTAATTTTCTGGGAATAGTGAAGGTGAAACTGTTGGCAAATTTAAAGGCCTAATAAATACAGAATATTCTCCATTCTCCTTTGCCTCCTTCACTACTTACCTGCCACTGGGTTCCTGGAATGGAGGTGTGATATGGCTAGTCTAGAGACTCATTATCACTGAGGTCAGTTAATCAATGAGCATTTATCAAGGGCCTATTAAGTTCCAGGGACTATGCCAGATACTGAAGATGGGAACCCTCATTCCCCCAACAAACCAAGAGATAGCTCCTGCCCTTAAGGAGCTTAATTCTATTAGAGTAGATGACATTGGGCATTTGAGGGAGAGGAAGGAGGGCATTTGAGGTCATTCTTAACTAGACTTGTAAGATCCAAGCCAAGAGCATTACTTCGGGGTCACTGCCTTGAGGTGCAAGTAGGTACCAAGTAGATGTGATTGAATATTCTGGCAGCTTCAGGATTTGTGTAAACTTGACATAGAGATAAGTAGGTCAGACCAAATACTATTTGTAATATATAAATAAAAGCTAAACCATTTCCTTAGATGTCAACCAATCAATTAAGGACAAGAAGTTTTCAGTTTGCAGAGGTTATGGTGTAAAATTCCCTTTGTTAGTTGATAGGAAGTCAGAATTTATTTTCTCATGGAAGGCTGATAAGTGAAAGTCTGACTGGAGTCATAGGCTCTTCGGTGACAGTCAATTATCTATGTTTCTCAAAGATTCTTTCCAATGGCAGTTAATTGTCCAAATCTTCATTGGAGTCAGAAGACCTGGGTTGGAATCTTGGCCCTTCTACTTATTTCCTGAGGGACCCTGGACAAGTCACTTAACATTTCTGGGGCTCAGTTTCCTCATCTTTGAAATGAAGGCATTAGATTAGATGACCTCTTAGGTCATGTCTATCCACTGTGCCGCTAGCTGCCTCCCAGATCCATAGCAAGAAAATGCCCCCAAATCTGTGGCAAGTCTATGACCCTGGTAGAAATCAGCTCTAGGTTTTCTTGGCTCCTAAGGACCACTGCCCCAGCTTCACTGTCAAAAAAGATCTCTTGTTCCTCAAATACCTCACAAAAGCTTTATTAGGACTTCTTTACAATTATGCTGTTATTCCTTGTGTCATCATTACTGGTGTGCAACTTTCCTCTGTAATAGATAGAAAACCCCTCAAAAACAAATTCTTTATTGCATCGTTCTATCCTAGTACAGTGCATTGAAGCCAGTAAGTACTTAATAAATGTTTGTTAAATCAATAAATTAATGATTCGATGGGTCAGTGCTACTACCAACCTCTCTGCTCATCACTTTATAGGAGTGAGAAGCACAATTCAGGCAACCAAGAGGAAAGGCACACAAGGGAAATAGAGCTGAGTTACTCAAGACTGGAAACACTGATATTGTGTTACTGCTAAGTCATATGCATGTAATTAAATGGTTTGCACAATGGTGGGACCAGAAATGACAGGACTGTTTATTTTACAGTAATTATAGTAGGTCAAACAAACAGCATTTTTAGCCTCCCTGCTATATGTACCATATCTCAATTAGATATTGCATATTTCTTCCAGCATTAACTTAGAGTAGTAGTTCTGAAAAGGATGTCAAGAAGCTATCTGAGTCAATGGATGTATAGCTGTGGCTATGGGGGTTGGGGGAGGCATTGCTAGTGTGACCACTGCCACCAAGGATATGATTCACTGTTTGAGATAATCTGTCAGCCTACTGGTGATGAGTCATGCCGCTTCCTCTTTTGTTCCTGACCTCGCTCCTCCAAGATTCTTCCTCCATCTTCCTTTTGCTCTCAAACTCTATTTATGACAAACTAGTTCACTGGATTGTTTACCTTTGTGATTTCCTGGCTTTGACCTTTGGCTGCTCTTTGCTTGAATCTAGTATTGAATCATTTCCTTTATCCCCCTCTACTACACTTCCCCTCCCCAGACCTGCTGTCTTTTTCTCATTTTCAAAGTGTCTTTCTTTATTCCAGATCCAAGCAAAGGTCTAGACTTAGCATGGTTTTAGAGGCATGTATTTTTTTTCTGAAGTTATTTTTCTCATTCATCCAATTTTCTTTCTTCTTCTTCTTCTTTTTTTTTTTTTGCTTTGTTTTATTGTGTTTTGCTTTTATGGTACATTTTCAGATTATCAACACTCGGTGAGCACTACCTTCTGACAAAGTGCTACAAACATTTAGGCAAAACTACTGTGACCTCATCTGAAAGTGCATGCAACATTCCACAGATGGAGACCTTCTACCTCTCTATTTTAAGAAGTATTTTATTTTTTAATGAACACACATCTCTTGCTGCCGTACTTCACCCCCATTTAAAAGGAGAAAAGAAAAACAAAACAAATATACATTGTAAAGCAAAATAAAAATTTGTTTTGCTTGAACATTCACATACGTACATATATGTATATGTGTGTACATATACATATGTACTTACAATGTGGTAGTAAAATGGAAAGAGCATGGGACTTGGAGTCAGAATGCCTGGCTTAAAATCTCAGCTTTCTCATTTATTAGCCCTATGACCGTGGCCAAGTCATTTAATCTGAATGTCACTTTCCTCATTTGTAAAACAGGAAAGATAATACATTTATTTATCCCATGTGTACTATTTATCTCAAATGAGATACTTACCACTTTGTCAGCCTAAAGTACTATATAGTAGATTATTATTATTATTACTATCATTATCATTATCTTTTCTCAGCATGGTATGGCAGCAAGAGGGATAGGCAAATTCTAATTACTTTTATACAACATTGGACAAATCACCTTATGTCTTTGGGCCTTAGTTTCCTCATCTTAAAAATGAGAGGCCTGCACTAGAGGATGACTAATGTTCCTTTCAGCTCTAAAATTCTATGACATCAGTTAAAATAGCCACTTAATGTATTTTGGAGCTATCTTAGGAAACCCGAATTCTTAGTCTTTCTTAAGTTGTTGAGACTAGTACTTACACTGTCCTTATTGTTTGACAAAAAGATGTCTTAAAGTCTTTTTAATTTCTCTAATCACATTCTATATCCATGTTTATTGATTTGTGCATATTTAAATAAAAACAACTGCATTTATCATTAATATTTGCTTATGACTTGACCAAAGATCAACATTTTTGCATTCCCAGTCTTGACCTTTCAGTTATCTAGTTCCTTACCTCTTTGTCTTTCTGCCATTCATGTCTTGTCAATGCTCAATTCTTATCCATGGTTCATCTTCCACCATCCATCCACCTTCTCTGCTCCTACTTCCACCCTGCTGAATACTGCTGGAGGAAGTTATGCAACCATGATGACAGGATCTACTATATAGTAACATTATCTTATCTCCACTAAGCCCTCAGTATTGCACATCAATCTTATTATTCTTTGATAGAATTTTGAAAATCTCTCTCCAAGTCCCAACTGTTCCAACTGTCTCAGAAGATAACTTACCCTCTTACTTTCTTGAAAAAATAGAAGCTGTCTAACTAGAGCTCCCCAATTTCTTTTCCTCCACAGTGAAATTCCTCTCTACACCTTAGACTATCTTTTTCCTTTTCTCCAGATTCAGAGGATAACTGGAGATGGCCCACAATACAGTGGGAGACCTCGACCTTGTTTAAGCTAAGGTCTTTTAAGCTACATTCTTACTTTGACTGAGGCAATGCTCATTTAGTGGTTAGGGATGTTTAAGAAGTTAGCCAAGGAATGGCCCTTTTAATAATAAAAATAAATCAGACTGGGAGGAGAAGACACTCAGGGTTTCTGGCCAAAAGAGAAACAATTACTATTTACTTTCATTCTTCAGGGCCCAAATAAAAATCATTTAAGTGGGGCTTTACCACCTATTGTTGGCCAATCCATGAGAACCAGAGTAAATTGGGTTAAAGCATGGTCTTTAAGAAAGAAATCTAACCGGGAAACCCCAAGATGTCTAGGTAGGTTTTAGCTTTCAAAATTTACCTTCCTTTGAGCAGATCACCCTCAGGGTAACAGCATTTGGGCAACTCAGCTCCTCTTCTCCTCTCCTCTGTTCTGCTCTCCTCTCTCCACATGGGGTATCATGATCTTACCTTATCTGCCCAAAAGAAGGTAAATTTTGAAGGCAAATATATTGGGGTTTCCCGGCTAGATTTCTTTCTGAAAGACCATGTCTTAAACCCAATTCACTCCGCTTCTCATGGATTGGCCAACAATAGGTTCCTACCCAAACACCACTTAATAGTTATTATTTGGACTCTGACAACTCTGAGTGAAAGTAATTACTAATTGTTTCTGTTTTGGTCAGAAACCCTGAGTGTCTTCCTTTCTCAGTCTGATTTTTTTTGGGGGGGAGATTAAAGGGACCATCCCTTGATTCATCTTTTAAATAACCCTAATCACTGAATGGGCATTGTTTCAGTCAAAGTGAGACCGTAGCTTAAAAGACCTTAGCTTAAAAAGACCAAAGTCTCCTGCTGCATTGTGGGCCATCTCCTGTTGTTCTGACCTATATTTGGTCACTGGACCCAGGTGGCTCCAGAGGGTAAAGTGAGGCTGGTGACTGCATAGCCCTCCCTCACTTAAATTCAGAATTCATTTGCAAGCTATGGCATCATCTTCCTGATGTCATGGTCCTCATTGAGAATGAAGGACAAACCACAACCCCAAGATTCAGAGGATAAGGGTGCCCTTTTTCTTTTTTAAGTCTAACTTCTCCCATTATGTCCTTGATCCCTTTCCTTCTGGTCTTCTCTGGGAGTTTGTCATATCTATCAGCTCCCAAATATATGATCTTCAATCTCTTCCTATTAGATTTCCCCCTGCTATGTACAGACAGGCTCATATCTCTATCTTCCAAAAACTTTCACTCAGTCTTGCCACAAACTCAAGCTATCATTGTTTACCTTTTCTCTCTCTCTCTTTTCTGCTAAAGTATTAGAAAGAATTGTCTATAATTTCTGCCTTCAGTTCTTCAGGACCTACTCACTTCTTAACTCCTTGCATTCTTTATTTTAATTCCATTTCTGTAGCTTTTCGCACTATTCCAGCTTTGAAAGTATCTAATTATTAGGAAGGTTTTCTTTGTTCAGTCATTTGTTCAGTCACGTCTAACTCTTTGTGACCCCATTTGGAGTTTTCTTTACAAAGGTAATAGAGTGCTTTGCCATTCCTTCTCCAACTCATTTTACAGATGAGGAAACTGAGGCAAATGGGGGTAAGTCCCTTTTCCAGGGGTCCTACAGCTGGTGAGTGTCTGAGGCTGGATTAACTCAGGAAGATGAGTCTTTCTGACTCCAGATGTGGCACTCTATTCATTGTGCCAACCTCACACCCTCTAGACTTTAAAGTGTTATGTAAATGCTACCTGTGTGTGGCAATCAACTGTATTATACAGCTACCAGACTGTCTTTTCTTCTCCTAATCCCTATGAGTCCCATTTGAAAGGTGTCTTGACTTGAACATCCTTCCCCTGCTATTACTCCCATACTCCATCGCTGTTTACTTCAGGGCTATACCTCTTTGTGCCCTATTCTGCTCTCCCTTCCTCTTGCTCTGTACCCTCTAAAGCATCTCCTCTTTGTTAACAAATGACCTGCATCTTAATTAGAATTCTTTTGAGTGCTCCTGCCCCATTATGATCATGGAAACCTGGCTCTTAGAAGATAAGGCTTCCCTGGCCATCCATCCTTTCTAATAAAAACTTGCTGCGATGTTAAATTGCTTCTCCAGCCTTTGGAGTCATCCTAATTCTTTGGCATCAGAGCCATCAGATTTCTGACTGTGTACACCATATCAAAGGCTGGTTCCTTGAAAACATTCACTGGCCTCCATTTTCTCCTTGTTCCCGCTGCATTGTCTCTGTGGCATGACCAATTTGGGACTTGAATGCACTCTCAATACCAATACGTTATAACCTTCCCGACAAGAATTGGAATTTTCCATAGGAAAGTGGTTGCTCTGGCTTGGATCCAGCTTGCTCTTTACCTCCGGATGTTAACTTTATCTTATATGCGTGTTGGATAGCAGCCTCAGACAGTATTTCCCTTTGCAGGATAGATTTGAGATTTATTACTGTCTCTGTGTCTCTTCTTCAATGAGGCTGAATGATTAGTTTCCAGGGACTTTTCCTGACTTTAATAAGAAGAAAGGAAGGGAAGAAGCATTTATTAACTTCCTACTATGTGCCAGACAGTGTGCCAGGTGCTTTATACATGTTATCTCTTTGGATCTACATAACAACCCTAGGAGGTAGGTGCTATTACTAACCCCATTTTACGGTTGAGGAAATGGAGGCAGTCAGAGGTTTAGTACTTGTCTAGGGTCATACAACTACTAAGTATCTGAGACTGGATTTGAACTCAGGTCTTCCTCACTCCATCCAGGCCCAGTCCTCTATCCACTAGACACTGTTTCTCTCTAGGGTGTGCTACTGAAGCAGATAGACTCAAGATTAGACAAAGCTTTGAATGCTTCCCTCTATCAGTTAATGAGTACTCCCTATCTCCCCAAATCATTCTCTCTCTTCAGGGATTGCAGCTTTGTCTTCAGTACAGTTGAGTATTCCTGAGAATTAAAAATCCTCAGCGGGATTGCAATTTGAAAGCCTCATGCGAATGCTATTTATTTACTTATTTTAATATCTATGCAACTCATCTTATCTTAAGTGGCAATGCCACTGTCAGGTAGACTGAAGCACACAATAGCAAACGTAAACTTAGGGCATTAAATGATGGAATCACAGGCCCTAAGAATTGGAAGGGACTCCAGTGATTGTCTGATCCTGCCTGTCCTCCCTATGCACATCTGACAATTGGTCTTCCTGTTGAGATTTGGGGTATAGGGGTGCTCAAGACCCCAAAATATCAACATGCTGGGTCCTGCCGAATGAATTCCACTCAAATCTTCTTTCAGCCAAAGAAAAGCAAAGTTTATTAAAGATTCGCCACAATGGGTGGACTCTTATGTAAGTATTTGTGACGCTTACATTGGACAAGTGGGTCAGAATAATCTGACACAGAGTGAATCTGTGCTAGATTACTCTCGGCATTGTCATGGAGGCAAGATGGATTTAATGTACAGAAAGATTGTGGGAGGGATCTAGGGGTGGTTTAGAGGAGGAGTTTGGGGAGGGTCTTGAGGGGACTGAGGTCAGACTCCAGTAATTAAATTAAGGGTAAGAAATAGCTGCAGGCTACTTGGAGATGACAGACAATGGAGGGCTAGGCTAATTTAAGGGTAACAGATTTGGGTATCCATATTTTGATAGATATAAGGGTGGGAAGTAGCTGGACAATGGAGGGTTAGGCTAGATTTGGGCCTAATAATAATAATAATAATAATAATAATAATAATAATAATGAAAGGCTTATGGCCTCAGGCAAAAGTGGGAAGATTGGATCAGAGTTGAAGTGGTTTCCCAGAGCCCTTACCCCATCATTCCCATTTGCTTGAAGATCTTTGGGAAGGGGCAACCCATGACTCCTCTAGTTAGCCCACTCCTCTTTTTGGCAGCTCTAATTCTTGGGAAGTTTTTTTAGTCCAAATTAGCCTTTTTGGCGACTTTCACCCATTGTCTTTATGGTTCTGCTCTCTGAGGGCACACAAAACAAACCTAATCCTTCCTTTTCAGGATTCTCTGGTTTGCATTTAAATTTGTGGCTATGGAGTGATAGGGAGCCCATTACATTCTAGTTTTACAGAACTGTAATTCTTAGTTTGTTTAGTTTTGTTCCCCTCTTCTCTGTCTCTCTTTAAGTTCTACCCACCAGGTCTAGCTAGATTGTGGAATCTTCTCTCCAGGAAGGAAAGAGGTGCCCATGAGTATGAAAAGGCTTGGTTGTCATCCTTTCTGGAGATGAAGAAGTTAATGAGATTGATGAGAAAGGTGTTTTACCCGCTGCGCCTAGGAAATTTTACAGGATGTGACATCTATACATTTTTAACCTCTTTTTTGAGGGGAAGGGGAGTGGCGTTCTGAGGATTGCTAAGAAAGCACACATTGAGATTTCACATATGGTTGCCCCTGACATTATTGTCGTTGTTGTTTTTCATCCTTTGTTTTCAAAGAGGACTGATGACATCAGGAGGGTGATGTTTTGATTTGCATGAATTGGATTTAAGTGAGGCAGGAATGTGCAAAGTCACCAGCCTCACTGTTTCCTCTGGAGCCATCTGGCTCCAGTGGCAAGACATAGGTCAATACAACTGGAGATGGCCCCAGATGCAGTGGGAGACCTTGGCCTTTTTAAGCTAAGGTCTCAGTTTGTCTGAGGCCACACCCAATTCAGAGTTAAAGGCCAGGAAAGAATTGAGGGAAAAAATGACATATTTTTCCTTCATGAAAGAGGAGAAAGAAGACCCTCAGTTTTGTTATCACATACCTAAGCAAAGCTTAGCATCTAGGGGTTTGGTTGGATTTTGACACCCCCTCCTTTCCTTTTGAAATGCATTGTCTGATGTTAGGGTCCATTGTCTAGCACCCAGGCAACATAATCTCAGAGACAAGAGTATATTATTTTTGTGCAATACCCATTGTCGAACTGTTGAGTCACTCTGTAACAACACTGAACAATTGCGGTGGAGGGGAGATGGTGGATCTTGATTCAGCTTAGATTCTAGGTCAATCTTTTTATCTCTTATAAACGAGGAAGAAAACAATAATAACATTAGCTGGTGTTTACAGAGAACAAAATAATGGTTTGTATTCCTGAATCCCTTTATGGTTCCTTTCATATAGATTATATCAAGTGACTGTGATGATCATCCTGGGAGGTTGAGCCTGACATGAAAAAATTCAGAGATTTGCTTGAATTCATACAGTAAATGGTGGAACTTGGTATTCCTCAGATCCAGGCATTCCTCAACCAGCGCTTCTCTCCAGATACACTCAGACTGCTTTTTCTACAGAGAAATTGTAACCTGAGTGAAAAAGACCCAGTGTGTGAACCTTTGCAAACTCCTCATGCCATTGGTGTGTCAGAAACTTTCCCCAGATTCCCAAAATAACTAGGGGCATCAAGCTATAGGAGTTTCACTAGAGAAACTGTGAAATATGCTAACTAAAATAAAATGAACTGATCCATAAGTCAAAGCCTGAGAGGAGAGAGAACTGGTCTGGGAACCAGGAAGACCTGAGTCTACCCCTACTTCTGACTTACGTTGACTGTGTCATCCTAGACAAGTCACTTAACCTCTAAGTGTTCAAAGCAATTCCCACATCTATGAATTATAGCTGTGTGGTGCAATGGATAGAGCTCTAGAATTGGAGTCAGGAAGACCTGAGTTCAAATGTGGCCTCAGATACTTACTAGTTGTGCGATCCTGGGCAAGTCACTTAACCTTTTTTGCCTCAGTTTTCTCTAGTATCTCTGCTGAGAAAACTCCAAATAGGACCATGAAGATTTGGACATGACTGAAATGACTGAACAACGACAATAAATTGCAGAGAAGGTACAGATTTTCAGTATGAGAGGAAGACCATTACCTAAATCACCAAACTCACAGGACCAATCCATAAGTCAGAGGCAGAACTCGGAGGGAAAAAGAATAATGGTAAATTGAGCTGTGATTCAGGCAAGGAAGGGTACAACAGAAGGAGTAGCTTGGCAGTTAGGAGACCTGGATCAAGTCCCTCCCCTGAAGCTATCTGTGTAACTTTTGCAAAGTCCTTTTAACTCTCTGAAACTCAGTGTCCTCTTATATAAAGTGAAAGGGTAGTCTGGATGACTTCTGAGGGTCCCTTCAGCTCTAGATCTGTGAGCCTCAGTAAAGTTTATGGCATCTTGACCAGTACAATTTGGAATAGGTGAATTCCCCTTTTGCATCTCATTTTCCCCAGTGTTTATTACAGTGCCTGGCACACAGTAGGGGCTCAATAAATGTTCATTGGCTGGCTGCCTATGGAAGGGGGGGTGGTTGCTACCATTACTTCTCTTGTGAGAAGGTAGCAAAGAAAGTATCAAATGCCTGACTCTTTTAGACATCTTGAGTTGGATGTCTTGGGCAACTTAAATTCAACACATCCTAAACATCATTATTTTCCATCTGTTCTGAACATATATATCTATAGTCATTAGCAGGTCATCTCCTAAATTAGAATGAGAGCTCTTTGAGGCCATGGACTGTGTCTTTGCCACTGTCTATCTCCAGAGCTTAGCTTACTTAGCTTACTATTACACAGAGTAATCACATAATGAATATTTATTGACCGTCTGGCTACTCAAATTGGTCATCACAGGGCATCTGGACTTTGGTGGTATGGCCATTGGTACAATATCCAGGGCTCATCTCGAGCGTTTAGGAGCTCAGTGTTATCAGTTGACCTAAGGCTCATTATACTCTCAGCTATTTTAAGAGTAGGAAAAAAAAGAGTAGAAGTAATGTGATATAGTAGGAAAAAAATCATTGGATCTGATGTCAGGGGAAACTCAACTTGAACAATTTGAATCCAGCTCTATTCTTTGCAATGTCTGTGTGACCTTAAAAAAATTACTCATCCTCTCTGACCCTCAGTTTCTCCGTATGTAAAAAGGGATATGACACCTAACATTTTAAAATAGGATCATACATTTAAAGTTGGAAAGGTCTCCTATTACAACACAACATATTAAAGACGAGTAATTGAGGCCCGAGAAGTTAAGTGACTTGTCCAAGGATCTGGATCCAGGATCAAATTGTTGTAAAGGCCAAATAAAATAATATATGTGAAAAATGATTTGTAAATTGTTATACTGACCACATGTTCTAGATTTTTGGAATTGTCCTAATTTCAAAAGAAAAAAACCCAGCTATTCTTTTATTAAGGCTTTCTCAAAGGAATAACATTTGTCAGACCGTGTGTCCTGATTTTTGGTTTGGTAAATATGGGCACCATATGGTACATCTCTGGAGATACAAAGACAAGCTAACTCACATTTATATTTCACTTTAAGTTTACAAGTGTTTTCTAAGCAGAAGTTCTAAGAAGTAAGTAATTCTGAGAGTTGTTAGCTCCATTTTACAGATAAAAAAGCCAAGAGTCTGAGAAATTTTCCAAAGTACCTGCCCATGGTTATACAGTTGGAAAATATCAGAGCTGGAATTCAAATACAGGTCTCCTGAGTCCAAGTGCCTGTTATGCAATATCTCCTGATGGTGAGATTATCTCTTTTCATGGAATTTAAAGCCTAATCTTATCACATTTAAATGGATAATTAATTGTTTCCTAGGCAAATTTTAATAAGAGCCAGAGAGCAAGTCTTTTGCTTTATCTGCCAAATCTTTTCCTTTAGTACCTTGTCAGTAAACATGATAAAATTAAAGCTTTATTTAAAAGATACAATATTTCCCATTTAGTCCATTTTTACGTATTTGGAGATATTTTGAGGCTTTAGAAACCTGCTTTTTGGGAGCTAGACAACCTTCTTCCTTGGAGAACAAGGACATAAAAAGTCTTAACTCTCTAAATATAAGATATGGGGCAATTTTAGGACAAATTCTCTCACAGATCAGTAAACAATGGCTGTTCAAATGTGGACTGATTGCTCATAATACCTTGAGAAGTCCCACATCAAAAAATCCTAGAGTTTTAGATTATCAGGGTTAGAAGGGGCCTTAGTAACCATTTAATTCATTTTTTAATAGCTGAAGAAATTGAGGCATTATGGGTCAATCAGCCATTCAAAACAAAAGTGCTCTTTAAGTATCTACTATATACTAGGTATGATGCTATATATTAGTATGATGCTAAACCCAGTTATACAAAGAAAGGTAAAAGACATTGCCTGCTCTCTAGGAGCTTACAATTTAATTGAGGAAGACAACATGCAAACAACTATGTATGAACAAGATATATTCAGGATAAACTGGAAATAATAAACAGAGGAAAGGCACTAGCATTAAAAGGGGGATGAGGAAAGGCTTCTTGCAGAAGGTGGGATGTTAGCTGGGGCTTGAAGATAATCAGGGAAACTAGGAGTCTGGGATGGGAAGGGAGACAGTTCCAGCAACGGGGGACAGCCAGTGAAAATGCTCGGAGTCAGGAGATAGAGTGCCATAGTAAAGCCAAGCACAAGCAGCTCTCCTGAGGACTGCTGCTGTGGATAACTTTAAGGTTCTGATCACATAGTATAGTGAACTCTGTATTTATTCAGCAACATACTAAAGCAAAACATTCACAACAATATAACATAACAACTTATTACTAAGGTGGCCACATTGACTTACTGAATGATATCTTTTGTTTAAGACTATCTCCTCAAATCAATATAAAGTACCCATCTAAAGTCTTCTTTCATCTTGACTGGAGGCTGGCTTCCTATCATCCTTAAGGGGTAATCATCTTTAAGTCAATCATCCATAAGGGGTAGTAGAAAGTACAAAGGTCTTCCACCCCTAGGTCACAATAAGACAAAATCTCGTCAATCAGCACCAAGTACCCAAGTAAAGGTCCTTTCATCTTGACTCTGACTGACTTCCAAACTCCATGGCTCCTCTTCCAAGGTCCCAGCTTTTGCCTGTATTCACAGGTAAGCAGCTCTCCGTTCCTGTTCCATATTGAAACTCATGGTGACTAGTCTGCTCCAAGCTCTTCACAGTTTCTGTTTCTGGGAAGACAAAGCTTAACAGAGCCACAACCATATTTACATGCATTAAGCTTTGCAGACTTACAACAATATTCCCACGTATTGCCAGGACTATCATCTTGATTCACTTTCTGTCTGTGAAATCAATGCAAATCAACAGAGTGCTTCTCTCTGACAAAGTAACACTAACACAAGTTAGCAGAGTGCTTCTGCCTGACAAAGTATACAAATCAACAGGCAATGCTTCTGTCTGACAAAGTAACACAAACACAAGTCAACAGATAGAATGCTTCTGTATGACAGAGTAACATCAACCCAGACAGAATGCTGACACCACAAGTGTTCTCCCTCTCAGTTCTGCTTGGTCCCAGCTCATGCTCGAGCTTTTATATGCCCTGTTCCTTCCTGTGGCACTTTTTTGGCAAGTTCCTCCCACCCTGGGGCTCCATGTGATGACATTAGGCCTATTAAGGGCAGGGAAGATCTCCAAACACTCTTAGGCCTATTAAGGGCAACACAACGTATACTGTTTCCAACAAAGACTTGATATGATCACAGGCAAAGCTCAAAGGCACTTGAATAGCTGAAATAAGGAGCAAAGTGCTACTTTGCTTGCCATTACAATAACTGAAACAAGGAGCAAAGTACCATTTTGCTTGCCATTATAGCCATGCTTAAGGAATAGCAAGAAGGCCAGTGTTTAGGGGTAGGGAGAAGAATATAAGAATAGATAATGGAGAATATAGTTAGGGACTAGATTATGGAGGACTTAAGCCAAATATATATGTATATATATGTGTGTATATATATATATATGTATACACACATACATGTATGATATATACATATATGATATGCACATGTACAATATACACACATATTTGTAGGTATACATACATATACACATGTATACACAAATATACATACATGCATGCATTCATATCTATCTATCTATAAAAAAAATATTGGAGGTCATAGAAAGCCACTGGAGTAGAATGGAAAGAGTACTGACTAGGTTCAGAGGACCTCCATTCAACGCCTGCCTTGTCCCTTGTCTGGCCTTTGGTGAGGTGAGCCACACCCTTCTTGGGTCTTAGTTCCTTTAATCTATTCACAATGAGTGGGTTGGACTCTATGGTTTTTGAGGTTCCCCTCTAGGCTTATGATCCTGTGAAGCCCAGAAAGGATAAGTCACTTGGATGAAAACTACAGATATCACTCACATCTATAAACTATAAATATCAGAACAATGTGATTTAGAGACTGGGTGTTGGCCTGACTCAAACTTGAAGATTTCCTGGTATAAACAAGCCAGTCTCTTAGTTATCAACATTGTTCTTTTCATTATCATTCTGTTGATCAAGAAAGAAAGAAACTTATGTTTTAACTTGAGTAGACATTTGGGTTTTATTTGCTATTAGACGCAAGGTGACTTGAGGCAGTTTAAATGAATGTCTGGAGCGCTGCTAGCATTGTGAGAATAGGAAAGGCCAGAAGCCCATAGGAAAGAAAGCGGAGTCAGTCACACAGAGTTTCCAGCCTTGAATGACTGCATCCACATTTTGGGGTGTGGGGTGGAGATGTGTCAGTGGTAGTTTTAGTGACTCGGAATTGGGGGAAGCCCCTTTGCTCCCTCCCACAAATCTTGATTCTTTTCACATTGTGTGCTGTCCTTCTTACATAACTAAAAGCATACAATTTACTGGATGCTTTGGGGTCAAGTTCTGGTTGTCAGTGCTCATGTGACAAGGAAAGCCTCTTTACCTCCAAATCTGTATCTTCATCTGTAAAATGGGGAAAATAATATGTGATTATCTCAAAGTTGTTGTGAATATTATTACAGGGTATCCCAAAAGTCTTAGTGCTGTTTTGAGATTTTTTTTTAAAGTTTAAAATGATGCTAGGACTTTTGGGACTCACGGTATAAATGTGAACTCATGATTTTGGGGATGCTCTGCCAGGCAGACAAGCAATTTCATGGGTCCTGACATGTATTACTAATTTAGTGTAGCTCATATGTCATCTGGGCCCTAGCCCTTGACAAGGGTGGATTTCAGTGTCATTTGGTGGGAATCTCATGAAACCTGTCTGGTTCATGACCCAACCCAGAAAAACCTTGGGAAGAGAGAATAAGCATTTCTATAAGGCACGCTTTGTGCCAGGCAGTGTTCTGAGAGTTTTACAAATATGATCTCATTTGATCCTTGCAGCAACCCAGTAAAATAGGTGCTACTATTACCTTCATTTTACAGTTGAGGAAACTGAGAAAATAAAGGATAAACAACTCACCCAGGATCATATAAATAGTAAATGTCTGAGGCAGGATTTGAATTCAGGTCTTCCTGACTTTAGTCCCACTGCACCACTTAGATGCCTGAGACTTTCAATATATGCTCAAGTTTTCTACCAAATAAACAAATAAAAATTCTGAGTCATGTCTCCACCCAGGGAAAATGTTAGAAACATTAGTATCTGGCTCATTTTTCTGACCCAAAAGTGACCTCAGTTTCCCTGAAAGAACTAAGGCTAAGAAGATATCAAATATGGAATAGGCTTTGTTTAACCTGATCCCCACCCCCTCCACAAAAAAAAAAAGGAAAATAAGCTCGTCCTTTCTTTTTTTTTTGCTTTTTTTTTTTGGAGGGCAATTGGGGTTGAGTGACTTGACCAAGGTCACACAGCTAGTTTTTGTGTTAATTGTCTGAGGCCTGATTTGAACTCAAGTCCTCCTGACTCCAGGGTCGGTGCTCTATTCACTGTACCACCTAGCTACCCCAAGCTTGTCCTCTCTCTGGTGGGTGACAAGAAATCCTGCACCCTGCTAGATGCTGTTTTCCAACAATGTCTGTTCAGTCTACACGACTTGCAATATCAATGAAGGGATAGGGCATTTTTGCTTCTCTGGGAATATGCTGCTTGAGGCAGGTAGTTGTTGTCATTTGGTAGTGTCTAACTCTTCGTCTTTCCATGATGGGGTTTTCTTGGCAAAGATATTGGAGTGGATTGCCATTTCCTTCTTCAGTGGATTAAGGCAAATAGAGGTTAAGTGACTTGCCCAAGGTCACACAGCTAGACAGTGTCTACGGTCAGATTTGAACTCAGATCTTCCTGACAGCAGACCCAGAGCTCTAATCACTGAGCCATCTAGAAGGCACTAGTGATGATACCTCCATTTTATAGATAAGGAAATTGAGGCCACCAAAGATGAAGTGGTTTGTCCCAGGTCATACAGATGGGATTTGAACCCAGGTCTCTGAGTAATTATGACTGGAAAGAAAAGCTTCCAGGACTTTGTTTTGCATGATTCATTGAACCCATAGAGTCTCACTTATTAGGAGAAACGTCTTGGTCTTGGTCTCCTGCTTCCCTTTATATCTGACTATAGTGTTAGTACCACCAAAAGAGAACTCTGCTTAGGGTTTAAAGAAAATGGGGCAGCTGGATATGGGAATGAATAGAGACTGGGAAGCAGGCTTTCCCCTCCTAATCCAGTGAGATAAGTAGCATTTTATTATCCTAATTCTGTAGATGAGGAAACATAGGTTCTTTTTTTTTTTTGCTTTTTGGAGGGGGGAAGGCAGGGCAATTGGGGTTAAGTGACTTGCCTAAGGTCACATGGCTAGTAAGTGTTAAGTGTCTGAGGCTCCATTTGAATTCAGGTCCTCCTGACTCCAGGGTTGGTGCTCTATTCACTGGGCCACCTAGCCACCCCTTTTCTTTTTTCTTTTTTTTTTTTTTGAAACATAGGTTCTGAGAAGTTAAGTATTTATGGTCACATAGCTAGTATGCAGGGAAAGATATAAGCCTAGATCTTAATTCAGTTCAACAAAAATTTAACAAGTGTGCTCCAAAAGGAAACATAGCATAGTGGACAGAGAGCTGGCCTCAGAATGAGGGAGCTCTGGGTTCAAGCACCATCTCTGATACATATTGACCGAGTGACCTTGGACAAACCACTCAACCCTTTAGTGTGCAAGACTACAAATTTCAGAGAAAGTACTAGATTGCATTGGTAAAGGGAACTCTCTCTCTGGGAAATCACAGACCCAATCACTAACCTGTATTTCTTATTATGTGCAAGGCTGAATTAATTTCTTCTGTTCTTTTAAGATATTAGGATGTAGTTTATTTGATTCTTATGACTTTAAGTCATTGAAGGAAATTATGTACTGTTAATTATCTTTTTTTTTGGTGAGGTAATCAGAGTTAAGTGACTTGCCCAGGGTCACATAGCTAGTAAGTATCAAGTAACTGAGGCCAAATTTGAACTCAGGTTCTCCTAACTCTAGGGCAAGTGCCAGATAGCTGCCCTTAACTATCTCTTCACTTACATTTGGTTTCAACTCTCATTTATACATTTGGATTTTCTCCTTCCCAGTCCAAAAATCACTTTTCTTGACAGAGAAAATGAAAATAAACTAATAATTGAACAGTTCTGCCTTCTCACTATTACCTCTTATCATCATCCTAGCAACCTCAAACAGCAGTATCAACCTTTCTTGGGTCTTCCTCCTGACACAAAACTGTGAAAATGTTCCTTTTGTAGTCTTTAGGATTCACTGATGACTCAACTCATTGTGGACTTTGGGCTTTCTTGACTATATTGTCACAGGCCCATTGTACTTTTTGAGGGTTCGTTCCCATTGCTTGTCTTTGCTTCCATCTTTTTTAACGTCGTGAAATCTATGTTAATTAATGAGCTCAAAACTCCCTTTTTTCCCTTTGACAAAGATGTTTTTTGTGTCTTTGCAATGTCATTATTAAGAACTCCTTGTCCCTCTTGGGCCATCCTCTTCTATAGAAGGTCATTGGCTCCAATCTGTCCTTTCTCTGAGTAATTTAAAATCTATTCTCCCCAAATCTATGTGAAACTATGCCTAGCTTTTCCTGTTCATTATCACATGCTCTATGAGGGAGCCATTAATTTCCTTCAATATTCCTATTGTCTCTGCATCATTGGTCACTCATACCTAGCATATTCTCTTTTGAAGAAGCAAGAGATTAAATGAAAAGGAGATTAAAAATGAAATAACTCTGAAAGAAAGGAGAATAAGTAGTTTAGAAGAGAAAGTGGTAAACCTCACCCAAGAAATTAGCTCCCTGACAGCTGATAGGTCAGACAGGAAGCAATGACTCCATGGGACGGCAAAATTAAATGATTAAATAAGAGAGAGGAAAATGTCAGTTATCTGACATCAAAGACAACTAACGCAGAAAAAAAGTCCAGGAGGGATCATTAAAGAGTCATTGGACTCCCTGAAAGTCAGTTTTTAAAAAATCCTGGAAATAGTATTTCTAGAAATCATAAATGAAACATTTATATCTTTTTAGAGCCTGAGGACCAAGTAAAAACAGAAAGAATCCACCATTGGCTCTGGAAAGGAACCCAAGAGGAGAAGTCTTAGGAATGTCACAGCCAAAATCCATAGTTCTACATTAAAAAAAAAATGCTACTTCCAGAAGTGGTCAAATGCCAAGGAATTACAGTCACATAAGACTTGGCAGCATCGACTTCACAATTTTTTAAAAATTCATTTATTTATTTACTTTTACTTTGCAACATTCAGCTTCACAAGTTTTTGAGTTCCAAATTTTCTCCCCCTGTACCCCATGGCAGCATGCAATCTGATATAGGCTCTATAAATACCTTCACATTAGACATTGGTCAAGTTGTAAAGAAGGATTATAATCAATGGAATTAACAACGAGAAAAAAGGAACGAAACAGAACACAAAAGAGAGAGAGCAAGTAGTTTGCTTCAATCTGCATCCAGACTCTGTAATTCTTTGTCTGGAGGTGGATAGCCCTTTCCATCATGAGTCTTTTGGAGCTGTCTTATAGCCTTGTATTGCAGTCTGTCAAAGTTAGTCATCACAGATACGATGTGTCTGTAATTGTGTACAATATTCTCCTGGTTCTGCTTCCTTGGCTCAGCATCAGTTTATATGTCTCTCCAGGTTATTATGAAGTATGTCTGCTCCTCATTTCTTATAGCACGATAGTATTCCATTACATTCATATACCACAACTTGTTTAGCCATTCCCCAATTGATGGGCATCCCCCCAATTTCCAATTCTTTGCCACCACAAAAAGAGCTACTATAAATATTTTTGTGCATATGGGCCCTTTTCCCACTTGTATGATCTCTTTGGGAGAAGAGGCCCTAGAAGTGGTATTGCTGGGTCAAAGGGTATGCACATTTTTGTAGCCTTTTGGGCATAGTTCCAAACTGCTCTCCAGAATGGTTAGATCAGTTCACAACTCCACCAACAAGGCAGCATCTACTTTAAACCAGAGGAGATCTTGGAATATGAGAGGGTAAAAGAGAGAGACTTACAATGAAGAATAATTTGCTCTGCAAAACTGAGTATAATCCCACAGGGAGAAAACAGGGCCTTTAAAATGGAATTGAGGACTTTAAAGTATTTCTGATGAAAAGACCAGAGCTGAGTAATAATTTTGGAATATAAACAGAAAGGTCTAGAGAAACTAGAAAGGTAAGCCTCTTTGAACAATTAGAAGGAGCTGCATAATGATATAGTGTTAATATTTTAATAGCAGAAGAAACAAGAGTCTCTCCAGAACCTTTATGCTTTTAAAGGATATAGAGCAGTGGTTTTCACCCTTCCTAATGCTGTGACCCTTTAATACTTGTATGTGGATGTATCTGCATGTGGGTGGACCCGCCTGGAGACGGATAGAGGAACTGTGTCTCCGTTCCTAAGACCATTGGAAATATGTGTTTTTTTTGGCTCTTGGCTCTGCTCCTCTATGTCAGTAATTTTAATCTACACAATGACTAACCATGTTTCCAGAGAACCTGAGAGGAAGCATGTTACTCAAGTCCTGAGAGATAAGTGATGAACACAAGATGTAGAGACATTTTTGGACAAAGTCATCATGTGGATTTATTTTGCTTGACTATACCTACTTAATTGGGGGAGAGTCAGAATGTGGAATGTATTATAGTAATGCCAAAAAAGACCATTATGATATTTAAAAATGCATGGAAGAGAACAAGGAAATTCAAAAGGAAGCAAAGGCATGTAGGATAGTTTTGAAAATGACATTTAGAATTTATTATATGCTTTTTTTTTAAAGGGAAAGCATCATGAAATAGATATTCATGATTTTGTATGTGTGTGTATGTATATATGTATATATGTGTGTGCTTGTACACACACACATATATACATATATACATTTATAATCATCTTTTCTGCCATGTGTATGGAAATACTCTTTTTTTAGTGTTTTGATTCATAATTAAAAAAAAAACCCTTAAACTTACAGTAATCCAGAGCTGCCTTTTAGTCTTAATTCATATTGTATCAAGATTCAGTGATTCTTATGGGGTCAAATTTATCTTCAGCTGGGGCGGAGCCAAGATGGCGGCGTAGAAGCAGCAACACATCGCAGCTCTCACATAGCCACCCCAAAATACCCATAAAATAGGACTCTAAACCAATCCT
>CM053581.1:447272017-447329473 GCA_028627135.1 Pseudochirops cupreus
TAACTACATCCAACTGGAACTTGAGATACACAGGCACTGTGGTTGGGAGATCCATCCTGCCCTCCCGAAAAGTCAAAGGGGCGAGGGGGGAAGACATAGGAGAGAATAGACTGGGGGAGGAGGGATGCACTGGGATGGCTGTTTTGGGACAGTGGGTAAGGGAAAGATGGGGAGAAAATATGTAACTCAAAATCTTGTGGAAATGAATGATGCGAACTAAAATGAAATTAAAAAAAAAAGAAGTGAAGGGATATGCCTAAGGTGGTGACTATAGAAGTGAAGATACCTCCTTTCCTTTTCTTCCTTCCCACTTCCTAATTGAGGGAAAAATTCCCCATCCCTTCTCCACAGCCTTTTCTTGTTTCTTGCTTAAAGGCACATCTTCCATTCTTTTAAGGAATACTTTATTCTCTGATCATTTTTTCTCTGACCCTTCCATCTTCCCCTGTAGGTCCTTCTGTCCTCTTTGGAGACCAAGGTAGGCATCTCTGGCTATTGTTTCATACTGGAAGGAGCAGAAATATTTCATATCGTCTCCAGATTACCACAACAATTCTTCTTGCTCTCAATATTTGCTTGAAATGAGATTTCTCAGTACTTTGTCATTAGAGGTGTAACTAGGATGGGGTAATTAGGAATTTGTGTCAGGTTGCCCCAGGCTACCAGGACAGTGGAGGACACGGAAAGCATTTCCAGACCTTCAGCAACATGGAAACAACAGAGCTTAGTGACTAGTTAGCAAGGGTAACTTGTGTGGTTTGTCCTTCATTCTCAAAGAGGACCATGACATCAGGAAGATGATGCCATCACTTGCAAGTAAATTGGATTTGAGTGTGGGAGGGCTGTGCAAAGTCACCAGCCTTCCTTTTTCCTCCAGAGCCATCTGGGTCCAGTGGCCAGATATAGATCAGGAAAACTGGAGATGGCCCAGGATGCAGTGGGAGACCTTGGCCTTTTTAAGCTGAGGTCTTTCTGAGTTCTCACTTTGACTGAGGCAACACCCATTCGGTGTTTAAGTGTAAACAGAGCTGTTTAAGAAGTGAGCCAAGGGATGGTCCCTTTAATAATAATATTAATAATAATAATAATATCAAGGGTGACTAATTAAAATAGGAATCTACTAAGTGGCAGCCTGGGTTAAGCTTCTCCCTCATTTTTCATGAATCTGCAATCTCTCCTGCTCCACTAACTCATTTTGGTTTTGATCACCAACACTAATCCTCCCCTTTCTCCACCCTCTGACCTTTCCACCCAGTTCAGTTATTGACCCATCCCAGCTTTATCACTTACTGTGAACTGGTGAAAATCGATTTGATTGGCATGGCCTCAGCCTCCTGTGATATCTGTATGCTGAAGTTAATAAGTCCAGAGACAGATCATTATGCCTCCCACTCCCAACCCCCAAGCCTCCTGTTCGTGTGGCATAGTTAGGTTCCCTGGGCCCCTGACCCTCCCTCGTTCCTCATTACTTATTAGACCTTTAAGAAAATATTCTTATCTTGATGGTCCTGATTACCCCATTACCTTTGTTTGGGGCAGTCATCCAATTACTACCACATCTGTTCTTTGTCTAAAAATTGATATAAATTTGAACCACGAAGCACTTTGAGCCTTCAGTCAGTGTAAATACCTTTGCATGATGGTTCTTTGTAAGTCATTCCACTGTGTGCTGCCCTTGAACTAGGGGCAATGGAGGTTACATACCAACCGTCTCTTGGCATCTGTTCTCCTCCCTTCATGAGTAGCAATAAAAGTTGGCTGACTACTATCTGTGTGTCATTGCTGCTCTTCATTTGAACCTTGCCCTTCCTCTCTGCGCTGTACTTACTTCTGATGTCACCTTGGGCAGGTCACCTTAATTCAATTCAATATACATGAAATGCTTCCTATCTGCCTGACTCTGAGCTGAACTGAGGATACAAAAAGAGGCAAAAAGTCCCTGCCCTCAAGGAGTTTAGAATCTAAAAGGGGATGAAAATATGCCAACAAATATATACATAGTAAGCTGCATACAAGATAAATAGGAAATAATTAACAGAGGAAAGACACTAGGAGGGATTGGGAAGGCTTCCTATAGGAGGCAGGGTTTTAGCTGAGGGTTAAAGGAAGTCAGAGCGCTTAGCAGGTGGAGTGGAGGAGGGAGAGAGAATTCCTGATATAGGAGACAGCCAGAGAGAGTGCCCGGAGCTGAGAGATGGAGTGTCTTGTTTGTGGAACAGCCAGGAGACTGGTGTCACTTGATCGAAGAGGATGGTCAGGTGTAAAAAGTTTTCTCATCTATAAAATGAGGGGCATTGGTTGAGGTGACCTCAGAGTTCCCCCATCGTCTTAAATTTATAATCATGTATGATCCCATGATTGTCTCCTTTGTAGCTGGACTTCTTGAAAATGTTACAACAGTCTCATAAAAGTATCTTGACAAACTGATCCTTGCCCTCCTTCCCAAGCCACCCAACTTAACTGAAGGTGCTGGAGAGGATGCTTATTCCAGATCCTCAATGTACTCACTCTTTTTTTGATATCTCTAATAGCTAATCTAACCAGAGAGGATCCTCACATGTAATGAGAGGCTTGGGGATGTCTTTGTATATGGCTTGAAGGCAGGCAGAACAGACATCTAAGTTCTTCTCCCTCCATCTTTTTCCAAAGGAAACTTTGATTCCTGCCAGGAGGAAGAGCAAGAATTTGGAGCCACAGGTCACTCAGAGAGAGGGGGTAACTGGGCTAGAAATATATCTATCTGTTTCCTTATTTAATGTTAGTCTATGGTACATTATTGAACTTAATCTTAATTCTGACTTCTTTGTCATTATTGGGAGGAGGGAAGGGAGAAGCAGGATCCCAAGCTCTGTATTCAAGACTTGACCCCTCACCCATCACGTACCAGTACCAAAATGCTCATGCATAGTGAATAGCAAAGATAGCCATTTATCCAAAGCATGGAGAAACAGAAATAAAAGAAGGTAAGAGAATATGTACCAGACAATACAGATTGAAGAAGCTCTCCCATTGGGAGCAAGGTAATTCAGTTCAAGCCTTGATCGTACCCTAGAGGAAACTCCCCAAAGTCTCTAGGGTAGCAAACTGGAGATGGGACTATAATACAAGAAGCCAACGCCACCATGAGGCTGGTAAAGGAAAAGCTACTGGAGTGCTGAGGAAAGAGGGAGGAGTAAGAAGGTAGAAATATTAGATAAAATTTTCAAGAAGTTTAGCTTTTAAGGGGAGGCACATAGAACCATAGGGAAGCTAGGTGGCACAGTGGCTGCTTGGAGTCAGAAAGACCTGAGTTCAAATCAGGCCTCAGACACCTCCTAGCTGTGTGACCCTGGGTAAGTCTTTTAACTCTGTTTGCCTCAGTTTCCTTATCTGTAAAATGAGTCTGAGAAGGGAAATTTCAAACCATTCCAGTACCTTTGCCAAGAAAAGCCCAAAAGGACCAGCAAAAGTCAGACAAGACTGAAATGACCTAACAACAACAACGCATCACAGATGATCCTACGATCTTGAACTGGAAGGAGCTGTCACCACCATCTAGGTCAAAACTCTCATTTTACAGATTAGGGAGCTCAGGACTAGGAGAGTGTTCACAGTCAGTAGCAGATGTCATTTGCGAGAATACAATATCTGGGAAGGATAGAAGAGTCAAGGGGAGCTGTTTTTAGTATTTGAGAGAACAAATCATGTCTCCTGTGGTACAGTAGAAAGAGCATTGACTCTTTTCTTTGGAGTCAAAGGATCCAGGTTCAAATTCCACCTCTGAGAACACCCGTGTGACCTCGAGAAGCCATTTAACGTCCCTGGGCCTCAGTTTCTTGTATTGGTAGTAGTGAGGTGATTGTGGGTGAGGTACCAAGCAGGAACGCAAGTGCCCAAGAAACACGTCAGGCAGTTCGCTTATCATAGACGTGATGTTCTTCAGTTCTCCAGACCCTTAGATCTATGTACAAACACAGAAAGAAATGTATCCCAGATAGCCCCAAATTTCTGAGTCTCTGAACTTATGTCTGATTATTGTTACTGGGCAGATTCACAGGGACCAAGTGGGAGGAAATCTTAGGGGAGTCAATTAGTGGGTGGCCTGGAAGGTAATACTGGATATTGACCAGAAGGTCCTTTGATTAGGAAAGTTTGCTAACATTGCATACCTGGATTAGATGAAGTTTTCTAAACTGATGATTATCAGGACAGCCTTACGTTCATAACTAAATCAATTATTGGTATATAGGAACTTCTCAGTGCTTAGGAGGGTCGATCAGTGGTGGAACACGTAGTAATTTCTGCTAGGGCCTCGCCATAGGCCAACCGTCTCCATAACAAGAAGGGAAAGAGCTAGTGGAGAGAGACAGGTCAAAGATGCAAGAGTAAGAGAATGAATAATTGTTGGAGGGCTTCTACGTATAGAAGTATAGAGAGAGCCCTCCTTTACCCTAGGGACACAGGACAAAGATGTTGAGGATGCTGAATGTAAAGGACACACAATACAGAGTGAGTTTGATTATACAGTATATAGATTTATATATGTATATAAATGTATATATGTATATAAATATGTATATATATATATGTATATAAATTATAATCATGTAATTAAGTGGATTCACAGAATTTCCATCTCTTTAGGTAATCACAGAATTATAGAATTTGTGAGTTGAAAGGGACCTTAGCAACTGTCAAGTCCTACCCATATGTGAAGCAATATCTGCCATAACATATCTGGCCTGTGGTTGTCTGGAGTCTGCTTGAAGACCTTTAAAGAGAGGGACCCCAGAACCTGCATTTCACTTTTGGGTAGCTTTATTTATGAGCAAGCTTTTCCTGATTTCAAGCCTAAAGTTACCTCTTTGCAACTTCCATCCATCCCTCTGGGATCAAACAAAACAAGTCTAATCTCTCCTCTACGTGATAGCCCTTTAAATATTTGAAGAGATCTGTCATGTCTCCTCTGAATATTTTTCTCTAGCCTAATATACCAAATTCCTTTCAATGACCCTTCTGTATTATCATGAACTCAAGGCTCCTTATCATCTTCATTTTATGCTCCTGGTTGGATACTGTCCATTTTATCAGTAGCCTTCAAATCATCCAGAACTGAACAGAGCATTCCAGATATGTTCTAATGTGCAGAGCATAGTGGGATTATCATCTCTCCATTCCTGGAAGCTTAGTTCTTCCTAATACAGTGGGAGACTGGATTAGCCTTTTTTTTTTGGCTGTCCAATCATGCTGATCACTCAGATTGTTTGCAGTCCCCTAAATCCCTGCCCTCCCCCCAAGCCTTTTCAGAACATCCACTGTCTATCCATGCCTCCCCCAACTTATATCTGTGAAAGATTTTTCTTTTTTTGATGTCTAAGTGTAAGACTTTGCATTTGTCCCTACTGAATTTCCTTTTATTATTATAATCATATAACTATTACAATATATTTTAATTATAATATAATTACATGTAATATAATATAATAATTATTATTATATTCAGTCACATATTTGGGCCTGTCAGTTCCCTTTGAGTCCTGATTATTTCATGCAGTATATTAGTTTTCCCTCCTAGTTTTGTGTCATCTGCAAATCTGATAGCCAAACCACTTATACTTTTATCCAAATCAGTGATAAAAATGCTAAATTAAATAGCACCATGCAAGTGCAGATCCCTGTAAGTACTCCACTAGAGACCTCCTAATGTCAATGTCAACATTGAATTGTTAACGACTCTGAATCTGACTGTTCAATTAGTTCCCACTGTATTCTTGTCTAATCTCCATCTCTCCATCTGCTCCATAAAAATAGTATGAAACTCTCAGAAGCTTTGATAAAAGTTTATGTAAACCTTATCCAAACCTTATCCTCATCTGCTGGTCTAGTATTCCTGTCAAAAAAGGGGATGACATTAGTCTGGAATAACTTGTTCATGGTGAAACTAGGCTGGCTCTTTGTAATCACTATTTGCCTTTCTAGACAGTCACCAACCATTGCTTTAACAATTCTTTCTAGAACTTTCCTTGTAATCAAAGTCAAGCTCAGTGACCTGTAGTTTGCAGTCTCTGTTCCCTTCACATTTTGAAAATCAGGACACTTTCCTTTCTCTGGTATACTTCCCATTTTCCAAATTATTTCAAATATCACTGACTATGACTCAGGAATTGCATTTATTTGTTATTTGAATGGAAAGATGTGATTCATCCAGGCCAGGTGATGTGAGCAGGTTGTAGCTAGCTGGTAGTAATCTCGGCTCCATCATTATGGACCCTTTTTATGTCATATTTTATTACAATACTCTGTAATGTAAATATATTCATGTGATAAAAATCATATTAAATATTTAATCTTCACAAGCCAGACTTCTCGTATGAGTCTTAATCAGCTCTCTAATGGGTAAAAATTGTTATCTACCTTTAAAAGATTGAGATAATCCTTTGAATCAGTGCATTGAATCAGTTCTTCTGATGTCCAAAGCTGTGCCACATTTGTTTTTGTGATTCTAGATGCCCTAAGATCCAGACAAGTGCTTTCCAGAGTACAAGGACATCAGCCTTGCCTGGGTATGTAGGCTTGCTATCAGGACAAAATGTTCTACCAATTTTTATCTGTTCTCTAACAGTAGAAGGGTCTACCTTGGGAGGTGGTAGGTCCACTTGCACAGGAGGTCTTCAAGGAAAAGCTGCATGACTAGCTGTCACATATGATAGAAAGGGCATTCTTATTCAGTTGTAGTTTGGACTAGAGTCAGGGGTGGATTTTTTCTGTGAAGTTTGGATTCAGGCAAAGGACTGAGCTTAAGGACCTAGAGGGCCACATGTGGCCTCAAGGCAGCAGGTTCCCCACCCCTGGATCCTTCCAACTCTGAAATGCTGTTATTTTCCAATCCTGTGATTAATGTTCCTCTGCCTCCCCTTAGTGGCTGAAGCTTGAAATCACAAATGTCTTTATTGAGAGAGACCAAGTTCTCAGGGGCTATGATGCAATGAATTCATAGGACCTTGGAAATAGAGTTGGAAGCAATTGCTTCCATCCAGGCCAACTCCTTCATTTCCCAGTTGATGGGAGACTTGGCTGGAAGAAAAATTTTAAGGAATCCTTTTGCGTTGCTGAACTGAGTATTTTTAACAATAGTAACCAGGAGTGAAACCTTATACTCTATACATCTTGTAGTCAGTTGTGTGATGGTGAAGAGGCGGTCTAAAGTAGAATATCACTTGTGGAAAGCCTGCTTGTTCCTTACTAATGCCCATTCCCTCAGTGTGTGTGTAGAGTATTTTAATGCCAATTTTATGGAGTTGGGAAACTAGGCAAAGGTTAGGAGTTGTTGTTATTGTTGTTCTTTTGGTTAGCTTTTTTGAAAAATCAGGTCAGGTCTGACAAAAAGTTTACAAGAAAATTTCCTGTGGATCTCTTCATCGTCCTCTTTAAAGGCCCTCAAAATGGCTTTGTACAGTTGGGTTTCTCACCAAGCTTTCTTTAAATGAGTCCTTCCCTCAGCTACTTCTCTTTATTTTATGAGATCTGCTAAATTATTCATTTAATAGACTTTTGTGGATTGGCATGGGAATAAATCCGCCGCTTGGAAGGTTAGTGGATGATTAAGTAAGTATAGGATTATCAGACTGATGGACCAGGGGAATTCCTGTAGGGTACCCACGTTTCAGTGGCTGATGCACTTTTGCCTTGGTAAGACTGGGCACCCAGTCTCAGAAAGAAAAAAAAAGTCAGGGCCTTTGACAAAGTCTCCCACATGTTATAAGTGGATGTGATGGAGAGATGGAAGTGGGATGATAGTACACTTGGGTGAATTTGAGCAGAATTGGTTGAGCAGCAGGAATGATTCTGTGTTCCTATGATTTGATTATATGAATGTTAACCTGGAGAAAGTTCCGTATGGGAGAATTACAAGATTCTCTCCTTTAAAGAACTTGTCCTATTAAATACTTTTATCAATGAATTTAATAAATGCATATATCTCATGAGGCAGCTAGGTGGTGTAGCAGACAGAGCCCTGGGCCTTGGGTCAGGAAGAAATTAGTTCAAAATCAGTATCAAATACTTATTAACTGTGTGACCCTGGGCAAGTCGCATAACCTCTATCTGCTTCACTTTGCTCAACTACAAAATGGGGATCATAAAGCACCTAACTTGTGGTGCTTTATTGTTGTGATTATCAAAGGAGATAATATTTGTAAAACTCTTAACACTGTGTCAGGCATGTAGTAGGTGCTTAATAAATGCTCATTTCCTTCATTCTATCTTCATCAAATTTGTAGGAAATTAAAAAAACATTTTTTTGGTAGCTAATACCTTGGATGAAAGAACTGGGATTCTAAAATGTCAATAATGGACTGAATTTCATAACGTGTCTGTGTATGTATAGCTTTTTGGGCAGTCAACAGAAGTTAATGCAATTTTAGGCTGCATAAAAGAAGCATAATCATCAGGATAAGTGGTTATAGTCTGTTCTATTTTAACTCCCCCCTGGCTGAAGCATATTCAGGAATGTTGAGTTCCATTTGGGGCATCTCATTTTAGGAAGGACGGTGATGAGCTGAAGCATATTGAGAGAAGGGTTTTCAGGATAGTAAGTGGACTTGGCAGTTGAAAGAACTGGGGGGGGTGTGTGTGTTCATTCTGGGAATGTCTTAGTGCCTCCTCCTTTCCCCAGATAAGTCGGGCTTACTCTTGGGTTGGGTTTTGTAGGAAATAATTTAACGTCAGTCAAGCATTTGTTAAGTCCCTACTCTGCTCAAGGCACTGTGCTGAGTGCTGAATATAGAAAGGAAAGGAAACACAGTACCTGCCCTCAAGGAACTTTTAAATGTAGAGTCATGATGTGTAAATAACTAGGTACCTCTGGGATATGTACAGGATAGAAAGAAGGCACTTTGAGGGGGGCGGGATATCATTAGCGTCTAGGCAGGGGGTGGAATGCAAGGGAAGATCAGAAAATGGCCTATTGCAGAAGGTGGCATTTGAACTGAGTCTTGAAAGAAGTAGGGAAGTCAGGAAGCAATGAGGAGAAATGAGAACCTTCCAGGCATGGGTACAACCAGTGAAAAGGGATGAAATGAGAGGTAGAATCTTGGAGTAGGCCAGTGTTGTCTGGTTATAGAGTGGGTGGAGGGAAGAAACACACAAGCCTGGAAAGATAGGAAGGGGCAAAGTGATGAAGAATTTTAAATGCCAAACAGAGGAGTTTCATCTTTGATCCTAGGGGGACTAGGACCCCCTGAAGTTCACTGAGTACCGGGGTGATATGGCCAGAAATATACTTTAGGAAAATCGCCTTGATAGCTGAGTGAGGGATGGACTGGGGTGGGAAGAAATGAGTCAGGGAAACCTGTTGATGACTGTTGTACTTGAACAAGGGAAGGTGATAGGGGTTTGAACTAGGTTTGCATCTATGTGAGGGGAGAGAAGGCAGCAGATAAAATGAAGGTAGAAATAATGGAACTTGGCACTGGATTTGATTTGTGAAATGGAAGAGAGGAGTAAAGGACACAGGTGAGGTTGTGAGAACTCATAAGGAGGATTGATGAAATTCTCTTATATTCACATGACTTTTTGTATTTAGCAAGATTTGTCCTCTAAATGAGTGATTTGTAGCAAATGAACCACCCCATTCAGGGGAAGATGAAATAGGAAGAAGTGCATAAAACCTAGCAGTCTAGGCAGTTTATTAAAGGATATTCCCTGTAGCCAGTGGAGATCTCAGCTGTGGGAGGGAGATATGATGAGATATCCCTCAGGTCTGTTTTTCTGGAGAATGAGGTGACACAGTGGATAGAGTGCTGGGCCTGAAGTCAGGAAGACTCATCTCTCTGATTTCAAATCTGGTCTCAGACTCTTCCTAGCTGTGTGACCTTGGGTAAGTCACTTAACCTTGCTTACCTCAATTTCCTCATCTGTAAAATGAGCTGGAGGAAGAAATGGTAATCCGCTCCAGTATCTTTGCCGAGAAAACCTCAAAAAGGGTTCACAAAGAATAGGACATAACTGAACTGAATGCTTTCTGCTGGGAACCTCAGCTGAACTGCTATTCTCTGCTGCCATCTTCAGGTTTTCAGATTTCTTGCATCTTCTTTCCTGTAATGGTAGGCAGTTGCAATTGTTTATATCCCCAGAGTCTTTCTTTAGCTGTTTTACGATGCAGTCCCTACTTAGCTAACCAGTCCCTAACTTAGCTAACCCAGTTAGCTAACCAGAAAAACCCTTAGGCTCAACTTAACTCAAATTCAGGTTGATTTGATCAAAGCTTTGAAGACCACACCAGTATCTGCTGAGTAATCCCATCACTTGAGGATTACTTCACCTCCTAACCAGGTAATAAAGCGGAGGAGCCAAGGTGACTCTTAACCTGCATCCCTCCTTAAAATGTCTACCAATCAGAACTGTCTTACCTTTGCAAGGGTAGGTCCAAATGATATACTGTCAGGCCAAACAATGAAAACTTACCTAGGTTTAAAAGACCCTGTCAGCCTTTACTCAGAGTCTTTGGTCACTGAGAGAGGCCATTGACCCAGTTTATTGGTTACTGTTAGCCTAACTAATAAATTGATCATACTCAGACCGTTGTCTCTCAGTTTATCTTAATTTTCCAATGTAACACCAGCAATTGCTTATTTTGAAATTCTTTCTATACTACCAGCTTCTTTACCTGAACTGTGTCAAGGAAAGAACATAGGTGTCATCTTCCTAAGTAGGTTATAACTTTTTAAAAAGCAGGACCCAGGTATGGTAGAGTACACCTGAAGTCCTTGCTGCTGGGGAAGCTAAGGCTGGTAGATTGCTTGGCCAAGCTGCTGTAGGAGCTAAATCCAGGAAAGTGCTTGAAGTAGTACCAGAACTGATTGTTAAATTTCTAGTGTAAGCATTCACACTTGGAAATCAGCAAATGCTACAAATCAGGGCCTAATTTGTTGTTTTCTTGATTATCTAGATTTAAGAAATGGATGGGAAAATGTTAAGAATGCAGATTAAATTTAAAAGTGTATCATGAATACAATTCTATTTTTTTTTATATCCCTGGCTTAAACTGATGGGGTGTTCTCACTAAGTCTAGTAGATTTGGACCACCAAACTGGATCAGGTCAGACAAACAAAGCATATTAAAGCTTCTGTGCTGGTCTGTGAATGGCTGATGCACTTTCTAACTTGAAAAGACCCAGTCTCAAAAAGAAAAAAAAAAGGCAGGACTCATGAATTAAATTTTTTTTATATCTCCCACAGGACTTGTACATACATAGTAAGACTTGAATTGTATTTGTTGAGTTAGTTTTAAAAAGAACTAGATTCCTGTATGTCGAACCATTTTTTTTTTGCAGGTAACTACATTTGACGGAAACACAGGTAGCATGTGCGTGAGAGGAAGTAAGCACCTATTATAGGGCAGTTACTTGCAACTTGTGCAGTCATATAGGTTAGAAGAAAATCTAGTCCAAGGGTTTGAATGAGCAGAGTGAAGTATCTGAGTTAATGGCTTCTCTCTTTCTGTCATCTGTCTATACTACAGGCTAACAATGGCCTGAATAAGCCAGGAGGGTTTTTCCTGCATCTCTCCATGTGACATTTTCACCTTGCTCCTGGGTCATAATCTAGTCTAGGACATAAAATTGTTGTTGTTTTTTTTGTTGTGTCCAACTTTTAGTGACCCCATTTGGGGTTTTCTTGGCAGAAGACTGGAGTGGTTTGCTATTTTCTTCTCCAGCTCATTTTACAGATGAGAAAACTGAGGCAGAGTTAAGTGACTTATTTGTCCAGACTCACACAGCTAGGAAGTGTTAGAGGCCAGATAGGAACTCAAGAAGATGAGTCTTCCTGCATCCAAGCCCAGTACTCTAGTCACTGTGCCAACCTAGCTGTGCCGGGAGAGTAAATGCTGATTGTTTAAAAAAAAAAGAAATTATACAAAAATGAAATTTACTATTTTATGCATTCTATATTTTTGACCCATTGCCCCTCTCTTGTGAGATATTTTACTCTCTTAGATGTCTTGCCTTGGCATTCATAGGTTCAGACCCTTAATATGTGCTCACATTGCTTTAATAAGAAAGAATTAAAATGAAACAGAAACTATAAACTTTCTTTTGTCACTACCTCTTCCTCCAAATCTTTGGAGAGGACTTGAAAGTTCTTAAGCAAGCCTCCTTTTTCCTCGTGTGAGTAGTGGGGAGGGAGAGACTGGCAGCATTCTCCAAGAACAAGGAGCAAAGACTTTGGTTCACCCAGTTGGATCCTAGTTGATAGCTAAGCAGGCCATCTATGGCATCTCCCCAAATTCTGGGTGATGATTTATCTTGGCATTTTTTTTTTCTCCTAAGACTAGTCTAGTTGGGTATCTGATGTCTCCCAAATCCTGCCTGCCTCTTGTCCTTTGGTGCTGTCATCTCAAATCCCTCAAAGTCCCAAATCAGAAGATGTCAATAAGTATCCTGAAGCGTTTGTATTCTGTTGTACAATTCCCGTTTTTGCTACAAAGGGATCACTGGGACCCTAGTCATGAATTGGGTGTAATTCATTTCCCTGTCAGAATCTCAGAATTTGTTCTACCATCTTTCCTTTGTGAGTAATTTCCTCAGATTCTGAAATTCTCTACAGAGACAAAAAGGCAAGTCTCCCAGACTCCCCTTATCTCCCCTCCTTCAACTGTTTACCATTTGTGTATTTTCCTCCATAACATTTCTCAGGGCTTTATTTTATCTAGGTAGAAAAGTGAACTGTTTGCAAAAAAGGAAACATGATTTTTATTTGTAACAGCAATGTTTCAGAAATACCATGAGCCTTATTATCCGAATGTAGGACTTATCCTAGTAGGATGTCCATTTTATAGATGACTATTTGAGGCTGTGTGTTGACACAAATTTATATGGTTATACGGGCAATTAGTGGCCAAATGAACAAGAAAGTACTAACCCGCTTTCCCAACAAACAGAAACCCAAAACTCAAGCCAAAAAAAGACCCCAAATGAATAATGTTATCAACAGGAATTTTTAATCCCAGATCACAGATTTCACTGGTTTAACCGGGGGTGGGGAACCTGTGGCCACATGCGTCCTTGAGGCCGTAGGTTACCCCCCCGCAAACTATAGTGAGAAAGTAGTCCAATTAAAATGTCTGGTGTGAAGTGAGATACTTAGTTTATGTTTGATGGTTAATCATATAGTTAACATGTGGGGGAAAAGACTAAAGCAATTAAAAATTCAAATACTTCAAAAACGGGAAAAATGGATTTGAAGAGATAACGATCAGTTGAAATGGAGGAATACACTTCAATATCTAAATTCCAGTGCGCACTTTCATTTCCTGCAGGGCAGGAGAAGAAGTCTTTCGGAACGATCCGTTAAGCTCAATTTAAAATGCCAGAGGCAAGGTTGCATCTGCATTACTAACCAAAAGACAATTGTGAGTTTAACAGATCATTTTAAAGAAAACCTCAGATAACTCGCCTATTTGAAGATTCAGCTGTTAAAATGATTTGTAGTAGAATAATTGGCCAAATGAGATAGCTTTTGCCAAAGGTATTTTTGTAAAATCGAACATCTGCCATCCTGGTGATGAATTGTAGAGTAAGTACAATCTCTCCTTAAGGCTTGGTGGTTTGGGGATTTAGTAAAAGGAGAAATTTAAATTTTCTTAGGGGTTTAGGCATCTTCGAAATTATCTAATTTAAATGCCTTATTTTACAGATATGTTGCTGTTCAGCCACCTTAGTGGTGTCTGACTCTTTGTGACTCTATTTGGGGTTTTCTTGGCAGAGATACTGGAGCAGTTTGCCATTTCCTTCTCCATCTTATCTTACAGATGAGGAAACAGAGGCAAACAGGGTTAAATGACTTGCCCAGGGTCATACAGCTAGTAAATGTCTGAGGCCAGATTTGAACTCAGATCTTTCTGATTCCAAGCCCTGCACTCTATCTACTGTACAGCCTAGCTTCCCTACTTTAACAGATAAAGGTAAACAATTCAGAAATTTAGGGCTAAAGATAGAGACAGTGACTAGTAGAGCAAGATCTTTTGACTCCGTATATACCACTCTTGCCCCATAATTGGCAGCCAAGTGTGTGATGGATAGAACAATGGACCTGATTCTAGAAGGACTGAGTTCAAATATGCTCAGGTACTTAGTAGCCTTGTGAGCCTAGTTAAGTAATTTAACATATTTAGTCTCAGTTTTCTCACCTGTCAAATGGGAATGATAACAGTCCCTCACAGAGTTGTTCTGAAGTTCAAATGAGAACATTTATGTCAAATACTTTGCAGACCTCAGAGCACTATATAACCTTTAAATATTATTGTTATTAATTAAGCTATATGCTTGACAATGTCGCTAGAGCGTATTCTGAATCTTTCTCCAGCCTCAGCTTATTCTGAGCTTTTAAACTCTAGATACCGTTTTTGTAGGACCAAGGTATACTCTTACATTTATCCTTCATTTTTTTTCTTTTAGAATTTCTTTTAAAATTCAATATTATTTTATTTTTAGTTCTAAATTCTCCACCTGTTAAAGAAAAACTAAGCCCATTACCGAATGTATTGTCAACACTGCAGCTAGGTGGTGCAGTGGTTAGAGCGTTGGTCCTGAACTCAGGAAGACCCGAATTCAAATCCAGTCTAAGACATTTACTAGCTGTGTGACTCTGGGCAAGTCACTTAACCTTCTTTGCCTCAGTTTCCTCATCTGTCAGATGAGCTGGAGAAGGAAATGGCAAACCGCTTCAGTATCTATGCCAAGAAAACTCTAAATAGAGTCACAAAAAGTCTGTGACTGAAGCGACTGAATGAAAACAATATTGTTCATGTTAATGCTGTTATCTGCCCTACTGCGCGTGTCTTTTAAAAACTCAAATTGATTGGCGAGTTCCTGTACATCTGTATTGGTTTCTTAAGATGACTGTCATTTATTTCTTCTCAGTCAGTCGACAAGTTCTTGTTAGCACCTGCTAAGCAAAGTGCTTATTGAGACGATTTCCTTTTCCGTCTTTGTTATTTTATTCTTCAGCTTTTCTCATCTGTTCCGGGCTGGTTCACCCTCAAGAATTTCAAGTCAATGAGATTCAACCTATCCTTCTTTTCAACTCTTCGAAAATTTTTTCCTTCCAAATCTAGGTTTCATGACAGACCCTGTTCATTTTTCTTCTCCTTTAGCACAGACTCTAGTAGGACTGTTCACTTTCCCCAAGATTCCTATCATTTTCTCTTCAGGAAATAGTTCCTCTTTGTTAATGAGAATCAGATCTAAGAGAGAATCTCCCCATTTTGAATCCTTCTTTTAAAGGATGAATTTATCATCATCAAGTCAAGAGGTTATTAAGTTTCCATGTCTCCTGTGCCAGTCTCTAATGTTTAATTCATGCAATGTAGGTTGCAGTAAACAAATTGATGTTCACTCAGGTCTTTGGTGCTGTATGTCACATATTGGGTCATCTTGTATCTATGAAATTGATTGGGCAGCAAATAGAGGGTCTGCCATTTCACCCCTTTGCCTCACTAAAAATAATCAAGACCTTTTTAGATCATTATATATTTCATAGGATCAGACATTTAAAGCTGGAAGAGCCCTTAGAGACAATCCTTTCATTTTATAGATGAGGTTAAGTGACTTGCCCAGGGTCATATATTTAAGAAGTGTCTGAGTCAGGATCTGAATGTAGGTCTTCCAGATTCTACACTCAGATTCTATGCACCACATAACAGTGTTACTTTTTCAATTTACATATGCCATATACAAGCCTCTAGACTTCCTGGTACATCTATTTAAAAATCTGGAATTTCCAGGAACGTGTTCAAACATCAGTAATGATATGAGTATCTAACCTTTTGGATTTTGAAGGGATGCTATCTCATGACTATTGACATATAGTACTAAAACTCCCCAAAAGCAAAACTATGGTTATGATATTGACATTGTAGATTACAGGAAGATTCAGGATTAAAGGGGGAACTGAGAATGCAACAAATAAAGTGTTTTTTTTAATAGTTGAATGGCAAATATACAACTCTCTATGCTAACAGAGACATTTTACACCCACCCCATCCCCCATGAAGTATGCTAAAATGGTTGTGGAGATCAAAACAAATTTACTAAAGTTATATAACCTTGTTTAAGATTATCTTTCATTATAAGAAAGTTGGTAGAACAGTAACAACAACATTGTACGATGATCAACTATGAATGAATTAGCTATTCTTAGCAATACAATGATCTAAGACAATTCCAAAAGACTCATGATGAAAAATGCTATCCACCTCCAGAGAAAGAACTGCTGGAGTTCGAATGCAAATTGAAACATACTTTTTTACTTTCTTATTTTGCTTGGTTTTTTTGGGGTATGTATTCTTTTCTGCAACATGGTTAATATGGAAATATGTTTTACATGAATGCATGTGTATAATCCAAATCAAAGTGCTTACTTTCTCAAAGAGAGGGAAAGAGAGAGGAGGGAATTTGGAGCTCAAAAATTATTTTAAAAATGTTAAAATTGCTTTTACTTGTAATTGAGAAAAAATAAAATAAAAACATTCTTTTGAAACAAAAAAGAAAGCTGGTAGAAATCAGAGTAAGTGATTTAAGGGGAAGCTTTGGGGCAAGGACCCAACCAATTTTTTCTGGCATTCTCTAGACCCCACTGGCCTCAGTGTATGCCCTCATTTGCCTCTTTCCCAGTATTTAAGATCGTGAGATGTTTGACTTCACATTATTGTCTGACTGTATTCGTCTCACTCGGCTATTGCTAGACCTCCCGTACAAGTTCCTTTTTTTATTCTGAGATGATCTGACTATGCATTGACGTGGAGGTATGAAGAACTGATAAAGTATAAATAACTAGGGAGAGATTTATATTTCTGAAAAGCATTAACCTAAAATAATGATGATATAATAATGGTGCTGTGGTTTCATGGTGTGTTGTGGGGGTCATCTCAAAGAATTCAGAGTCAGACCACCTCTAATCCAAGTATGGGCATTTATTAAGGATTGATGCCCCTCAGAAGCAGGCTAGGTTCCAAGAGCAGACAAGACAGGCAATTTTATAGTGTAGTAATGCTGATTATACAACAGAAATTATAAATATTAAAAAGGCAGGAGAGATTGGTTAAGGGATTAGGTGATGGGGAAGAATTTCTTCTGTGATTTGGTGGTCAAACGTCCTGGTCGTGCTGCTTTCTGATTGGCTAGCTATTGTGTTCTGTCTGGTCCAGATGGATACTTAGGTATTGTGGGGCCCTGCCTTGGGCTAAATGGATGACGTGATTGTGGTTGAGTACAGGGACACACCTGTTTAAATATGTGAATTGGATCTAGGGCAGTGGCTAGCTAAGGACAGTGATTGTATTGAGTTTGGGGGCCTCGAGGTATGGTTAAAGCTAGATTATGTGGTTAAATCAGGACATACCTGCTGTTCAGTGGGGCCCATAAGAATATTAGAATATTGGGATTGGAAGCAGCTTTATTAGGATTCCATCAAAGGAATATTGGAGATGAGAAAAGTGATGGAAAATTGGGGTTGGGGAAGGAAGAGTTTCCTTAATATCATCTTTCCTGTGACTTACCAGCAAGACCATTCTTTTAAAATGTTGATTACCTTGTTGGGAAAGAGCTAAGGAAGGGTCGGTAATCTTACATCACTAGTTTTAGTTCTGGGATGGCTGAAGCCAAAGTGACAGGGAGATAGCGTGTTATGATGGAAAGAATGCCGAGCCTGGAGCTGAGACTTGGCTTTTATTTTTGGCTCAGCCAGTGGCAAAGTAGCCACATATTCAACAAATGTTATTGACTGACTGACTCTGGGGCTGATGGGATGACTTGGAGTATTCCATTTTATTTACCTGAGCACAAGTTGCTTTCCCTGAATGAAAAGGCAATAATAGCACCCAGATTAATGACTTTACAAGAATAATGTGGGACAAATGCTTGGTAACTGCTAAGATACTATAAAATAAGTTGGTATTTTTTAGTAGCATGGGGCATTCTGATCTTTGGATTTGATTTAAGCTCTCCTTTAATAAGAGCAAGTGTCATGGAGCATGGAAAGGGTTTCTAAGTTGGAGATGCTGACATCAAACTCTGACTCTGATACTTCCTGGGTGCCTTGAAATGCTTGGCCTCTCTGGGCCTCAGTTTCCTCATCTGTCCAGTGAGGGTACTGGACTACAGGATATCTAATGACCCACTTGACACTTATCTGTGAAGTGATTTTTGCCCATGTTTAACCAGGATTGTAGCTGGTTTTGCTTTACCTCACTCCTGAGCATAGACTCTATTCCCTAGATGTAGCTGGTATAACAATTACTAGAAGAGGCTTTACCACCATTAGATGTTTCCACACAAGGTGGGACAAATGTCTATAGTGTCAGACCACTGAATGAGAGGAAGGGAGCAGAACGTCAAGGTACGATGGGCTAAGAGTAGCTTGGATAACAAACTTCACCTATCTCTGAATTTTGGCCAGGACTCTCTCTCTCTTTTTTGTTTTGTTTTTTTCTTTTTGGAGGGGAGAAGGCAGAGCAATCAGGGTTAAGTGACGTACCCAAGGTCACATGGTTAGTGTTAAGTGTCTGAGGCAGGATTTGAACTCAGGTCCTCCTGACTCCAGGGTTGCTGCTCTATTCACTGCGTCATCTAGCTGCCTCCCAGGATTGTCTCTTGCTGGGATTCTAATTGGAGAATTGCTGCACTTCATCTAAACTGAAATGTAGAATATTCTGCAAACCTTAAAGCTGTATATAATGATAACTGTTATTGCTAATATTGTTCATATTACAGAGACTGGGGGCTATTTTGGGTGATAATATGTCAAACATATTTTGTAGATGGGAGTAAAAATAAAGACTGATGGCTCAGCCTGCACTGCAGATATAAAGGAAAAGGAAGAATGTGTGTATGAGATAGCTATAGGCATAGTGGCCACAATGAAGTAAGTCAATCAACCAATCAATAAACATTGATTATGTACCTACTATGTGCCAGACATTCATGCAAAGCACTGGGGGTACAGAAAGGCAAAAAGACTATCCCTGCCCTCAAGGTACTTACAATCTAATGAGAAAAAAAATGCCAACAAGTGAATACATACAAAGCAAGCTACATACAGGATAAATAGGAAATAATTAACAGAAGGAAGGCACTTGCAATTAAGAAGCATTGGGGAAAACTTCCTGTAGAAGATGGGATTTTAGTTGGAATTTAAATGGATCCAGGGAGGTGATAGGCTTCTGCTCAGATCACATCTCTAGTACTGTGTTCTCTTCTGAGTACCACATTTTAGAAAGGACACAGACAAGGTAGAATGAATCCACAAAATGAAAATGGTGGTGAGATGATGGGGTGACATATCATAGGAGCATCAGTTGAAGGAACTAGGAAGGCATGGTTTGAAGAAGAGAAGAATTAGGGTGAATGTAGTAGCTGTCCTCAAGTATTGGAGGTCTGCCATATGGAAAAAAGAATTAGATTTGTCCTGCTTGACCTCTGAAGGCAGAAGTGACAGAAATGAGCGGAAGGTACAGAGGCAGATTAAGGCTTGATGTAGGGGAAAATTTCTTAACAATGAAAAAACTGCCTAAAGGTTGTGTTGTGTTTGTCCTTCATTCTCACAGAAGACCATGACATCAGAGAGATGGTGATATGACTTGAAGTTGACTTCGATTTGAGTGAGGGAGGGCTGTGCAAGGTCATCAGCCTCACTTTCTCCTCCAGAGCCATCTGGGTCCAGTGGTCTGATATTCATCAGGAAGACTGAAGATGGCCCAGGATGCAGTGGGAGATCCTGGCCTTTTAGGCTAAGATCTTTTCAGGTTCTCACTTTGAGTGAGGTAACAGCCATTCAGTGAATAGGCCTCTTTAATAAGTGAGTCAAGTGAAATGTGGGTTGCTTTAGTGGACTCTCCTTCACTGGAGGTCTTCACGCAGAACCTGGATGATCACCCTAATATGTTGGGGATTTCTATCATGTATGGCTTGGATTAAATGAGTGTTGGGGTCCTAATCGTAAAAAATCCTATGAGATTATGATGACATTGCAGGATGTAAGGAATGGTTAACAAAGACAATGAATTTGCCTTGTGAGCACAGGTTGTAACTTTCTAAACACATTCATTTGTATGGACAGGTAGTAGAGACTTAGAGTTAAAAACTGGGAACCCTGAGCCCCAAAGCTATTGGACAAATGCCATTGCCTGATTATGGCCTAGCTTGAATAGATGACTATTTGGGAAATGTACTGGTTAGAAACTGTAAGTTAGAGTGAAACTGTAAGTTAACGTCATTTAGGGTACTCATCCTGTACAAAGAAAAGTCATTGAAAGGAGAGGTTAAGACTGAGGATGTTGACTTGCTAGCATAATCCCACTCTCTTGTCTCCTGCTTGGGAGATGACAAACGTCAGAGATGCCACCCTGAGAGAACAAACCTGGGGAAGTTTCTGCTAGTACTGTGGTAAAGGTTCCTGCTCCTTCTGAAAGAAAAAAGCAGTGCTCCAGCCCCTGACCATAACTGAGCTGGAAGCTGGAAGCAGTGGAACAAGGAGCAGCTGTCCCATAAGGACCAAGCTGACCTTAGTAGCTGAGCAATCTCTCTAGCTCAGATGTCACTGTATGAGGACTCCATGAGAAGAGTTTGGGTCCCTGTAGTGTAAGAGGTATAAGTTGCCTTGGCCATATATATTTCCTACGTATGTGCCTCTCTACTAGTGTACTCTCTGTATGTACTTACTCTTCCCACTGACTCAGAGTATATTTATGGGAGAGTATATCCTGGGTTTATTGGAGAAATTGCCACCCCTGTTCATATTATGCCTTTTCAATAAATGTCTTTGCTATGAGCTAATTGTGTTCAAGGTTAAACACTAGTGGGGGCCTTGTGAACTACAGTTTTAGAAGTGTATGCATACAGAGTCAATGGAGCCTACAGTAGTCATCCCTTGGGGTAGACTCAAACCAGGAGGATGAGTTGAAAGGGTGGACAAAGAGGACATTACAGATATTTTCAGGGAGAAACATCATTATGTAGTGAATGTCACCAGCCTCAGATTCAGGAAGACCTAGATTCAACTTCTGTTTCTATCATATACTTGCTGTGTGACCCTGGGTAAGTTAGTTAACCTCTTGGTGGGGTAGGAAGTTTTCTGAGATTATAAATTGCAGATTATTTGCCAATTTCTATTGACAGAAGGCATTTTCTCTCCAAGAGTTCCCTACAGATGAAATCACAGGTCTGAACAAAAAACATACTTGAGGTAACTAATCTTATGAGATTGTTTTGAGAATGTGCTATGTAAATGCTGCCTAAATATAAATGACAATTATTATTTTTATAGATTAAAAATCATAAATGGAGAATAAAACTACTTTTACCCATCTAGTCTAGCAAATTCTCATTATAAGATGGATTTTGGGAAAGTGATAGAAGTCCTATATAAAGTCCTCAATAAGAGGGGTTAGTAGATCATAGATTTAGACTTGAGATAGTTAAGAGCTAATATTTTTATTGTACTTCAAGAGATGCAAAACACTTTACATATGTTCTCCCATTTGATCTTTACAGACCCTTGGAGGTAGGTACTATTATTGTCCCCATTTTGTAGATGAGGAAAAAGAGGCATGAGAGAGTAAGTGATTTCCCCGGGGTCACATAGCTCAAGTGTCCAAGGCCATATTTGGACTCAAGTCTTTCGGAGTCCACCTTCAGTACTCTCTACGCTGTACCACCTAGCTGTCTCTGTTAAGAGCAGGTTGGAGCTCAGTGGCTAGCTCATGCTGCCTCTGGAAAAGCTGGGTTACTATAAACTCATGGGCAAGCACCATCTGGAGCAGTCCAACTTTACCCATGAAATGGTGTCACGTCAAGAGCACTGGATTAAACTTGGGCTTGAATCTTGCGTTGGTGACTTACCCATGAGACATTTAGAGAAATCATTTTGCCTTTATGTGCCTCAGTTTCTTCTTTTGTAGGACAAGGAACAAATCTTGACTTCAGAAGACTGGTGGGCAAAGCATGCCTTCCTCTCTCCACAGAAAGGTGGTAGACTTTAGGTGAGAGTGTGTTTCTTTCCTATTGGAACAGAGTAGACTCTGAGTCCTATGATGGACAGTTCAATATTGCTTTGTTTTCCTTAACTATATTTCTTCATTATGAGGGTGGGTTGTATTGGAGATGGAAGAAAGATGGAATCATTGATAAGTAGAAGCAATGTTCTTTAAAAAGCATCAGTAAAATGATTATTTTTTAAATGATTTAAGAATGAGAGAATTAGACTACATGAACTAATGCCCTATCCAGCCTCCAGTTCTATAAACTTGGCCCCAGAAAATGGTTTCCTGACCATTTAACAGCTAAGTAAATATGTGAATTTCTCATTTTGCTTCCATTTTGTTCTCCAAGGGTTTAGAACCCCAATAAATCTACTGGGTACTATTAGCCCTTATGTAAATTGAATGCACACTTCTCTCCTCTTGAAAATTTTCTTCTGGAACACTAGAGGGTGGACTAGAACCACATTCAAAAAAAGTCCACAGAAAAAAATTAGCCTAACAGTAATGTATGGGCTATGGCTGTTTTGTACTTGGTATAAGGAGGATTGGGGTGGAGATCAAGTTCAAAATGGGCCCTTTTTAGTTTCTGCTATGTGGGTGTCTTACTGTAAGACGTGCTAGACAGATTTTCCACTCATTTTTTTCAGATTCAAGTCTTTTGTCTTTTTTTTAACTTTCAAAGATTAAAACCTCTAATTTGTGGGAAAATAAACACACACACACACACACACACACAGGAAGCCCTCCCCCCCCCAATAACAACAAAAGCACACCATGATAACATTAATGAGAATCTTGGTATAGCAACCTACTTTTGCAGAGTATTTCCTTTAAGGAGAAGGTGCTCATAGCTCCAAATTTTATCTTTCCTGCCAGAAGGGAGGTTGTTAATTAGACTGAATGATTTCAGAACCAGCGTATGAAGACCCTCCAGTCTTGATGCCCAGAGTCTGTGAATATACACTTATGTTGACCCTCTTCCTTTAACCCCAGCCCCACCCTGGGATTTCTAGTTTTGCTCAGTGTGATATGTGCTAAGATAATGCATGCTGGGGGAGAGAATACATAGGATTCCCACTATTACTACTATCAACTATGTCCTTTCTGGCTCATTAGATGCATGGTAGCAACATTTTTGGCCTCTGAATTAAGAATTTTTGTGACTTTCTGCTTCTCTGTAGTAGGTCTTTACCCAGGTGAGATCAGCTGAGCAAGCTGCCTAGAAGAAATAGTTTTGTAGAGAGCATGACAACTGAAAGGACTTCGGGGCTTTGTGGATAGCAGAAGTACATGCCTCGGTGATGTGTATTCCCTATAGAC
The DNA here is from genome assembly GCA_028627135.1 of Pseudochirops cupreus. Taxonomy (NCBI): domain Eukaryota; kingdom Metazoa; phylum Chordata; class Mammalia; order Diprotodontia; family Pseudocheiridae; genus Pseudochirops; species Pseudochirops cupreus. The sequence continues at coordinate 447,295,353 of CM053581.1, forward strand.
GGTTCTCTGCTAAAGAATTCTCTGTGTGCCCACTTTTCTCACTGGCATTGTATTTGTGGAAGAGTGTGTTCCAGGGAAGAGTTCTTTGTTACTATTATGCTATATCATTTCAGCAAATGTCTTTAAAAATTAATTGTGTACTCTTACTATTAAAAGGAAACATTAGTGAGGGTTGTTCAAGGAATATAGATCCATGGCGGAGTACCTTGAAACTGAGGCTGTAATTCCCTGTGAATGCACATGTGGTCCTTTATCATCATAGCTTTTAAATCAGACGTCACAATATTTTGTTTGGGGACATGATCTGCCCCATTTACATCTGAATTCATGCAATACTATAAGATTACAACGCCATCAGTTTCACAGTCTGTAAAAGGAGGAATTGGGACTAAATAATCTTTAAATTTTCTTGAGTTTGGCAAGTATAAATAAACATAATCATCTCAATATGTGAAAATAGAAATATAGGAAAATAAAAAAATAGGACTGCACGGAAAGGGTAAATTTATGTGTAGTTTAAAAAAAAATTATATTAAATTTATCAAGGCAGAAACAACTGCTTATCTTGGGCATAGCCCTGTTTTGTATATATTTACATGTTGTCTTCCCCATTAGATTATAATCTCTTTGAGGGCAAGGACTGTTTTTTGCCTCTTTTTTGTGTCTCTACTGCTTAGAACATAGTAGATGTTTAATAAATGTTGATTGACAGACTTCTCAGTTAACAGTTTCTTTTTAAATTTTATCTGCATTGATTTTCCTCAGACAAAAGCTTTTCAAAATTGTCCATTATTTTTTGTTATAATAATTTCTGTCTCCTGTTTAGTCAAGAACACTTCTTCCATCTGTAGTTGTGGTCCTCTAATTTGTTTATAATATGACCATTTATAGTTAACCCTATTGCAGCATGTGTTGAGATTTTTTTCCCCCTTTCTCTGTATCCCCTGTACCTAGCACAGTACCTTGAATGTATTAAGTACTCGATAAATATTCACTGACCAACTGACTGATGACTTTCCATTTTCCCTCACAGCTTTTATCAAATAATGAGTCCTTCATTACTTGTTAACCAGTTATTGAACATTATGCTGCCATGTTCTATTGCTTCTCAGTCTTGGCCTAATCTGCTGTATTGATTGTCCTGTCTAGTTTTTAACTAGTGCCTACTATATAGTACAGTTTGAGATCTGACACTGCTAATTCTCCTTTTTCTCCCCCCTCATTTTTTCTTTTTAGTATTTCCTTTGACTGACTCTAGATGAATCTGGTTATTATTCTTTCTGGTTTTATGAAGTCAGCCTTTGACACTTGATAAGGCACTAAACCTATAAACTAATTTAGGCAGTATTGTCATTATTATCATATTATCATGACCCAACCATGAGAATCAAAATTTTTAGGTCTTTATTTCTATAAAGAGTACTTTGTAGAGTTGTCTGTCTTTGTAGGTAGAATCCCAAATATTTTACACATTCTGTAGTGATTTTCAATGGAATTTCCTTTTTATCTTTCTGGGTTTTGTTGGTCATATACAGAAACATTGATTTATGGGAGCTTATTTTATATTGTGATTTCTAATATTGAATAGCATTTCTAGCACTATATCAAATAACAGTGGTGATTGATCATAAGCGTTCTTGCTTTACTCCTGATCTTATTGGAAAGGCCTCTAGCATTTCTCCATTACAGATAATACTAGCCCTTGATTTTAAATACCACATTAAGGAAAAGTCTGCTTATTATTATTTTTTACTATTTTTTCCCCAAAATAGAATAGGTATTATATTTTGTGAAAAGCTTTTCCCTCCTGCCTCTTTTGAGATAATTACGTAATGTCTTAAAATATAGTCTATTGTTTTTATAGTTTTTCTAATGTAGGACCAACCTTGCATTCCTGGTATAAATCCAAAGTGGTCATAATGTCAAATCTTTTTTAGTGTATTGACACAGCCTTTTTGCTTAATTTCTATTGAATATATTTGCATTGGAGAAATACGGTGTGGCATAGTAGATATTAAGTCAGGAAAATGAGTTCAAATCCCTCTTGAGATACTCACTAGCTGTGTGAACTTGGGCACATCACTGTCAGATTCAGTTTCCTTATCTGTAAAATGTGGATAATGGGGCCACTTCCCTTAAAAGGTTGTTGTGAAGATCAAATACAGTAATGTATGTAAAGCACTTAGAAAACCTGAAATTACATATAAATGTTAGCTTTTGTTATTATACTTTCTCTGCTTCATTTCTTCCTAGTTTACATGTCAGGAAGGTATTTTTCTCATAGAAACAGTTTGCTAAGATGATTTCTTTCTCTGTTTTTGTAAGCAATTTATGTAGCTTTGGAATTAATTGCCATTTGAATGTAGAATCCACTTGAAACTTGATCTGGATCTGTATGTTGGTGGTTGTTTTTCCCTTATGGAAATTGACTGATGATTACTTTAATTTATTTTTCTGAGACTGATTTATTAGCTCTGTATTTATTGTTTGAACACGGCTATTTTTAAAATGCATAGCCACTTCCTTCAGTTTGTTGTTTTTATTAGCATGTAAGTTGGCCAAATAATTACTAATAATTTAATGTGTTTCCTATTTATCAATTGTGGATTCTTTTTCATTTTTAGTTATTGAAATTTGTTTTTTTCCCTTTCTCTTAAATTAGCTAATGGTTTGTCTATTTCATTAGATTTCAAAAAAGAGTTTTATTTATCAACTCAGTTTTTTTGTTTTCAAAATTTTTCTTTGTTTTGTTGTGATTTTTAAAATTTGAGATCATCAGCAGAATCTTTCTATTTTTACGTTCCCTTTGGTTCTAATGATTTCTTGAGATATAATATTCAGATTTTTATTTGGTCATAGTTTTAGTTTTTAGGGAATATGATAATTCTCAGATTATTTTTCCTAATCTGTTTTCCAGGTCACTTGTTTTTGATAGTAGATGCTTGCATTTTCCAACTTTTCAGGTTTTTGACTTTGTTATATTTTGGTCATGTCATTTTTTAGGGAGTCTACTACTTGGGTAACATTTTCTACCTTCTGTTCAAAGTTATTTATTCTCCTTCTATTTTTTTTAATCCCTCAAGAGCTCTAATTACATCTTTATATCTTGTTTTATTTCTTCCATACATTCTTGGAGAGATATCTTATGGTCATTTTCTTCTTTTGAGCCTATACCTAAACCTATTATACATGAACCTTCTTGTTTTTCTTTTTAATCCCATAGCATCCTTTCATGATAGGGTTTTCTTCTATTTCCTTATATCTACCTCTTCAGTTCCTTGATGGGAGCTTTGAACCTGGTCCAACTCTGCCTCCTCCAATAGACTTGCTTGATGCAGGGTTATCACAAACCTTCAATTTGTAAAAAAAAAAAAAACAACAAAAAACAAAACAACAAAAAACCCCAAACCTCATTATCTGCAAAGTTCAACAAAGCAAAGCCCAATAAAATGAAGTGTGACTGTACTGACTTCAAGCTTCCTGAGGGATGACAGTGCTGGCACTATCTTCTTGTGCAATGAACTTCAAAGTACTTGCTCTGTCTCCTGTTCTAGCTCCAACAGTACAGGGCCAAGCTTTAGCTGACTGCTCCCACCCTGACTGATGGGGTACTCAGGGGACCGGAAGCCTTCTGTTCATCTTCTTGGATAGTCTTGGCCTAGATCAGTGGTTCTCAACCTTCCTAATGCCGCGACACTTTAATACTTGTATGTGGGCGTATCTGCATGTGGGTGGACCCTCCTGGAGACAGATAGAGGAGCGGTTTCTCGGTTCCTAAGACCATCGGAAATATGTGTTTTCTGATGGTGTTAGGTGACCCCTGTGACCCCTGTGAAAGGGTCGTTCGACCCCCAAAGGGGTTGTGACCCACAGGTTGACAATCGCTGGTCTAGATGGAGGAGTTCACGGGATATACCTTCTCCTTCATTGATTATTGCATTTCCGTTCACTGGAGAAATGCAGGGTGGTAGAGTAGATATTAAGTCAGGAAAATGAGTTCAAATCCCTCTTGAGTCACTCTAGCTGTGTGAACTTGGGCAAATCACTGTCAGATTCAATTTCCTTATCAGTAAAATGTGGCTAATAGTAGCACCTTCCCTAAAAGGTTGTTGTGAAGATCTTGAGATATTTGATGGGGGTGTTTTTGGTAGGAAATTGGCTTGGCTTGGACCTTTCATGTCACCACATTAATCACAAAAGCCAACCAGATAATATTTAAGGTGCCCCCAACCTCTAATATTCCCCGTATTCCCAGTAGAACCCTCTCTATTCCTGGGATTGTAGTTTCAACATGAAAAACACCAAACCCATGTGCCTGCAAAGGGTAATAATCCTGAGATCTCTTAACTTATTTAACTAAAGTCCTTATCCTGAAAGGTCCTATAGTATACTCATGAAAATGCCAAAGGAATAGCACTTGCCTAAATTAATACTCATGTATATTTTCTAATGTACTCTATAGCATAGTAGAGTACACCTGCATTTGGTTGAATTGTGGAAGGTCCTTAAAACTTAAATTCTAAGGTGACCTAACTCAGGAACTTATTTCTCCCTGGCTATCAACTTGGATGTATTTTTTCTTATAATTTAAGCTCACTAATAAAGAAAGAGCAACTCTGTGGCACAGTGGATAGAGTGCCAAACCTAAAGTAAGACTCATCTTCCTTAGTTCAAATCTGACCTCAGGCGCTTACTAGCTGTGTGACCCTGGGTAAGTCACTTAACCCTGTTTGTCTCACTTTGCTCATCTGTGAAATGTGTTGGAGAAGGAAATGACAAACCATTCTAGGATCTTTGCTAAGAAAACTCCAAATGGGTTCATGATGAGTTGGATATGACTAGAAAGACTCAACAACAAATAAAGAAAAAGTAATTAAAACTTAATGAGTGATATTCATGTTTCTGTTTTCTCCAGAACAAAAAAACAACACTCCAATTTAAAAACAATTGTTGCCATTAAAATTGGCAAAGATGAAAAAAAAATGATGAGAAGAGTAGATGTTGCAAAAGGTCTGGGAAGACAAGAACACTGATGGACAGTTGGAATTGTGAAATAGTCCACCTATTCTGGAATTGTTTGAAATTATGCAAGAAAATAGCTAAATAGTCTATAGAATCCTTTACACAATAACCCCATCACTGAGCACGTACCCCGAGAAAAAATAAGACAAACAGAGTTCCAATATATATCAAAAATTTCATCTTGGCAATATTTATGTCAGGAAAGAACTGGAAACAAAGTGGATGTCCATCTATTTTTAAAATTTTTATTATAAAAATATAACATTTATAGATTATTCACACTTTGTGAGAAGTCACTTGTCACAAATTAAAGCAGTTAAGTCAAAAAGACTTCACTGGAGAATACATGCAACATATCACATCTGTAGCATTACCCTCCCCCCATTTCTCTCTTAAATCCCCCCCCCCAAAAAAAAACCAAACCAGAAATCTATTTTCTCTGTCTCTCACCTCCCCACTCCATCGGGAAAGAAAAAAATGGAAAAACAAATTTCTTGTAACAAATATGCATAGTCAAGCGAAACAAGTCCCTCGATGGCCAGATACAAAAATACCTCTAAATCATTCTGCACCCTAAATCTATTGGGGAATGGATGAAAAGCGATGGTTTATGACTGCAATAGAGTAGTATCGTGTGGTAAGAAATGATGGATATGAGGAATTCAGAGAAACATGTAGAGATAAACAGAGCGAAAAAACAGAACCAAGGGAATAATGTACTAAATGAAAAGATCCCTGAAAGGAATTTGAACTCTGAGTAATGGAAAAACCAACCAAGTTCCAAGAGAAGAAAGACAACAACAAAACACATCCCCCCCTTCACTGTAAAGAAGTGGAAGACTATACGGATAGAATATCATATCATTAGACAAATTTCTGCATCAGATATTTTTCTTGTTCAAAAGGGAATCTGGAGGGATGGGTATAAAGTGACTGTGATGAAAAACAAAAAGCCTTAATAAAATATATTAAAAATAGAAAGCAGTGGGGTTTTTTTGGTGTTTGTTCAAGTGGTTCAGTGTCCTTAATTCTTATAATTGATTACATCTGTAGCAGATGTGCTAATGTTTTGGTTAAAGTGTCCTTTTCTGTAGACCCACTTAGTAAAAAACACTCCAATGGCTGTGACATTTTCAGAAATGGGAGAATCCTCAATTCAATAAGCAGTTTTTAAGAGCTTTCCTTGTACTAGAAACTTTGTTGGGCACTGGTGTTATAAAGACAACAATGAACTTTCTCCTGCTCTCAGGTAGCTTACGTTCCAGTTGGAAGAATAGAACATATACAAATTAACAAACACATTAACTTTTGAAGAGAAAACACTAACAAGGAAAGGTGCTTGATTTTCGAAAGATTTTGCATAGGAAGTGACTTCTAAGCTGAGCATTGAATGGAGCTAGGAATTCTAAGAGGTGGAGGTAAGAAAGGAGAATTTGTTGGGCATAGGAGACAACTCTGTGCAAAGGCATGGAGGCATGGATTAAATGTTGAGTTTAGGGGATAGTCAGCCAGTTTGGCTAGAATATGTGGAGCGCATGAAGGAAAGTAATGTGAAATAAGGTAAGCTGATATCTGACAGTGAAAGGACTTTAAATTCTCATCGAAGGTGTTTGCACTTGTTCCACAGGTAACAAGGATCCATTGAGACGTCTTAAGAAGGAAAATGACCCAGTGAAAAGTGTGCTTTAATAGCACTCCTTCTAGTCAGCAATAATCTGTAACGTCACCACTCTCCATCCTGACCCCTGCTTTCATTCCCATGATAGTGTATAGAAAAAGCACTGGATGTGGAATTTGAAGGTCTGCCTCACTGGTTATATGATTAGGGGCAAATCACTTAACTTTTCTGAGCCTTGATTATCTCATTTGTGAATTGGTGATACTGATGCACTAAATGCCTCAAAGGATTGTTGTGGGCTTTATAAACTGTACAATGCCATAAAAAGTGTTTTATTACCCATCTTTACCTTTTTACTCTTTCCCTTTTCCAGTTTTTCTATCTCTTTTTCCCTCTCTCTTATTCAATCAACGAAAAATTTTTGAGAGTCTACTATGAGTGTACTACACTTTAGGTACCCTACAGGATATTTTTAAAAGTGTATTATAAAGTCACTTCCCTTAAAGGAGTTAAGATTTTTGATGGCTTATGAGTTACACAAAAGATAAAAGTTAAACCACAATAGAAGATTGTATGTAAGTAAACGTCAAGTGAACATGGACCTATAGGGGCACATGGTAGACTACATTTCCCATGATGCTTTGAGCTGGGAAAACTCTAAGCTCCCATGACAGTGGGGAAGGGGGAGAGATTCTTTGTGGGATGCCTCTTCCAGAAGGTAGTGTATTGTTAGTAACAAGGTTGGAAGCTAGATTGTGAAGGGTTGAGAAATGAGTGAGAAAAGTGGAAGTGAAAGGTCCAAAATATAATTTTTTTTTCCTAAGAGTTTGACTTTGAAAAAGGAGTAAGAGCCTGAAGGAATGCTAGTCATGTAAGAGTTTTTTCAGGATGAGACAGACTAGGGCATGTTTGTGGGCAGCAGGGAAGGTAAAGAAGAAAAGGATTTAGTGAGCTACTGTTTCGCTATTGTACCCCCCAGCCCTTCTTTATATGGTAGCTAAGAAGAAAGGATTGCTAGTTGGATTTGTCCCCTGCAATATATTGTATTCACAAAAAAGTGATCATCTCCTCTGGGATCAGCCTATACTGTTTGCAAAGAAAGACTGAAGCATTTGTTGAAGAGGGATAGCACGAAGTCAGTGTTTAGGATAATGGGACAGCTAAGAGAGGGAGAGGAAAACAGCCCACTGATAAGAGTCTGAGAGAAGAGCCACCTATCACAGCCACCTGGCCTACTGGTGCTCTCCAGGTTGTGTTTGTCCTTTGTTCGCCAAAAAGACCATGACATTAGGGAGATGATGACATGACTTAGATTTGAGCAAAGGAGGGCTCTGCAAGGTCATCAACTTCACTTTCTCTTCCAGAGCCATCTCGATTCAGTGACCAGATATCTATCAGGACAACTGGAGATGGCCCAGCTGCTACCCAGGCAAACCACTGAGGTAATGACTCTCCTGGTGTCCCATCAGTCACCTCACTTATAATCCTGGGCATCTGGGAGTCCTTGTGTTCCCTACACTCCAGAACTGGAGAAAAGGCAAGAAAAGGCTTTGATATCAAGACAGAATTTAAATGTCAGAGGTATAGGTCTTCCGACTCACAGACCAATGGGCAAGTATCTCCCTGTCCCTCAGCACCATTAACTCTGCACTCTATATATTTGGTTTAGCTGAAGTGAGGCTGTAGGACAGGCCTGCACAACCTGCTGCCCTCAGGCTGTAGGGATCTGCAGGTGTACCAAAGGATTTCCTGGCATTTTTTGTGGGTCATCTGAAATTCTTTGGAAGCAGCCAGCAGGCTGCTTGGCAACAGGTTGTGCAGGCCTGCTGTAGGGAAAGGATAATAAACAACAAAATGCTCAATGGTATAGGTGCATTGAAATTAGAGGGAACAGGCCTTGGGTCTGGCAAAGCACTGTGTATCTTATCCATAAAGGCTTAGAAGACCCCAAAATCACAAGTTTAGACCTGAACTCAGAACCTCTCATATCTGATCTGATTTTATAGATAAGAAAACTGAGGCACAGGGTGGTTGGGTAACTTGCCCAATGTTGTACAAGGGCAGGATTTGAATAAAATCTCCCTGACTCCAGGTGGAGTGTTCTGTACACATGACTGTGCCTTTCATCGATTTGTAGCCCTTTTCCTTTCATCATTTGTCAAGGATCTTCAATCTCTCCCTCGGTTATGGCTCCTTGTCTCAAATTGTCTTTAGTGTTTTTCTACCCACTTGATCCACCACATCCTCATATTTAAAGCCAAGCTCATTATCTTTCCCCTTAAACTTGCTCCTTCTGAATACTATATTTATATTTTTAGTACCAGTACACACTTTGTCTATTGTATTCATAACCTTGGGGCCATCTTCTAGACTTCCTCTCCTCTCATATTGAATCAATCATAGATGATGCTGATCCAATATCTCTAAGACTTCTCCATTTTGTCCTTTTCCCTTTATTCCTGCTACCATCAAAATTTTACAAGTCCCTATCTCCCCCTTTGTGGACCAGTGCAATGACTTAGGTCTTTTTGCCTTTGATCTCTTTCCCCTTTGAATTTGTCCTTCACGTATTACTTGCAGAATAATCTTTCTTATACAATACATAGATTTAGACATATCACTTGCCTATTCAAAGGTCTTCAGTGGGCCCCTATTTCCTATCAAGTAAAGTTCATCCTTTTTTTTCCTGGCATTTAAAGCCCTCCACAACCTGGAATCATCCTATCAATCCAGCCTTATCTCAAAATTCCTGCCTCCCCCCCCTCCGCCCCCATGTATCATATACACCAACCAAGAGAGATGGCTCTTTATCCCTTGAAAATCTACTTTGTTCTCCATTCCTTTGCTCAGATTCTTCTCCTAGGTTCCCAATTTTCCTTACTTGTTGAATTCCCATACCTTCCTTAAAGCCTAACACAAACAGCACCTTTCCCACAACCATCCTTCTTCCCATCAAGCCTTATGCAATTTAGTTTTCTACCCATCTACTATATTCCCAATCTAGTATTATGCCTTATGGTTATTTGTGCAGATATCTTATTTACCTCCTAGATTTCAAGCTCCCAGAGGGCAGGGAACATATCTTATTTAGATTTCCTTGTCACCTAGCATAGGTGACACCACACTGGGTGGTATTTGGTAAGTAATTGTTTTCTATGTTGATCAGATGCAACAGTTGAATATTTAGTAAAGTGGGACATTATAGTTTAAAAATTATTGTGTTTTTTGTGGGCCTGCATCTAATCACACTCAGATCATGGATCTATGGATTGGAAGGGACTTCAAAGACCAGGTAGTTCAAATCACCTCCACCTCAAACCCTAAGCAGCTAAGCTAGAGGACTATCTGTGGAATCAAGAAGGACAAGGTTCAGATTTTGCTTTAGGTCCGCACTAGCTAGACAAGTGAACCTAGACAAGTAATTTGTGTTCTTGAACCTCAGTTTTTTTCCTTGGTAGGATTTGGACTTGTTGACCTCTAAGGTCCCTTCCAACTTGAAATCTGTTATCCTATGAGCCATTGTTTTATACATGAGGAAATAGAAGTCTAAACACTTCCTCTCTTTGCTCTTCCCAACCCACTTACTGTATTAGCAAGCACCCTAGCATACCCAGGATGGGGATGCTAGCACAGCTTCTTAGATCTGCTTTTCTAAAGGAAAGCAACTCAAAAGAGTTAACAATCTTAGTTTAATCAATCAAACATATATCATTTACCTAGTTCAGGGGAAAAAAGTCAGCACCCTGAACTTCAGAGAATACAAACAGAAGTTACAAGCAGACAAAGAAACATATCAGCAGATGGGCTTCCAGTCATCTGACCATTATATCCATACTTAGTTAGTTACCAGAGACAGAAGCATCAACATCTGGATTTTCAAAGCTGGGGGGCTCAACGGCTTTCTAGAGTCTTGTCTGGCCAAATCACACAACTCTTTCCAAAGTGACCCCCAAAGCAAAACCTCACATCAGGGTATATATGGCCTTCTCCTGGATCAGAGAATGTCACAGCCCTCTTGACCCACTGCCCAGTCACAAAGTAACAAGGTATGGGCATTCCTGAAGAACAAGCCTCCTGTCACAGGCTCCATGTGACCACATTCAGCCTAATAGGGGGCAGAGTATATTTTCAAATCAGGGAAGGTTCTCAGATCCATTTAAGCCTATCAAAGGGCCTAGGGGCAGGGAAGATCTTCAGATTCCCATAACACATACATACACACACAGAGAGCTAGATGCCGTAGGTAGTAGGATAGTGATAGAGAAGTCTAATAATTCAAAAGGGATAACCTCCAGGGAATGAGCCAGATATAAAACCCATGGCTGTACATTTCTTTACACAATTTCATGAAATATGGGTAATAAACAGTGTGGGAATCCTAAATCTAGTGGTATAAATTTGACCTCAGAGGTATTATGGAATTTGTGATTGGCATATGTCTCTGAAAGGGTATACTTTATTGAAAATGGGTAGAAGAGATAAGAAGGTGATGGAATAATGTATTTCGCTCTAGCTGATGATAATATATATATATATATATATGTACTCACATGAGAAAATCCAAAAACCAGAGGGAGGAAACATGGCAGAGAGTATGTAGGTGATCAAAACAGATGATACAGAGTATACCACAGACCACTTGCATAGGAGAAGAAGAGATTGGGAATTCTGGAAATATCATATGACTGTTATAGAGGTATGTTGGAGGCTTTAGGATACTTTCACTTATCTGGACATCTACTGGAGATCTCCCTCTCCGGTTCCCAAAAGTAGCCCAATTAATAAATTTCTGCACCGTTTTAATGAGAATTTCCCTCCTCAATAGGTAGAGAAAATGACCTATTCTGGAGAACTCTTCTGGATCTAGTTCTGACAATTAAGGAAGTAGGGAGGAGAAGGGAACAAGCTTTTATTAAGTGCTTACTATGCGGCAGGTGCTTATATTATTTACTCTTCATAGCCCTGAGAGGGAGGTGCTATTATTACCATCATTTTACAGTTGGGGAAAGTGAGTCAGACAGAGATTAAGGGGCTTTCCTAGGCAACTACTAAGTATCTGAAGCAGTATTTGAACTCTGATCTTCCTAATTCTAAGACATGCACCTTAGATTTGGAAAGGATTGTTTTCTTTTTTTTTCTTCTTTTTTTGCATCTTTTGGAGGGGGGAAGGTAGGGCAATTGGGGTTCAGTGACTTGCCCAAGGTCACATGGCTAGTAAGTGTTAAGTGTTGGAGGCCGCATTTGAACTCAGGTCCTCCTGACTCCAGGGTCAGTGCTTTACTCACTGTGCCACCTAGCTGGCCAGAAAGGATTGTTTTCAAAGATGGAAAAGTAGAATCCTCATCACTGGAAGTCTTTAAGCAGAAACTGACTAACAATTCATCAGGTGCAACAAAGGGGATTCCTGAACAGGAATGTATTGGCTTAAATGGCTGCTGAGGTAATTCTAGGTCTGAGGCTCTGGGATTCTGTGACATCTGGATACACTTCAGAATAACTGTTGGGTTACACATTTCAAGCCTTGATTATCATTGGCACCTCTTTGCGATGATCATGTGCCTTGGCTTCAACTTTGTCAAGGTAACATCATAAATGAGTAATGGACCAGAAAACATGAAGTAGCCTGGATTAGGGGCAAATCTCTCAGGGAAAAATGCTTCTAGTTCTTTCGTGAAAGGTAATGAGATCAAGCCCCATCTTAGTCTCTTTCCTTCATACCACCTTTATTCAAGGACTGTATCTACTATTACCTATACAAATGAGCATTTGAAATAATTTATACCTGAACCAAAGATGTAAGTGTTTATAGCTTCGTGTTCTGTCAGTAGTCTGACTACAGAGTGAACATTCTCGAATGGATGACTTTCTTCCCTCTCATTATTTTTTTCTACCAACAGTTACTAATTAAACTCATATTTCCCCAAACTATGACAACTCTAATTGAAGAGAATGTTTAGATACCTAATAGAGGTCTAAAGGGTCTAGACTAGTCAGAATACATATTACGAAAATGTACAGTATTGATCTCTGTCCTTCTAGTGTTTTTAATAAGGTGCTAAGAAATATTTGCAGCTGAATTGACTGGATTGGGCCTCCTCTAAATTAAGATGTTGAGGATTTGGGGACAGTAGAGGACTTTCCAGACCTCTGAAAGCACACCATAATTTCAACTCCCATGCACTTACCTGAGTGACCCAGTCTCTTTGGAATTTGAGAAGGTATTAATGATATGAACTTGACTTAGTTTAAGGATATGAATTTTATTCAGACCTTGTCATCAATGGATCACAGACAGGCAGGCAGAACTTTTCCCTTTCATCCCCATCTCTTCCTCTCTCCTTCCCTCTCCTACCAAAGGTGTCAGCAAAACTGAGTAAAAGAGAGTGTTTCAGATGGCATCAAGAGGGCAAGTTGTATGCATAGGCATACAAGAGGTATCTGGTTGCCTATGTGGTAGAATTTGCAGGGTGTAAGAACCTCCCCTCCCCAATCTCTTTGATTATCTTGCCATAGGTGTAATAAACTTGTCACTAGCAGTTACATGCATGCCATGTTGTAGGTCATTTTGTCACGTATCCCTCTCAGTCTCAATTTCAATCTCTGTCATGGATATTCTTTTTTCTAATGTGGAGGCTACAGGGAGCTTGGAAACCTGTCATTCAGATTTGCTGATATTAAGGTACTGACTCTTTTCTCCATCACATTCATAAGTCTAGACAATGAACAAAACAATAAGTCAAGCTCTGATTTACAGTATTTGCCAACTGCTGAGGTATAAATACTCCCACTGAAAATTGACAGTTGGCTTTCACATCACCTCCATCACAGCTTTGGATTTATGGTCCTCTAGGTCAGTGGTATCAAATTCAAATAGAAACAGATCCCTTCAGGGGCCTTATTGGCTTAGAAAATCACAAATTAGCACTCTCTGTCTTGCATTGTATCTTTATTTATTTTATTCAACAAGTCTCAATTACATTTTAATTCTCATCAGAGGTTTGATACCTCTGCCCTAAGACACTTTCAGAGGTGCCAGATTGTCAAGCAGCCCACAGACCATACTGAAACTTAACTAGGAAATGTTAAACAAAATAAAAATAAAATACAATAGAGCTATGTTAATTTATGGTTTTTTACGTCAATATTTGACCTAGGCAGGGATCGGTTTCTGTTTGCATTTGACACTATTGCTTTGGATCACAGTTTAAGTCACCCAGCTCTGCTCTTGCTGTCCTCATCATTATAATAGATTTTTGATTATTATTGACTGTTTCAGGAAGAGAAGGTAGTATCTAAATCAATGCTCTCTTCTGGCCAGCCTTGTTCCTTATTCCATAGAACTATCTCCATAGAATGTTAGAATTAAAAAAGGCCTTGGAAATAATTTAGTCCAACTCTCCCCATTTTATAGAGGAGCAAACTGGGCCCAGGAAAGTGAAATATATTTCCCCAAATCACATAGGATAATTTAGTTAAAAGCAAATAACATATTGCTTTAAGGTTTGCAAATATCAACCCTGTGGGGGTAGGTTCTATTATTACAATATAATGCGTATGACAATAAACTTGTGTAAGTGTTATCTCTATTTTAAGATAAAAAAACTCAAGTCCGGAGTTGATGAGGTGGTGAGGAGTACAGAAAATGTCAGAAAAGCTAATTCTCAGGCTCAGTGAAAGTCATCAGCAACTTCTGTCATCCAAGACCTTTGTGTATGTGAGGTTAGTCAGTCAGTCAGTTGATAAGCACCTACTGTGTGCTGGGAACTGGGATACAAAGAATGACAAAAAACAGTCCCTGTCCTCAAAAAATTCATAATCTAAGTGGAGACAGCACAACTAGCAAATATGAAGAGACAAGAGAAATACAAGGTAAATTGGGAATAATCTCAGGGAAGGTACTAGCATGAAGGGAATAGTTAAAACAGCCAGGCAATAGACTGCAATAATTTCATTTTCCCCATGACATGTTCATGGGAGGCAGTATCATTGTCCATTGATTATCTCACATGACTGAACAGTGATGGCATTCTCTTCTAATCTATGGTACAGGTGAAGAGCTCAGTTTGTATATAATCTCAATGTTTCTTCCATTTCTGCTCAGTCTCATGAAAGTTAGCATTATTTTGTTGGTGTCTTTTCCATTGACAACCTGACAAGCTTATTGAAATGTGCAGGAGAATTGGAGGTGTACACAGTCCCAAGCACTCACCGTCTGCCTTTGCTTTTCCCACTGGAGCGAATGAAGGAAGAGTGGGTTCTTAAGAGATATGATTATTGTATTGTTCTAAATATAATAAATATAACCCTCCAGTCTGGCATTTATGAAATCGGATCGTGGAATATAATTGTAACTTTTATGTTTGTAATAGGTCTGTTTTTTTCGTACGAACAACAACTGTTTTGTGCAGACCAGGCTGATTCCCCTTTAAGGAGGTGAGTAGGATATCACTGACATCATCACTGGTTTTATTCCCTTGTATCTTGAAGCACAAAAGGCCTAGCCTGTAGGGAGTTGGTCCTTCAAGAGTTTTTGGAATTCACCCTGCCCTCTGAAGATGCCTTTCTGACATAGCATGACCAGTTGCCATGTTAAATTCAGAGGTAGCCCCTTCAGTGGGGTTACTAATTTTTAAACCTTAGAAATCGTATCCTATTTGTTCTTTGTTGTTAACATGGTAATTTTTAATTGCATTTAGTGGTCCATGAGTGTCTCATTAAATTCTAACCTAATGAGTTAGACTTGGCCCAGGATAATTGTCAAAGTAGGCAGGCATTATTTGCAACCACTTCTTGGCTGAATTCATTGTTGAAGTGAAGGAAGGAAGGTGTGGCAGAAAGGGAACCTTGGATGATTGGATGGCTAGGGGACACTGGTAAACTAAGGCGCAAGCATTGTTAAAGGTGTTTGGGTAACCATCTCAGTGGGACAAGGTTTGGGAAGCACCCTTTCACCTAGTATGGTTAGAACATTGGATGTTTAAGGACTTTGTCAGGAGAAAGTCAAAATATAGTAAAATTCAGTAGATTTTGGCTTTTTTTCAAGGTTTTGTGAAAACTGGATTGCCAGGTAAGGAAAATGAAGATAAATTGTACTTGTGATTTCACAATTAGAAGCAGAGATGAATCCTACTTTGAAAAAAGAAGAGCAGCTTATGAATCTAGTAACAGCACAGATGAAAAAGGTAAGAAGAATGAGAATGGGAACGGACAGGTTGCAGATGTGTACTATAATCTCTGGCTCAGGAGTTTCACTGGAGGATGTAGAGGTAAGAGTTCTAAGGGAAGAGAATGGGAACCAACCTAAGATGAGAATTTGGAAATGTGATAAGAAGACTTCAGCCTTATTCCATTACTACCTCCTGAGGAATGAATGACTTTCTTTTAAAGAGAAACTGTGGAGAAGGATTGACTTTCACCACCAAGGACCTTGGGCAATGGCAAGAGACATTTAAACAGCGAGCCCATGAATCATTGGCACAATGGCTAATGCTGCTAAAATCTAATGAGGGGGCAATTCAGAGATTTTGTCAGCTGTACAGGATTTGTTCTTGTGAAGTCAGTTGAACCAGTTAGACACGCCAGAGAGTGATTACTCTTTGCCTTTGTGTGTGTGTGTGTGTGTGGGGGGGTTTAAAATGGGAAATTCTGCATACTTAGCCTCACAAAGTTGAATTCCTTCTGCAACTGGTATACCAGTTGGGCACAGCAAAGGAAGAGGTAAAATTTTTAAGAAACAGATTTGGTGGACTGGATTTATGCTTTCTCCTTATAACTTCTCCCCCACTCCTAATGACCAGCAATTAGATTTCTGCCTTTAGGCAGAGCCCCACCTGAATTATATATGTGTACCTTTCACCATGGGCCTTTCCTGCTAGACAAAGATCTGAGTAGATCAACTGGTGAAATTTAAATGGGGGATTAGGGAAGCAATCCTAGCAGCTGTCCAAGCAAACACAGCTAACCACACAAAAAGCTGCTCTGGGGTTGATGGGAGGAAGCAAAATACTCACTTCTGTGTTAGGTAGACATAGGTTGATGGTATTTTTTTTCCTAAACCATAAGGCATAGAGCTCTCAGGAGTAGAGAAGTGGTAATCCCACACTACTGTGCCCTCCTCACATATCACCTGGGATATTATATTAAATTCTGGACACCACAGTTTAAGAAGGATATATATATTTTTTTGTTTTTGTTTTTTGTTTTTTGGAGGGCAATTGGGGTTAAGTGACTTGCCCAAAGTCACATGGCTAGTAATTGTACCAAGTGTCTGAGGCTGGATTTGAACTCAGGTCCTCCCGACTCCAGGGCCGGTGCCCTATTCATTGTGCCCACCTAGCTGCCCTTAAGAAGGATATTGATAAATTGGAGAGTGTGCTGAGGAGGACAAGCAGAATGGCCAAAGGTCTAGAGTCAACGTCACTTGAGGGTTGGTTGAAGGAAATAGGTGTGTTTAGTCTGGAAAAGACAAGACTCAGGAGGGACATAATAATTTTCTTTAAGTATTTGAAGGACTGCCATGAGGAAAAGATATTAGGTCTGTTGTTTGGTCCTATGGAGCAGAAGCAGCACAGGATCAGAAGTGATGGGTAGAAGCTGAAGAGAGTCCAGTTTTGGCTTGATGTCAGTATAGATTTTCCTAACAATTAGAAGTGTAAAAAAAAAGTGGTGTACTGTGCTTCTTCAAGGGATGATGGATTCTGTCTCCTTGGAGGCATTCGGACGGATGCTGGATGGTCACTTGTTGTGTATGTTATTGCGGGCATTCTTTTCATGTATGGGTTACATTAGCTGAACCCTCTTCCAGCTCTCAAATTCTGTGATTTGGTGATTTTGTTTGCTGTCTTCCTATCTTCCCCCTCTCTAAATCCTCGCCATCCTCCAAGACCCAATTCAAGCCTAATGTTCTCTATGAAGCTTTCTCAGTCCAGTTCACAGAAGTATTAGGCTCATCTAAACTCAAAGAGCTTAGTAGTACTTAATATAACTTGTCTGTCAATAGCTCATTAAAATTATAGCTTATCCAAAGAGCACTGGAAAGACTCGTGATAGCTTTATGGGCAGTCACATGGTACCAATGATAAATTATGGATTAATTATGTCACAAACGACATTACTGAGGGAATATAAGAATGGAAAAGGACTTGGATCAGTTGGGTATGAGGGCATCTAGGTGCTACGGTGGATGGAGTACTGGGTCTGTAGTCAGGAAGACCTGAGTTTAAATCTGACCTCAGATAGGCATGACTCAGGGTAGGTTACTCAACCTCTGTTAGCCTCAGTTTCTTCATCTGTTACATATGGATTATTGGTAGCTAAGAGGTGCAGTAGATAGAGTCCCAGGCCTGGAATCAGGGAGACTCATCTTCCTAAGTCAAATATAGCCTCAGACATTAGCCGTATGATTGTGGGCAAGTCACTTGCCCAGTTGCCCAGTTGACTCACTTTCCTCATTTGTAAAATGAGCCAGAGAAGGAAATGGCACACCAATCCAGTATCTTTGCCAAGAAAAACCCAAACGAGGTCATGAAGAGTTGACATGACTGAAAAATTACTCAACAATCATAAAATGAGAATCATAATAGCACCTACCTCACAGAATTATTGTGAGTATTAGATGAGATAGTATTTGTAAAGTGCTTAGCACAATGCCTGGCACACAGTAGACTTTATATAAATGTTAGTGATGATGATGATGAAGCATGAAAAAGAGACAATAGATGACCAACCCAGGATGTATAATGATAATTTTATGTTGTTAAAGGAATCAAGAATAAAACCTCCAGCATGTTATAGTTTTGATTTGCATATAGTATGACTTCCAGGATGAACTTTTTTATTCTACTATTTATGCCCATTGTTGCTTCTCCATTATTGGCCATATAGAGAAAGTAAGATGGAGAACATAGGTACTCCCCTGGTATGCATAGAACGTTAAAGGATCAAGAAGAATGTCTCTAGCACGTTGGGTATCTTCATTGAAGATTTATGATAAACTGTAGATGAGAAGTGTGTAGCATGAGAAGGTATGCATGCAATCCAATTTTCTCCATTGAACCACATTGTCCCTAGCATGGGGTGATAATCTTGTGGGTTTTTAGGAATATTTTCAGGATATTTTTTGACAATGGTAAATATTTACCAAAGGTACCAAATAGTTAAACAATTGGGCTGATGTTGGTGATCTTAGCAAAAGACAGAAGAGATTCCTCAGAACTGAGAAGATCAGCAATTGTTCCCAGTTTGCAAAAAGAAAAGAGGATGAATTCTTTAAACCATGGGTCAATGTACTTAACTTTGATTTCTGGCAAGATTCCAGAACCTATTATTAAAGGGATGATTTGTGAGCATTTAGAAAGGGAAGTAGAAATAATTATGAGTCAGAATAACTTCATTAAAAATAGGTCATTCCAGACTAACCTCATTTCATTTTCTAGCAGTGCTGTGTAGGGTAATGGTTATGGGCAGGTCAAAGGCATTGTCAAGTATCTTGTGGGAGGTCAGTTATGCTAAGTTTATGATGATAATCTTGTGTCAAGCTGGAGAGATGTAGTCTAGATTGTAGTGCGGCTAAACTGACTCAAACCTGGTTTAAAAAGTATTAGAATAAACCTAGGCAGATGTTTCCACTGAAATGTCACAGGAATTCATCCCTGGCCTTAATGCTGTTCAATATTTTTATCAGTGTCTTTATTAAAGATGTGGTTTTGATGGTTATTAAATTTGTATAGAAAACAAAGCTTGAAGTGCGGCCTAACACAGGCCAGTTAACAAAGTCAAGATCTCAAAAAACTAGAACGATTTGCTCATCTAATAGGATTAAATTTAAATGGCATAATTTTAAAGCAGTATATTTCAATTAAAAAAAATAACTGCACCAATACAGATTGGTTTATTCTTCCCAGGACCTTCATTTAAAGGGAAGTTCCTTGGTCAGTCATGCACACTTCTTATTTCATCTCTGGATTTTGCTTCTTGCTCTTAGACTTCTTTTTCCACCATGATCTTCCAACCTTCTCACCGCAGAAGGTCACTTCATCCCTTGACTGCTTCCTCTGACTGGTCAATTTCTCCTGTAACCTCCATTTTTAAGTGTCCAAGCCCAGTCACGTCCACCTTTTAGTTTTCCTCTGGGCTCCACTCTTGACTCTCTGGACTTTTTTCTCTGCCATAATCCCCCTCCCACAGCTCTTCCTCTGTTAGAATGTAAGCCCCTTGAGGACAGTGGCTTTCTCCTTTCCTTTCTAACCGTAGTCACAGCACGGAGGGAATAGCCTAGAAATCACTAAATATGTGATTGTTGATTTATTGAGGATTCATTTGACTTGCCTCTATGAGAAAAGTAATAGAAGTATCAATTAGTTATTAATTTAATTTTTATTACTAATTACTAATTTATTAATAGATGAAGAAACCGAGGCACAGAAAAGTGGCACAGAGCAATGTTTGCTCAAGGTCATATAGCTCATAAATAGTGGAACAGGGACTTTAATCCAGTTAGAATCTTCCAACTCCTAGCCCAAAGCTCTTTCCTAATGGAAACCTAGTGTTTGTATCAAGGTCTATGATAGTTGCACCATGCTCTGCTATGATTAGTCCTCATCTGGAGTGCTATCCTGTATCCAGCTCCGGGTGCTTTAAGGGAAGTATTAATCAACTAGAGTGCTTCCCCTAAAAAAACACAGGTTATAAGAAATTTGGAATTTGTATCATATGAGTAAGAGTTGGAGCAACTAGGGACGTTTAGCCTAGACAATAGAACACTGGGGAAATATACTAGCTGTCTTCAAACAGGGAAGATGGAGTACATTTATTTTGTATTTTTCAAAGGGCAGAACTAGAATTACTATGTGGAAATAAACAGATGCAGATTTCAGCTCCATTTTCTTTTCCATTGGACCTGTAATTTCACTGGTATAAGGAACTTCCAGAGGGATACTTTATCTACTGCAGACTAGCACCTGGGCTGCTACTTAGAGTCTTAGGGTTCCCTGAGATATTGAGAAGTTATATGACTTGTCTAGGATCACCCAGCCTATAGGTGTCAGGGGGTGTGACTTGAACCCAGCTCTCTGTGCCAGGTTATCTCTTCAGCTAAGTGTTCAACAAATAAATATTTAATAAACTGTATGCAGTGCGGCAAAGGGAAAAGCCCTGCCCTCAAGGAGCTTGCCAGGGTAACCATTAAGAGTTGTCTAAACTTGGAATGGGCTACCCTTTACTAGTATTGTTCAGGTAGTGACTAGAATGACTTTTAGGTGTCATACAGGGATTTCTTCAGTAGGAAGAAGGTTGGGAATGCAAGACCTCTTAGTTTCTATTCTATCATTCAAAGACCTCTTTGTATGGAGGTAGCTCTAACTATTGTAGGGCAATGACCTTTGTGACCCAAGAATTGGTTACATTTTCTTTCCCCCAACCTGACTTTTATCAACCCTCAGCCAATACAGCCTAATGCAGTAGAAGTACCGTAGGTCGAAGTGGTTCCATCACCCTGGTTGGCTCCTGGGAAGCTGGGAGGAAGTGGACTGCAGGGTGATGAATATCTTGGTTGAAGCATTTCCCTCAGACTATCTTCCAGGGCTTGCAGTCTACATTGGTGTAGAGAGTACCTGAACTCCCCAAAATCACAGATCTTTGAAATATTAAGAAATGTTATACAATATGTTTATCTCACCTGAAGGAGGAAACAGCTGCTGATTCATAAAATATAAAAGCGAGAGAGACTTTAGGCAAGCAGAATGCAAACTCAGCAGCTATAGAAAAGAGATTAGATAAGGGGAAAGTAACACAGGAGAAGGGAAATGAGAAAAGGAGAGTAACAGAGAGGGAATGAGGGAGATTCACAGAGAGAGAAAGAGAGACTGAGGCACACACAAAGAAGGGGGAACAATTAAGCTGGAGAGTTAAATGAAAGGATTTTCCACATAATTAATGGTAGGCTAAATTACCAGCTAATGGTGAGTCAAAGGGCTCAGACGGGGAAGCTCATGATTCTCTTTGGACATGAGGCATTTGAAAGGGAGATGGGCAGGGACAATCGAGTACCACTTGAGACCACCTCAAGCAGGCTCTTTCAATGATGTATTATGGATTTCTTCTTATAGTACCTATGATTACAGAAAGAGCTTTGGATTTGTCTGGAAACTTGGCTTTATGTCCCCATCTGCAACCCTCAGAATCTGTCACTTTCTTATGGGCAATGTGGGATTGTGGAAAGAGCTTGGGCTCTGAAATTCGAGGTTCTGGTTTCAAATTCTGTTTCTGATGCTTACTATCAGTGGGATTTCCTTCTCTGTGTTTCAGTTTCTTCATCTATAAAATGAGGGAATTGGACTAGATTATATGTGGGGTCATTTCCAGTTCTGAATCCTGTGACTCCTCTTGGGAACTCAGTTTCCACATGTATACTATCTCTTCTTTTTGTGAGGAAAATGATTTGTAAATGGCAACATATTTTATAAAGCAAACTATTATTATTACAAAACTTATTTATGTTTTTATTTTATGACAAACCCACAACCCACAATGAACAAACTTAAGTACCGAGAAGACTTTTTTTTTTAATATTAAGATGCTAGTCAGTTTCTAATGACCGAAAACCACAGAATTCACTATTGGAGGGGAATAAAACTTCACTGTTGGAGGGTTACAAAATTTAATGCCTTTTAGATTTTCTTAAATTACATTTTCACACACATAACAATTTGCTATTAAGTCACAACATTTTATTAAACTGTACAAACAGCAATGACACTTCCAAAGTGCACTGATTAAGAATTCTAATTAAACAGGTGACTACTGTAAATAACACGCATGGTTCTTTATCTTGAATGTTGCACAGAAAGAGATGTAAGAGCTAACAGGCTAAGTCTCCCTGGGGTATTATGATGTTGGGTGTTTTCAGTTGTCGTGATGGTTGTTCCTTTTCCTTTTATTAGGTGAGGATGATCGCCAAGAAATATGGTCTCAAGTGAAAAATGTATCAGTGGAAAGTCGAGGCAAGTTTTAATTGAGGGAAATAATTTGATATCATCTTTAGTAGATTCTACATTTAATTTCTTCATTGCCAGGACAATCGAATGAAATAGTCTATTCAGCTTCCAGGGAAAACTATACCAGGTGGCATGTTCTTCCAACTTACCAATGTTATCTCTTGCAAAACAGTGTGGGTAACGTGGATAATCAGAATGAATGATTCTGAAAATCTCAAGTGACAGGCTACATTTATTTTGAAAGGATTCCCATGAAAACCTTGTTACTGTTCTGTTTTCTTTTGACCATTTAAGCTTCCACAGATGTGAATGGGGTAAAATAGGTCAGCAGCTCCGGTCTGAGGCTGGAGGACAATTGTTACAGCATCTGGCAATGAGCTGTTATAGTCTTGAGACTTTTTGTATGCAGTTTGTGCCTTGATTCATCAAGGAGTCCATTGATCGGCACTTTGTACTCAAGTGCAGGGGCTAATTTAGGACAATATTAAGTTGTTCAATCTTTCACAGTACGCAGTACCATCTTTCAAGTAAATTACTACCGTGGAGGGAGCAAGGTGGCAAATCTGAACCTCATGGCGAGTCCTTTCTTGAATGCCCTGAAATTCGTGAGCATTCTGTAAAAGATGGCAGGAGATATAACGAAAGACATTTGTCATTAGTGAAGTAGAGGTGGCTTACTCTACAGATAAATGTCGAGAGTACTGTTTAAAGCTTAGAGCCCTCACTGGTGAGTGTTTCTTTTCTTCTCTGAGATGAAAAAGGGACATGACAAGTGTTGCTTGGGCCAGTTCAAAGAACGAAGGCAGATTCCTTTGGCCAGAAAAGTTCTGGAAATACTGAATCCTCAGGATAACATGCTCTCCATCTTAGGGTTAATGAAAGAAAAGTTGCTGAACATATTTTGGTCCATGCTATTTATCAGTGTTCTGTCAGCAAATGATAGCCGTGGTTTCTCATTCAGGAATTCTTTATCAAAGTTGCTGCAGTCACTTGGAGATTTCTTCAGCAGGTTTGAACAAAAAAAAAAGAGAGAGAAAGAAAGATTAGTCACTAAAGTTATTAACTTTTCTTCTAACTAGACCTAAAATTTCTACCTTGACACAACTCTCTTATAAGTCTGGTGACAGGGGTCAGGACTGATGCCTATTTTTACAAGGTAATTAAACATATCACAATATTATTCTACTGGATGCAATCGCTATATTCCTGAGGAGCTATTTTTAGCTATGGTGCATGTGAATGCATGTCATCATAACACATAGTATTAGTGGGCACCTGCTTGGTTAGAGACTCAGGTGGACATTTTTGTACAAAGGTATGTCAGGAACTCAAGTGGGCAAAAAAGATATAAAGGGGTGGGAGGAATCCAAATGAGATCTATTAAGGTAATCAAATTTCTGTTTATGGAGTGGCTTTTGGTTATTTCAGGATAGGGAGAGAATGCACTAGTTACCAATTAAAGGCAGCTGAGCAGATATTGTCACCCTATCCCTAGAAACAGGGGAAGCTAATCATAAAGAAATTAAGCCTTTCTCAGCATCCCCTGGTAACTGAGCTTCCCATTGATTGAACAGAAATGTCAGGTAGGCAGTTTTCCATAAGCTTAACCAAGAGAGCTGTCAACAAGAAGACCAAGGACTGAGCATTTTGCTTTAAGCTTTTGTGGAGGGCATAGAAAAATTTGCAATTGCTTCTAGAAATGTTGGTATGGTTTTGTTTCTGCCAGTACCAAGTAACATGGATGTGAACACAAAGTACAAGTTGGTCTCTGCCCTAAAAGGGAAAGGGAAAGGGACCAGAGGGATGTGCTAGAGCTAGCTCTTAGGTTTAAGAGATCCAGTTAGCAAACTCTACTAATCAGGGCTTGATTCATTGTTTTGTGATTGTCTAGACCGGAGGTTCCCAAACTTATTTGGCCCCTTAAAAAAAAAAATTACTCAGCGTCTCCCTGGAAATCAACTTTCTTTAATCCTTTCATTTTTTTTTTTGAGATTTGCTTCATTTCAAAACAATACAAATTTTTTTTTAAAAAAAATGATGCACCTTAAATTTAATAATTTATTGTAAAATTGTGAGGATTTTTCCTGCATTGAAATTCTGATGACACAATGTTGCATCATGTAACCATATAGTATTATATTGTAAACAAATCATTCCAGGCACATATCTGGAATTCCCAACAATGCCTGAGATGCTCATCTGCCAACACTTGCTGGTTTAAGACCTATTGGTGCACTTCACCACTGATCTCTTATAACTTGCACTTTGTGTGTTTATTTAGAAAATAACGTAATCACTATGACTTTAACTTTGTTACACAACAGATGAAACATGTATGAATGGTTTTTCAAAATTTTCTTCTCTTTTCTTCTTTTCTTATGTTTTCATTAACCCCTTGTTTTTATTCAATACCCCTTATTTTTATTCAGTGTCCCCCAACTGCACCCGAGGCTACTATCACCCCTCTACCCCCATTGTTCCTGTGCCCTCAGGAGGTGGTATGGTATTGCATATTTCAGGAACCTGTGATCTACTGGGACTTAAGAAAGTGATGAAGAAAATAATAATGGAGATTAAACTTAAAAGTGTATTGTGTATATATGTGTGTATATATTTATACATATGTCTATACATGTAAATTTACAGACACACACACACACACACACACACACAGACACACACAGAGGCAGTTTTTCCCCCCCTGGAGGATGGTTGTTAAACAGTCAGTAGCATAACCCTGTATTGGCAATGTGGTATAAAGGAAAGAGTTCTGGGTTAGAAGTTAGAGCACTTGGGTTAAAGTCCTAGCTCTTTTATTTCCCATCTGTATGATGTAAGATTTATGAGGCAGGTAGGTGGAACCATAGTGTACAGAGTGCCAGGTCTGGAGTACAATAGACTCAATGAGTCCAAATCTGGCCTCAGATACTTACTAGCCATGTGACCCTGGGCAAGTCACTTAACCCTGTTTGTCTAAGTTTTCTCATCTGTAAAATGAGCTGGAGAAGGAAACGGCAACCACCAGTATCTTTGCCAAGAAAACCCCAAGTGGGGTCACAGAGAATTGGATATAACTGAAAAATGGAAGAGCCATTATTTAAACCCTGAAAGATTTCAAGGATAAAACCAAAGAAAAGAAGGCTATGAAGAGGTAGAAGAAATTCTAACCTATGTCAGGAGGTTGGGGGATAGAGGAAAGTTGCAAAAATTTGGAAGGAAAGTAGGTGGGCCACTGAACATTTAGTGCTAATGGACAAGTATGAGGCATTTGCCTACCCTGAAATTGTGTTGTTTGATGAATGTTCCTGAGTTTTCATCTCAACCAATTTGCTTTCAGTGTAAAACTGCTGTAACTTGTCGCCTTCTCCTTTAGTGGCTGTGATGCAGCAGGAGGACATCATTTTTCTTACCCTCCAGCCTATTATATTTCCCCTATTGTCACAGGATCACGATCTACCAGGCCCACCCTGTGCCAGCCCCTCTATCTCCTCAATCCCCATAGATTAGGATAGTTCTCTTCCTAAAAGACAAGGAAGCTGTCTCCTAGACTTGACTGACTCAGGGAGATCCTGGTAGGTAGGTATATACACATACATACATACACACATATGCATATATATATACACACACTCATATATTTATATGGCTTCCTGGTTACTTAAAGGCATTAAAAAGCCACCCAGATTTTGGGCCCTTCAGACTTGGCAGAAGGTGTACCAAGGCCATGGGAGTGACTCTACCTTGCCTTGCTGCCCAGATTGTGGCTGTGTGAAGGCAAGGATGAGGAGGGGGTGGGATGTGTCTACCCAAGATGAGTAATAGATCCCCAGGGAATATTCTATCCACGTTGTGGCTAAGTGAACTCTTTGTTAACCTCTGAATGACCAATGAGTGTCACTATTCATGTCTATACTGTTAACGGAATTTTTATCGAGCCAGTCTCTAACCTGAGAATGCTCCGGAGCTGCCCAAACCAGGCCTCTAGATGGGAGTGCCAGTAATCAAGCCGATTAATTAATCAGTTTCAGAGAGAGGAATGGTGTCTAAACTGAAGTAAAAGCACAGGTTTATACTTAAGTTACAGCTGGGTAGGGAGGAGGGAAGGTAGATTACAAATAATGCTCTAGATCAGCAGTTCTCAACCTGTGGGTTATGTTCAATTTGTAACAATGAAAACATATCCTGCATATCAGATATTTACATTACGATTCATAACAGTAGCAAAATTACAGTTATGAAGTAGCAATGAAAATAATTGTATGCTTGGGGGTCACCACAAGATGAGGAACTGTATTAAAGGATCTCGGCATTAGGAAGGTTGAGAACCACTGATTTAGAGGTTTCCCATGAGAAAACTACAAGAAGGTCCACAATACAACAATTCTGGAGTCTAGTCTTTGAGGGTTGTGACCACCTCCCCTAATGAATCTAATCTAAACTGGGGATGGGCCTCAGTCAGACCTGCTCAATTGACCCACCAAATACAACTTTTATTGGAAAGCATGTGTCCCTGGGAATGTTGTTCGTTAGTCATTTCTGACTATCCGTGAGCCCCTTTAGGGTTTTATTGGCAGAGATGTTGGAGTGGTTTGCCATTTCCTTCACCAGCTCATTTTATAGGTGAGGAAACTGAGGTAAACAGGGTTAAGAGACTTGCCCAGAGTCACACAGCCAGTAAGTGTCTGAGGCCAGATTTGAACTCAGGAAGACAAGTTTTGCTGACTTTACGCCCAGTATTCTATCTACAAAGCCACTTAGCTGCCCAGAACTAAAGTTCTGAGACTGAGCCATTTTTATGCTAAAGATGAGAAGCAGACTCTCAGCAATCCCACACCACAAAACCATCACTTTTAGATCTGTGGGCCATAGGGAGCACTCTTTGATTACCACTGCTCCCATATTTTTTTGCTTAAAACTGTAGTGTGGGACAATGGAGAGAGTGCTGCATTGGGATCCAGGAGATCAAAGTTCAAATCACAGCTTTGCACTTTACTAGCTGAGTGACTTTGGGAAAATTACTTCATCTTCCTAGGCCTTCTGGGTGACCTCTAACGTCCTTCCCAGCTCTAAATCTAGAATCCTGTGAACCTCTGCAATGTTATTATATAACAGCAGATATATTAGAAAGCCACCCTCAAAGGCTGAACAAAAATCTCCCATGGTGTCGGGGAACAGAAGGAAGGCAAGAAGCATTTATTAGGTGCCACCTCGGTGCTAGGCACTGTGCTTAAACACTTTACAAACATTATCTCATTTGATCCTTGTGACAACAATGGGCTGAGGGGGGAGGGTGGGGGAAGTGCTGGTATTATCCCCATTTTACAGATGAGAAAATAGAGGCAGATAGTATTTAAGTGACTTTCCAAGGGTGACACACCAAGTAAGTATCTGAGGTGGGATTCAGATTCAGGTCTTCTGGCCTCCAGGCCCACTGTACACCTAACAGACTCTAAAAAAAAACAGTGACAACCTTTTCACCTTCTATTGTTACCCCAAGCAAGTTGCTTGAGGAGTTGAGGCTGCTACTCCCTAGTTCAAAACCTCCATCTGTATGCTGAACAATTAGGAAGTTATCTTTTACCTTGAGACAGAGGATAAGATGAATAATATAACTTTTGACTGGATACCTACTGGGGTGATGGTTGGTTGTATTGCTAAATGCCACAATTAAATTCCCAAAACCAAACTATAGATATGTCACATTTTGAACGTGAGTAATACAATGAATGGATAAGCCTGTCGAATGCCTTCAAAGGGGTCCCCCCCCCCAAGGGGCAGTACTGAGAGTGGTATTATTTTTGAATTGTCATTATTCTGACACGGTGAACAAGGTGAACCTGGGCCTTAGCAGCCATTGGCTCTGATGATGACGAGAATGACTTTGAGAGCATCTCCCTTCCCAAGAAATCTATAGAACTGATCTATGATGATGATGATAATGTGATAGTTAAAATTTTTACAATGCCAAGTACAGTTTGCAAAGTACTTTGCATATATTATCTCAATGATAGACGTGATTTCTTAACTTGACATTTGCTATGGTCTGAACTCATAGGGGTGGGGAACCTCAGGCCTCATGTGGCCCTCTAGGTCCTCAAGTGTGGCCCTTTGATGGAATCCAAACTTCACAGAACAAATCCCCTTAATAAAAGGATCTGTTTTGTAAAACTTGGACTCAGTCAAAAGGCAACTCCCAAGGACCCAGAAGGCCACATGTGGCTTCCAGGCTGCAGGTTCCCCACCCCTGGTCCAGAGCATTCTGAATCATGTTTCATTATAAAGGAATGACAGAGGTGATCAGGGTCCAGGGGCCTTTCCATCCTCTTTCCCCCCAAATGAATAAGACATGGGGAAAGACACTGAAACCCCCTTTTTTCTCTCTCCACTCCCCTCCCCCATTCCCCATACTACTCAAGGTCTGTCTGAATGGTAATCAAGCTAGTCACATGATAATGCTTCCACCTACTGTGGAAGAAATTCAGAAATCAAGAAAGAATGAATAAAATTAGAAGAATTAGGTAACATTTTCAGTCTGAGAAGAGCTTATCATATAAGGAAAATACACACATAAAAGACTCAGTCAGCTTTAATATCTCCATCCAAGTCCCACCCTCAGGGATGCCAATTTAAAGGCTTTGGCCTGGATGTCTGTACTGCTTGGAAACTGGGCAATTCAGTCTACTGAGTCTCAGCCATTTAGATCTAGTTTCATCCACTTCCTTAACCCCACTAAACACTACACCTCAGTTCATCTCCAGTGAATTTTCTCTAATGTACTTTTTGTTTGGAGCACTATTTTTACAGATTTCCCTGTAAAGAAACTTATCTCCTGAGGAATCCTACTTTTTATTCTTCACTATTCCTCAGCCTTGGAGAGAATATTGACATCTGTTAGGGTAGAGAATGCCTTAACTATCAGCTAAACCTTTGGCAAATTTAGCAAATCTAGCAAGAAGGCCACCAATTTTGTTTCACCTTGCTTTTTATTTTTCTAGTGAACTTTGCATATTTCAGGTCTTTTTTTCTATCCCATAACAGGATATCTCTTTATATTAGTTTATAAACAGAAATATGGCTTAATGTGTTTCTCTTGTTAACCTCCACTGAAGAAGTCTGTCACTAGAGCTATGTCCCACAGGCATGTGCAATCTGACCAATCTAATTACCAACCAAGATTACTGATACATGGCTTAAAAGCCAACCATAAAATTACAATCTTCAGTCCTCTCTTCTGGGTCCCCAGTCTCTTTTTTGTAACATCAAGGAGCCAGATTAGACGATACCTAAGATCCTTTGAGAGATTTTCTTTGGAAGGGAGTTGGCTGGATCCCCAAAAGCATGTATCTGGGTACCACTCTACCTTCTCATCCCCCATAATAAAGCTTCTTGGATGCCATGCATGAAGAAACAACTCATTCTTTACAGTGAGATGCTAAGGTTGGTTTCTGTTTAAATAGAAAGCTACCTAATGGTCCTCTCCACAGCCATGGCCTTGTGGTATCCTGGAGTCTTTGTCTCCCTGCACAGACTAGAGTCTGTTCCTTATCCCCCCATGCCCTAAACTGATGGTGCCTTTCATGATGCTTAAATAGGGTATGGCTTGTGTTGTTTGCTCCAGGTTATGGCTTTCACTAGCTTGTTTCCATCACCATTTTGGAACCCAGTAATGCTACAATGAGCTGAAATTATGTAGGGATGGGGATAGATGGGACATGGTTTTACATGGGCCCTGTAGAGGTTTTATTCAATTGTAGGAGAATGGGGAAGTGTGCAAAGGGGTGTTAAGTCCTTACCACTTTTGGTTTGAATGGTGGCTCAACCTCCTGTCATCTATCTCCCCAATATCTGTCCTACCTATTCTCTTTCTCTCTGCTCATAGAATCATTACTGTTGTTCAAGGTTCTCATCTCTCTCAGCTGGACTATAACCACAGCTTTATTTGATCTCCCTGCCTCTAGCCTCTCGCTCTTCTAATCCATATTCCTAAAGCACAGGTGTGACCATGGCACCCTCTTGCTCAAGAAGCTTCACTGGCTTCCTGCTGCCTCTAAGATAAAATACAAACTCCTAGGCCTGATATTTTAAGCCCTTCACAGTCTGCCTCCAGCCTACATTTCCATCGCTGACCTCATATTACTTCCCTTTACACATTCCAATGTGTTTTAACCAAAATGACCTACTTATTTCCTACATTCAAAAGTCCTTTGCCCTTCTCTGGGTCTTTGCACAAACTATCTCCCATAGCTAGAATGTGCTTCTTCCTAAATTTCACCTCCTGGAATCTCTAGGTCGCTGGAAGACACAGTTTGGTCAGTGGTGGGGAACCTGTGGCCTTGAGGCCACAACCTCAAGGTGAATCCAAAAGGCCGCACTTAAGGACCAAGGACACATGTGGCCTCAAGACCATTAACCCCAGAAAGCATATTCATTTTGCGGCCCTATAGTCATATTTTGAACGAATAGGCCTAAGGTAAGCCCACACTACTCAGTTCACTTCTTGTTCATGATCATGTACTGTGTGTGGCTGAAACATCAGCTGATGTGAATCAGCCCTCTCAGCTTCCCAGCAACAGAGGCTTCCACTATTTTGTTTCTACCATCATTTTGGAACCTAGTAATGATACCTTGGGCTAAATTATGTAGGGTTGGGAAGAGCTGGGGCATGATTTTAAAAGGTGCCTTGGAAAGGTTTTGTCAGTCAAACCCAGGAGCGTAAAAGGGGTGTGAAGTCCTTACCACTTTTGGTTTGAATGGCGGCTCAATCTCCTTTCGTTCAAGGTCCTCCCAGTTGATGTCCCTGAAGAAGGCATGCAGACGGATGTCCCCTTTTATCCCCAGCCTCCGTTCAGGTTCTCTCACAAAAAGCTGGGAAGTCACAGAAAGAGAAGCAGTTTATTTCTCATGTAGCCAGTATTCCTCTCCTTGGCACTAGTAACACAGTGGATTCACAAATCCTGAGCTCTATTAAAGCTCCAGAGGCTAACTCCAAAGCTGGAGATGTCATGAGAGTAAATTCTCTCTCTGCTCCCTGTCCTCACTTGGCCTTGGTGTGTTCTTAGAAAACAGAGCGCTTGATATTTGTTTGGCCACCCAGACCATCATGACAAAAGCAAACAACAGAGATTATTAAACTCTTCACGGGTATAAAGCACAATTTAATTCAATTTAACAAATGCTTGAAAGGCAGTGTGGGGGCAGCTAGGTGATGCAGTAGAGAGAGTATGGACCCCGGGGTCAAGAGGATCTGATTTCAAATCCAGCCTCAGACACTAGCTGTGTGACCCTCAACAAGTCATTTAACCCCAATTGCCTCTAAATAAAAGAAAGAAAAAAAAAAGAAAAAGTAATGCTGCGTAGTAGAAAAAGAGTCTCCGTCATGAAGATCTGAGTTTATTTTCTGCCTCTGACACATACTCTCCGTATGACCCTGTGCAGGTCACTTATTTTCTCAGTATTTCAGGTAATTCTCTAAGCTTGTGAGTTGCAGAGTAGGTGCTGATCTGTATTTATAGGAGTGTCCTCATTGGAAACATTCTATTACCAATGAAATCACTAGTCTAGCCCTTCCACCAAAACAACACTGCTCCTCCAAAAACCAAAAACTTTAAACCAAATTAAAAAAACCCACCCTCACAGGCATTTTTAAATACTGTTCTGCAAGCAGAGTGCATTGTTGGACACCAAGGGAGAGAGGAAACTTCACTGTGCCACTATCCTGTCACGACAGAGCTTAGACGCAGTGGTTCTCAACCTGCGGGTCACGACCCCTTTGGGGGTTGAACAACTCTTTCACAGGGGTCACAGGGTCGCCTAAGACCATCAGAAAACACATATTTCCGATGGTCTTAGGAACCAAGACAGGCTCCTCTATCTGTCTCCAGGCAGGTCTGCCCACATGCAGACACACTCACATACAAGTATTAAAGGGTTGCGGCATTAGGAAGGTTGAGAACCACTGCCTTAGAGGCAGTAGGGAGAAATGACATAAAACAAGAGATGGTAAGTGTGTAAGAGAGTTATTAAGTTTTATGTGAAATCCAAGGAGAAAAGAAGGGAAAGCTTCCCGAAGGTGGTGACGGTTGAGTTTAGATTTAAAGGTTGCGTAGGACTTGTGCAGAGGTGTGGGGAGAGAGGAGGGATGACATTCTAGAACAGGGGTGGGGAACCTGTGGCCTTGAGGGCACACGTGGCCCACTAGGTCCTCAAGTGCAGCCCTTTGATGGAATCCAAACTTCATGGTCCTCAAGTGTGGCCCTTTGACTGAACCCAAACTTCATATGGCATATTGGCCCTCCAAGCCGATAAGGCTCTTGGTTGCAAACCTGCCCATATGAGAAACATAACTCAAAGGTTCTCTTTGATAATCTCCCTGGGGTTCCGTATATATTCCCTCTTTTCCCATTGTCCTTTATCTATTCAATTTTCCCCAGGGTATTAAAGTCAACACTGGAAAAGACAGAAAAGAAAGTGAAAAACTTCAAATTTAAATAAAACATGTCTAGGATCTTAAGGAAGAATAAAGTCTAAACATTGGGCCTAGAAAAATAACAGGTCTCCTGAGAGTCTGGGTTTATTATCTCACAGTCTTAAATCAGGATTTTAAAAATTATTCCTGAAATTATTCTCGATTGTTTATAAAGATTATGTTTTTTATTTTGTTTTGTTTTTAGGGATGATGGATAATTGGGAGGAACATGAGTAAGAAGGTAATCAAAGACTGATCCCCTTTTGGCATTTAAATTCTACATCTTACTTTAACTTCTTGTACCTTAGCCTCTCTCCCTAATCTATTCTGTACTTTGTCTGGTTCATTCTCAAACCTTCAGTAGCTGTCCTATCCTAGAGAATAAAGTCCAATCACCAATGCCATTGTCTCAGATTTGTCCTAATTAGCTATGTGACCCTTGGCGAGGTACTTCACAGAAATTTAGTTTCCTCTTTATAAAGTAATTTCTAATTCTCTTTCCAGTTTTAACATGCTGTTATTCTGTGATTCTTTATTCTATTATTTTCTGATTCCTTAGCTTGGCATTCAAGGCTTTCCACATTGCGGCCCTAATGTACCTGTGCGGTGTTACCCTGTGCTACTCTTTACTCCTCTTGGTGACCCTTCTGCCCCAGGCACATTAGTATACTCACTGTATACCACATGTCATGCATCTTCTTGCCTCTGCATTTTATTCGTTCCATTTTTCTGCCTAAGCTGCCCTCTATTCCAAATCCTGCTCATTTTTTATGGCCCAGTTCTACTCACATCTCTTCTGTGCATCTTCCCCCAGACTATCTGAACCTACAGTCATCTTTTCTTCATCTGATCTCCTACAATCCTTATTTCCTATACTACTCATTTGCTTCACTGTATACTGCATTAGGTATCTTATGACAACATCTTATTGTTAGTTATCCACAACCCAATAAATATTTATTAAGCACCTACTACGTGTAAGTCACTGTGCTAGGAGCTGAGGATGCAAAGATTAAAAAAAAAA